>WOFM01000517.1:598264-1211707 GCA_011428145.1 Ericerus pela | reverse complement strand
AATTTCTTAATTATATGGCAAACTTATATAAAATTCACAAAATACGAATAGGAAGAAAATGGCGGATGAGCGTACCCGTGCGTAGATATCAGAGCCCAACGGCAGATTGAAAGCTATCATTTCTTTTCCTACTCAGCTTTTTTTTATGCTTACTCGAATGAATTATTTCCTAGTAAATCTTCAGCTGTTAGGTACCTAATTATGCGCGATATTAAAAAATTGAGACCCCCTAGAGTTACTCCGGTAAGTTTACCTTAATTTACTTTTTACTTAAAATTAGATTATTTTAAAAAAATTGCCAAGGAAAATACTTTATGTTGGTAGGTATTGAAGAAAACAATTTTGATCGACAATAAAATTAGTGAATTATAAAAAAAATTAATTTGCATTGATTAATTCATAATGTTGGGCTTTTATACCTAATTTACGTCGAAGAAAAATAAAGAATTCCTGGAGAAATGGTTTTTTCAGGATTTTGAAAAAACTACAGAGGAAATTGTGTTGAAATTTTCACACCGTACATTATTCTTAGGTACGTAAATGTACCAGTCTGATAGAGATTTGATATGCTTATAAATTCAGTAGTTTCCGAGAAAACTGGAAGCGAAAAAATTTATGGAAAAGTGGTTTTTCCATAATTTTGAGGATATTACGTAAGGGATAAAGCGTCAAATTTTCACGAAATGTAGTTTGCATGTAGGACCAGGTTTAATAAGAGTTTTGTGCCTATTGATTAAGATGTTTCCAAGAAAAATGTGAAACAAAACAAAATTGCTGCAGAAGAGTCGCCTGTGTGTTGCTTGAAGTATCTTTTCGGTATTTACGGCACAATAGATTCTTTTATTTATTTTACTTAAAACTGTAGCAATGAAATGTTGATAAATGTATGTTTTTATTAATTATTAATAACTATCGATAATTTTTTGCAATTTTTTCGCACATTTAGAATTCAAGATTTTTTGTTGAACTGTAGATGTAAATTGTCAAACTTGGTTTTTCAGCGAAGTATTGCTGCGCTAGAGTTTTTATACCTATTTAATCTGAAAGTCTGTACCTAAAAACTTTTTTTCAATTTAATAATGTAATTGGCTGATTTTTAAAAACCTACATTTTCTAGTGAAGCGACTGCTGCCTACCCTAGAATTCAAAAAAATTTTCTGCTGATAAACGCAAAAGTATTCAAAATAAATGCAACCTATTAAGAACTTTATATCCGAATAAATTATTTTTAGCTTCAACGGTCGCACCTTTGTAAAGCTGGTGTCATAAAAATTTCAGTCCTTTTAAAAATTACACCATATACGTAGGTAGTTTCAATTGTTTAATAATTATTATTCTCGACTTCTTGGGCACATTTATGAACTTTTTTATTCATTTGAGTGAACAGGTCATGTCCTGACGCCAGAAAGGAATAAGAGAAACCAAAACGATAAGAAAATATTCGACCATGGGCAAGGGAGACACTTACTAAAAATGATTGGGAGTCGCAGTGATATAAACCTTACCCACTGCTAACTAAAAGAAAAGGCCTTATTTATACAGACTTACTGAAGTGTACCGCGTTGAAAATTCTGTATATCTTCAAAGTAATCAAGGGCAGATAATTTTTCAATCTCGTTTACACCCGTTTCGAGCAAAATAGGTTAAAAATAATTTGAGAAAAAAAATTGAGAATTGTTGAAAATCAGCGTGTGTTAGAGTTATTTTCAAAATTTTAAGGTGTTCAGAAGAATGTGACCGGTTGTTTTTCATAACATGAATGTTCAAAGAGAATTTCAAAGAATTTCATAATAGTTATTTGTGATATAAGTGTGTAAAGTAAGTGATTGCAATACGAGCGTTATCCTTGCAGCACGACTCGAAGGCGAGTGATGCAAATCACACGAGTAGCAGTCACCTAATTCGCACGAGTGTCACATAATATTTTTTTCAGTGTCCCCTCCCCACCAAAAAAAAACAACAAAAAAATGGAGAAAAATAAATATTTTTGTAACTGGCAAACATATAAGCGCAAAGTATCACAACTCCTTCAACCAGAAGTCATGGTGCCGTGATTAAGGTGCCAGCTTTTGAATGCCAGAGGTTAGAGGTTCGATCCACTAGACCCAGAGAAACAATTGATAAAAAAAAAGTATCAAAAAAAAATGGTAATATTAATAGCGTGTATTGTAATATTTGATGAAACTTAGTGTGCGCATATGTACGAAAAAATGGAAGTCACAGTGTTTAAAAAAAGTAAAAAAAATCAAAATGCGCATGCTTGAAAAATGATGTTAAAAAATAGTGTTCAAATCTCCTTTTTCACATAATAGTTAAGGTCTGTTTTTTAAGTAGGTGTTGAAAAAAATGTATTTTTTACCAGTAATTCATACGATTTTTAAATTTTTTAAAAGATGAAAAAATATTTCTTGTATTCCCAATTTAAAATTTTTTTTTTGTTTTATTGTTTGTTTTTTATTTTTGCCAAAATGTACTTGTCGTGTTGAAGTTTCGACCTAATTCGTAAATTTTTATATAATATGTACCTGCAAACATTGACCTGTAGAGGTGGAAATAAAAAATTACCTGGGTAGATCCTTTTGGTTATAAAAATTTATTCTTCTTTCAAAAATAATAACCTTTTTTATCTTAGATTTTCGAAGATCCTCGATTTTTTTTCTGAGTCAACTGCCTCAATCATTTAATATAATCAGAATTTATTCGAATTCGAGCAGACTATTATTTTCTGTCACCATAGAATGTGCTGATTTCTACATCTACTATTAATACATTTTTGAGCTGTGAATTTCCCAGGATTTTCTTTGTGCATAATCCATGTGAATTAAATTATGACTAAGATTGTTTAACCACTTTTTCAAACTTCACATGCTTTTAATTCTGGAATTTCCACTTGCCTGACTTACACAGTTTTTACCCAAAAACTGGGTCTGTATGACAATACGTGAATGGTAAAAAAAAATTAATATATAATAGATATTTGAAAAATTCTGACTTTAGCGGTTTTATCAACCCGCTGTTCAATTAATTTTCGTACTTCAAACCTACAAAAACAAAATATCTGACATACTATAGCATTAGTTTCATTTCCTGATGTTGAGAAATTTTTTGTCGCTAATATTCTGGCATTATATTAAGTAAATTCATGCGAAAAGTACTGAAACATTAAATTTTTATCCACGTAATTACCAAAAATATGAATTTCTGAAGGTTAAATTTGAGAATATTTCCCTTATAATTTAATGCACGTTCTAAGTTCCACTTTTTTATCATATTTTTTAAAGTCTAATAAGTATAACGTTTAGACAACGATAAGTTAAATTGAAATTTTCAGAAGAAACTTCATTCCCCTGACATAAATTTCACAACAACTAATCGAAATTAATCGTTGCTTTTCAAGTAAATCGATATAGCTTCTATAAAATATATATAAATGTATTTGCTAATGGGTAGCGTATCAACTTCAGAATAATATAAAAATTTTGCTGATCTTTCGAGAAAAATTTTATTATCTACACAAGTATTGTTCAATTTCAGTAAGTACATTGATGAAGTAGAGAAATCTTATCCACGTCATACAGCTAAGGTAAGATCAAGACTAAGAATACGGTACTCGTGGTTTTGGTCTTTCATTAGTACTCTTAGCTTTAGGTCTTGGTCTGTCATCAGTAGGTATAAGTACTTACTCTTAGTTTTGATCTTGATCCTACACAGTCAAGTCTTAGTCTAAATTTCGGCCTAGTCGGTTTTGGTCTTGCTCTTGGTATTCGTCTAACAAACTATGCAATACCATGACTAAAACCAATTCTGTTCGTTAAAATTTTACAAATCTTCACCTTTTTTCGAGCGAACAAATTCAAAAAAATGTCGTTCAAACAAATTGCTTTATTTTTAATCACTCGATTTCAAACTAAAATTTTAGGTTATGGCGTGGTTAACGAAAGTCATGCTTTATCTTTTCTCGCAAAAATAGTTGTTCGACACAATTTATCTTCACATTCGTGTTAATTTTACGGCTTCATTTCGTGTTTTGTATTTTTTTTTTTTTCTGAAAAAGAAAAAATAAAGTATTTAGGTAGGACCATACAGGTAGCTACTATGTACGTAGGTACACGTTTTCTGTTTGTGTTTTTTTTATTTATATTTTGTTTTATGACGAAAAATTAGTAATTTTTCTCAATCATGGTAAGTCGATAAAATTTACAAAATATTGTATTATACTATTCTCTGTTTTCGTTTAGACAATAAGTTCATTAATTCAGGAAAATTTCTCAGATGAATCAAAAAAAATTGTAATTGAAAGTAGATTAGAAAACCTGTTACAAAGTAGTTATTCCGTTTTTCAAGTTTTTAAGTTTTTAGTTCTTGCTCTGAAATTGATATGATAATAGGTGTTTTTGTTTAGCTAATGGCATCTGAGGTTAGCTTTTATAAAGAGCACTATTTAAGTATAACCTATAATAATTTGTGGTATAATATTATGTTTGTAAAAAATATATGACGTATGCTGGCTCTCGTACCTATACTGTTAAGATTCATGCAGACCTACTCCTTAGTAGTTACCCATCATCTAACATTGCTCTGCCATGCTTTCATTAATCCTGGTCTCTGTGTAAAATCTCGTAACTTATCTATTGCTAAAGTTTTGTAAAAAATACTGGAATAATTTCATAGTGTAGGAAAAACAGTTTATACGTGACAATCAAATAAAAATAGATAAAATATTGATAAAAAATTTGAATTATAAGCTCTTTATGCGGTTCAATGAAAAAAGGAGACGAAACATTGACGAAGTTATGAGAAATCAGGGAGTTTTATTAAATTTCTCATCGTTTTTCGACTTTCTGTTTTTTGTTTTTTTTTTTTACATTTCTGAATTTCCTGTGACTACATAACATTAGGCATTGAATTTCAAGAATTTTTGAAATTTCGAAGTTTTGTACATAGGTATCGACCCCTTGTATTAGTATGTGCTAACGTTTTTATGAGGGATATGCTTCTCAAAACGTAAACACACACCGAACCTTACATGGTAGCTCATCTGGTGCTTGTCTGTAGGAACTGACAGCAAATTTAATAAGATAAAGCTTCAATTATTCTCTAAGAACGATTGACGATTGAAATCAGGAAAATAGGTAATCCTTCAAGTATTATCATTTTAACTTCGAACTACGTCGAACAGTTCAGGTTTATAAGGCTAGGACTGAGTCATTAACACACAACAACCAACACAATCATAGAGCCAAAACTGACACGAAGTGTAAACATACTGCTCTCAATTTGAAAGTTGTAATCCCACATACATCCACTTAGTCGCAGTCCGAATCGAGTTTACGATTTGTTTTTGAAAGTACAACAAGGATTTTCTCGGAGAATGAAGGTTTCAATGCATGAAATACATTTGCTTTACTTAATGGTAAGTTTATTAAGCCATCAACAATTTCAAAAGTATCATAGGCAATACCGAGACCAAGACCAATACGACGGATACAAAATCAAGACCATATATTCCTTATATGGTTCTGGTTTTGGACTAAGTCATAATTTTTCTCACCACTATCGCTGACCAAGCACTTTTATCACCAACAACTATTGAAAAAATTTTTCTATCGTTTTAATGCTGCAAAAAATTACTTACCTCAACCTCAACAAACATAATAATTTATTATTAAGTAAATAGAAAAAAAAAAAAATCGATAACTACCACCTAATACAATTTTTATCAGAACCGTCCCAATTCCTAAACTACTTTTTAAACGAACCAATGTCTGTTGCACCTAGCAACCTGCTAAAAAAAAAAAATAAAAAAATAACGTTCATAAATTCAAAATGTGACATCAAGATTTGTACGCTGTCGATTGAAAAATAAACAAAATTCTGTTAAAAAGGTAATGTTATAATAATATTTTTTATTTATTTTATATGCCTACCTATCTGCTAGAGAGAAAAAAAAGTAGAACTTCCTGATAAATGGAAGATATTTTTTAATTTAGCCATCGGCTGTGCATTAACGACGAGATCCGTCGATACCTTACACTTACCATGTCTGGTCTTCTACGATGGAGCCAAACATTTCTTTAAAATTTTCATAAATCCTACCCCATCTCCTTTAAACCATTATCTGAGCTAGTAGGTATAATTAGTGAAGTAAAATTACATTAATGGTTCATTTTTAAAAATTCTTGTTTTATTAGATAACTAAAAATACATAAAACAATAGCGTATCTACTTGGCAGATGGTTCATCATTCTTACTGCCACCTAGTTTTGTATTTATACTCGTACTGTTCAGAATGAAGTCGAGAATAATGTGTAAAGTATTTTTCGTTTTTCATCGACACAAAATTTGTTCCAGTTAAGTGGGATGAAAATATTTTTTTTTTAAATCGTAAGAAAATAGTGTATACAACCAGTTAAAAAAATTAACGTAATGGTTATTAAAGGTAACAAATAAGTTACGAGTTATAATTGTGGATATGAAACAAACGTGTGTATCATTTTTACTTAAATTCATGTTTTCTGGTACTAAATGAATGTACCATAATTTTCATTTACCCTCTCTCTCACTCTCACTCAGTCTTCCTCGCACATACGCTGTCTTTCTCTTCCTTTCTGTCTCGCTCTCTCTCTCTCTCTCGCTCCCCCTCTCTCTCTTTCTAGGGAATTATTTTTTATCACCTTGATAATGATAATATCCATTATTCACGGTTTTTCTTTTTCGATACGAGATTTGATGAACTGTGTTATGAAAAATTACAATTCGTGACTTTTTTTTTTACTACCTATTTTACTCTTTTATTTTTCAAATACTCTGACTCCTCTTAAACATTTTCACACTCGAGTGTTGTTTCATTTTAAGGTGTAAATGGTTCATTAATCGTGATCCTCTTCAACTGCTGGTGACTCGTTTTGTGATTTGGGATTAAAACGATTAGACCAACTTGAAGTAACAGGTGAGCAGTAGAAACATTTTTCCATTTCCAGTCCAGCACTAATAGGGTTAATTTTTTTAAAAAGTTATTTACTTTTCATTTATCACCACTATACACTTATTTGGTTTTGTTTTTGATTTTTTTTTGTCTTTGCTTTTTTAATTAAAAAATATAGTAACAAGGTGAAATTAGGAAGCGAAGCCAACTTGATTTATATGTTTAAAAAATATGAAAATCATAATCAAGAAAAAATAATTAAACTCATAAATTATATCAATGCAGATATATCTATATTTTGTTTTATATGAAAGAAAAAGTATTTTTTTCTCCAAAAATTGACTTTTTTTTTGTGAAGGCGAGGTACCCAGTTAAAGGTTTCCATTAAGATAATATTTTGCATGATTGGACTAGGTATCATTATTTATTCGGGAAAACATTAATGACATACAAAAAAAAAAGTTAAATACTTATAATTATATTATATAGTAACTTAATTAAAATTAATATTTGAATCAATTATTATTTATGCAATTTAGCGATACCCAGTGCAACAAATGAGGCCGAAGGGTTTCAGCGACCAGAATTTTTTTTTAATCGATACCAACAAATATATGTTGTTTTTTACACGTGGCAACCTCATAAAAATATTTACTTGATGTACTAAATAATTCCAGAATAATTCAAGAATACCAAATTAGGTCAGGTGTTTGAATTTTTTTATTTCAACGTTTTTTACGAATAGGTAGCTATAATATTGAATTACAGCCTCATTTCACATTTTCTAACTGGCAATTTTTTGACTAGGCTTAATTAATAATTATTAGATTTTCATAATAATAAATATTCCCACCAGTAACCAAAAGTGGCTCAGACATCAATAATACCGAACACAAAACTAAAAAGAATAAGACAAAAATAATACAAAACTTGATCCATCATTTTTAAAACTTTTTTATTTCACACTTAAAATAGATACAACTTAGAACGTTAATGGAAGAAACATTTCAAGTTTTGTTAAAAAGTGGATAGGGCTAAGCCTCCAATATAATTAAATTTTAATGTTTATCTTAGAAATGACTGAAAAATTTAAATATTTTTCTCCTTTTCCCGTTGTGGGGGAAGGCTCATTTTATTTTTGGGGGGCTTTGTCCCCTACCCTTTCTAAATTCGCATCCACCTAAGTATACATAGCATACTGAATACATAAACATTTCCAAACTCTCATCAGTGACGAGAGCTCTTGGGTGGGTCCAATGAAAAAATTAATCTGGAAATCGGATTTAACCCCTCAAATTTCTTTTTAAAGCTCCATCCTTCCTCTAAAGAAAAATTAACGTTTATTTTCGGAATTTATTTAAAATTAGGATACGTAAATCGTTTTTAAGTCACAGAAAAAGTGAAAAGGACATTTCAAAACTTGAATTTATTTAGGGTCATATTTTATTTAAACCCTTGCAAAGGACATCAAAATCATCAAAATCCATCCAGGAGTTTAGGAGTAGCTATTTACGTTAAAAAACCCCTATCCTATAAGATATATTACGTAGCAAAAGGCCAGGGAGATAGTACCGGTAACGAAACTTCACAATAATGGTTAATTTTCAAACAAACAATTTAAAAATTTTTTTCAATTCACACGTTTGAGTTATCCGTGAATCTTTGATCAGCGCCAGACGATGAGCTTATGAAATGGAACAATTATTGCTCTTCGCATGGGAATACACTTCTCTTGACGCATCGAATTGGTCCTTATAAGAGTTCGATCAAAATTACGAAAAACAAACCCCTTAAATATTAGGCCTCTATTCAATTAAAATTTAAATCATCAATCCTATTAATCAATTAAACCCCAAGGCCTAGAATGCAACGAAGAGACTCATTTTACGAGTATCAGTTGACCAGCATTTTCTTTTTTTAAATGATAGTCTGTAGGTAATGCTATACGTAAATCAAAATCAACCCTGTTACTGGTACTAATTCAAATACTGGATAGACGAAAGGTTTATTTCGAATCAGGTAGAGGCTGTTTTGAAACGACCAATTCAATTTTGATAATTTTATTTTACAAACATTTATTCTTTATCTCGATTATTTTTCCATACTTTCTATTACAAAAATACTACAAATCAAATATTTTTTATTCACTACAAAATATTCTTCTACCCTCGCTGAATTCGACCCTCAACTCTTGAACGACGCTTATAACATTTAAGAAAATATCAAGGTATATATTATAGTATTTTGTGGGCGTAAATGGAAAGAAGCACTTTTCAATGGAAAAATTTCCAGTGGGCTATTGAGAAGGACGGTAAAGCTCTCATAAATCAACTTTTGCATGTTAAAAAAAAAATTCCATAAAGGCTACACTATAATTTTTTTATCAAAATAAATTTTTCATTTTTTTGATAGGTAATTTAATCATATATATTAAAGTAGGTAGGTACGTACTTACTTAACAATAAAACTTTAAAAAAAATATTAGTTACCACCTTGATAAAACTGGAATCATTTAGATAATTACTAAGATCTATGTAGTGTTGGAGAAAAACATAAGATAAGTAAATACTTCGTTGCTCTCAAAAGCTTAAAATTAACTCGAAATCTACTTCAGGCAATTCTACACCTCTCAGAAATATCTTACGTGTTCTCCTTCTCATCAAAATTTTGAGAAATTGTGTTACAATTTTTTACGAAAACGTTATCATTTTCATAAGAAGAGAAATGAGTCGCCATTAAACGTGTACGTGAACTGAATTAAGAATCAAACTGGAACCTCTTATCTGTACGAAAGGAAAAATGTAGGTCTAGATTACGAAAGTGATCAAATATATATTTATTCTTTTATTTTTTTAAATCTAATTCTTAAATCAGTCGACATAAACAAATAATCACGCATTTTATAAACCCAATCTGTCATCATTTTCTTCTGCTGTAAAATTACAAGAATATTTCCTTTCGCTAACAACTGTTCCCGTTTTTCAGATTCAGAATTATCATCTCATTGCCGACGAATTTAAACAATGGCTTTAATGGACGAATGTGTGAGAAATTTCTTCATTGGGTTATTGCTCAGGTAATGACATACATACAACATTATATTAAATTATGGTAGCTGTAGGAATACTCTGTTATGCGTAGGTAACCTTCACATTCAAACACCTTGATTCGTGCAAAAAACGAATTCAACAATGACAATTATTGGTTATGAACTCGCAATATTTTGAACACACTGATCAAAATTAATGTACAATCGAAGCTTATCTATTTCTACAAATAAAAATAATGAAACTTCGTTCAAAATTCGGACGAGTTTGTAAATAGATATTTTAGTATCGGTAAATACATATATTTGGGTTTTTTTTCTTCCAATAAAAACTTTCGAATTGAATATTTATTACCAGTTTTAATTACTTACGTCAGAAAGGTTTCACCCTATACCTACCAAGTAAACATATTAATTTGGAGATTTTTGTTTTCACAATTTTGAAGAGTCGTAATATAGCGTGAAAGTAACAAAAAGATATAGGTAAATAATATTTTTCAATTTGTAGAGGAAAGATAAAATTTCAACGAAGTGATCAATATGAACAATACCTATGCAGCAGCTTAAATTATTACATGAGAGAATTTTTTAGAAACATCTAAATCTCACTCGGGACTCTGACTTTACAACATTGTGATTGGTTGATTTTACGGTACAAATCCTAATGGCAGAGTACTTTTTTTTTTCTTTTTTTCATGAGTTTATTTGTACGATGTTTTTGAGGGTGTTTATGTATGTTGATTAGCTGGCAGGTATAGGATCGACTTCACATGACAAATACAAAAAAAAAAAAAAAAATGCCCAATCACATCACCATAAGCCAGAGTCACGAGTGAAATTTAAACGCTTGTTTATTTTTGATGCAAAACATCTTTATCTACTTAGGACCTTACAAAACTATGGAATTCATTAACATTCCTAAATTGACACGTACATGTCTTATCCCTGGGGGTTAAATATTTTTTACTTGATCCTTTTTCGTGTTACCTTTCCCTTTTTCCTATTTTTTTGTCCATTTTTTTCTTTTATATAACAATAATTTAAGTCTGAAATTATGTCATTATCTCCTCAGAATTACCCTGAAATTTCTAGTCCAAGTTCAAAACTATTGTGACTTCCAAAGAAGTCACATAACCGCAAAACAAAATAAGCCAACAGAAGGCAAGGTAAAAAGATAAAATTACCTGCATGGCCAAGTGTAGGAAAAGACGTTTTGAAAAAGGAAAATCACCACAACCAACAAGACACCAAATCACCAGAAAAACCAACCACCCCCCTCCCACCACATGCCTAGGTATTTAGGCTATCATAATAAAACATTTAGATTCCGGGAAATAAAGAAAACAAGAAAAAAAGCAAATAAATAAAAAGACGTATAATACTGAACCAAGATCCACAGCGTCGCAGTGGCCTGGAAACGATGCGATGTCTGGCAGGTGTGATTCTGGAGTCACCCCTCGTATATCCGGCTGAAAAAGCCCCTCTGACGAGCTATTTGTAAATAGGAAACAGCTAAAGTTGGAAAACTCACAACTGGTGGCAATTCCAAGCACTTGCTCCTTCTGCTCAATTTGGTTGTAAATGTAGAATCACGAGGGAAACGCGGTTTCTGCATCCCCCAGTGATTATTTTCAAATTTTGATTTTGCCAAAATTTGTATTTGACCAAGACGATCAAATTGTATTTATCAGATTTTAAACTAATACAGATGGGCTTACAAATCCGATGCCCTTATGGACAAAACAGCATAAAATGTATAAAAAAAATCAAAATTTTGTATTTGAAAGCAAGGGTATTTTACACACATGATTCGTGATGTTTTTGAACTACATTAGACATAGCCGGCATGCCAAACGGCATGCCAAACGAATAAGTATTTTTTGAGTGAGAATTTAGTAAAATAGAAAAGTACTTTTGAGGAAAACACCCTCACACGGCGTGATCCGACTGCTAAACATTAACTGACTACTAGCTTAACTCTTGAATCGCACCTAGGTATCAAACAAGAACCCCCAGAATCACGTCGCCAATGGCTTCGTTTCGTACAAATCAAATAATACAATTTACAGCCAATCACCTGAGGGGAAAAAGATTAAAATGTTTCGGCCGCTGCAATATTTGAATTAACGTATTTTTAAAGTCCGGCAAGTGAGCAACTGCATGGGTCGCAAAAGTATAGGCAAGCGCTAACAAGCATCGATAAAAAGCGAGGCTAAGAAAACGTACATGCATGTTTAAGTATGTTAGGCTAAGCGGCAAGCAAAAGAAAATACGAGAAGTGAATAGAATGAAATATAACAGCAACTTGATTCAAAAATATAGGTAAAAATAGTGAAAAAATGAATGCGTAAAGAGTGAATGAATATGGCAAATGAAATATGATGGTGAAATAAATGATTGACGTGAGTAAATTACAAAATTACAAATTAAACGTGTCAGGCATCATACTATGATGTCATCAGCCCTTCACAATACCCCTAAAATTTTCAAGTCCAAAATTATGCTGTCATTTTTCCTTTTACATAACAAGAATTTAAAAAAAGATTTTTCTTTCCCTTTATAATGTATATTTTTTTCCTCTCTAACCTCTAAATAAATAAATAAATTAATTAATTAATTAATTACTTAATAAATTTTTATTGAAAAATTTAAGTTCTATATCATCATTTTATTATTTTCTTATAGTTCAGCACAATTTTTGAAGAAAAGATTTTTGAAGGATAAAATTATTGGTTCACCAAAGGAGGAGATACCAGACAAAAACTAACAATTCCATTTTTCCATCAAAAAGGAAAAAAAAAACAAAGCATAGCAAAATTAAATCGTTTTATTTTCTGTTTAAATTAGAACATGGAATCTTCCAATTACTTTAATTTTTAAACTTTGTTGATAAGTGTTAAGAAATCGAATTCATGCTGCTGTAAAATATTAGTTAATAAAATGAGATTTACGATCCAAATGATGGATAAGAAATAATTAAAAATAAGTTTTCTAATTTTGGTCGCACCCCAGAAGCTCCCTTCGAGGTAATAAGTAGATATAGTTACCAACTCAACAATAATTCTAAATGTTTTACCTTATCCTGTCCTTAGAGAATATTATCACTAAAAACAAAACTTTTAAATTCATATAGGACACCTTGTGTAAAAAAGTGAGGATGAAAACATAAATAATTTCAGTATTATTTTGGAATTTTATAGGCCTATCTTATTTTAACTTTGAGGTTATTGTTTTGATAAGAAATTTTCATTAACTTGATTTGATTACAGCTTCGTACTCCGGCAATTAGAATTGAAAATAACAACAGTTGTACCCACACCATAAACTAAAGATGAGGAATACTTTGTTTTAGTAGCATGAAATTCACATATGTACATAGGATTCTTGAAATCACGATCATTCAAAATCAAGCCGTAGATATAACACTATTTATTATTACAATTTTTTATTTTATTTTTTTTAATTGAACTTTTAACCTATTATTAGTCACAATAATTTGCGAAGGTTTAATTTCTTCTTTTTTTTCTTTTCTTATAAAATTACCTCAGAAGTATAATCACGATTTTGATTCATAGATACGAAAGAAAACTCATTTAGATGTTGTAACCTTCAAACGAGTAACTACATGTGAAAATAATTTTTTTATACAGTATATTATACAGCCTAAGATACAGGAAATAATGATATGGGAAATTAGCACTATATGAATTTTGATTTTTTCATTTTTTAAGGCCTATTGTTCTAACCCAAAGAACTCCATAACTTCTTTTTCGTGGCGAACGTAAAAATAATTTACGGAAATACTTCGAAAAGATGCCTCATTTAAAACAGAGAAACCTTGAAAAAAATTAATTTTTGAAATAGGTACCATATACCCAGTAGGTAGCCTACAACTCGAAAATTTTCTTCTTGTCTTTAAACTTTCTTATCGTAATATGGGTGAATAAATTAGATGAAAATATTTTCGGCAAAATTGTTTTCAGTTTACCGAGAAAACAATGACTCATTTGTGTTTTTAAAGTGGGCTATTTCCGATTTTCTATAAATAAAAAGAAATTTATTACAACTACCAAACTGAATTTTAAAAATAAGAGTAAAATTCACAAAGTGAAATTGAAGTGGTGTTTTTTGTTTTTTTCTGAATTATTTGCCACCTACATCCTGTTTTGGTTACAAGAAATATGAATTTAAAATTAAAAGGAGTTGAAACTATACCTAATTTACCAAGTGGCTCAGCAACATGATGCAGTAAATCATGCATGCTTAACCTTTTTTACCAGGTGGGCCACATTTTAAATTTTCATGAATGCCAAAGGCTGAAAACAAAATAAATTAATAAAGTGGATGTTGATTTTTATCTACCCTTCTACATCACAATGGAAATCCCAGTCGACACTTTATTTGAACCCTAAAGCCAATTTCAACCAAATTTGAAAGCCAGTTAGAATAATGTCGAGTCAATGTCTGTTTAAAATTTTGCAACTATTGCTTAAAAATTACCAATTTTGAAACCATAAAACTGCCAACAATACATGATAATTTACACATACCAGATGTAGGTACATAGCTATAATGAGTAACGATGGGCAAAAACTGATATTTCAAAATAATCCATTATAACTGTGGAATACCTTGTTGTAAGAAAGTATTCTCACCAGAAGGTAAATTCAACAGAATTTAAGCGTGTTCAGCCACTTCATATTTAACATATGGGTAAGCCAAAACCAAGGCGAACACTGGCAATTTTAGAGCAGGTTCGGACGGTTTATATACTGGCTTAATTACACGCACACAAGCACATGTATGTACATATACCTACATATGTATATGTGTTGTAGAAATCACGTCATTTCTTATTTATTGCTAAAGCAGCTGATAAGAAATGACATAATGCGTTTGTGTACTGGTCCGAGACATTACTGAGATCCTTATCTATCATTTTATCATCGGGCAAACTTTGCATCTTACTTGCCTGTGTGAGCAAGTAAGAGCATACGAACAAACAGTGTATATAATATACTGTTGAATATAATACGTCTGATAAGGAATGACACCAATTAACGAAAAATGGGAAAAAATTAGTTAATCGATTTGTCAACTCATCTCAAAATAACTGATTATTACAAATCAAAAAATTGATTTTTTTAAATTAATCAGTCATCACTAGGGGTTAGTTTTACAATAGAGGTTTAAACTCTGATTCAAAAGAACCTTCGACCATAGTTCAAAGTTGGTTTGGTTTTACAATATTACTCATCATTTATACTTCAACTAAATCAATGTTTTTTTCAACTTTTGCAATATTTCACAAAATATTAACCTTTTATTGGTGGAAATTTAATTTGTGACATTGCTATGCAAAATAAAATAAATAAAATACTTGATAACATGATAGCTAATACTTCAACGATATTTGAGAATTTGATAGTATTTAGCAACCTCATAAATTTTCAGTTGATTAATAAAAAAAAATCTTGTGATAAACCAGCCAATGAAAAACTTGAACCATTAGTTAACGCACAAAAATTTTGTGTTAAAGTTAAATTATGATTCACGGTGGTTGAACTTATAGTTTAACAAATTATGTAAGACTATGTTTCACTTCCAAACCCAGTTTAAACTCTGGACTTGGTTTAAACTGCTATCATAAAACTAGCCCTATGACTTACCATGATGGTGATCCACACCAAATTTGAAAAATTTGGTCCTTGACTTAGGGCTGGTTTTACAATAACAGTTGAAACCAAGTCCAGAGTTTAAAAACTGAGTTTGGAGGTAAAACATAGTTTTACAATCTGTTAAACCAAGTTCAACCACTGTGAATCATAATTTAACTTTATACCAGGATTTTTGGGCGTTAACTAATGGTTTATGTTTTTCATTGGCTGGTTTATCATAAGATTTTTTTATTTAAAAACTGCAAATTTACATGGTTGCTAAACACTATCCAATTCTCAATTATTGTTAAAATATTATCATGTTATCAGTTATTTATTTATTTTACTTTGCATGGCAATGTCAAAAATTAAATTTCCATCAACAAAAGGTTAATATTTTGTAAAATATTGCTGAAGTTAAAAAAAACATCCATTTAGTTAAACCACAGATGATGAGTAATTGTAAAACCAAACTTACTTTGAACCATGGTTCAAGGTTCAGTTGAACCACAGTTTAAATCTCTATTGTAAAACTAGCCCTTAGTACTAATATCTGTTCCAAAGTTTGTAACTATAGAACAAAAATTACAACTTGTACTGTGTTCACAAGAATTGTACATACGTACTACATACATACATACATACATACATACATACATACATACATACATACATATGTACATACATACATACATACATATGTACATACATACTTACATATATACATACATACATAGTTTTACTTGTCTTATAAAAGCGTATTTTTAAAATTACATTTCTATAATATAACTTATTTCCTGATAAATTTTTTATTTCATGTTTTTCTTGATTATTCGTAACATTTGCTGTTTTGTTCAGGTGCAATAACTTGAAAATAATGAGAAGTTTTTAGCAAAATTGTTACATACCTACCTACAATTCATTTTATAATCTTACTGATGTTTAAGTTCAGGGGCATTAAATTTGTAGAACCTACAAGGAGCAAAAACCCAAATCTGGCACTGAATACAATGCCTATACAGGCTATACAATGCGTGTAATAGGTACAAATCCATGCCTAATTATGTTATAATTATGTGTTATGAATTTGAGCTTTTGGTGCCAAAGGTTTCCTTGGATCATGAAATGTAAAATATATAAAGTGCTTGTAGTGGCAGACACTAAGGTTAGGGATATATATAATAATGTGTGTATAACATCCAGAGGACAATAAAATGTACGTCACATACCTATCTCACTCAGTAGGTACAAAAACGACTGCTGGTGACTACCTCAGCCAGTCGCTTGTCTACCTGTGTTTCCTCAGTAGACAAGTATCCTGTTCATCTGCCAGGCATGCAGGAGATCGTGGGTGTAGCCTACAATTGTCCCAACCCTAGATCTCTCCATGAGAATGAAGAATTTAAGATAAAGAACCATTTGAAATTCCTTCATTTTAGGGATGTATATGCAACCGTATAATATACAAAATCATATTATCTCCTTCAGCCCCTAAATCAAAATGGATTTTTTTGTATTTATATTTCTCAAATACATTGTAGGTAATGTTTATCCTCATGTAACAAATTTTAACTCAAACCAATGATTAGCAGAGGAGAAATTAGAAATGATCAGCGTTCGAGAGAAGAAGAAGGTACCTATGTCATTTGATATAGGTAGGGAGTAGGAGAGAGTAGATACGAATTTTCGTCAGTTGTCAGCTCGAATTTATTAAAAAATTATGTTAAAAAAAAAAAAAAAAAAAAAAACGAATCCTAGTAAATATCACGAATCTGGGTGAAATCGATGATTCTATACTTCAACCCACCTCGTATATTTATGTCTGCATCGTTTAATTTTCATTTAAATTTTTTATGTTTTTTTTTAATTTCAGTGTTTATTTGATGCAAAATGTTTATAGTCAAAATTCGAAAACGTATTCCCAGTGTAAGAATAAATTTTTATTTTCAATTAAAATTACCATATTGAAATCCTTACTTTACTTACAATGTATATAATACCCTTACAGCTAACTCAGTTTCCTGGCAAGGTAGTTCTCCATTCGAAGACTTTTGGAATCCTCAAAATAAAAATGGATTATATTTCAAATTATTTGAAATGTTGACGGTTGGTGTTGTGTTCGCGATAAAGACTACGTCATAAGTTGCTATTATAAGGTTGTAAATAAGTAACGCAGACTAATTTTCTTGCAGAATAAAAATGAAGCGTTCAAAAAACTATTATCTTCCGATATTTTAGCTGCTGCAGCAAGAATCAATTTCAAAATTATCGAATCGAAAAACAAATTGAACTCGACTGTAGATTTTCATGTAATTTTGAACACATCAGCCGATATTCAGCATGCAAATAAGGAAACGGTCACTAGTACGGAATCAGATCAGAAATCGACCTCAAAGTCGACGAATAAATTGGATTCTGAAAATCGACCAAGTAAATTCGATGAAACGGTCCTAGAAAGGCATAACATGTACAGAAAAAAACACAAAGCATCAGCTTTAGTCTACAGTAAAAAGGTAAGATAGACGTGTTAATTCAAGCATTCTGCGTTATCTAAAAGAGATCTATTATTGAACCTGATTTAACCCTTTTTTTATCGTTATCTGAGGCTGGCTGTCAGCGTTTTAAATATTGTTCGACTTCTATAAATGTAAGAGACTAGACAGAAAGTGTTCTGTGAATCGATCCTTTAATCTGAAATACAGACCAGAAGTTGACGTTACATTTTTCATTAATATCATCAAGTACCATATACTGGGTAGGTAACTTCAAAACCATTGGGATTTTTAAGCAAAGTGGTTAACATCTGGTGGATTTTTAATGCAACTAAAATAAAAAGTATCAATTCTTATCATTCGTATAAGTGATTGGCTACTTATTGAGTTTACACCTAGTTTAATAAATTTTTTTGTTGTTTCTCCACTCTTATTCTTTTGTTTTAGCAATCGATAGTGACGCCGTCTATTTGCTTAAATATCTCAATGGGAAAAATTTGAAAATTTGTCGAACAAATATAAAACACCCTCTGGTGGTAGAAATGGTATACTATTTAACAAGTGAGGAAAGTGAGAAATTCTGAACAAGTGCAATATTTGCCAACATGAGCCGCAGGTGAGTGTGGTAATTGCATGAGTTGTTAATTGCTATACTCTGTTCATGCTAAGAAGTGCGTGACATCAGAATCACAATCGATGTTGCAATAGGGTACCGGACATGACTCTCAGAATTACTTGAAATTAATGGGAGAGATAGTCTAAAGCCTGTGAATGAAGGTTCTGAAATTTTTTTTGAAAAATATTAAATAGAAAGGAAGATATAAGATGTCAAAGTTGCGCTGCACCAAAAACAGTACCTCGATGAGCACCCTGTTGTTGTGATGTCATAGAATTGACGTCTATATTTTGCATTATCAGAGGTTGCTGGTTTCAATACATCTCATTAATACTTCATTTTTAAGTAGGTTTTTGGTAAAAATTTACTGAACAAAATTGACTTTAAAAAGTGACTTTGAAGCAAGGGTGGGCGCACATTTCATTTTAGGACCCAAGAAAACTTTTGGCACAGAAAGCTCAAAGTCTAAATTATCACCTAAGTAAATAAGATTCAATAAGTTTGGATTTCTATCTGTATTTATTTTTTGTACTTCCCACTGAGGTAGAAGGTTGAAAATTGGTATGAGGGTACTTGAGTATCACATCTAATTTTTTTTTTTGAAATCCCAAAAATAAGAAAGGAGCAGCAGATATGGGCCAAAAATGCATTTTCTTGGAACTTTCAACATATATACACTGAAATTATCCAACTCAACACAAAGGTGGTATAATATTGTTTGTTTATGCTTTAAAAAAATATTTTTTGAGGTACTGAGTTCAAACTGGACCTTAAGTTTTTTAATTTGATCAATATTTTGACCCAAAGGGACTCAAAAAAGGGCCCAATTTTGTTTTTTTACATTTTAGTATGTAATACATCATTTGTAATGTTTCTTGAGGTACTGAGTTCAAATTTGTCAATAATTTTTCAATTTGATCAATTTTTTGACCCCAAGGGATCATAAAAGTGCCCAATTTTGTTTTTTTGCATATTATTATGTAATACATCATTTGTAATGTTTCTTGAGGCAACCAGTTCAAATTTGACATTATTTTATTCATTTAATTTATTTTTGACGCCTAAGGGGAAATTTTGATTTTTTATATTTTGTAGTGTAATACATCATTCGTAATAGTTTTTTAGCTGCTGATTTTAAATTTGACATAACTTCTTAATTTTACGCATTATGTGATCCCACAGGAGCTCTGAAAGGGGCTAATTTTGAATTTCTCTATTATATTGTGTTATACATTATTGGTAATTTTTTTAGACTTGAAGTTTTATTTTGACATGTATTTCTTCATTCAACTCCTTTTGATGTGATCCAAAGTGGTTCAGATATAAGAAACTAATTTTGACTTGTCACATGATATATTGTTTATAATGTTTTACAAGTTTCTGAGTACAAATACAAAAACCTTATTTTTCTTACAAGTAAGCTATGCAAGTGGTTTTACTGAATTTTTTTGTTTTTTGTTGGTCTCAAAAAACATGGGCATCCAATACCTAATAAATCACTCAATAATAAGAGAAGATATAATTGCAATTCCTTTTTTGGGGCCACAAGAAGAAAAAAAGTGGTTCAATCTAAAAATGGATTGTAAATATAATCTCAGTGCCTCAAAAAACATTATTTATTGTGTATCACTCAATAATATCTAAGAATTTTATTTGAACACCCTGCTTAGGGTCACAGGGAGCTCAATAATGGATTTGATCAAAAAATGGATTGCAAATCTAAACTCAGCACCTCAAAAAATATTATTAATGATATATCACTCAATAATATCTAAGCATAGTATCTCAACCCCCTGTTTGGGGTCACTGGGGGCTCAATAAGGGGTTTGATAAAAAATGGATTGAAAATCTAAACTCAGTGCCTCAAAAAACATTATTAATCATATATCACTCAATAATATCAAATAATATTATCTTAACCCCCTGTTTGGGGTCACAGGGGGCCAAGGAGGAGTTCAATCTAAAAATGGATTATAAATGTAAACTCAGAGCCTCAAAAAACAATATTATCGATGTATCATTCAATAATATTCAAGAATATTATCTTAATTCCATTTCTTGGGCTACAGGGGGCTAAATGAAGGGTTAAATCTAAAAATGGGTTGCAAATATGAACTCAGCCTTCAAAGTAAATAACTCCTCAGGCACCACCAAAAATTTTTTCCAAGGCAGTGCTCTAATATAAAAACAAATAAGGAATAATTGGTTCTTGATTTTCTTAGTTTTTATTGTTTTTCAATGTTTTGAATTTGTCTATAAATAAGGGAGTGGGGGGTGCAAGTGCACATCCTTTTATCCCCTCCCTCACAGTCACCATGAACTTTCTAAATTGATGAGCTTAACTAAACCAATGTACAAACACAGGAGAGTGAGGAATGAATGAATGAGGAACCTGTGAAAGAGGTGAAAAGTTTGCTGATGTGTCAATTCTATAACATCACACCCACTGCTCAAAAAATATCACAACGTTTTTTGACAACTCAAATTTACCATTCATTTTCTCCCATTCTATCCAACCAATTTTAATGTGGTTTTCACTGATATTTTTTATTTTTTTTAAAGAATTTGAAAATATGTTTACTGAAAATCATGTCCGGTAACCCATTGGTTGGGGAGAAAGGAAAATGTATCGAAGCACATTGTTATACAATGATAAGCATCATTTTCAAGAGTAAACAAACATCGTATTTCCAGCAGATAAGTGTGGATATGGTTTATGATGTCAAACGCTTCTTAGCGTGAACAGAGTATAACTCCAAACCACTTATTGTGTGCAATATTTTTTGCATCAAGTGTACGAATGCTGTATTCGAGCCAGCTGGGCAATAAGACAAGAAAAGTGAATGACAAAATCAGACAAGAGAAAAAAAATAAAAAAAGAGATAAGAAAGAAAATGATAAAAAATTTAAAAAAGAATATATAGAAAAATAAAATCCAAAACCTCCCTCCTATCCAGCACCCAAAGAAAATTCTTGTTGGCAATTGATGTATGAGCAGATTGTGTCGTCAATTAAATTTTTGAAAAATTAACTGAAGCAAACAAATAAAGGGAAACTTTCCACAATGTCAACTAACTTTTGTAGCCTAATAGGTAGTGTACCTGCCTATTAACCTGTAGGCAGAGGGTTTCAAATCTCCATTAGTCAAAGAGAATTTAAAAACAATGAAGTTGTGAATTTAAATGAAAGAGTAATCCATTGAAAGGTATGGGAAAATTAGAAAACCATTTTTTTCAGTGCCAAGGGAAGCTACAGACCCCTAAGACCCACCATTTATCTACGCCTTTGAATCTGAATACGGGTTTATCATTTGAAATGGGTCCAATTTGTTTACAGTCCAATGCGTGAAAACATTTCTACCAACTCTGCTAATTTTACTGAAGGAAAATGCCAGAAAACCGAATTTTATTTACCTACACTAAAGCCTTCCTATACTTCAAATTAATATTATTAATACGAATGTTTTCACCCAGATTAGTGAAGTTAGCCAAGACTGGGCCAATAAATTGGCTGAAAAAGACAAATTCTATCATCGGCCAAACAACAAATATGGTGAAAATTTATACTATTCTTGGAATTCAAATCCAAATTACCGAGTGCAACCGAATGCAGCAGTTGACGCATGGTATTCAGAAATTAAAAACTATACGTATTCGAAAAATATAAACATTGCAGATGTGGGTAAGTATGTACCAAACAGAATGCTACTACATAAAATTCAAAAAAATTGGGATTTACATCCACATTTATTTTTTATACTTCTCATTGAGCTAAAATACTGCAAATTGGAATTAGGGTGCATCGGTATCACATATAGATTTTCTTTTCAAAATTCTGAGATGTAAAAGGGGCAGCAGATACTTTATGAAGCAACATTTTTTCGGCTTTCAATTATCTGGGTGACCACTTTGACTATATATAACTGTATGGATTAAGCATAGTGATAAGATAAGCATAATTGGAGGAATAAGGTCCTTTCAAATTTGATTTTTATTGACAATTTTTGTTTTTGTTCATGCTTAAAATATCTCTAATAAGTGAGAAATAATAGTTATTTGTGAAACAAGTGTATAAAGTAGGTGATTGTGATACGAGTGTGATTTTTGGAACACAAGCCAGAGGCAATTGATGCAAATCACACGAGTATCAATCACCTACTATATACACGTGTGTCACACACTATTTTTTGCAACATCCCCTTCCCCTAAAAAACAAAAAAAAATTGAAATAAATAAATATTTTTGCTAATGGATAAAATATAAGCTCAAACTATCCCCTCTCTTTCAACTAAACCTCTTGGCATAGTGACTATATCCGAGGTTCAAGTCCCTATAGTGGATAAATTTTTGCAAAAAAGAAAAAGAAAAATTTTTTTTTAAATGTAACGATGTAGGCTATGTTCGGTAGTAATTAGTTAGTACCAGTGTATAAAAAAGAAAATGGTCCTAAATGGTTATAAAATTGCCTGCTATATTCATTGTTAAGGTGCGTATAAAAATGTAGTTTATAAACAGGTGTTGCAGAAAGTAATTTTAACCAGAATAAAATATTTTCAGCATTACCTTTTTGGAATAAATCACCTTCCACCAATTATACGAAAATTGGAATTTTGGATATTAAAAAGATTTAAAAAAATTGTTTGAAGAATTTAATAATAAACTGTCAACCGCGGGCTCCGCCTCCTTTATAATCTCCTTAAGAAAAGACTCCGCTGAGAAAGAGAGCCACAAAAACAAAGAAAGATGAAGCTGATTTTTTTTTTCATATTTTCCTCATTTTTCGAACAATAAAGAAGTGAAGAATGGACTTGGGGGAAAATCAAAAAATTTGCACTGGGGGAAACTACAGAGTTTCACTAAGATTTAAAACCTTCTTTGGGACAACCCACTTGCTAAGAGTGACCAACGCCTCTACATAAATGTTCTCCTCCGTTTTTCACTCTCCTCCTCTGTTTTCTTCCTTCTCCCTCATTTCATTTTCAAACCATTATTTTACTGAGCCATGTATACTATGAGTATATCGGCACTTAATTTTGTAAATTTTTGACGCTCCATATCTCAAGAAGAGGGCTACACAGAAGAATGAAATTTTATGGACTCGATATCACTAAGGAAAATTGTTTCTGGGAAGGAAAAATGTCAAAAAAATTTTTTTTTAAATGAGACGTCAAAATCCCCAATTTTCCTCGGGGAATACCTACAGACTTTTTCTCTTCAGATAGCACATCTACCAGATGGTTAGACCTTTCATTTAAAACCTCAATTATAGAAATCGGTTCAGTCGATCTCTCTCACTTTGTGTCACAGTAAAAAAACCTCATAAAAGATTAAGATATATATGTATATGCTTACTATGTGTCCCACTCGGTTGAGCTTCATGTCGCGGTTTCCAATTTACCCCAAATTTATCAAAAAAAAATTTGAAGAATTCTGTTTAAATGGTTAGGCTATTCTAGAGCATATATCGGAAATCCATTGTCCGCGAAATATTAGTAAAATTTTAAAATAGAACAAAACCAACCAAATCCCTAAGTTTATAACTAAATTTACCCACACCTACAACTAAGTTGTTCTGTCCTGTAACCCTGTCCCAGTTTGGAATTCTATTATTGTGGTAAGCCTAAATATAGATAATATCATTCTCGACGTTCCTCTCGATTATGAATTCAACAACAAAATATTCTGAATTAATTTTCCACAATAATTGATTATCGTAAGATTCCACTGATAACGTTACTCAACAAATAAATACTGAATTAAAAAGAAAAATCACAGTGAGAGAACAGCAATTTATGCAAGCTAAAAAACTTCTTCCCGGAAGCTATTGGTTATGAATATGCTGCCAAATTTCTGAACAAATCATTGTTTGTTAAAGAATCATCACCTAGCGATAAGTAGGTATCTGTTTCAAAATTGATCGCGAAACTGCTACTCTCGTTGATTCAGAAGTGATACCTACAGGTAATTATTATAACAAAAAAATGTAATAAATGATGAATGCGTTTAGTTTTCGGTACGCGGTGAAATGTGAATTGTTTGATAATTACCACAAAGAAAATCTCAATAGGTGATAAAGAACAATTAATTATGTAGGCATTCAAAATGGAGCAACAAAAGTTTTTCTACACTTAATACATATTATACAGTGTGTCCCATTAATTGACTGCAAAGACTTCAGCGGGAGGTAGTATTGAAGAAGTTATGTGCACATTTCACGTATTCTTAAAATACTTCTTATCATAATTTTTGCGGCATTACTTTTATAAAATTATACCTACAAAACAATTGCTATGCAACTTTATGTACATACATATACAAAACGTAGAATATCTTTCTTTTACGTAGGTACTTAATTTTCAAAGATCGTGGAAGATGATTTTTTTCTAGAAACCGACATCTAAAAGTCGAAATTTAGAAAATATTGAATTTTTCGTACTAGTGTAGTTCCCTTAATATTACACATAGCCAATTGGAACATATGACTTTTTTTGTTTGTATTTTAAAAGTTCTAAACATTGCCACCTTTGTGAAAATGATTAGGTACAATAAAATTTTTCTAAAGGAAAACTGCGAAAAATCATAATTTTTCAAACTTTTAAACCTCATAATCCCTTCAGTTTCAAGAATACGTGAAATGTGCGCATAAATTTTTCGTTGTACTTCAGTACTTCCATCTACTGAAGTTTAGCAGTCGATTAATGGGACACATCGTATAAATACCTACCCTTTGACTTTACCTTCATAATATAGGGTTTATGTACTCACCCATCGAATTTATCTGGATACTATCAATTAGATATCATAATATTCTGTTTATTCAATAGTGTTAACCTAATTCATGAAATTAATGACGTGAAAAATATTTTTCAGGACATTTCACACAGCTCGTATGGAAAAACAGCAAAGAACTGGGTATTGGATTGGCAAAAAGTAAAACAAACCGTTATTATGTCGTATGTAATTACTCTCCTCCGGGAAATGTCATAGGCTACTTCGCAGAAAACGTTCTACGACCTTAAATCGTAGAATATTCCAAAACATCATCTTTTTATTTTCGTTCAACAGTGTGGTCGGTATACATGGAGCGGCGATTTTCTGCTCAAATATTTTGATCGGAAACTTGTAGAATTTAAACAAGTCACAAGTCACCAGCTTACAAGGGCATAGATAGGCCCGCCGTAAAGGAGAGTCTACTCATTCTCAGGGATCTCTTCTGCCCCCCCCCCTACAAACAAAAAATCACCAAAACCGACAAAAAAACAATTTTAAGATATCAAGCCTTCTTTTTCCTTACTAAGGGGATCAAGACCCCTATGACCCCCTTCTATACATCCTTGCCAGCTTAATTTACAACCTTAAAGTAATACCTCTCGTTTCTTCCTAAATGGATTTACATACAGATCCAGCGAACCAGGCTCATGAACGCCACATTGTCAAGGGGACAATTACATAAAAATTTAAAAGGGAAAAATAGTTGTAAAATGTAAAACTGTCCTTTTCTCTTTTTTTTGTTTGTCAAACTTTTCCAAAAAAAATGGTCCAGCTACGCCCCTGAACACAGAATGAACGCCTTATATTTTTAAACTTATAGCGCCAGTCTAAATCCACCTGGAAGTTTCTCATTAATTTGGTCCATTGATGTTTCCAGGTAAATTAAAAATAATTCATACAGGACGAGAAATATGGCAACCAAAAACGCCTGATAAATAATGAATGATGCAGTAGAGCCTACTTGAAAAGCTAAAAACAACATTGGTTTAAATTTTTATTCAGTTCAAATTTTGTGCATTAGCTTTGATTGTTGACAGAATATATGTACAAGGACTGATAAACCTGAGGGAGAAGTTTTCCATCAAAAATCTAGTTATTTTTTAAAACATAAAGCTGCATTAGGTAGAAGTACAGATCTTCTCTTTTTCCTAAATATTTCTCCAAATTGTTCTTTAATTAGTTCTTGTTAAGATTTTATTTTACTCACCACTGCGATTTTAAAATACACCATTATTGCAAACAACCCTCCTCAATCAAATAATAATGTAAAGGCGGCAAAGATGCCGCACTCTCACAAAATCATTAGACATTCTATTCAAGTTTTTGTGACAAGAAACCTTGGTCCCTTTTTGCATTTTGTTTTAAAATGAATTGTGTATTTGATAGAAAGCTTAAAAATAATTAACTTGAATTAGTGATGCTAGTTAATGTGGAAATAAATTGTCCTATTTCCTCCGATAATTTATGAAATAATTACCAAATTTTGTGTCGATTGTGGTAGTATTTAATTCCACAGATTTGACTGTCATTATTTAATTTAAAAAATGTGAAACAATAAAAAATTCAAATCAGCTAATATGGCCAACATACATAGTGGTTAAGATGCCGCACCAATATTTAAATTACTCATGGCAAATTAATATTTAATTGATTAAATTTAATAAATAATTCAACTAGGTGACATTTTATGTAATTTCCTTTTTATTTCTAGTTAAATTTTATGGAAATACATTGGAAAAACATATTGTGATTTCAAGGACTGAATAATATAGGTACTCAGAAATCAATTCAGTTTTTCTATTTTTGAAAGCCAAGAAAAATGATTCTGTGTGGTTGTTTTTAATTTTAATAAATTTTTTCTAGAAATTTTAACAATTTTGGATTTGACCCTTTTTTTTTTGAAGTACATACAAATTTCCATTATCCATCTTAATCGCCACTATGCAGAATTATTTTTTTTATTTTTTTTATCACTTGGTTATTTTTGAATAAAGATTTGATTGAATGGTGGCAAATGATGCATAAGGCCTTAAAATTCATATGTGCCAAATATGGTCTCTTTTCAGCTCTCCTATCCAAATCCTTTTCAAGTATTCAAAAGATATGGCATTTTTGCCTCCTTTACCTTATTTATTTCACATGAAGCTAAACCCAAAAATAAATAAATAAAAGCTTATCTTTTAAAAATTAATTTTTAATGTAAACTTATTTTACATCAGTTACCATAAAAAACCTATACACTGAAGAAATGGCTGCTGCAGACAATAGAAATCAAAATCCTTTAAAAAGGTTTATTTACTGCACACAAAAACACCTTGCTAGTTATGTAACTTTTTATTATTTTTCAAACTTGAATCCAACAAACAACAGCCAATTTCTCAGATCTAAGTTTGGTGGAAAAAATGTAACGTAGGTTTGTCAGTCTGGTTACGATAATATAATACATAAACAATGTCGATAATATCATATTTACGTTAAAGAAAGAAATAGAGCTTGATTTGTGTTTCAGAACAGCCTTTTCCGGGAATTAGTATAAATTATTTGTCTAGATAAAACAACCTGTTAGCAAAAAGTATTTCAAGTTCTGCACACTTTTTTCCAGATTGTTCAGATCATTTTTGAAACTAATTGGAAAACATTTCAAGCCAAATGACACAGAAATTACAAACCAAGTGTGGTTAAACTAGGAATTATTTTTCGAATGGTTTCCGTTCATCCAAGAATATTGGTTTCAAACTCTTCAATTTTTTTTTTTTTTTTCATATAGAAATAGAACTATTTATTACCAAGTACTTAATTGAAAAAAAACCTATAAAACTACTATAAAAAAGAAACCAAACACACGCAGTGGTTTGAGATGTTTGCCTCATCAGGCTTAGAAAAAATAATCACTAGAGCTGATGTGGAAAATAACTCTTAAAACGGTTTGTTGTATGGTATTAATAGCGTAGAAAACATTTGTTTTTTAAACGGAACCTAACTAGTAACCATAATTACATCCATTCTTTTGATAACTTTAACGAAATAACACCAAAATAGGAATCTTTAAAAAAATGAAAAAAACATTTCAACCGTGAGGACATTACCTACCTGTTCCATAAAGGGCTATGCATTTGTTTCATTTTTCATCAATTAACGTTAGGAAATTGGAAAACTAGCGATTTGTTTACTCTTTGAGAAGCCACTATAGTCCGTCCAAGCGGTCCAACTAAAGATGATCCCTGCGCCTTAAAAAAAAAAGTCGCCAAATATTCATATTTTCCGGTAGGTAATATAATTCATATTCCTGCATACTCCATCTGGCAAAAACGCGTAAATAATGCACGTAAAGCTGTACAGTAGTTGCTGGTTGTGTTTCATTTTTGGGATCAACTCTCGTTTTTAATTTTTTAAATTTTAAAACAAAATACCAGATTTAAAAAATGTTCAACGTTCCCACAAACCGAATTTTATGACAGTCATTTTCTTATGATTCACCAATTCGTTAATGCGATGTTTGTCAATAAATTTCATTTTTGATAAACCAAACATAATCAAAAATGACAAATCCTTTCAACTCCAATAAAGACACTCCCCAGAATGTTACCTGAAGTGCTCACTTCTAGAAGTGATTCACAATTGAATTGTTTTTAATTTTATTGTTTCTAAAATTAGATTGCCCGCTACAATTCATGAAAATGCATCCCATCGTTTTATCACATTTTCTTGAGTTACCTTAATCTTTTTTCGATAAATATTAAGATTTCTTATTATTCTTTGATGTACATAACATTCAGTCATTCGACAGCAGCAAAATATGGAATAAATAAAAAGTAAGACAATATTATTTACTTGTAACGTAAGTATAATAATTTTTTTTTTCAAATATTCAATTCTGTATAACGAAAAAAAATAAAAAAGAAAAAAGTATTATTTAAGTATAAATAAAGTAAATACACTCCGTGCGTTTTTAAACGTTTAAAAACCGATAAATTATGTAACATCCAGCTTTTGAAATTCAAAATAATAGAAAAAGTTTGGAAAAACATGTAACAAGAAATAGATTTCAACGATTTTTAGAATGTAATACACGTTACTGTATTCATAACAGCTGCCATATACCAACACGAACGCATCAAACTGAATGGATGGAAGAAAAAGATTCCAGGTTGAGGAACACATCAGATAAATTTGCAGATAACTCGCTCAGAATGCAAAAAAAAAAAAAAAAAAAAAGTATCATAACTTTCACACAACGCTCTCATGACTACAAACAACACTCGAATACAGTCATATACGTGATTCTTAACGCGCATTTCACGTAGTGTATTTTATTCGAATTACCAGCAAAACAATAAATTAAAAAGTGCCATGTTCCTCTGTCAACGTGTCAATGTGACCGAGAAAAATAAGAAAAATACCGTATTATTTGTAAACACGATTTATTTACCAAACAAATGTTTCCCTTTATTTCACACTCGAACCAAACTTCGCTAAACTTGAGATTAGCGCTTTCACAATTTCAAAAATATACAACGAAGAGTATCGCAGCTCAACCAAAACTTTCCTTTCCACGACGTGCAATACCCACGCCCTTTTTTGAGCGTATTTGGCCATCCAAAGGTTAACTTTCAGCAATCTCTTACATCGGTGTCCGTCTATAATATACACGCCTAATATTTCCTTTCAAAAATGAACGAAAAAAAAAATGCAGTAATTAAAACAATAATTATTGTATCAGCAGCGAGAATAAATAAAACGATTTCATCGAACTATGGTAATTGAGAAGAATGGACATGGTGCAGGTACGGGAAAAAAAAATACAACGTAAAACGTAATGAAATAATATAAACCCGTAAATATCAATTTAAAATGTACAGTCGGTTTGCAACGATTTTAAAAAAGCCCGGAAAAAATACCGGATGGTATGCGCGAAAATGGGAGTGGTATGGCGACTAACATCAATCGGCGACGAGATCGAGTAAATCATCATTACCAACTCCAGTATATCATTAGGCATATCACTAGGAGAACAACCGCCGCGATTACAGCCAAAAAGCATCTCTTCTTACGTACTTTTGTCTGCAAGTGGGGGAAAAAAAAGAAAAGAAAAAAGAAGCAAATAATTACTAAGAACATTCCAATAACATAATAATAATAATTATAGAAATAAAATATACGTAGTTAGTTTCATAAACCGTAGTCACTAGAACTCAGAGGGAATGTAAAGCGAAACAATTAATGACGATCATCAACAGTATGGGTTTGTCCATCCTACAATTTAAAAAAAACTGACATAATATCGCCTACTTGAAAAATTTTCATTTATATAAGTAAATATCTTTCTTACACATTGAACGAGTGAAGAACATTGAATCTCGGTATGATAATACGGACAGTTAACTGTTGTCAACGAAGTCTCTCACAAGGTGCTCAAGGGGACGTTTATATAAATATTTTCTCTCAAAAAATGTGATTTCGTGATTAACATAAATATTTTCAGTCTTTATATCCCACATTTACGCTCTATTTTTACTCTACACTCCTCACAAAGAGGTATCCCATCTTCTATCGCGTCTGTTACGGTCAAATTTTTATAAAATTAGTTTCATCACAGACCTGTTACTTCTGCCGATACAAAGTGCAAAAAATCTATTCGTCGTTATTTATTTCATGACGCGAGGTAAATCCACTAATAAGCGCAAATGTGAAAAGAGAGGGGGAAATAACATCATCATGGGGAAGTCAATTATTGAATCACTTAAATATTTTTTCAATCCATCTAAAAAGTACAGATGACGTAAACTCAAGTAATTATTCGACTCGTTAGTCTTATCTCCGATAGATAAAAATTTGTGAGCATTTGAAATTCTGAATTTGACAATAGGGGAAAAATGCTTCCCTCCCCTTTCGTACAAATGAACACTTAGAAAACTCAAATTTTACAATAGCAAGCAGAAACTCGATACATTCAATGGGTAAAAAATAAAAATTTTCCAATTCAAGTTAAAATTTTCAAAGCATGTGATATTTCAGCTCCTTTAAATTGTAAGGTAGGGAAAGCACAGCGCATGATCGTTTGCCACGCTGTACATTTTCTACGAAAATTGTTAACTACTCGAATACAACTATTAAACATTCTGTATATAAGTCGTAGCCACTCGATGTAATCTGGTATATCATGAAGAATCCAGACATTTTATGAAATGCAGACAGATTGTGTCAGATACCTCTCTCAACGATTCATTACATCATATGCGCGAAATTTTCAGTTTCTTCATGAAGTGCTAGAATCTATTAGACGTATACGGCATAGCATCAAATAAATACATCGATCGCAGTAGGTTAGATATTTCACGAAATGACTATAGACTCGGTATCTATGCTGATGGTTTATCAGTTTCTTCTTGGGTCAAAAATGCTGCACTATTTTCGATCGTACTAACTCTACCAAACCTTTTATAATGGCACCGTTGCGCCGTAAACGATTGACACAATTTTTTTGTCAGTCAGGATCACCAGTCACGCTCAAATTTAAGTAGGACTGCAAACAGCACACAATACGCATATCATATTATTTTTAGCAACTGAATTTTGCCATTTTCAGCAAAGTACTAAAGCGAACAAAAAACAAGTTTCTATTTAGTTTATAACTGATCGTTCTCCACGAATATTTAGCCCATGAGAATTAGGTCCAAAATAAGGGTGTTAACGAAATAATTCTATGAACGATCTTATTGCTGGAATGTGTTGGGAGTGTACCACCAAGTATGTGGTAAAAAGTCTCTGGCCGAACCACACTTGCTTCCACCACACGGGAGGCTAAATATTCGAATTTTTTCAGATTTTTTAATTTTTTTCGAGAATGGTGAAGGTAAAGAGGAAAACAGTTGGGTAAAAAAACATTTTTAACGAAAGATTTCACATAAAAGATTCGGATCAAAATTTTCATTATACTTATAATTAAGGCGCTACAAGTCCGCAAAAGTTAGGTGTGTTCTGTTACATACTACTCAGTACGGTATTCTCAAATTTCAGATTTTTATTGAAAAGTTTACTGGTCTGTAGTACCTCATCTATGACACTGAAATAAATTTCAATCTGAACCTTTTTTGTAAAAAATTTTACAAAAAACTATTTTTTACTGCACCATTTTTCTCATAACTCCAACAGTTTTTGAGAAAAATTTGAAAAAATAATAACAAGTCACACATTATGCCTCCTGCGAGGAAAGCAAATGGGGTTGGAATGGGGACTTTAAACCACGGGGACTTTAAACCACATGCTTACAAGAACACTACAACACATTCCAGCAATAAATGCTTTTACAAAAATTAATAATTCCTTTATAAATGCTGATTCGCTTGGGCTGATTATATTATCAGCATATTATATGTCGTGTATTTAAAGCAATTTCATGAAATGTCCAACACAGACAGATACTGTAATCGATTTGGAACTACAGGGTAAGTCTGAGAGGTATTTTCACTTCACGAAGAAACTACCAAGTATAAAAATTTGGTGCAACGAGTCAACTGAGAGAAGTCTATCACACAATCTGCACACTTTTCAGGAAATACTAGATTAAACGTGGCTACGACGAAATATTATAATATATGTATGTACACATACGTGAATGTATATTACAGTGCCTTCTTTTACTCACCATATAATCACCAGCTTTTCTCAGTTCTCCGGTAGCTTGACGAACGGAAACGTGCGTTCTTTCGATATTAGCTTCGATACTATCGATGGTCTCTCCCTGTTCGTGCACAAGTCTTCCAAGACTTTTGTAGATTTCATTCACGTCGTTAATGTCACGCTATTTTCACAATAATTAATGGATATTAAAACAAATTGGCGAAATAATAAATGTTGGGGACGGGAGATTCTCAGCAGAAAAGTGAATAAATGACAGAAGAAAAAAAAAAAAGCAAGTTAAATTCAGCAAATAGATTTTTCAAAATTAAAATATGATGGAAATAAATTAAATTGTAAGGTCAAAAGTCCGAATCGCAGTTCACTAATTAGATAGCTTTATGGATTCTCAAATGATAAAACAAAATAATAAGACGTGACATTTCAAAACTGTAAGGAGAAATAACATACAATCAACGACACACGCAACGTACATTAGACTTCGACTCTTTTACAGACCCTACTCATACCTTGGTCTGAAATCAATTCCTTCACTCACTCTCTCGTCACTATTAACCACTCTACTTTTAGCCAACATTTGAAGTGACCTTAGTTGCAGGCGTTTTACAATTTGAAGTATCACGCACTTTAATGAAAATTAAATGGGTTCATTTAACTATCTTTCATGATCAGCGACGCCTTAAAAACCGCAAAAAAAATTTACGAATATATATCATTTCTGGAAACAGTGTAGTTACCTTCACGCATCATCATAATGTTTGAAAAATTATAGTTCAATCGTTTATTCTTAGTCTAACTTCAGATGGTGAGTGAAACGTGAAAATGTCAAAAAAGACGAATCGTGAAAAATCAATATTTTTTCTACGAAATTAATTTATAAGTTATATTAACACTGCATCTCGAAATACGTCAAAATACACTTTGATAATAAAAACGGTTCTTTCAAAAATGTTGCATTCTATCATTTGAATCATAATTTTAACTATAATCTCAAATTCCGAAAAACTGTCGGCTACTTAAACCTCTCCACATTTCATGCTTCAATAACAAAAACAATCCAACGAAGTGATATTTTGATAGAAAACCCAGTTTTCCTATTTTCATTGACAATATTGCAGAAAAAAAATTAAAAAACAAGAAAATAAATAAAACCTAAATTAATGAAACGCAAAAAAATTAGAAAAAGAAACTTCAATTTTTATCAAACTTGCACTCACATAATGGCAATCTATCGCGAAAATTTCAACTTGATCACTTTGGTAGTTTTCTCAAAACCGTGAACCAAAATTCCTTTCCAGTTTTCTAGGAAACTACCAAACGAATAGGCACCAAACTTGTATTAAACTTGCACATATGTAAGGAAAACATACCGTGAAAATTTCAACCCGATCCCTTTTGCATTCACCTCCAAATCCTTGAAAAACCAGTTTTCCAGTAACTTTTTTTTTTCTTTCAGTTATCTCGGAAACTACCGAACAGATAAGCAACAAACTTCTATCAGACTTACATTAACATGAGGAAAATCTATCGCAAAAATTTCATCATTATCCCTATTATAATTTCTTTAAAATTCTGAAAAAACCACGTTTCAAGAAATTTTTTTTTCTTCAGTTTTCTCGGAAAGTACAGTACCAATAGACACCAAACTTCTTTCACACCTGGTCCTACATAAAGACTACGTGTCCCGAAAATCTCAGTCCCATTTCTTCGGCCGTTTTGTCAAAACCGCGAACCAAAAATTTTCTCCAGCAATTTGTTACTTTCTAGTTTTTTCGGAAATTTCAGAACGAATAAGTATCAAACCACTATCAGACTTGCATTAACATGAAGAAAATCTATCATGAAAATTTTAGTAAGATCCTTTTTGTAGTTTCTTCAAAATCATGAAAAAACCTCTTTAACAGGAATTTTGTATTTCAGTTTTCTCGGAAACTACTGGACAATATGCAACAAACTTCTTCCAGACCTGGTCACAGGGACAATATTTCGTGAAAATTATAGTCCTTTCCCTTTTGCAGTTTTTTCAAAACCGTGAACCCAAAAATTTAAGCAATATATACATAAATATAGCCTGTATATATATATATATATATAATTATGTAGAAATTAAAAGGTAAAATGGCGAACATTTTTTTTACTGAGTATTTTTGTTCATACACGTCACAATAGGAGTATATCATGCCCCTTTTTTTTCTATTGTTGATATTTTTCCATTCACTGCAGGTTACTTTTTCGCTTCTAGATCGCCCTGTTACTTGTCGACTTGAAAAAATTTTTTTTTGAAATTTAGAGAAAGTATTGCGTAGTGTTTGTGTGTCGCCTAGTATACGTCATGAAACAAAAAAATTTTCGCCCCTAAAGTTGATTGTCCCCCCTGACAGCCCCCTAAAAACAGAATTCTGTATCGCAAAATGTTTTACTGATTACAGCTCAAAAACTACAGGGTCTGTGAAAAATACGGGCCTATGATAAATACGTAAATAACTTCATTTATAGAAAATCGTAAAAGAAAACTTTTTGCTAATAAAATTTTATTTAGAATCTACCCCTATCCGAGAGAATCACAGAAACCACGCTGAAATATGGTCTAAAAAATGCGAGGGGCTGAGGAAGGAGTGTCAACTTGAGAGGTGGTAAGTGTTCAATTTTATGTAGTTCAAGTTCCAATATAATAAGCCTCCAATGGGCTAAACATTATCTTTCTTATTTCTTTAGAAAAGGGGGGTTACAATGTGGCGACTCAAAAAGTACGCCACTTTACCAAAAATACGCTACAATACCCATTGTTAAGAAAAAAGTCAGTTACTTTACTGTAAATACATATACATGAAAAAAATTAATCAAAATGAGAAAATGGTGTCATTAGTTTTACTTTGTCATGAAACGGAAAATTTTCACTAACCCACCCTCAACCTCTCCATGAAGTTAATTTTAACAACCCAAACTGAGTAATAAAAGGAGTAAATGGAGAAATATGGGTGGAATTCATAAACATTATTTAAAAAACTATAAGAAAAACTCAATTTCCCTAAAATTTGTATCCACAAACTGACTTTCATAACTTATTAAGTTATAAAAAACATTAATTTTAATTAAGAGATAGATAGACAATGATGAAGATATAATAATTTAGAGGTAAATAAAAGGAGACATAATTATACTACGAGAGTTCGAACGGAAGGTATTTTTTAGCTGTAGTCGACAAATGGAGAAAACATCTTAAAAGTATTGAACTCCAGTGGCTAAATATCAGAATTATTAGTTGTTTCAAAAATTTGTTTCTGAAAAAATTATTCTTCGAGAGTCCAGCTATAGCAATTTTCTAAATAATTGTTTAGTGTTGCCCTAGGCATATTACAAAAAATAAGAAAATGGACAATCATCAAAAAATAGGCAAATATACGTTGAAACAGCGAGAGATAAAAATAATCCCAAAAACGGGAGTCAGTTCACACCAATAACTGCGATTAATACGGTGCAAAACAGCGTAGATGAAGTGATGATTAATAAATGGTAAGTTGACTGGACTAAAATCAGTGAAAATGGGCCTTACCTCAACTATTAAGGCTTAAACGTAAGGTCGAGTCAGACAAATTGAACGATAAAAACTGATGGAGACAAAAAGTGATTTAACAATACTGAAATGAATCGAGAGAGATCTTCAAATAAGAACGAGTGCTAGGAAAATTTAAAAGAGAAAAGTACGTAGAAGAAATTGACAGATATAAAAACCGTTTACCTCCAAGTTTCGAATCGCTTCTTCTTGCTCATGCAATTGTTGCAAATTGTTCCTTTCGTTTTCAATTTGAATCTGATGCTGTTCAGATTTACTACGGTCATCTTGTAATTCGATTAATTGGTTTGCGTGAAGATCATCTGAAATAAAAAAATTATAAAAACTTTCTATACCCTAATCGAAACACGTCGAATAATCACCTCTAAAAGGATCGGATGACGGAGGTGGAGGAATTCCTGTCGAGTTTGAGTGCACAGCTGCTCGCTTCAATTTCACTTGCATACTTTCTTTCTTTAGTGCTTCTCTTTGCGTAGCTTGGAACATATTTAACGCTGCCGTATATTCGTCGGTTAGACGTTCTCTTTGCATTCTCCATTGTCGCTTTAATGTAAGCAAGCAGTTTTTCAACTTTCATATAATTCTTTCAGTATGAATAACCTTTAAATACGAATAAACTAACCTGTTCTGAAGATAAAGTTATGTTATTAAGCACTTTCAAACTGTTGCTAGTATCTTTCACAAGCTGTTGAGTATATTGCTGGATTTTTTGCCTACAAGAATTAAACGTTATGTTTCAAAACATTCGGCTAAAATTAAAAAAAAAAGATAAGATACTAACAATTGCTGACGAAGATCCTGAGAATCTTGAGAAGTACCGACCAAGTTAACCATGCGTCTCATCGATGATACTGGAATAGCGTACATGTAACAATTAATGAATGATCAATACTCTCCCTGCAACGAGTATGGCATTAAAATAAAAATCGATAAAACATGAAAATGAAACAAACCATTTTGCGATATTTTCTGAATATTCGATCCGATTGTTTGAGCTGTTCTCTGAAAGTTTTTCTCACTTTCAGATTCAGCATTATGATAAGAAAAATTTGCAGACATTATAACGACGTAATGACGGAAACAAACAGACGAATAGGCTATTACACGAATTAAAACAAATTAACAAGCAAATTATTATATCCGGAGTGAAATCATTTTAAGCGAATAAGAAATACAAACTAAAATAAAATACATTCATAATCAAGTATATTTTAAAGGTTCCAAAAGAGAAACACCCGCAAATTTCTTTACCACAGTCTGACTGCCACTGCAGCACTGCTTCCGTCTTCAAGATCAAATATCAAATATCAATATTCAAATCACCAATTACCAAAAACAACGTAAAATTTCTGAAGAATAAAAAAAACTAATCACTAAAATAATAATGAAAGCCAACAGCAGCATATGAATTAATGCTTGTTAGAGTTCCAGCTATATATGATGGTCCTATCTCGTCTCCACCTTGACACACTCTACAGTTAATAATATGTACTATAATATTTCTGTGTGATCTCACGTACTCATGTAATCTATGTATGTCAAGAACTCACATTAAGATGAGTTCACTTCTTTTCTGTATCTCGTATGGTGAACATACAAAATATATTATTCTCCTTAATAATTATTGTTTTATTGTTTCCTCCAATATGGTAGCATCGCAGAGTTAATTAATAATAATAATTTAGATCCTCGTGCAATAAAATAGTGAAGTTTAAGTGATCGCGGAATAATATCCAATGATAGTCTGACAATGGTAAAGTTTACTTTAAAGTTTACTTCCCGTTACAAAACAAGGACCCTAAGGGTAAGTAATTATCATTGAATTTCTAACTATAATTAAATATGGTCTTAGTGATAATTTAGAAAATAAAGTGTGTTTACGTATTACCTAAAAATGTCTTATAGTGTGTCTGAGAGGTATGTCAAATGTCAGTTGAAAATTATTAAGTAAAATGCTTAGGCAAATATGCCGCACACGTGGTGCTTGAATAAATTAAATTATGCTAAGTGCACAGGTATAAAAAATGGCAGGAGCAGAAGAGAGGGGTAAAAAGAAGCTGTCTTTCAAGTTTAAAACGGTACAATATTCCATGTGTGTCACAATACAATTTTTTCTTTGTGATTCAAATACGCATTTGTTGCGAGAATTTAAAAGACGCCATTTTTGGGAGCTAAACATTAAGGGTGACAAATGCAAAATTACGTAATTATAATTAGAGGAATGTGTTTCCAATAATTATTATTCTGAATTTTATTATTATACCTGTGTGGTCAGAATAATTACCCGTGAAATACAGTTAGTTTTGAAAGATTTCAGACTTAGTGTCAGGGGTAGTAATTAAGTAATTTATTGTGTTTGTATTGGTGTGTCTAGCGGTGTTAATTCTGATGAATTCACCAATGAACCCTGATAAGCCCTGATTGGCAGGAGAAATCAACTGACTTACTACCACTAAAACAAGCAGTCAGTTCTGCATATTATTTTTGATCAACGAACATTTGAAATTGGAAAATGTGAATGTTCGTAGTAAAAATTTATAAAAGTACATTTTTATTTGCAAATTTCCTTTATACAGGTAAAAATGAATTTAAATGATGATACGTTACAGATACTAAGATATCTGTCAATATACGAGGTATATAAAATTAATTTGTTTCGTAATTCAAGTGTGTACTTTAAATACAAAATCCCAGTTTGGAGGGAGCTTATGAATAAATTTTTCGAAAGTGTAAAAATGGAGGATAAGTACTGAAGTACTTAATTAACGGGGAGAAATGTATTCTGTGTGAAAATTGAGTATTGTAACTTTAAAATATTCATTCTTTTCGATCATTTTTGAATGAATTCTCGTTGTTACAAGCAAATCCCAAATCCTAAGGACGTATTTGGGTATGAGTAAGTGCTCATCTGTGTGTAATTAAGTCCTTCAGTGCAATGATATACCAAGGTGTAAAGTTCTGGCCAGGTAGAAAGCATCCTAGACCTACATATCTGTGGGAGTAGGCACCTTATGAAATTTATTCAATGGTATGCACGATAAAAGAAGGCAATATATTTGCATACGTGTGTCGTATGATGAGTTTGTCTAATTTATATTATGTGACATTAGTGATTCCATTGAAGTATAATAAATTATCGTTGGCCGTGGCTGTAAAAACCTAATTTCCGTGTGTGTTCACGTGTATTATTTCAGGTTCCACCAAATCAGATGGCGAGTGAAAATGTACCCCCGCCTCAAGGGCTAACCATGCCGTTAAATATGTTACCAAATCCTAGTCAACAATAGAGTTACCAAACTTCAATTAGTTCGCCTGCTCAACAATTAGGTATTCAGTTAGTCTAACCAACAAAATCCCGTAAGTTTAAACTTGAATTCGTTGGCGCCTACATACGTTAGAATGGATTATGAAATGGAGCATGCGTCGCGTAAGGCTAAATTAATGGCTGAATTTAAAAAGGCCATTGAAAATGTCATGGCATATGACATTAATTTAGCAGCAATCGTAACTGAGGACTACTTAAAGATATGCCAAAACATTCTAATTGAAAATCAGAGAATGGTGGCACGTCTTCAAGCAGAATCTGTTAGTCAGTTAACAAACCAAAAATATCGGTCAGTCCACAGTGTCGCAAAATATTAGTTTGTCCATTCCGATGGGTCAGTCAACTCCAGCTCCAATGGAGATCTATCTGACTCAGGAAACCACTCAACAACGCAATAAACAAATTATGCAGGAGCATAATATTGGTGTGTCCGCAACGAAGTTGAAAACAACCCAAACCTCCTGTGTGTCAGCTACGAGATCATTTGCACAAGTTGTGCAGTCAAAAACATCTCAACCTCAAACGCAACAAACACAAGAAACATTAGTCGTACGCGCACAAGCCCATGTTGATGAAATTCAAAATCAGTAGGAGCAAAGAACTATTACCATAAGTCGACCTTAAATAGAAATAGAAGCCCAACCTATGTGTGTTGTAGCTCCACCAACACTGAGTTATTGTCCAGTGATGAGTGAAGCCAGCCTGAAAACAATCCTGGAAGAAACCTGGGAAGACGAACAGGCGAGAGAAGAGTGTGAAGTCACAAATGAAGAGAGGCAATGTTGGGAAAGTTCAGTTGCTCAAGCTCAAAGGCAACGACAAATACGTGAGGACCAAATAATGGTTGAAAGAGTGCAAAAGCGTTTGGACATGGACAGAGCCCATGAGTCGGAGCAATGTTGGAGAGACAAAATTCAGCAACAACAGCAACAACAGAAAGAGCAGGAAGTGGAAGAGAACTGTAAAAGAGAGGAAGAAGAAAAACATGTCCAAGAAGAAAACAAACGTCGTATGCGAGAAATGATACAGAGAAGAGATCAAGCATTTAGAGATGCTAAAGAATGTGACTGTCTGGCAGCTGAAAAAGAGAGGCACCTCCTGATCCAACATAGAGGACAAAATATTGGTACTCATTATTCATCTTCGGAGCTGTGGGGTAAGGATAACCATAATTATTATTTTTCAACCAAGGTACGTATCACTCCAGTAAAATTAACTGAAGAAACTGATTTTTGACTATGGTATGACCAATTTAGTATGTATATTCCTTGTTTCGAATTTAAAAATGTGTTTGATATTAATAATCCTATTTGCTTAGAAGAAAATCAAACTCAACTCAAAATTAATGCTAGAGCCACTCTGTGTGAATGGCTAGATGAATCCCATAGAAAATTAATTTTTGGTGAATCTGATCCTACGGTGTGTTTCCTTAAAATTAAACATATGAAAGAACCTAAAGGTCGTGTGTGCGACACATATATAACCCAAATTTATCAGAAAACATTTAATCCTAAAAACATCGAATTAAAAGAATGGTTAAAAGAATTTGAAGAATTATTTTGTAAGGTAACAATTTATTAAAATGGTTGGTCCGAAGAACGAAAGCTCAAAGCTTTCCTAAATCACATGACAATTCCCCTTCTAAATATTAGAATTCAATGTAAAGATCGAAAACAGGTTGGTCCTAATGGTGAAATTCTGTGTGATATTACTTATGAACAAGCTAAAGGCATAGCATTAGAGGAAAAAATGTTATTAAAAGAACAAAATAATACGTATAAGTTAGATAGAGCTGCAGCAAAGGAAGCTAAATATAATAATCCAAATTTTAAAAGAAAAAGACTTAGTGGCAATTTTAATAAAAAGTTTGATTTTGTAGGAGAAAGTAATGAAGCGAATAAGTTTGACCTAGTGACTCGCAAGTGTTATAAATGCAATAGGCGCAGTCGTCTGAAGGTGGAATGTAAAGCCACCACTAGATTAGAGCCTATTTGCGATTCTTCCGGTCAGTCTGAAACAAATAAAATTTCCAGTCAGTTCCACAACAAAAGTGAATGCAGGGAGAAACGACATAAGTCGTACCATAAATCCAAGCGTTCACATAAGCACTATAAGAAGAGTAAATGACATGGTGCTTGTTTGATAAGAAGACGTTCATTGTCATCTTCCTCTGCATCAAGTTCCAGTTCGTCCAACAGTTCAAGTTTGTCTAGGAGTCAGTCTCCAAACCCGAAAGGTAAAACGATGGTTTTAAAAACCAAATCATAATTTACTAAGTGCATGTATATGAATGAACAGCCAAGAAATGAAATTTGTTTTCTTAGTGATACAGGAGCTACAAATTACTTTGTGTCCGATCTTAAATTTATGAAAAATGTTCAAAAATTAAAGAAACTGAAAATCATTTCTTATGCTAATAAAAATGAAGTTGCAAACATACATGTAACTCATAAAGGTTCTATCTTTGTGAAAGATCTTAGTGGTAATACACTCGAGTTGAAAAATGTAAATTATTCAAAAGAAATGAGTGACAATTTATTTTCGTTACATAAAATAACAAAACTTGGTTACAATGCAGTATTTACAAATACTGATTGTAAAATAATAAATAAGAAAACTGGCAAAATTATCCTGTGTGGACATAAATTTCAAAATTATTGAATTTTAGATTTAAAAATTTGTGAACATAATGAAAAAGTCTATGTGACAAAGCAAAAAGAAGCTGTTAGTCAGCAATTTATAAATAAAGAGCACGGCTATGCTCAAATTCATGATGTATGGTCAGAGTTGTAAAATGAAAATGTTAGTTAAGATAATGACATGATCATGATTATATTTCAACTCAAGGGTATACTAATATTCAAAAGTTTGATGATGAAGAGGTGAATCAATCGAAGTAAGCAGTCAAGGCGATAATGAAGAAAGAGATCCAACTTGGGTTCCGGGTGATACTGTGTCTATTGAGCATAGTTTTGGCAAAATTAGTGATACTAATGATCAAAATAATGAGCAACAAAATGAAAACAGTTTGAATACAGTTGCCAATCAGAATTTAAATGAATTGGAAGTAAGTAAGGTTATATTATTATGGAACTTGAAGTATTATTTAATACCATTGAATGAATTTTTGCTATTGTAAGTTTCATTTCTATAAGTTTGAATTAAAATTTCATTTTGCTCTTATAACCAAACCACTAGGCCCTCATCGATTTGTATTGTTAATGTAATTATTTTATGTTTATCTCACAGACATCAGTATCTCCAAAAAAATCTCAAAAGCAGCAGCGGATGGTGTCAAAATGGGCTATAACTCGTAACAAGATTCAACAAAATTTTGGAGAATCCTACATTAGCAAGAAGTCGAAAAAAGTTATTCCTGAATGCCGTTTAAAGGAACCTTATACTGAAAGATGCAGATTGAAATGTACAAATCGTATTTCAGCTGCTCAATGTAAGGAATTGTATCGGTATTTTTGGGCATTAGGTGATTTGCAGAAGCAACGATACTTTTTAGTAAAGCCTACCGAAGAGAAGCCACGTTCTCATCACAGTCAACAGAAACGAAAACCTAACCATGGCTATTATATGCACATCGATGATAATCCAATTGATGTTGAAGTGTGTAAAACCTTCTTCCTAAATACTTTTGGTATTAGCGATTGGTACGTTTATACTGCTAGAATGAAAGTCGATTTGGGAGGAATCATTAATGAAGATGGCCAAGGAAAAAGAAAAAGTCAGTTCTTTACAGATGAACAATTGGACGATATTCGCAATCACATTTGATCATTTCCTACCATCGAATCGCATTATTTACAAACACAAACTCGTCGAGATTTTATTAATGGTTTGTTGAGTTTAGCAGAAATGTATCGCCTTTTTGTAGAAAACTGTCACTCCAAAAATAAAATTCCAGTAAAGGAGTTTAAATATCGCGAAATTTTCAATTATAAATTTAATATCGGCTTCTTCATTCCTCGTAAAGATCAATGTGCTATTTGTCATGAGTATACCAACCTCACAGAAAATGAAAAGCTGAAGAAGAAAGATGAGTATGATAAACATATAGAAAGTAAAGTAATGGCCAGAGAGCAGAAATCTGCTGATCTTGAGTTAGCAAAGAGCAATTTGGTAGATTATCGTATCTGTGATTACAACATGCAGGCTATTGTGTCCCTCCCATCAGGTGAACTGCAATGTAATAATCAGACGAATATACCCTGGTCAGAAGTAAAGCAAATTAAACTTATCCATCAAGAAGACAGTGGTCTGAAGATTTCATACAAAGTTGAATGGGGGTCATCAGATTCGATCGACATGGACTTTACCCTCGGCACCTCACAAAATCAAAAACAAACACGTCATGGTTCTGGGAAAAGCCCACCATTACTAAGCCAAGAATTTTTTTCACCAGTTAAATCGGCATATGGAGATCTCAAAGGCATTAGTAAATTAAAAAAGGAAGATTTGCTATCCTTGCTCGATATTATTCCGCCCGTACATCATAATTATTTCAAATCTCTCAAGGTGATGGAAGAAACAACTGTGGAGGAGATACCAGCCAAAATTTCCAAAAAGACGGCGCTAATCAAGAGTACAAAAGAAAAAACTGTAAAATTGAAGAAGAATGGTGGAAAGGGTAAAGAAAATATTCGGTAGATGGTTTTTTATTTGTACAAATAACTGTAATGATTTTTTAATTTAAAAAGAATTTAAAACTATTAATTATAATGACAATTTTTATAAAATTTGTTGTGATCATTTTGTTTCAATGAGATAAAGTTAGAAAGATACTGCTATAACTCCCACTAAAATTATCATTATTTGGGAATACTGTAGTAAAATTGAGCATTAAGCAGCAGCAATTTCCACATACTGATAATAATTAGGGAACACCGTTGTAATAATTTTTTGAATACTGTTGCAACTTCCACCCATTGAATTTCATTTTCTGTAAACTGTTGTAACTTCCAACCTCTTTTGAAAATTCCCCCCCCACAGGGTGCTGCGTGTATTTTTTTAAGGTTGAACATAATTAATAATGAAGCTAAGGGTATGATGAAAAATTTGGTATGATCCAATTTGCATTAAATTCAAACTGTATAAAATGCTGGTGTTTCAAACTTTAAATTTCAATTTCCCAAAAAAGTCATTTTGAAAGTTACAACAGTATTATCCTCAGGGTGATTATTGTCTAAATACGGCATGATAGACTGTAAAGATTGCGATACTCCTATGGTCACTAACCAAGCAGATCGAAAAGCTAAGTATGAACCTAAAATTGAAAAACAACTTTAAACTTAAACATCATATTCCATATCGAGAAGTAGTTAATGCTCTTCTTTATTTAACTGTGTGTACTCGACCTGATATTTATGATTGGATTAAAGTTGAACGTGTGTTGAAATACTTAAAAAGAACTAAAGATCTTGGAATATATTTCGAAGGTAATGGTCATAATTTCATAAGTTATAGTGATGCTTCTTTAGGCATGACTGATCCAGATGGTTTGTCCACATCAGGCTATTTAATTCAAATATTTGGTGATTCGATAGCTTGGGGTACAAAACAACAAAAATGTGTTGCTACCTCATCTATGGAAGCCGAATATATTGCATTAAATCAAGCTAGTAAAGATGTAATATATTTGTCAAATTTGTGTTCAAAAATATTAAAACAAAAGGTTAGTCCTAAAATTTTCAAAGATAATCAAGCTACTGTTGAAGCTGTTAAATCTGGTCAGTCCAAAGCAAGACACTTAGTGAAATTAAAATATAAGTATGTCTGTAAAGTATATTCGCAACAATTAGCCGATATATTTACAAAAGCTCTTCCTCAACCATTATTTGAAAGTTTTTGTAATGTAATTATGAATATTACTAATTGAATTATTCGATGTGTTCTCATTTAATAGCATTCCAAACATCTAATAATCGTATGTCGTTAAGACGTGGTGAATAAAGTCAAGAAATACGGTTAGTTCCACTCTGCTGAAAAAGTTCCTGTCAGTCAACATTAAAATTTAATTACTATAAATATTGATGTGTTCAATAATACCTAATTAATGTTGTGATATGTACACATATATATGTTGGTTGTGAATAAATTTAATGTCGTTTATTATCATTATTGCAACGACTAATTATTTCTCAGTGAGAATTCTTCGATCAATTAATTCAAGAAATATTCAACTGTGTGTTAGGTACGTAATTACCTTCAATAATTATCTCTAAGTGACAACTTTCTCGACGTGAATACGGAGTTAATTTGCTAGCCTATGAAATTCAATGATAGCAGAATATTCAAGAAGCTGTCGACTACGATGAGTACCAGGAGGGAGTGTTAGAGTTCCAGCTATATATGATGGTCCTATCTCGTCTCCACCTTGATACACTGTACAGTTAATAATATGTACTATAATATTTCTGTGTGATCTCACATACTCATGTAATCTATGTATGTCAAGAACTCACATTAAGATGAGTTCACTTCTGTTCTGTCTCTCGTATGGTGAACATACAAAATATATTATTCTCCTTATTAATTACTGTTTTATTGTTTCCTCCAATAATGCTAAATACACAATAGCTCTGTTTGATAGGACTACACCAGCTTAAACCAACCTAAACCAGGAGGGCGATTCCACAAATGTAGGTATGTTATATGACTTTGTGCCAAGTTTTATTTGAATATTTGTGGAATATCCCCTACTGGTGTAAGTTGGTGTAAGTTAGTGTAATCCAATCAAACAGAGCTAATTACTTCCACATTTTGCCACCACAACACCCTATGAGATTGGTATTCCCAGAATTTTCATTTAACTCCATTGTAGTCTTGTTACCCCAAATTATTGTGAAAGAACCCTTGCTTTCAGAAAGCTGAAATTTTGCAGAAATATTGTAATATATTTGATTAAGATTCTGTGAAAATTTCATTGAAATAATAATTTCGGTTATTAGGATATCGCCAAAATTGTGCCAGATTAAATGATTTAAATTATAATTGTTGGGATACAATTCCCTAATAATTCAATGAATTCTCAAGAACCAACCATAGGATTAAGCTAAAATTTTTTTAAGGAGAGTTAAGATCTTTAGAAATCAAACACAGTTAAAAATATGAACTCAACTTTTTTATTTGAAGACATTGTAACAAAGACTAAAGAACGGAGAACAGTCTCCGTTAATCAAAGGTGGAAAAATAATATTGTGCGACAATCAATGTCACCATATGTACAGTATAAAATGTTATGTATATATTTTATTTATAGGTTGAGTATGTATATAGATAATTATATTTGTGAGGTATTGAATGAATCATATCACAACAAATTTTAATGAATCATTTTATTTGTTAACTTGAGAACCTATGAAAATTTGGATGAACTTGTCTGTTGGGATTGGGAAATATCGCTGAAATTTTGTTTGGATTCTGTAAATTAATGAAGAATTTCATCGATATCTCTCAAACCCAAAGTACAATTTCATCCAAATTTTCATAGATTCTTTAAAAAAAAAGTATCAAAATGATTCTTCAAAATTTCAGTGCAATCCTACATTCGGTTCTTGAGTATTGATTGAGTTCATTTAATTTGAATCATTTAATTTGACATAATTTTGACCATATTGTCATAACCCAATGTACGATTTCAGTTAAATTATCATAAAATATCAAGCTAACATGCGGTAATAGGTTTGTTCTATTCGTCAAATTTTTGTGTCAGGGCAGGTGTATCACCAAACACTTGGTCAGAGCCAGGTTAATATCAGGTTACCTTAAACTATGTAACAGTGTTGAGAAAATATTGATCCAAAAAGAATGTGAAAATATGAAGTGAGGTTTTGGATCTGAAGAAAGTTAATAAGTCAATTTGAAATACTATAATGTATTAAAAGAATAAAATATGTACAAGTCCGAGATCAGCCAAAATGAAGATGAGTGATTTCCCTCCATTACAGAAAAGAGTTGAGTGGAAGAAATGAAGAAGTGACTACAGTAGGTGAGAGATAAAAGTTGTACGAGTTACTTAACCTGATTAGGTAATAATGGTGTTTGAAAGTAGTGTTGTTAGTGGTTATGAACAAGTGTTGTGAGAGTGTAGAATAACAAAATGTAACATAGTTACATCAAACTACGTCATCTCTGATAACAGCAATGTCTTACCTGTATCAGCCTATAACAAAACATATTTCCTACACCTACTAGACAAACAAGTGATGATTCGCTATCCTGTGTTACCCTCACTGTTACCCTCATGTACAAAAAAAATTCCATTTGACATTGAGGGTAACACACTATGTTGGAAGTGTTGATTATTGTAGTTAATAGAACAGACCTAATGTCTCTATAAAATTTCCATTTTATAAAAGCAACAGTTCTCTCGCAAATGTTTTCAAAACTTCAATTACATGAAATTAATATGGAATTAAAGGGAACTCTCCACCAAATGTGCACTGCAGTGGTGATTTATGGAACTAAATTTGATGGACCTACTTTTTCAGGGAGTGAAATGACATATATTCGATAAAGACTTAGTTTTTAGCCAAATTTATTGATAACAATAAATTAAGCCAAGTTGGTGCACAATTTCATTCTCTTCTTCAATTTTTTCTACTTCTAAGAGCGTAAAAATTTTGTTGTGGACTCACTTTATTTTTTAAAACGACTTCTGATACTTCATTTATTACAAAACAGTAGCTATCTTATTAAAGTAGGGTTTAAACTCACATCTCTATTCTCCAATCTCTAATCTATATTTCGTAAAGTTGAGAAATTTCAACTTTTAGAGAATATTTCAAAAAACAAGAAAACATTTTCCTTACTGTGCTCTGCTAGCTTGTTGGAATGAGGTTGAAGATTAAGCAGGAAAAGAAACTCTTTTCTGAATCATCACATACCTATGTATTTCAACAACATGTATGATCATAGTCAAAAAATGAAAATTTTTTGGAGTCAATTTATTTCCAACATTGAAAGTCAGTGTCACCAATGGGAAGCATGAAAATATATGATTTATTTTATTTCCAGGTTATGCATACGTATGAATAAATAAAGTAATGCAATGAGGTACTGTGGGATTGTTTTCCAACAAAATTGACTTTTAAAACAATTTTATATTTAAAATTGTAGTAACATTTTATTTTTTCATAAGATCTCTGATAAGAAGTACAATGTTTATACATTTTTAAGAACAAAATTATGCAATGTGAGTATGGGCATGGATATTTTGTATCAAATTTATACATCTTGTACCAGTTTTTCTTCAAACTGACTAAGGAATGAAATGATTGGTTTGGTATGGTGTATTTTATAGTTCCCTACTATTATTCATTGAGATTTCAGGATATTTTTCATGTAAATAAATAAATAAATAAATAAATAAATAAATAAAAAATAAATGAAAGAATAACCAGTGTGTCACATGGCAGATCAGTGTATATTAAAAACAAAGTAGAAAGGAACATACATGAACAGTTTAGATACATACACCAGGTAACATAATCACCATATCTGTATACACAAAATATACATTTGATCATTACATCACCTTCAAGGATATATATATATGATGGAGACCACATGGAAAAGTTTTAAGGTGGGGTTGAGTGTCCAGACTATAGATGCCACATGCTAGCGTATGAAGTACCCTAGACTGAACACTCCAACCAATCAGAATCAAAAATTGGTGTAAAAGTGAGGTACTTTGTATGCTAGTGTTTATAAACAAATGCACGTTTCAAGATTTTCCTCCAATTAGATATTTAGTTGAAAGTACACATGTTTGTAGAAGCACTTTCTATAGATAGGACACAACACTGCCTATGTGTCGTCTCCATCATATATATTGTGAGGTATTTTCCTCAAGTTAAAATAATAAAAAAAAATAATAATAATAAATAAATAAATAAATAAATAAATAAATAAAATAAAAATACGAAGCAGCTTGAGCTCCGTAATATTAGTCTCATCCTATATACTTATATGTTTTCCTACATTCAACCAAATCAATCAATAAAATAAAATAAAATAAAATAAAATAGATTGTTGAATGTAAATACGGAGATCAGCAGATATATATAATACTATTATAAAACTGCCCCGTTAGATCTGAGATAAGATCAGACCATCACTTACTGATGTGGAAATAAGGGAAGTCATTCCATTTTTAACCTGCTTCAAACAACAGACGTTTTTTCATTCACGTCTTAACATATATAAAGTGAAAAGATGAAATAAATAAAAGTTCATGTAGATTGGTTATTATTTCTTTAAGTGATTCGTATTTACAAACGGAATACTTCTTGTTGGCTGTCTTCAAAAAATTCTGATGAAAGAAATGATGTGATGATCAATATTCTCCACCACCGCATGGTATGGTTAAACAACAAACTGGACTGGACAATCAACATCTGGTACAGTAGGATTTAAGCCTAACAATACCAACTAATACCATGTATTTTGTTATACTATATGTCAAAAGATCATCTACCAAATTATGCAGCTTTTTAATAATAACTTAGGGGGAATTATGCAGGGTCAATATGATGTGACCTCATGTTCACAGTGGTATATGGGGTACTAAGTTTTCATGTCTTTCCCTTCCTAAATCCAAGGTACCTTAATTCTAAAGATCTATAATCTTGGTCTGTCTTGTTTTTCCCATAGGCATTTCAGATATTTTAGATCTTTTTTATTCTTATTCAACATTAAATGGTGACTTCTTTTGGGGCATCACAATATACCTATCCTCGAAGTTACATCACAGATGTTTTAACCAGTATTGCATAACATTAATTGCAAATAGCATTATGCCATTATAATCATATTACTATTGTGGATGGACCAAATGGTGAGGCAGAGTGAGTTAGAATATCTCAACATTATTTATTTTAATACACTCTGTGATGTTGGTGGTGAAGAGTAATGAGTGTCTTGTAGAAGTAAGTTTTTCCAGCAGGTTTACACGTTATCACATCATGTTTGAAGTTTGTCTATTGTTTAGTTGAACACATGAAATTATAGCTATAATTTTTAAATTTGTGTTGAAGATTGATTAGAGATCACACAGAAAAGAAACACAATTTCAAACCATCATGGATATATTTCATCAACGTACACAAAAGTTAGCAACAAACTAAAAGTTCCTTGGTCAAATTATTTCCCAATCAGGAAATCAGAGCCACCACAGGCAAAGCACAAAAATATATTATTTGTTTTTATTTACAGGTTATTCAATTATTTGTACAAGTAAAGTTATGTTGTGAAGTTGTGTGGAATTATTTCCCAACAATTTTTTCATGGCCCAGTGGATAAGGATATGTGCTAGCATGTTGTGGGTTCAAATCCTATGTATTCTTATGAATTTTTTTGTTTAATTTATTTTCATTTTTTATATTGTTTTTCACGCTTACCTAACAAGTATTTAAAAAAAAAATAAAAAATTAAAGGCATGTTTCACACGCACCAGTTTCCTCACATGGCTGAAAAGTGATAGAAAAAACAAAAATAAATGAAATAAAAAAATTCAAAAAGAAAACCATTAATTTGAACCTGCGACCTGCAGCATGATAACCTATATCCTTACCCACTGCACCATAAACTAATTTTATAATGTTGCTTATAATTTTATGTGTTCAACTAAACAATAGACAAATTTCAAACATGCCGTCATCATTACATATAAACCTGCTGGAAAAACTTCCTTCTGTGAGATGCTCCATGTATTTAGGCAACCATCTGTCCATTTTCTGGCCAATTTTGATGAAAGTTCATTTAAAAATTTGAACGCATTTACTGATAATTGAAAATGAGATTGAAATTCAGTGTCAGTAAATCTTGGTACAGTATACTCAACAAATGATCGTATTTGTGATATCTGGGCAGCAGTTTGTTTCCTCTTTCTTTGTCTCCTAAGACGCTCCTCATTTGAAGAATCTTCATCATCTATATAAATACACAAAATCTTATTAATTCATAAATAAAACCCATATTATTACCTACTAATCATAATGCATTTACCTGCTTCAGATGATGAAAGAAGGAAGTCTTCATAAAATTTCACAGTACTTCGTACAATGGCAGTCACTATAATTTTTAAACGCTCATCCATCTCTTAATAATTTATAATAAAATTCACTCACACTAATAACTAAACATTTCAAAATTTTCTAATAACTTTTTAAATTAAATTTTCGATATATTTAATGGGTAAAATATGAATTTCTGCATAATATGTGTAAATAAACAATATCCCATGTGTTAAGAAATCAATTTTTCCACAATTTAAAATCGACAACCAATTTCATCACCTGGGGTGACAATGTAAACCATCTCCATGTGAACTATATCCGGACCAGAGTGATGGTTGTCCACGCCCAACATCAACCTAGGTGAATTTTTGAACACGGTAAGTGTGACAACCACAGTCAACCGTTTTTATGGGTGGAGTCAGGGGTGAATTTCCGAACAGGTAGTTTTTTGATTTTTTATGTTGTTGTCACTCGAAGTGAATCTTTGACTATATAGTTTAATGGACTGCTAGAACTGATAAAATCTTGATGGCAAACAATGCAGGCGTTACTTTTCAAAAAAGGTACTTGGTGTGAAAACTGAATTTTTATTGAGTTATATTTTTGTGACTCCTAACAATATAAGCAGATACTAGTGAAATATTAGAACGCTATACCAATTTTTTGTCTGAAATTAATGAGTGAAACGTTCGAATAATGATTTAAATTAAACGACAAACTCTTCAGAATGTGAAAATGTAAGTTTTGGATAGAGTTCCTTTTTTCTTGAAAAGTTTGAAGTAAGGTTTTCTTAAACCAAAAAATTTGGCTCTTAGGTAAATAGTTTCATCATTCGCTGATTTGTTATCTGAAAAAAACTTCTTGAACTACTGTAAGAACTTGAGCGAGTCTTAAATGAGTTCTTTATTGACTCTATACGTTTATTTGAATTCAGTATTTTATCCAACTGGTTGGCTTATGTTCCAGGAGAACGATTAAAAAATTTAAAAATCGAACTGCTCAATTGTGTCAAACCATTAAGAAGTTTATTCAAATGGCGCGATAAGTATATAGGTATATATATATATTAGCCCAGACATATGCTTTTCCAAGCTTTCTTCTTTGTATATTTGTATAGATTAGTGAAATGGGCCTCTGCTTTACGGAATTATCAGGCATTTTTGTTACTTTTTGAAGTTATTGTTACTATAATAAGAAAATAATTTAATCATGAATTTTTTTGCCACATATTGGTTTTTTAGGAAGATTTTGTAGAATAACTATTGTGGAAGATGCCATGTAACAATTTTGAAAAAATTGCACAATAATTTTTCCAATTATGGTCCCTAGACCCCAAAAAACACCGTCGCCTCAAAAGTTTATGTATATATGTATTTTCTCCAGTAACACGAAGACATTCTTAAAATAGCTCAGCAAATAAATAAATGAAAAAGTATAATACGAAAAATACAAACTTTTGTAGATGTATCAGTATCATTCTTTACTCCAACACAAATATTCTTTTTTAAATGCTGAATTATACCTTTTCTGGTACAACATTATTTATTACACTTCGAACAGTTCTGCATAATTGAAAAACAGAGGGTACAAAATTATGAGTGGAATAAAGTTCTAGTAAAGTATTACATATTTATGTCATTAATTATTCTGTAAACTTACAAATAATGCCATTTTATCATGTATCAATGGCAAAGTAGAATAATAAGAAAATTAATTATCTTCGAATATAATTTTAATTACTAAAATAACGAAATATAAAAATTAATTTTTTGCTAGCTGGAATTGGAAATTTGGAATTACTATCACTTATCACCAAAGGTTGTTTTTCATAAAAAGAACGCCTGTTAACAGTGCCTTTAGCGGTGTTCTATTTAACCCTATGTATTTCTTATCAGTTCTAGCAGTCCATTAAGCTATATAGTCAAAGAAGTGAATTTTTGAATGTGTGAGTTTGAAACTTTAAACTTCAGGAACTATCATCGTGCAAACTGAATTAAGTATGGAAACGAACGAATCGAACTGAGAATTATATCACCATTGAATAAAAGAGTAAAACGCATAAAAACGACAAAGTATAAAAATGACTAGTATTTAATATATTTCGGCAACAGAGGCCATCAGCTGAATGATTTACAAACATAAGAAAAGGTTAAGTACAAAAATGTTACGTCCACAGACTAAGTGGGAATCACAGACAGTATGATAACAAATATTGGGTACATTTGAATTGGTATAACCAACACCCCTCCTCAATTAAAGGTTGGTCAAAAATTACTACAAAATAAAAATTGTGTAAAATTAAAAATATTATTAAAAAATTGACTTCAAAAGAAGTCATACATAAAGACGAACAAACAAATTCAAAAAATTTGATAAAACATACAGTTACAAAATATTCAGACTTTGAACAAGTTTAGCAAAAATTGGAGTATTAAGACCTTTTGTAAAGAGGTCCCAAACTGGTCAATGGTATTAATATAAACATAATCAATAATTTTGTCGGAATATATTTGACAAATAAAACAATATTTTGTGTCAATGTGTTTGTTACGTTTCGAATTCCAACGTGCTGATTTAACTAAAGCGAGACAACTTTGATTGTCCTCAAAGGCTATACAATTACCTTCAACGTTTACATTAAAGTCGATTAATAATTTGCGTAACCAGATAGCTTCAGTGGTTGCTTTGCAAAGGGCGATTAACTCACTTTCTGTACTGGATAAGGCCACTGTTGGCTGTTTCTTACTCGACTAGGAAACCAAGTTTCCATACACACGAGTACAGTAACCCGAAATGGATTTTCTCGAAGTGGTACAGTTAGCCCAATCTGCGTCAGAATATATTTCAAGAACGTTTGTACTAGAATTACAAAAATACGTTAAGCTCAAATTTCTAGTCGAAAATAAATACTTTAAAACTCTTAATGTGTAAGCAAAGTTTTCGTTGGTTGCTGCTCCCTTGAATTGGCTAAAGTAGCTAATAGAAAAGCATATGTCAGGTCTCGAACCAAGCATAATGTACATAAGACAACCTGTAAGTTGTTGGTACTGTTTATTTATTACATTATTACCATTCAGATCACGATTAAGTTGTAGACGAGTCTCAATCGGATTTCTTACAGGGTTGCAGTTCTCTACCCCAAAATGTTTAGCAATAATTTCAATTAAGTGTTTTTGATTTATTTTTATGGTACCTTGACCTTTATCATAAGAAATTGTAAGACCAAGAAAATTATGAACTTCATTAAGATCTTTACACTTGAATTTTTTACTTATTAGATTTTTAAAATATGTTATTAATTTCAAGTCGCTTGATCCAATCAGAATATCGTCTATGTAAATCAATAAATATACAATCGAACCATTTTTCTTATAGGTATGTGTAAAGACAGTCATCGGCATTACCGGAAACAAAACCAATTGATGTGATAAAATAATTAAATGCTGTATTCCAAGCTTTAGGAGCTTGTTTCAGTCCATAAATAGTACGATTTAATAAAAGGACATACTTAGAACGATCTAGATTATTATTTATTCCATCAGGAATTTCTACGTAAATGTTTTCTTTTACTACACCATTTAAAAAGGCAGCACAAATATCTAATTGGTGAATGTTAAATTGTAGTTCGTTACAAATTGCTAAAAAAGTTCGGACCGACGAAAGTTTAGCAATAGGGGAGTAGATCTCATCAAAATTGAACTCTCTTTCCTGTTGAAAACCCCTTGCTACAAGACGTGCTTTATAAAAAATATTATCGAATTGATCTAACTTCTGAGTAAACACCCACCTACACGTAATCGTAGGTTCGTTAACAGGGCGCTTGACCACTTTCCAAGTAGAATTAGAAGTTAAGGCATTAATTTCACATTCAACAGCCTCCTTCCACTTAGAACAATCACTAGAATTCATCGCATCTGAATAAGACTGCGGGTACAACAATAAATTAGACAAGTGATAACATAGGTCGACACTACCTAAATCGCCATCGACCTCAATATTGGCAACATTATTTTCATCGACTTCGGTTAAAATAACATCCGAATTGGAATAACGAGAATCAGAAACACTCTCCTCGTTAAATTCAACATCACGAGATAAATAAATTTTCTTAGTAGCAACGTCTAACAGCTTGTAGCCACCAGGAGCATAACCAACAAATTTCAACTTTTCACTTTTTTTACCAAATTTATCCGAACTGTGAATATAATTCAACATATACGCGTCGCAACCAAACACCTTGAGTTTAGAATAATTAAATTTTTGATTGTGCCATTTTTCATAAGGGATGAATTTTTTATGTGTAGGGCAGCGGTTAATCACAAAGGCAGCACACATCAAGGCCTCCAACCAATAAATTTTTTCAAGGTTGCTTTCAAAAATAAGAGTTCTAGCTCTTTCCACCAACGTTTGATTTAATCTTTCTGCTTTTCCATTCTGCTGAGGGCAGTTCTTAATAGTTGGTTCAATTTGAATACCTTTATTAATGCGAAATTCCCTAAATGGCGCATTGAGATACTCCGTGCCACGGTCACAACGTACACGACAAATATTTCTATTAAAATGATTTGTTGCAAGTTCAACATATTCTTTGAACTTAGACAAAACCTCAGATTTGGCTTCCAACAGAAAAACATGACAAAATCAAATATAATCGTCTAGGAATGTTACAAAATATTTTTTATTATTATGGCTCATAGGATTAATGAACCCACAGACATCAGTATGAACAAGCTCTAAGGGATGCCTCGTTTCATTAAAATTTCTCCTGAAGGGATGACGATGCTGTTTTCCCATGATACAGGGCTCACAAAATAATTTATCTTTAATATTAGTCTCAGGTATAAGAGCTTTTTTAGAAAGTAATGACATATCATAAGTGTTTACATGTGCTAATCTCTTATGCCACAAGTTAATAGGATTTTTTTTAGAAAAATTAGAAGTCAAATTACAAGACTCTACTTTAATGCGTTAAAATTAACACAATATAGATCAGACAACATGCATTTACCAGAAAAAATTATCTTATTACTATTGTTGTCCACAACATTAACAAAATCATCATTAAAAATAGATGATAATCCTGATTTAGCCAGACATTTCACTGACAATAAATTCGTTGGCAAATCCTTGGCAAAACGCACATTTTTTATAGTAATATCAGCACCAAATTCAGATTTTACTTTAACTTTACCAATAGCACTGATTACAAGACATACACCTTTCTTGGCAACCAAAATCATCATAGGTTTTTTCAAATCAATAAATTCACAAAATAAAGTTTTGTCATTAATTATGTGTTCCATACAGCCTGAATCGAGAATAAAACTTACAAAGGCAGGTACATCATTAGATAGCAAACAATTATCAGACATTAAGAAGCTGTAAGCACCAGACTCTAACTGATTATCAACGAAATTAGCAGCAGGATTCACAGTACTTGATTTATTAACATTGTTAAAGTTTGTGTTAGGTACTATTGCTACGATTTTTCTGTCTACAATTTCGAGCAACATGCCCGTTTTTTCCACAAAAGTGACAGACAATACTTTTATAATTTGGATTTCGATCATGACTATAATTTTGAAAAGATTGACCTAAATGATTTTGACCGAATCCGTTTCCATTGTTAGTAGAATAAGAGCCTGAATTATTACGATCACAGCCGTTTCCCTGACTAACAGATCCCTGATAAGATCCTGAATTACAAAAATTTGAATTCCCACGATTAAAACATCTAGTAGAATTCGATCGATTACGAAAATTTCGATTATTTGTACGATAATTGCCTCGACTAAACATGTTAAATGAATTAGGATTACTTGCAGCATCACCCCGATGTTCGATGAAAGTCTTCGAATTTGCGGGCGCTAACGATGAATTAGTAGATGATGGATCAGCGCACTTCTGTTCCCGTTCGATATCTCGATGAAAATCGATTAATTTACCACTAACTAAGTCCCACGAAACATCGATAGCATCTTCTAACGGCATCTTCACAGGTCGAAACTCTGAAGGCAAACTTTTCAGGAACTGAAGGATGAATTGTTTATTAGTTGTAGGATCACCAACTTCCGCAAGTGTACGACATTTATTACGATAAGACAAGATATAGGATTGTAAATCTTCACCAAATTTAAATGTAAAACCAGATAATTCAGAACGCAATTCGATCATTTTGTGATCAGAAACTCGTTCATTCAAGACAGTGATGGCATTGAACATTTCTCTCGCCGTTTCATGTCCACGAAGTGGTGTGAGGCGGTAAAGACGAGGAACGAAAAAGAGTAAGAAAGAAGTATTCAAGACAGAATTTATTAGCAGACTAAAATTACATTTGGAAATAAAATATGAATAAGTACGAAATGGCGAAGCAACAGCGATAGCGGATCGAGAATGGTAGGGGAAGCACTTCGTGACGAGAGTGTACGTGTGACATATATATATAGAGTATGATCGTGATGATGATGAAGAAAGAGAGAAGGTGGGATTTCGTATCAACACCCCCCTGAAATTTTACCGATCGAGTTCTTCATCATGTTCGCTGAAAATAAACGAATTATTATTATTTCAAAAAAAATATTAAGTATAAAAATGATATATGCATAATAAAAAAATTTTTAAAAAAATATTCACATTGTATTATTTAAACATTATTACGGTAACTTTGGTTGCTAAAAAAAAATAAAAAATTTTGTTTGCTGTGCTTCGAAAAATAAATGATTAAAATAAATAAATAAATAGGTAAGTACATAAATATGGTAACATGCAAAGAGTATAGAACATTAATATGTGATGTATAGAATAGTATATGGTATATGCAATAAGCAAAAAAAAATAAAAATATAAAAATTGGTAACATGCAAAAAAAATTTTCGTATACATAAATGACTAATAAATGATTCATTAAGAAGTGTGCTCGAATATATTCTCGAACATTTACGAGTGTATGATAAAAAAAAATCAAAAAAATCACAAGGGAATAAAATTAACAAAAGGTTTTTAAAAGGTATACGATCGTTTATCGAAAACGTTACGTTTAAGAATTTTATCTATAAGTTGGCATGCAATAATATGAAGCGATAATATATGATGTCCGTTAGCTTTATCTTTTACGTTTCTCTATTATATTTGAGGTGGCGTTTGACATGTTTATTTTTGGATAAGGCAAGCTATTAGGTTTATCTTTATTGAGATCATGTAATGAGTTTTTATCTCTCGTATATTGTTCAGATTTTCCTTTCATACTCTTGTGTGGGAATTTGTCGTGTATTTTTCTCACGCTTGTTCAAAGTTGTATGGTGTTTCTATTATTAGCGTTTGTAGAGTTTAAGCTTGTTCGATTTTAATTCTGTTTTCATTGTTGGGTTTGTAATAAAATCGTGTATTTTTCTTCGACAAGTATTTTCGAGTGTATTTTTCTTATGATTATTATTAATGAACAATGTAAGAGTATTTTTTCTTGTACAATATGTTTCAAGTTTGGACTTTAGATGTTTGACTTGGTACGACTTGACTTTTTTTGGACGGTTATTTTTTCTTTTTCAAATAAATGTATATAATATTATGTGAATAGATTTGTATTTTCTAGCACTTTTACAATTAAATTTTCCAATTTTGTTCTATCTAAAGATTTCGTAAGTAAATCTGCAAGTTGATTTTCGGAATTAACAGATCTGAAATGGATTATTTTTTCTTCCCTGGCCTCTAAAATCGAGTAACATTTTATCATGAGGGCTCGCGATTTCTTTTGACTTCCACCAGAGCAAATTTTTTGAGTTGATATATTATCCTCCATTACATCTACGATTATTTTTTCTCCAAAAATGTCAAAATTCATGTGTTGAATTACCTTTATTATATCGAGTGTGTCAAAAACTGCTATAATTTCTGCAGCGGTACTGGATGAAGCGTGGATTGTTTGTTTTGAACAATTCCACTCTATCAAATCCCCATTTGCAAAAATCATAAAACCAGTAATTGATTTTCCCTTTTGTAAATTGTTTAACTCAATATTATTTTCGTCTACTTGAGGGGCATATGAAGCGTCAATATATGCTTGTATTCCGTCTCCCTCAGATCTATATGTTATATTGTAGTTTTTTGTAGAACTGACGTATCTAAATATTCTCCTTACATAATTTTTTAGTGTATCGTTTGAATTGTTTTGGAAATGTGAGAAGAAGTTTACAGGAAATAATATATCAGGTCTGGTTAGCCTGGCTAGGTACAATAATCCACCAATCATTGATCAATATTCTGTATCGTCCCTTCCATTTTCAACTTTTTTGATCTTTAGGGCAGTTTCCATTGGGGTGTTTGTCTTTTTTATTTCCGAAATACCAAATTTTTTAATCATTTTTTCTATATGTTTATTTTGGGATAGTACTATTGTTCTATTTTCTATGTTTCTTTCTATTTCCAATCCCACGAAAAATTTTGGATTATTTATGATTGTGATGGTAAAAGATTTTTCTAATTGTTCATTAATTTTTGTAATTGCTATTTGTGAGTTTGAAGCTATCAGGATATCATCTACATAGCTTAAAAAGTATGTTTTTTCATTGTCTTTCTTCATTTGATATAGACATCTATCTGCTTTTGTTCTTTCAAAACCCATTTCCTTAATTTTATAGTCAAGCAGATCGTACCAAGATTTACTTGACGTTTTCAGTCCGTATATTGATTTTTTTAATTCTAGAACTTGATTGGAATTAATATTTATCCCCTCTGGTTTTTTAACATAAATAGGTTTTATAATGGGGGAGTTTAAGTATGCCGTCTTGACATCATATTGCACAAGAATTAATTTAAATTTATTAACTATAGAGAGCAACCATCTAATTGTACTAATTGATGCAACAGGTCCATGTGTTTCTGTAATGTTATATTCAGTTCGATCTTTAAATCCTCTCGCCACTAATCTGGCTTTTGGTTTTGGGTTTCCGTATTCATTGTGTTTTATTGTAAATATCCACCTAGTATCAATTAATTTTTGCCTATCATAATCCACAATTTCCCAAACATTCATATCATTTAATGAATTATATTCGTCATTTATTGCATTTACCCATTCTTTTCTAAAAGGATTATTATTAATTTCATTAAAACTCTTTGGGACACAATCTTCTATGTATGTTTTGTTATAGTTGACATTAATATTCATTATGATTGGATTTATTATTCCTAGATCTTGTTTGTAATTTGCCGGTTTAATTATTAGCTTTCTGTTGGATGTTTCCAAAGATTTGATATTTTGAGACTCATCTACCCGTACATCACATACAAAATACGATTTTGTTTCAAAAGGGTTGCTCAGACAATATCCAGTATTTGTGTATCCCATCATTATGCTTTTTTCAGCTCTTGGGGCCAATTTTGGATCTATTTTATTTTTTGATTTTGCCTTTGCTTTCGTCGCATTTTGTTTTCTTACTTCAAAAGGGATGTGGCGATATGTTAAAGAACCAAATACTTTTAAATTTTTTAAATTTGGTTTCGTGCCATAAAACAATTTATACGGGGTTTTAAAATCTTTATTGGCTTTTGTTGGTGAGCGATTTAATAAATATGCTGATGTGACAATTGCATATGACCAGTATTTAATGTCCAGGTTGGCATCAATGAGCATAGCTCTTACTCTTCTCGTGAGTGTCTGGTTCTGCCTTTTGGCTACGCCATTCAACTCTGGAGAATAAGGGACTAAGTAATCCATTGTTATTCCATTTTCTAGACAATAATTTACTATTTTAGCATCTGTGTATTCTTTTGCGTTGTCACATCTAATGGTTCCAATGGGGAAATTTGGGAATTTATTTTTCATAGACATTATCATGTTTTTAAATTCTGTTGCTACTTGATTTTTTGTTGTAATGGGCATGACGAATGTGTATTTTGAGTAATGATCGATAAAGGTTAAAATATATTTTTGGTTTGCAATCGATGGTGTAAATGGACCCATAATGTCGGAAGATGTTATTTCTAATTTTCTAGATGGTTTTGTCCTCATTCCATTATGCCCTAGTCTCGTATTATTTGCAATGCAACAGATTTCGCAGTTTTTAAAATCATCGTCTCTAAAATTCATATTTTCCGGAATGCCAACAGATAAGTTTTTTAATTTTTGGATATAGCGTGCATTTAAATGACCCAGCCTTCTATGTATAATCATTTTTTTATTGAATATATTATTATTATTATTTGAAGTATCGTTTATACCATCAGTATTATCATTGATATTTGATTTTTCATCATTTAGTATATTTTCTTCAATGTTCGTATTACTATTTTCACCCCCCTCAAATGAATCTATATTATTATTTTCTAACGGGTTTTCGACTTCTTCTTGTATTTCTAACTCAATTGAAAAATCCTCCCATTCATCCTCATTTTCTTGGGTTACTGGACATATTTGTGTAGTGCTTTCTAATTTTGTATTAGTGTATTTATCTTCATTAATTTTTGTATTGTTATTATTATGGATATTGTAATGGATATAAAATATTCCATTTTCTTTTGGGGCAGTTATTAAAGTTTCCCCATTTTCTATAAAATATATATTAGCACAATTTTTTTGTTGATCAATATTTACTGTACCCGTATTCGTGATTTTTATTGCACTAATTATGTCAGTATTTAAGTCGGGTACATAATGTACATCATTTAATTCAATTAATGATTGTATTTTATTCGAATTTTCAACTTTTATTGTCATTTGACCAGTATGGGTGGCATACAAGAAAGCATTTTTGCCCGCACATTGAAGTTTTACAGGGGTGACAAATTTTTTAATATTATTCAATTTATTTATATCTGTTGTTAAGTGCACTTCCGCAGCTCCATCCAAAATTGCCTTGTTTTCTAGGTGTGTGTAACTTTCATTTATTTCATTATTTTTTATTAATTTATTTAACAACCATTCATTTGAATTATTCGGGTGTTTTCTAACCATGCAGGACATTTTTACCTGTTGTTCAGGATTCTCTTTTTTGTTTGAGGCAGTATTATTATTTTGGGTTGTTTTTGGTGGATAATTATTTTGATTTGTATTCGTATTATTATTATTATTATTTTGTTGGATGTTATTATTATTACAGTTTTGGGCTATGTGCCCATTCTGACCACATTTATAGCATTTTGAGTTATTTTGGTTGTAATTTCTATTGTTTCCTCTATAATTGTTTCCACGCTAGTTCCCATTATTTCGATAATTATTTCCCTTATAATTTCCATTTCCATTATTATTCAAATTATTATTATTATTATTTTGTTGTGAATTTGGTTCATTTCCTTTTGCATTATTATTCGTAGTACTATAATTTCGATTGTTGCCTCTATAGTTACTATAATTATTACCTCTATAATTGTTCCTTCCTCGATAATTATTATTACGACCTCTATAACTATTATTATTATTGCCATTTCCATTATTTCTATAGTTATTAGAATTATTATTCGGGTAATTATTATTCTGTTTCTTTAATGTCTGATCTCTAAATTTTTGATCAGCGTCTTCCCTTAAAATTCTTTTAAAATTATTGATATTTCGTTCGTTGGGTAGTAGATTTTCAAATTGTATTTTCGTTAATGCCTGTTCATAACATAGTGCAAGTTTTAAGTTCTCTAATTCTTCCTCTTCTTTCACTTCCTTTTCACTATCTCTTACATCTGTAACTAATTCATCCCATTTTTTAAGAAATCCTCTCATATTTCCCCCAGGTTGAAATCTGAATTCCATCCATTTCGATTTAGCCATGTTGGCTGTGACTGATGTTTTTGTACCATATATATTATCTAATTTTTTTAACATCATTATGGCCGTGTTACAATCTCGTATTTGTTTGGTAATGTCATTCGAAACTCTTTGAAGGACAAATGCTTTGGCATTGTCTTGCATTTTACAATAATTAATCATTTCCTTATTAGGCCTAAAGTTCAAATCATCAATATGGGATATGTATAATTCTAAAAATTCATGTTCTCCAAAAATGTCGTAGTAACCGGCACCCCTAATGGCCGAAATAATCATTCGTCTCCAATCTAAATAATACTTTCCATTGAACACTTTTCCCAATGGAGCCTGAATAGGTTTAATTTTATTAACACTCGACATAATTTCTTCAACTTTTTTAAATCCTAATAAATTATTTTCTATATTCGTGATAGATATGAATTTTTTATTTTCTTCTTTTTTGATCTTTTTTACTAGATTTTGTTCTTTAAATTCAATATTTTTATTTTCTGGTACTTTTTCTTTTTTATCCAGTTTTCTTATTCTTTTAAAATTTTATTATTTATTATTTTAAGAATCTATTTACAAATTTTTTCTCTGATTCCAACGAACTATAAATTCTATTTGAAAAGTAATTTGGTGCCAAATCAGATATTTTAATGTATTTAAATGAACTAATTTCTTCTATTTTACCTGAGATATCAATTGTGAAGGACTCTAACATTATTTCTCCCGTAAAATACGTGTAATAAGGAAGATTATATTTCTCAATTTTCAAATCTACAACTTTTTCCCCTTCAAACTTTTTCAACAATTCTTCCAATTCCTCTTTCTCTATACTATATTCACCTATTTTATTTTCTAATACGTTTATTAAGTTTGACATATATTTCTAATTGGGAAGGGAAAAAATTTTCAATCACCACCTCAAATGCACAATCAAAAAATAGACGTAAAAAATAATTTAACTACACATATATTACCTTTATATAAGTTAATTTTCTTCGTTGATCCGTTGTTGTGTGAATTCGTATTTGCTTAATCCCAATATCACCGTCGTTGTCTCCGCTGAATTTTGTAGTAGGTTGGCCGAAAAATTTGTGGTCTTCGTAGTTTAGATCTCTGGTAGAGTCCTTGAAGACGGGAGCAGAAGATTTCCTCAGGTGGTTCTCTATATCGTTGGCGGTCCTTTCTGGATTGTAGTTCGTTGACTTCCAGGGTTGCCCGTTATTGGATCAGGAACAGTTTTTGGTTACGTTTCTATTTTTTTTCAACTTCGAAAAAAAATTTAATTAAAAAATTTGAGTTTTAACATTCTTAATTCAAACAATATTTTCTGTATATTTTCACTTCAAAAATATAAATTTCAACACAATAATGAATCAATTTCAAAAAAACTCAGTCTGCTATTTCATAATTTAATATTATTCTTCTCTTACTGTTCAACCACAGCGATGGCTACCATGATGTGAGGCGGTAAAGACGAGGAACGAAAAAGAGTAAGAGAGAAGTATTCAAGACAGAATTTATTAGCAGACTAAAATTACATTTGGAAATAAAATATGAATAAGTACGAAATGGCGAAGCAACAGCGATAGTGGATTGAGAATGGTAGGGGAAGCACTTCGTGACGAGAGTGTACATGTGACATATATATATAGAGTATGATCGTGATGATGATGAAGAAAGAGAGAAGGTGGGATTTCGTATCAACATGAAGTGCTTCCAAAAAGGTATCATTGACACTGTTAGCAATCAGGAACATTGCTCTGACATTTGCATTCTCCCACGCCATGTCACGTTGTTGAAGTGCAGTAAATTGATTGACCACATCGTAAGCTTTTTCTTTTCGCAACAGCAACTCAATACGAAAACGTCAGCTCTGATAATTTTTGCCATTAAAAGGCTCAATAACACATTTAGTTGCATCCGTCATCACGGGTAAACAGGCACCAGGCCAAAAATTAAACAAAGGTAACAATAAGGAATCATGCAAGAACTGACATTACCAAGTTGCAGCTTTCAACAGCAGAAATTTGCACGATGACGAACACAGGTTCCTGGGCCCATAACCATTGTGAGTTTGAAACTTTAAACTTCAGAACTATCATCGTGCAAACTGAATTAAGTATGGAAACGAACGAATCGAACTGAGAATTATATCACCATTGAATAAAAGAGTAAAACACATAAAAACGACAAAGTATAAAAATGACTAGTGATGTGAGGCGTACAGAACGAGGATCGAAAGAACTTGAGACTTTCTACATTTGAGAGGTTTATTTCGCGACTGAAAAATACATTACAAATGAAATATGAAATGGCGAAACAACAGCGATATCGTATCAAAAGTAGTAGGGGGAAACACCTTGTGGTGAGAGTGTACGTATGACATATATATATAATGTGATCGTGATGATGATGAAGAAGGAGAGGAGGTGAGATTTCCGTTACAACAACTAGTATTTAATATGTTTCGGCAACAGAGGCCATCAGCTGAATGATTTACAAACATAAGAAAAGGTTAAGTACAAAAATGTTACGTCCACAGACTAAGGGGGAATCACAGACAGTATGATAACAAATATTGGGTACATTTGAATTGGTATAACCAACAGAATGCCCTCCTGATGAATATGCTTCACTACCGATAGTGAATTATCGATAACTGATATAAAAGTAATAAGTCGACATTTTTATCAATAACCAATCGTATTTGACGCGATCATGCCATGAATTTTTTGATATTTTGCGCATTTTCCCTAATTTTTGCTGAATTAAATAGTTTTTGCAAATTTTCTGTTTCGTCTCGTTTCAGCTCATTATTTGTTTAGTTTTACAGAGGAATCATGAGTGATTGGGAAACAGTAACTGTCCTTCGGAAGAGACCACCGAAACCATCAACCATGAAAACAGAAAAGGTAATAAAGTCATTTGAGCACTTTGGGTAGCATATCACTAGAAGTGATATTTTGAGATGTAATTAGCCCATCCACTCTTCTGATGTTTCACATTTATTTTCTTCCTTGATTAATCGATTTCTTTGTCACTTTTGTCACTCTAGGCCATCAATACTGCTCGTAGACAAGGAATCCCAATCGATACGCAGCAGAAATGTACGAATGATTCTATTCTCCTAAAAGCGATAATGTTTCGAAATATTGAATATTGTAATTTTAGGGGGTGCTGGGACCAATAAGCAACATGTTATTGCAAAAAATACAGCTAAGTTGGATCGTGAAACTGAAGAATTGAAGCATGATCACGTTCCTCTCGAACTTGGAAAACTAATCCAACAAGCTCGACAAGGAAAAAATCTAAGTCAGAAAGATTTGGCCAGTGTTAGTGTAATTTTTATTCGTAGTCGATTTCCAATTTTCATTCTACATTATTAATCTTGCGAAAATTATATTCTGTTTTCGTAGAGGATAAACGAAAAGCCTCAAATCATTCAAGAGTATGAGAATGGAAGAGCAATTCCTGATCAGGCGGTTATCGGAAAGATCGAGAGGACTCTATGTAATTTCATTTACATTCTTTATCTATCATTCCACGGCACGCTTATTCTTTTTTTTTCTTTTTTTTTTGCGATTACCGTGAACTGAGTCTTAAACGAAATCAGTTAGCTCTCATTTTCTTTTTGAAGTGTATACGTTATACATTGACAACAAAAATTATTGAAATCAAATCATATTTTTCTTTTGATCCGTCTAATTTAGGTCCTCGTATTACTTAATCGTACTTTTAAGTTTTCTAGTAATTGTTTATTATTATATTGTCTTTGTATGAATTATGTTCAGTTTTGATGAAATTATTGTATTTCTTTCAGGCGTTAAACTTCGGGGAAAAGATCGTGGAAAACCGCTACCCCCTGGAGCGAAGAAATGAACGGCTGTCTCCAGGGGATGAGAAATATTTTTCAGTTAAGATGTGCGACATCTCGTGGGAAATCTAAATTTTATTTCATTATTATGGCTTCAGTTTTTTATAGCATAATTCTGTGGGTTTGAAATTCCAAAATTGGAAACTCCCAATTTTTTGAATTACCTTAATCTAAAGTGAATGTTCTTAAGCATACCTAATATTTAGATTTTCCTTCTCCTTTTGTTGTTTGCGCAATAAAATTTTTTATATCTTTAGACTGCGCCGATTATAGTTAGAGACGAGTATAGTGGAAGATAGATTTCAGAGTACAGAATCTATATTGATAGCTTGAGAAACGTGATAAATGTAAATGAAAATAATCCTTGATAAGACAAATGGAAATTCTCAATTATTCTGCCAAACTTTCAGCTATTCTTCCCTGATTTCTGTTCTGTTCAGACCCACTGCTATTCTATTTTTTTTATTTGTTGACCTTTTATTGCTTTATCCCTTTTTTTTTCTTTCTACCATGATCCGCATTTCCTTTTTCAAATCCTATATTCTCGATACATCCTTTCGTTCTTATCCAGTTTCACTTACAAAAAATACTCATTTTGGGGTTATTCTTGCGAATTTGTTTGAAAATTCCTCAGTTGTAAAGGTGGCCAAGGTTTTCTTCTCATTGAAGCAGATTCAAATTAGCCTTAAGTTGTAAATTTGCGTTTGAGACATTTTGTGTTTCTTCTTAATGAATAAGAGTAAGATCAGGTACATTATGTGGTTATTTTTGCGAAGTTGCGTGAAAGTCTCTTATGAAGAAGCAACCAGGTTTTTCATGAATATAGCTGCTTCAAATTAGTCGTAAGTTACCAGCGTGTTTGGTGCATGCTGTTTAATTATAAAAAATAAAAAAGTAGTACGTAATTTTGAAGCTTATCAATTTTAATGAAAATTTGGAAGGCAAGGCTTGATGATAACTTGGAATTAACCAGCTACTCACGTTTTTAGTTATGACTTGCTCGAAGACCACTTTGGTGTAGTTTATTTCACATAATTCACACTTTTTTTCAAAGATGACAATGACTCAATGAGTGTTTAAGTTCGTTGTGAGAAATTTTTAGTGTCATTTGTTCTGTTCGGTGCGATATCGTAAGAGAAAATATTTCGTTAGCATAATTTTCACTTTGCAGGAAGTATTTGTCCATATGTGGACGATTCAAGTAATTTTGGAGGTTTGTTAAGCTACGTAGTCCTGTCCTTAAAATCACAAAAGTTGTGATATTAGTTATAAGTTTTTGGTTTAATATATAACTCACAATAGAATTTTAAAAATACTATAAAAATTCTGGCATTATCTAAATCGGAGGCTCTATAATTTAAAAACACATCGCCCTTGAATTATCGAGAATATTTATTTATAAACTGAATGAAATAAAAATCAATAATAAACCCACTATAAAACGCCATAAATTTAATCTTTCCTTAAATCTACCCTTTCCTCTTTAATTCCGTCAGCTGTAACACACACTATGTGAATCTGATCTCCAGTATAGATATCTCTTTCGGCAGCTGATATAAACACATCTTGAACTATACGTGAAGCTTTATCCAAGGTAATCGGTTGCTCATCAATATTTTGTATGTTCAGAAATCCAAGCTGCAATAGAAAAGGGTAATACAGGTTAAAAAATGACCTACCCACAAATATTTCATAGAAAATAAAGCTTTTCAACGAACTTGATTATCCAATAAAGGTTGCAACAACGCACCACTAGAACCACCAGCATGAAACTTACTTCGCTCGACATTACCAATAGGATCGTAGGAATACACCCAACCAGAGCCATCTGGTTCTAATCCACCCATTATTGTTGAAACATAGTAAGGAAAAAATCGTTTATAGTACAACATCGTGGAGAGCAATTGAGCCAAGGCTGGGGTGCTCATTTCTTTATTATGTTCATGGAAATACATCTGAAAAAAAAAAAAAAAAAAAAACTACGAATCTAAGAAAACGAACAAACTATTTCATCGGATATTACTAAGGGTTCAACATGAAAAATACCTGCATACGAGCATTCACCAAGCGGGTTAGTGATAATGTATCACACCAACAACCGGATGAGCCGACAATTGATTTACTCGATACTTTGAAAAGCTTGGACTGGTTTCGAGTGTAAATGCTGTAACCGGTACTCAAACGCGTATCGGAGGCTATCAAGACAAAATTGTCTCCTCCTATTGCAACGATACTCCTGTGAAAAAGAAAATATTGCACACATTAAAACGTCACAATTTGTGAAATCTTCCGATTTTGCAAACGGATGTGAGTTTATATTCATAACTTTAGCATTGAATATTTACTCTAATGCTAACATACCCGCCATTATCGTCGTATGGATTGAATCTAGCATCATTTTTCTTCACACCGGAAAAATAAGGAACACTTGCAAGAGCCATTCTCCAAAATAAACGAATTTGACGAAAATTATTACAAATTAACGAGATAAAAAGACAATTACTAAGCAAATAACAATAAATTCTTCGAAATAACTCGAGGTTTCGAAACAAGAACGGACGAAACAACAAATGAATTTTTCACTTTTTCGTCACTAGTTTATAATCACAACTCACATCACAACTCGCAATCACAAACAACAAAAACTGTCTATTCATTAAATCAATGTTGAGTTATTGTTGTTGACAAAGTAAATGTATGTCAATAACATAGGTAACACTGTATTTCCTTACCTACAGCCTATTTGTTGAAACGGAAATCCACCTCATCTCCTTCTTCATCATCATCACCACTACATTATATATATATGTCATACGTTCCACTCTGTTCAGGAATCGCTTCCCCTACCTTTCGCTTTTGATAATGCTGTGCTTCACCATTTCATATTTTACTGTTGAAATATATTTTCAGTTTGCTATTAAATGTTGTAGTAAAATAAAGTCTCGAGTTCTTATTCGATCCTCATTCTGCATGCCTCACATCATGGTAGCCATCGCTGTGGTAGAACTTTGAGGAGAGACAGATAAAATTTTGAAATTAAATGCAGACTTAATATTTTTTGAATTGATTTACTGTTGTGCGAAAATTTTCATGTTTTTTTGGTAAATAATACACGAATATAGTTATCGTGTTTTTTGAGAAATAATACTCGAATTTTAAGTTGATTAATTTCGAAAATTTTAAATTAAAAAATTGAAAATTGAAGCTGAATGTTCCGGACTTAATAACGGCCGATCCTGGAAGTCATCGAACGCTAAATTCAGAAAGGACCACCAAAAAGATCCAGTGAACAACTAGAGGAAATCTGCTCCCATCATCGAGGGTTCAACTGCAATCCACTTCATCGAAGACCATTTCTTTCGGACAACCTGATTCAAAATTTAAGTAGAGAGTAAGACGGTGCATCAGAAGAACTCCAAAAACAGAAATTTATCGGCACAACGGAAATTGGTAAATATTGTAAAGATAATATATATTGTAGCTTAATTATTTTTTGTGTGAATATTATTATTGTGTTCGAGTTGAGGTAAAAAATATTTATCACCCAATAATATTATATGTCCCCCTTAATCAATTTATTGGAAGAAACGATTGGTGAATATAAAATAGAGAAAGAGGAATTAGAGAATTTAATAAAAAAGTTTGAAAGCGAAAAAGTGATAGACGTAAAATTAGAAGTATATAATTTGCCATTTTATAAATATTATACTGGAGAGATCATATTAGATTCTTTTGTAATTGATATATCCGAAAGAATTGAGGAGATAAGTAGTACCAAATTCATTAGAATTTTAGAATTATCACCGAATTATTTTTCGAATAGGATCTATAGTTCTAGTGAATCTAAAAACAAATTTATGGATAGATTTTTCAACAATAATTAATTAAATAAATAATAAAAAAACTGGAGAATATTGAGAAAATTAAAAATAAGAATTACGAAAAAGATATTAAAAAAAAACAAATAAAAAAGAACAAGATTTAATAAATAAAATTGAAAAAGGATTAATTGAAAATAAAAAATATGTAGCTATTATTGATAGTGAAGACAGTGTGTTAGGTTTTCAAAAAATAGAAGAAGAAATGTCATCCCCCAATGAAATCAAACCAATACAGGAACCCTTAGGGAAAGTCTTTAATGGGACTGGCGTAGAATGATAATTTCAGCAATTAGGGGAGCTGGTTATTATGATATCTTTGGGGAGCATGAATTTTTAAAAACATATGTTAACCATTTAGATGATTTAAATTTTAGACCTAATAAAGAGATGATAAATTACTGTAAGATGCAAGACAATACAAAGGCATTTGTACTTGAAAGAGTTTTGAATGATATCATAAAGCAAATAAGGGATTGCAATACTGCAATCATGATGCTCAAAAAACTGGATAATATTTATGGAACGAAAACATCAGTCTCGGCAAATATGGCAAAAGCCAAATGGATGGAATTTAGATTCCAACCAGGAGGCAATATGAGAGGCTTTTTAAAAAAATGGGATGAATTAGTTACTGATGTACGTGATAGTGGGAAGGAAGTTACTGAAAGTGAGAAATTAGAAAATTTGCAATTAACCTTATGCTACAAACAGGCTTTGGCAAAAATGCAATTTGAAAACCTACCCACAAATGAAAAAAATATAGACAATTTTAAGAGAATTTTAAGGGAGAATTCTGATCAAAAATTTTGTGATCAGACCATGAAAAAACAAAATAATAATAATAATAATTCACAATATAATAATTTTAGATATAATAATAATAATAATAATAATAATAATAATAATAATAATAATAATAATAATAATAATAATAATAGGAATAATTTTAGAGGTAGAAATGGCAATTATAGAGGAAGAAATAATTATAGGGGTAATAATAATGGTAATGGTTATAGGAATGACAACCGTAATAATGGTAATAATGGCAATAATAATAATAATAATAATAATAATAATAATAATAATGAAAGTAATCAAAATCAAAATAATAGTTATAATGGAAATAATGGTAATGGAAATTATAGAGGTAATAACTATCGAGGTAATGGAAACTATAGGAGTAATAATTATCGTGGGAATGATAGGAATTACAACCCAAATGGTACCAAGTGTTATAAGTGTGGTCAAATTGGGCATTTTGCACAAAATTGTGGAAATAATAATACACAGCCACATGTTAATAATGATAACGTTAATAATAATCAGGGTAATTATCCCCTAAAACAAACACAAATCAACCCAATACAAACAAAAAGGAGACCACAGAACTGCAGGTAAAAATGTCTTGCATGATTAAAAGATTTAATAATAATAATAATAATGAATGATTATTAAATTAATTATACAGAATTAAACAATAAAGCAATTTTGGATGGGGCTGCAGAGGTGCATCTGACGTTCGATTTGAATAAATTGGTAGATGTAAAAAAATCAAGAGTCAAACGTAATTTTAGGGAGGGGGAGGGATAGGAGAGAAAAAGGGAGGGAAGAAAAAAAGTTGTGAGTGAAAAAACACGTAGATGCAGGTAATATACTTTACACACATCTATTTTTGTTTTTTCCGAGGGCGACCCCTCGGTTTAGGTAGGATTTGGGTTGGGATGGGGGTTTCAAATTTTTCGTTGGAATTTGTATTGTTGTTTGTTTCTTCTGTATTACGAGATTTATGCAGAATTAATCGTCGCACATGCACCGTTTTGTCGTATGCAGTTTTATCATCTGTTTTAATACGAATTACATAATTTAAATCCATGACCTTTCTAACAATTTTATGAGGTCCGGTGTATTTCATTTTGTTTTTCGCGACATTTTTTGATTGACGCAGCAAAACAAGGTCGTTAGGCTTTAAGTCAATGATCTTGTGATGCGCGTTATAATGTTTTGCATTTTTTTCCTATGCTTTCTTTGCTAAGCTCGGCGTTCTCTCGTCTAAAGAAGAGTTTTGATTTCTTCTTCACGAGTTGTGATATTTTTACTATTTTCCGGTATTTCCAGTAAATGCAATTCAGGGTTAAATCCATGGAGTAGGTAGAATGGTGATTTATTATTTAAATGTTCTTTCGGGCTTATATTGTACGCAAAAATAATTTTGTTAATGGTCTCGATCCATTCTTTTTTGTTTGAATGTTCGTATTTTGAGAGTGATTTCTTAATGATGCCGTTGATTTTTTCAACGAGTAATTGAGATTGGGGGAGTAAAAAGAGGAGTAAATAATTTTGATATTATTTTCTTCACAAAATTTGCGAACGGATTCATTGGCAAAATGACCTAAGTTATCGCAAGAAATTTTTCCAGAGGTGCCATACGTGTAACAAATAAATTTCAAGTACTCAATTACGCATTGATCATTTGGGTTTTTTGTTGGGTGTATGGTACAGAAGTTTGCTTTTGTCAACACCAACAAGCACGTACGAGTGTTCATACTTGGTATTAAACTTCCCTATGAAATCAATTTCTAAATGCGAGAATGATTTAGGATTTTCGATTTCGATATGTTTGAGGTAGCCAGCCTCTTTTGGGGAGTTTTGTGCCATTTGGCACTCATGACAAGATAACACATATTCTATTATTTTTTGTACCATGTTTTTGAAGAAAAACTGGTTTTTCATTTTATTTTTTGTTTTTTAAATTTCAAAATGACCTCCATACAACGGATTGTCATGTAGTTTTTTTAGAACTACCGGAATTAATTTTTTGGGAATTACTGTAACCGCTTCATCATATGATGAAGTTGGGTTAAGTAGTTTCTTTAAAACATTATTTTCAACGAAAAAATATAATTGTATTGTACGATTTAGTTTTCGTATTTTATTTTTATCCTTTTTAATTTCGTTATAATTTAATAACGAAATAACATTTTTCCAATGTGGGTCATTTTCCTTCATTGTTTTTAGGTTTTCAGGTAATTCAATTTTTGGGAGGGGTTCAGAAGTTTGGTCTTCTGTTTGAGGAAGTGATGTGGTGTTGGGATTCGAGGTTTGCGGGGAATTGGGAATCACAGGAGGGGTTATTTCGATCTGATTATTGAGATTTGACTCTCTTCTAAGAGCAGATCTAGTGACTACATTCGTAGTTTGTTTGGGTTAGGGCAATTTTGGGAATGATTAAATTCATTCTGTGGGGTTGTGGTTTGTACCACGGGAAATATGGGAAAGTTGATGTGGGAGAAGGAGGGTAGGGATAATTTTGGGACGTAGTACTTGGATGGTACTACATATTTTGATTTTGGTAAAAAACAGGGTATAATGAGGCAGAGTTATCATTGTGAATTCTACATAAAGTATTCACATTTTTCTCCTCATCCGGGAGAGCATATTTTTTATCTATCAAAAATTCTCCTTTTTCGAACGTAATTTTGTCCGGTTCATCATGAGATATCAGCCATACAATTATTTTTCCCGGCGATATGTTTAATTTGGAAGCTATACTCATTTAGTTTTGAGATTAATCTAATTAATCTTGCGCTAGGAGTATTGAATTTCTGATGGCAAATCTGAGCCTTATGATCCGTGTATACTACAAAGCGTAGTGTGAGTAAGTATCCATGGAAATGAGCTAATGCATTTGTAATTGCCAGCGTTTCCAAGTCAAAAGAACATAGCTTAGACTGGGCGGGTTGGACTCTTTCTAAAAAGTATCCAACCAGATGTTTATGCTTCGTAATGGGATTAGTTTGCAGAAGCACTGCACCTAATGCGATTTTCGAAGCATCAACTTTGACACAAGTTTCTAATTTTGGGTCATAGATTGCCAGTACAGGTTTGGAAATCATTATTTCTTTTAATTTTTCAAAAATTTCAAGGTGTTTTTGATTTAATTTAATTTTGGCATTTGATTTGCTATCTGTTCCTCTTAATAAATCAGTAAGAGGAGCAGTGATTATAGCTAAATTGGGGATTAGTTTCCTATGATAATTTATCGATCCCAAAAATGATCGTAATTGTTTTAAAGTATTTGGGGGATTTAAATTTTTAATGTCTTCGATATTTTTATTTAGTGGTTGTAATTCATTATATCGGACAGTATGTCCTAAAATTTCAATTTCATTCATTGCAAATTGACATTTTTTTGTTTTTATTTTTAAATTTATTTCGTTTAGTCTTTTTAACAATTCTCTTGTATTTTCGAGACATGCTTCAAAAGTTTCTCCAAAAATACAAATATTGTCCAGGTAACATACCATTTTTTTCCAAAATTTGTCATAGAATATGTCATCCATGATGGTTTGGAAAATGGCCGGAGAAATGCTTAGGTCTATTGGGGTAGAATTGAATATGTACCCAATTCCATCCACATTTATTCCAGTGTATTGTTTAGATTCTTCTGTGAGAGGAATCTGTAAATATCCACTGTTTAAGTCAATTGTTGTAAACCATTTTTTATTTCTTAAATACGGCCAAATAACATCAATTGTGGGGACACGATTGTTATCCATAATAATTCTTTGATTCATTCTTCGGTAGTCTACTAATACTCTATAGACTCCATCTGGTTTCTTTTTTTACAAAAATTGGAGACTCAAATTTTGATTTTTGCTTTTTTAGGACACCTGCTTTTACTAGGTCATCGACCAGTTTATGTAGGGCCTCATGTTCTGCGTGTGAGAATTTGAAATTCCTACACCGCAGTGGTGTTTTGTCATCTACTTGGACAACTTGTTCGAGTACTTTACAAACAGAGAATTCGTCTGTTTTTCCCGTAAAAATATTATTAAATTCATTAATTGTTTGATACATTTTTATTTTTTGTTCAAGCGAAAGGTTTGGATTTATCGGGATAGAGTTTCCTCGATTGTCCTTAAAAATAGTTGTCTCGGTTATTTTTTCTATTTGGCATGAGTTATTTCTACTGCGCTACTTAATTCAAATTTTCCCAGGTATTCGCCTTCGTAGATCACATGGGGTCTGTTATTGTGGTTAACAGCCGCTATTGTGTCTTCTGATACAATTACAAAGAAATTATGTTTTTCTTCCATGGATGTCTCACACAGAAACTCCAGGTGCTCAGGCAGTGTTGCTAAAATTAGCACTGAGTTTGCCTCAATTTTAAAAGTTTGGGGGGCATAATATTTAAAGGGCTTAACATAACCTAACTTATTTTCCTTTTCAATAGGATAATTGTGACATTCAGGCATATCAAAACATTGCTCTTTGTAACCACACGGTAGAGTTAATTTGTTTTTCAAAAAGTCCATTTTGGCTTTATGGGTTGACAAGAAGTCGTAACTCAATATGACCAGTTCAACTAAGTTTTGGACAACGTAGGTGGGATGTGGGTAAATACAATGATCAATGGAAAAAATCACATTGGTTACTCCTATGACCTCGAGAGGTTGGCTATTCGCACCACGAAATCTTATTTTTGTTGGTAGAATTGGTTCCGTAAAATTTACTTTCTTTAAAACTTTTTCATCCATAAGTGTCTGTTCCAAACCTGGATTGACTAGGCTAAGTATTTGTTTGCCGCAAATGGCAAAAGGGAGGTGAAATTTACGTTGGGTTCTGCAGTACCCTTTACTTTGAAATTTTTCCTCACTAACATTGTTAACCTGTTTCGATTCTTTATTCGAGACATCCCTTACAGCTGACGAATCATCTGTAAGGGGGACAATCAGTTTTTTGAGCAGTTGTTTTGGCAGGCCTGGGGGTTTGGGGTTTGAAGATAATGTTGTTGGGCTGCCATCAAGGGTGCTGGAGGAGCAACCACTTGAGTGTTTATGGCCACATAAGGAGGGTTTTGGGGAGTATTAAATGGTGTACTATTCCATGCTGGAGCGTTGTTCCAATTTGAATTCCAGTTTGGGGGGCCATATTGGTTCCAATTTAGAGTTCTATTAGAATAATATCCATTATTATTTCTGGGAAAATTGATTCTATGAAAGTTTGGGTTAAAATTTCTACCTTTATAATTGGGGTTAAAATTTTGATTATTATTCTATTTTCGATTTTGATTATTTTGGTTCCAATTTTGGTTCTGGTTCCAATTATTATTATTGTTATTATAATTATTATTATTCCTGTTTTGATTTTGATATTGGTTATTTTGTTTGTTATTGTTATTCTGATTTTTATTTTGGGGATTTTTGTTTTTTCTGGAGTCCTGAGACTTCGAAATGTTCGCTATTGCAGCGCTCATTTTTTCCATCTCAGCTTTCCAGACTGGATCGGATGAAACTAAATTTACACTTTTTTCAGTTTTCTTTTCCGCTTTTCCAGCTTTTAGTTCTTCAATAGTTTTTTCAAGTTGCTCAATTTTGCATCTTAAAAGGGGATCCGAGTGTCCAAACAATTTATCTTTAAATTCTAAGTATTTAGAGAAGGCCTTATCGTGTTCTTGAATTGTTTTTGGTTCTTTTTTTATTAAAAATTCTCTTTCCTTTTTGGGAAGGTTAGGTATTATTTTTTTGATTATTTTTTCTTCAGTAATATCTGGTTCAATTTGTTTTAAAATTCTTTTCACAAACATGATGTACGCAGGGAAGTCAGCTTCGCCTTTATATTTCCTTTCATACAATATTTCGCGTAATTGGGGTTTAGTTCTAGTAAAGACTTCCAGAATTTTTTGTTTGGTATTTTGCCAATTGTTGCATTCCGGGTTTGCTTGAATTCTGCCTTCAAAATTTGTTTAGCAAGGCCAGAAAATGCAATCCTTATTTTTTAAAATTTCATATTAGCATCCCAGTTGGACGATTCTGCCTCATTTTCAAATCCAATTAAAAATGACACGATATCTTCAGCTGGGGTGTGACCATATAGGGAAGGTCTGACATTCACAGCAGCCTTTCCTGACATTTTGTTTTCTAAAGGTACGTAAGGGTTTTCTAAAATTCTAGTTTCAAGTTCTGGGCTGAGAAAATCTTCGTCAGATTTTTCTAGACATTCAGTAATATTGGTTAAATTAATAGCTGACCTGACTCTTAGAAATGGTGTGGGATTCTCAAAATTTTCCAGAAGTGGGGTTGAAGTAGTAGGGGGGTCAAAATATTTTCTTATTATCTAGTTTTCTAATTTGGGAATTTGTTCACGAGGTTTTTGTGTAGTTTGTAAGATTATTTTTATGTTTTCTGGGGTTAATAATTTTTGGATTTCTTTACTAGATTTTATTTTTAATAGGATATCTTCTTGGGTTTTTATATAAGAAAAATATTTTTTATCAACTTCGATATTTAAATTTTGACACACGTTAATTAATTTGAAATTTTTAGCTTTGATTAGCCAAGTTAAATTTGTTTTAGTAGAGTTGGGTTCGGATAAATTTTCCCAAGTTTCATTCATAAAAATAAATTTTTTTGCAACTTAAAATTATTTAACAAATCTTATATTCTAAGGGAGGGACTTGAATTATAATTAATATTAATTGTTACTTTGTTTATTCCTTTTGTTTGTACAGGAGCTTGATCACTTTGCCGCCGTTCCATTGCCAAAATCTTCTTCACTTTTGACTTTTTTTGTAGATACACCTGTTCTTTCTTATTTTTGTATAATAAATATCCTTGGTTGTTTTTGAAGTTCGGTTTTTCTTTTCACTACTGATCTTTTTCCACTCGCAAATAACCTTTACTTCCTTTCCTCAAGAGTGCGCCTTATGCATTTCTCATTGAGTACTTGATTAGAGTTTTCAAGGTTTAAAGCAAAGTACTTCGGATCAGAGGAATTGAAACAGCAACTTGGATCAGCAACTCCGGAAAATAGGTACTAGAGAGAGAGTTCGATTCGCAATAGCAGACCAGTTGGGCGCTAATAATGTAACGGCCAAAAGAGGGTAATGTACCTAATTAGAACCACTTTCGATGTTACACCATACACAAAATATCACATACTAGAAAAGCAGTAATACTTCTAACATAACTCAAGTTTATCATCCTCAAACTATAGTGGACCTTAATGTGTAATAGAGACTCAATAATATTTTAAAACACACGAGTGAATTTATACATTTAATAAAATAATAATTTGTACATCACCGTACATACATTAATACGTTAATATTTATACATATAAAATCACAGTCCGTTTGACAAGACTATCTGTTCACTAGAGACTTCTACTAGAGAGGTTCCAGATACTTAAAAGTAACTGTCGAGGAACTGTGTTTTCTTCCTCTGAATCGAGGGATTATATACTCATTCAGGGTACCAGAACGTACGTGTCGGATAGGCTAAGTGTGGTAGGGTTTTGTTATTATAGGGTTGTGCTGACTCGTAGAGTACTCGAGGGACAGGCACAAGTAGGTCATGAATATATAGGTGGTATATCTATATTCATAAAATCAAATATGGGTAATTTAGTGGATGTTTATAAAGAGTTATAGGATTATTATTGTTGATAAATATCTACGTTTTTGGTGTTCAAAAATGTGTGGACAAGTATGTTCGTCATTTCTAAAAATAGACGAAAATATACGTTACACTTACTTAAATTCTCCAATAACAAAGCCTATTTTTGTAAAAAAAAACCTGAAGGTATAAATATTAATACGAATCAAGTACTAAAATTAAAAAAGTCATTTTATAGACTAAAAACGTCCAGCAAATTTTGGTATGACTTGTTAGATATGAAAGTTAAGGATATGGGATTTTTAATGACGAAAAGTGATAGATGTTTATATATAATTGATGATAATTGTAAAAAAATATATTTATTAAGTTATGTGGATGACATATTAATTGCATCCAATTCACAGGTATCAATTACAAAAATAAATGAGGAGCTTCAAAAACCCTTTACGATTACAATAATAAATGACCCGAGATTCTTTGTGGGATTAGAAATAAAAAGAAATATAAAAAATAAAACGATAATTCTGTCTCAAAATAAGCATATAGATAAAATGATAAAGAAATTTGGGATTACTGAAATGAAAAACACTAACACTCCAATGGAGACAGGGTTAAAAATAGATAAAATAGAAAATGGTAGAGATGATACTGAATACATGTCAATGATAGGAGGGCTGTTATATTTAGCCAGACTCACAAGACTGATATATTATTTCCAGTGAATTTCTTTTCCCATTTTCAAATCAATTTCAATGAAACACTTAAAAAGTATGTAAGACAAATATTTAGATATGTCAATACTACAAAAAATTATAATTTAACATACAAATCGGAAGGAGATGGTATACAAGCTTATATAGATGCTTCGTATGCACCCCAAGTAGATGACACGAACATAAATATTAATAATTTAGAAAAAGGTAAGTCAATAACTGGTTTTATGATATTTACTAATGGAGACTTAGTCGAGTGGAATTGTTCTAAGCAAACAATCCATGCTTATTCAAGTACTGCAGCAGAAATCATTGCAGTTTTTGACACCCTAGATACCATAAAAGTAATACAATTTATGAATTACGAAATTTATAGAGAAAAATTAATTGTAGATATAACGGAGGACAATATTTCAACCCAAAAAATTTGCTCGGGGAGAAGTCAGAAATAATCGAGAGCCCTTATGATAAAATGCTACTCAATTTTAGAGGCTCTTGAAGAAAAAATAATATATTTTAGGGCTGTAAGTTCAGAAAATCAATTGGCCGATATTCTGACCAAATCTTTAGATTGTACCAAATTTGAAAATATCTTTGTCAAAATATTAAGTGACACAAATATATACATATAATACATCAAAATTCGTTTATTTCAAAAAATATAAGTTAGAAAAATTATTTCCTTCCAAGTACAAGTTGTCCCAAGTCCATATAGAAGTCGTAACATGAAATACTTTGCTGAAAAAATTACCCCATAATAATCACAAATAAGTACTTAACAAAAGCCATTTACTAGAATTTTCTTGCTGAAAACAGATACTCGACTTTTCAAAAAATCAAACAATGAAAACCGCATTAAAATCGAGCAAGTCAAAACCCTATAACATTAATAATAAAAAGAAAAATACGAAAGATTCCCACACGAATGATGAAAGGCAAAGCCTGAACAATACATACAATAAAGATGAAAACTTATTACACGACCGCAGTAAAGATTAGCCCAAAAACTTGCCTTATCGTAAAATAAACATGTTAGACGCCACCTCGAACACAATAGTTGCAGACAAAAGATAAAATGAGCGAGCAAACTATATTAATCCTTCAAATTGTTACCTGTTATAGAATTTAGATAAGATAATGCAACGTAACGTTTAAAATGTATCGATATCACCAACACGAAAATTTTTTTTTTTATTTCTTTTCTTTTTCGTATTCTTTGTTTGTGAATTTATTTTCAGCACACGATCGTATTAATCATATGTTACCTATATATATACATTCCTTATATTCGTTCATTACTCATATTATCTACCATCTTTTTGCATGTTACAATTTTTATATCTATATTTTTTTTTGAAACTTATTATGCATGTTATTTAATTACTTATTATATTCGTTTAATCATTCTCGAAGCGCAGCAAACAAAATTTTTTTTTGAAATCTATGATACCAAAATAATTTTTTGAAATATCATATCATCATAATAATTTTTTATTTTTATTTTTTATTTATTTTTATTATTTATGTGAATTAAAAATACATTTACTTTCAGCGATCATAATGATGAAAAACTCGAATGGTAAAATTTCAGGGGGTGTTGTAACGGAAATCCCACCCCATATCCTTCTTCATCATCATCACCACTACATTATATATATATATATATATATATATATATATGTCATACGTTCCACTCTGTTCACGAATTGCTTCCCCCACCTTTCGCTTTCCAACAATGCTGTGCTTCGCCATTTCGTATTTTACTGTTGAAATATATTTTCAGTCTGCTATTAAACGTTGTAGTAAAATAAAGTCTCGAGTTCTTTTTCGATCATCGTTCTGCACGCCTCACATCACTATAAAATAAAATCTAAATTATCTTTTTTCACCTGTGCCTTGACTGTGACGTGACCATGTGAGAATGGTATCTACGTAAGAGTATTACGTAAAGTAAATAAGAAAGAACATATAAGCAAGAGTAAGAACTCTCAGATATATAATACAGGTGTAGAACCTATCGATAGTTATCGATATAACTATCGATATATATTCATCGTACATATCGATACAAGACATCGAGAACCTCAAGAATCTATTACGCCATATTTTATATTACGTACGTTACAGTTTGTCCATTGTACACACACAATAAACTCTTATAGTTCCTCGTGTACATATTATTCTTACATGGTAACAGCAGAAAAGTTAATGAAGTATTTTTGATTGTGATTTAATTTAAATAGCCAAATAAGCCATCTATCCGTGAGTAAAATGTAATTAAAAGTCAAATAAGCTATTAAGTAGTTAGTTCGTTTTTCGTGTTCAAGTGTGAGTATATGTTCGCTAATTTACTGTTTTGTTTTATTCATGTTTTTCAGAAAAATATGGCGTCATTCTACCATAAAATAATATCACCAAGCCAACTACTGAGAATACCTGTAAGTACAGTAAATATTTTTTACTAGAATAATGAAATTAAAAGATATGTTAACGAATTTTTTTGAAAATGGGATGATGAAACAAAGAAGTGCGCCATTAATGAAAACGTGGTGTGAACACGTTTTCAAAAAATAACCGAAATTAAAAACATGAAATTAGTCAGGAATGAATTAAATAATAATAAATAATGAACATATTGTGTAAAATAAATTTATTTTTCAGAAAATTTAAGTATTCTGTTAATTAGATGTAAAATGATGAAAACGTGGTGTGAATTTGGCTACGAAAATTCCCACAAAAAACAATAGCTTAGCCATTAATTTTGTTTAATTTAATTGTTTTATAAGAAAGATCTGGTTGCCATGATATGAACCTACTATAGTATGGACGTTAGTAGGTGGTTTATTGACAAATAAGTATAAGTAATATTGCACTTGGGTACTTAGACAAAAAATCCTGGCCAGGTTAAAGCATCCAAACTTTATCTACACTAAAAGTAATCTAGACCAAAGTGAAGAGAGTGCAATTACAAGGAACTACGTAAAGTAATAGTGGTAAACATGGTCTAGAGTTTATGTAATTGTAGCAGACACAATATTTTTGATATTAATCTAGATGTTCCTTGTGAGAAATTATAATTCATCTGTATTTGTTGTTGTATACAGAACGTTGTAAAAGAATCAAGAGAAACTCAAACGATAGTGACTATGGCACCAGAAGACCAGACACCATCCACGCCAGTGGAGAAAACAATGTCGAAAGGACCGTCAAAGTTTCTTGACACGAGGGCAGATAACTTGATCTCGAGAGCGAGAGCAATAAAGGCGATAAAATTTGGGATAGAGCGATATTTTACTATCAACCCAGCATCCTGCATATGTCTCGTGCACGGATTAGAGCTGAGTCTAATAAAAAGATTAAATGTAATTATAGAGGAACAATTAATTAATAATCAGGTTCCAGACAAGAGACAGACAGACATTTACAAGAAAATGAAGAACCTGCCAACGTACGATCATGATCTGTCAGAAACTCCGGGTGAACAATGGGAAGAAGCCCAGGACGACGTAATGTTTGCGAGACCAGAACTCTCACGAAAGGATAGTAGCGACAGTGTTCCAGAGATCTCGAACATAAGATTGGAGGACAATGCTGGACCAAGTCAGTCCAACAAAAACGACGTTGTGAGACAGCCAGCACCAACCAAAGAAGAAGAAAACTAGGACAATCCGCTACCGACACAAAAAAACTACAGAGATAAGACAAATAAGACAAATAAGACAAGTAAGACAGGTAATAACGAGCCATTTAAACAGACATTTACAGATGACAACAGATCGAGACAATTAGAAAACATTGAGAACATGCAGACGCAACAACAGTCATTTAATACGAAAGGTAATGATTCAGACATTTTCGATGATATTTTAAGAAAATTTTTGCAAATTGATAGATCGCTAAGTCAAAATGAGAAAAATGATAGTCATAGAGGTAAGGAAGATAATTCTTCTGGTAACTTTAATAATAATCCCAGTCAATTAGACAAAAATGCTAATAATTTGGATTTAAATATTGTTAAGACACAAAATAATAATAAGGAATATAGAAGTAAAATTAAAGTAACGGCAAAGAAATTATCGATGATGATAGATTTTAGAGTTTAGTTAGAATCGTTTAATATGTTTGTAAACAGATATAAATTCTCGAAAGCTTTTGATATGATAAATCCTGTTATAATTAGTGAAGAGAATACTAGAGATAGATGTGATGCAAAAGCTGTGTTATTAGAATGGTTAGATGACGAACATGCAAAATTAATTTTTGGTGAACCATGTCCTTCGAAGTGCTTAAAGAAAATTGCAGATTATAGGGAGCTCCAGACAATAATGTGTAATTTAGTTATTTCAGAAATTTATTCATTGAGATATTATCCAGAGAGTATGGAATTAAATGATTGGTTCGATAAATTTGAGGAAATAGAAAGAAAGATTAGATTAACGAATAAAGGATGGGATGAGAATAGAAAACTTGAGGCTTTGAAATTACAAATGCTTTTAGCTTTTCCAAATTTATTGGCAAGAATAAATACCGTAATGACTTATGAACAAATAAAAGCGATAATTATGGAAGAAGATGTATTAGTAAAAGAAAGGAAAGGAATTTCGAGAAGCAAAGGAATTAATTATGTTCAGACAAATAGATTTATGTTCAATAGACCAAATAAGACTGGAAATTTAAAGACATCTAATTTTTCAGGACGCCCGATGTACCAATGTTTTAACTGTAGTGGGTACAGGTATGTGGCAAGACATTGCTTGAAAAAGCCAGGACATAATCCGTTACTGAGAGAAAAGAGAACGAGTAGTGTCACGAAAGGTAGCCCTTATTGGCGATGTTACAAAAAATTGAAAATTAAAGTTAAGCCGAAATTCAAACCAATATATTTTGTAAAATAGTGAATCTATCAAACCTACAGTTTCAGAAGGGATAAACACTAAAGTGGACAACAAAAGAAGAAATAAAAGAAAACATCGTCACGACAAAAAGTCCAGTAAGAGTAAAAGAAGTCATAAAAATCTTAAGAAAGGAGCACGTACGACCAATAGACGCAGAGACAGAAGTACGAGTTCGAGTACGTCATCAGCGAGTAGTTTGTCATACACGAGTTCGTCAAGTGATTCGGATAGAACATCGCATAAAAGTAAATCGTCAGTAAAATCGAAAGGTATGAAAAGAATAAGAAGTATAATTAAATTTAAATGTAAAAAGTTCTCTAAATGTTTAAAAGTGTAGAACCTATCGATAGTTATCGATATAACTATCGATATATATTCAACGTACATATCGATACAAGACATCGAGAACCTCAAGAATCTATTAAGCCATATTTTATATTACGTACCTTACTCTAACATTACAGTTTGTCCGTTGTACACATATGTGAGAAAATACGAACTGCCAACGGATCGAACTACACGAAAAGCAACGACAAAACCTACACTGATGAAAAGATTGAACGACGACTAGAAACACACATTACGAACACATAAATAAAAAAACTAAATATTCACTATTTCACGAATTTTATTCCACATAATGTTAGCGGACATGTTGATGGTACAAAGGTTGATGAGCGACGAGAAGGCATACAAAACATATAATCACAGTTGAGTTACAAACACAAATATCACAGATTAATAATAACAACAAAAACAGTGTTGCCACAACATGTGATGTGCGAGAATAATAAGTCAACGTATAAAATAATTTGCTATTATTCCCACACGCCTCCTCAAATTATATTTATACGATAAAGTCAGAAAATACTATCAAACAAATTTTCTAAATTTATAAAGTCATTAAAACAAAAAATGACAAAGGTCAACAATAACACAACAAATTTATAACAGACAAAAATATCAACACAAATGGTAAACATATACAAAAAGTTACATTAATTTTAACAGTTTACAAAACATATCAAATTTGGGCTTCGGGCAGCCCTTCGTGAAAACGTCCCCCAACTGTCGCGAAGTCGGTACGTACGAATACTTAAAATCTATATCTACGTGATTGCACACAAAACGGTACTTTACGTCTATATGTTTGGATCTGCGAGTATTCCACTTTCCAGAGTGCAGAAGAGCCAGACAACTCTGGTTATCTTCATAAATCACAGCTCTGTTATTAATCTGAATGCAAAAGTCACTTAACAGATACTTCAACCAGATCGACTCAGTGGTAGCATCGCATATTGCAATCAACTCACTCTCAGTGCTAGATAGTGCCACAGTTGGTTGCTTTTTGCTAGACCAGGACACCAGTGACCCATAAACAAAGACACAGTAACCGGAGACAGACCGTCTTGTGGTGATACAGTTACCCCAATCGGCATCAGAAAAAGTTTCTAAAATATTGCCATTATTATCATGTTCATTAGAAAATATTAATTTTTTATCTTTTGTGGTAACTAAATATTTAAGTACTCTCATTAAGTATTTATAATGTTCGTCAGTGGCATAACTGGAGAATTGGCTAAAATACGATATTGCAAAGCAAATATCGGGCCGTGATCCTAGCATCAGATACATTAGGCATCCCACGAGCTGTTGATAGTTGCTGTTGAGTACGCTATCACACGCATTGAGATCCCTGTCCAATTGGAGTTTGGGGTCAATGGGTGTGTAGGTTGGTGCGCAGTTATCAACGCCAAAACGCCTAGCAACAGACTCAATGAGACCCATCTGCTCAATTTCCAGTATGCCATCTTCACGATTGTGATTTATATTCAAACCTAAATATTTCCTGACCTTTCCCAGATCCTTACACTTAAACCTTTTATTTATTTTATTTTTGAAAATTGTGATTTGTGTTTTGTTATTTGAGCTAATCAGGACATCGTCAACATATGTGAGTAAAAAGACTACAGTCCCATCACTTTTATTTTTATATATGTATAAGCAGTCATCCGCCGTGCTCTGCACAAAGCCAAGAGCAATAAGGAACTCGTTGAACAATTTGTTCCATACCTTGGGCGACTGCTTTAAACCATAGATAGACCTATTCAATTTCAAAACATTATTATGTCTATCGATTTTAGTTTCTATCCCTTCGGGTATCTCAAGATACACATCTTCCGAAAGAACTCCATTCAGAAAGGCACTACATATATCAATTTGTTCTATGTGAAATTTTAATTTATTGCTAACAGCCAAGAGGGTCCTGACAGTCGAAAGTTTCGCCACTGGCGCATACACTTCATTAAAATTGAAGCCCTTCTTCTGTTGGCATCCTCTGGCAACTAATCTAGCCTTATATAACACATCATTATTAATATCATATTTTTTATTAAAAATCCACCGACACGTGATGGTGGGAGCTTCCTTTGGACGTTTGGTCACCTGCCAAGTCTGATTGGAATTCAGAGCACTTATTTCCGAAGAAATAGCATCCCTCCACATCAGACTGTCCGGTGCAGCATTCGCCTCCTCAAACGTCAAAGGGACGCCATCCTCAGCAAGATATATATTGCTCGCTACCTCATCACGTTCAGTCGTTTCTTGTGGAAGGCAATCTAAATTCAAGTCACCATCAACTTCAATATTTTCTAAGTTTGACTCCGTGACTTCTGTGAAAATATCATCATCTTTAGTATATTTATTTATATTATTATTATCTATTTTATTTTCGAAGAACTCAACATCTCGTGACAGACGTATCTCCCTAGCATCTATATCCAACAATCTATAACCACAGGGAGAATATCCCACCATTATCAACTTTTCACTTTTATTTTTAAATTTATTAGAGTCATGTTTGAATGACAACATATATGCGTTGCATCCAAACGTTTTTAATTTCCTATAATCAAATTGTTCATTACACCACCTTTCATAGGGAACAAAATCCTTGTTTGTGGGGCATCTGTTCACGATATAGGCGGAGCACAATATGGCTTCCGACCAAAATATCTTATCAAGACCACTCTCGAATAACAGCGTCCTTGCCCTTTCACATAGCGTCCTGTTCATTCTTTCAGCTTTTCCATTTTGCTGTGGACAGCCACCAACCGTAGGTTCAACCACAATTCCTTTCTCAGTACAATATGACTGGAAGGTAGTGTTCAAGTATTCTGTGCCGCGATCACAACGAAGTCTCTTTACGTTATAACCAAATTTATTCGAGACCATCTCGTGATATTCTTTAAATTTCGAAAAGGCTTCCGTCTTACTTGTCAGCAGGTACACACAACAAAAATTTGAATAGTCATCTATAAACGTCATAAAATATTTCGCCCCTTTATATGCAGGAGGATTTATAGGACCACAGAGATCAGTATGTACCAATTCCAGAGGCTTACTAGTTTTTCGTTCATGCCTCAAGAATGGTTTTCGACTCTGTTTCCCCATCACGCAAGGCTCACACAGCAATCTGCGGTTGGAGTCAACGTTCGGTATTAAACCTCTGTTTGACAACAACTTAACATCGTTCACGTTCAAATGAGCAAGTCGCCTATGCCACACAGTCAGTGGGCTCGACTCATCCCCCAATGTCAGATTACACGATTGACTAGTCATTTTACAAAAATCAATGGTGTAAAGATCTGAATTTACGCTAACACCAGTGGTCACTATTTTTCCACTGCAGCGTTGGATGATATCGACAGATTCCTCTTTGAACAGGGTATCAAAACCCGACCTGCTCATCCGTTTCACCGATAGCAGATTCTGCGGAAGTTCCCGAGCATATCTAACATTTTTTAATTCAACTACTATTCCATTTAACAATTTCAATTTTACTGTACCAACAGACGTAACGGACAAAGAAACTCCCTTCTTCGCAACACAGATACTATGTGGTTTAATTAAATCAATGTAGTCACTGAATAAGTCTATATCGTTAATTATGTGAATTGTGCATCCACTGTCTACTACGAATGTGGTTCGAGGCATCAAATTTACGTCTCCCTTTGCATTACAGAACTCATCAATTTTATTATTATTACTATTATTTAATGTGAAACTATAACCCACATTTGAACAATCATCATTATCATTAAAATTTTCATTGCACATCTGTGCAGAACTTCTATTGTTATTATTATTATTGGAAACATGGTCATTAGAACGATTTCCGTTATTATTAATACTGTTACAAGAGTCATTATTATTGTTATTTCGATTTTTAGCATAGCAATTTCGTGCTATATGTCCCATCTTATTACAAAAATGACATTTAATATTTGAATGTCCATTGTCAACACCAGAACTACGACCATTTCCATTAAAATTATTATTATTATTACTTTGTGAGTTAAAGTTATGATTATTATTACTGTTTCGACCTTCATTACTAGAAGATGAGTTATAAAAATTATTATTATTATGATTATTATTTCTGCCTCGATTGAAACCACGATTATTATTTCGATTTTGGGACCTACCACGATTAAAACGATTACTACCATTATTATTATTACCATTACCTGAATTTCGTCCGATACTGTAATGATTACCGAAAAAACACATTCTCCTCACCAGTGGCAACCACTGATGAAGGTTTTTGGGATGCAGAATTCAGAGAGTTACCTCTCACTGTCGACTTACTATCAGATGATAGCTCACGCTGGAAGTTGTTTAGCTTCATAAACACAGCATCCCAGGTGACGACTTCTGCATCCTCTATCACCACCTTGATCGGACGAAACTCCGCAGGCAACGATCGCAGCAATACCAATACAAATTGCCTTGTGGTTGTCAGGTCTCCCAATTCGGTTAATCGTCTACAACGGGCACGATAATCAAGCAGATACTTCTGCAAATCAGAACCAGAAACATACCGTTTTGTGTACAATTCACCTCGTAAATCCATGAGTGTTTGGTCGTTTCCGTTGTCAATCAGGTTCGTTAGCACGTTGAACATCTCCTTCGCCGTAGTGTACGTCTGAAGCATCTCCAAATATTCATCTGTCACGTTGTTGGCTATCAGGAACATCGCCTTCGCGTTCTCCTTGGACCAGGTATCTCCCCTATTACGAACAGTAGGCAAAGAATCAACAATTATATTACTTAATGACTCCTTTGCCAGCAGCAGCTCCATTCTAAACTTCCATGTTCGACCATTCTGCCCATTGAACGGCTCAATCGAATTCTTCTTTCTCGCGTCCATCTCGTTTACAGGTTACGACGATCAGTTGCACCGCAAAACAGCAATTTCAGCAACTATCAGATACGCCGACCAACGATTCAACACGAACGAGATCACAGGAACATCGAGAAGCGAACATATCAAACAATGAAAAATGAATTAAGAAGCATGGTACTACTTGGGAGTGGCGAGCAGAATTCGACAGCACAACTTTGAAGACTCAGAACAATGGCGACCACGTTGACATCCAGGTAACTGGGCCCATAACCTGTGAGAAAATACGAACTGCCAACGGATCGAACTACACGAAAAGCAACGACAAAACCTACACTGATGAAAAGATTGAACGACGACTAGAAACACACATTACGAACACATAAATAAAAAAACTAAATATTCACTATTTCACGAATTTTATTCCACATAATGTTAGCGGACATGTTGATGGTACAAAGGTTGATGAGCGACGAGAAGGCATACAAAACATATAATCACAGTTGAGTTACAAACACAAATATCACAGATTAATAATAACAACAAAAACAGTGTTGCCACAACATGTGATGTGCGAGAATAATAAGTCAACGTATAAAATAATTTGCTATTATTCCCACAACATACAATAAACTCTTATAGTTACTCGTGTCAGCGTTGCCAACTGTACGGAAAAAGCCGGAAACGTACGGCTTTTGGGTTCTATAAAATGTGTACGGTCCGTATGTAGGGTCGTATGCCAAAACGTACAGCTTTCATTAAAAAATTAAATATAATTTTTTTTTAATGTAATAGTAATACCTACTGATAAACAAAATCGACCTTTTTAAAAATAAAAGTGTGTCTAGTTGTTGAAGAAATTTTTAAGTCATTAGCAGATCCGTTGGTTCATTTATTCTTCAAGTTCCTGTCTTGGGTCTTGCCTAAATTTACCCAACTTAATACGTATTTTCAGAGTGCAAATGTTGTTATTATGGATGTTCACGATAGAATGAAGATTGTTTTCAAAGAATTAATTATGTGCTACTTAAATCGAAATTACGTACTTTCCTCTCGTTTAACAGATATAGATGTCAAGAATAGTCAGAAATTTCTCCGTGATGAAGAGATGTATTTGGGAGCAGAAGTGGCACTGGCTATGAGAGATGAAGAAATTCATAAAAATATACCTTTGAAAAAAACATTCTTTAGCCATGCACGAGACTTTCTCATTGAGGCAGTCACAGAAATTCAAAATAGGTACGACTTTGAAGACCCAATTTTAGAATTTATTTCTATATTTAACGTTCGTAAATGCTGTTCAAATGAATTACGTCATACAATTCCATCCTTGATCCCATTTATGGAAGCAGTACCAAGAATTACAGCTTTATTTACAATTACTGAAATCCAAAAAATTGATGATGATTGGCGAAAATTACCTCTTTTAGACCTTGGAGATTTAATAGGGATAAAAGAAACTGATATTTTTTGGAGTAGTTTGAAAGATTTAAAAGATTCTACTGAGCAGCCAGTATTAAACATTTTACCTCAATTTGTTTTATATGTTTTATCACTCCCTCATAGTAATGCCGATTGTGAACGTATATTTTCTAAAGTCAATAATATTAAAACCAAATCTAGAAATAAATTAATATCTGATAGTATTAATGGTTGCTTATTAGCAACTCAAAGACTGAAGTTGGAAGGTGGATGTGTTTCCTTCAATCCATCTGAAGACATGTTTCAAAGAATGTCAGCCAAAAATTTATACTATAAAAATAATAATGATAGTAAAGGTAATGAACCTAATGATGAATTTGATAAAAATTTATTTTTTGAGTCATAAATGATTAAGTAGGTATAGTTATTTCTTAAAATTTCATTTTCTTCAATATTTTTACTGGTACTAAGGAAATTATTCTCCTTACCTTACCTTTGAATTACTTCTTCACCATATATTTTTATTTTTTGTTTTTCAATTTAATTGATGTGATTTTTTATGATGTAGCTACTTTGTTATATTTCATTTCCTTTATACCATAGGTGCTCAGGAAATAATTTTTGTTACCCTATACTTTATTTCCAATTTATTTCATTTGTTTTTGAATTTAAGGGATCAGTCATTTTTTAATAACTTACTTTGGTTTTCTTTCCTTTTTAAAATATAACTGCTAACTGTTGAGCAAATAATTATTGGTAGGTAACCTATTAAATAATTACATATCATTTCCAAATTTTTACATTAATTTTTGAATTTAAGTGGTTTTTTTTCTAAACTTCATATATTTTATTTCCTTTGTATCATAGATGCTAAGCAAATAATTTTCGTTACCTAATACTTTGTTTACAATTTGTCTCACTTGTTTTTGTATTTAAGTGAATTATAATCTTTTTTCATTTTACTGCTTCATTTTGTTTACAAATTACCATAAATAGGTGTTAGGAAAAAAATAACATGTTAAGGGGGGCAAAAACTGAGTTATATTATTCATTATGGTATGGGAGGGGTCAAGAAAAACAATATGTGATAAATTAAGAAGTGTATGGCTTTGGACCTTGAAATACGGCTTTTTTGTAGTGCGGATACGGCTTTTTCACTATCATTAGTTGGCAACACTGCCTCGTGTCCATATTATTCTTACAGACCATCTTTCTTTATCAAATCAAATTATCAAAAAATTAAACCAATCCAAGTTAGGTATACAATTTAAACGAAAAATTGAAAATCTTTATAACTTCGATAATTATAATTCTTGTAAATAATTTACTTTATAGCAGTTGTAAATTATTTCCAATCATATTTGTTTTTCTAAAATCGGATTGCAGTACTTTCGATCCTTCTTGTTTTCGTTGTAAGGTTTTTCGATATTAACGTTTTTGGTGAACTTTTGAGATAGTTGCGACTTGCGAGGTATTTCAACTCACGTGGTATTTTATTACTTATTAGGTTTAATATAAGCTATTTCCTGTTATCAAGTTTCATCACTTTTCTTAATTTTTGTTTTTCTTTTTTTTCTGCCTAGATTTTTCTCTACTATCATGGCTAAAAGTATTCGAAGTAAGCGAATGCGCAAATTACGAGCCTTCAAGAGAATACGATATGGGGAGAAAGAATTGGCCCGTTTGAAAGAAATGCTAGCTAAAGCAGCAGATGAGGAGAAAAGTAATGTTCAGGAATCGGACAGTTCAAGTATATACCCTATGTATTTCATAGTTTTACAGCTTTATCCGTCATAATATTAATGTTCGAATTATTTTACAGAAGGAATAGTTTCAGCACCGATGGAAATTGACCCCAAAACTAATGCTAGTAAAACTGAAAAAAAATCTAAATATCCCAGCTGGTTGTCACATTTTAAAATTAAAAAATTAGCCAAACAAGAAAGGAAGCAAAAGCGAAAGGAAATGAAGAGGCTGAAGAAAGAGAAAAAAGTCTCGAGGAACAATAAATCTAAAAAATCTAAATAATTTCTGTTTTGTAAATATAATTTTTAACCTAACTTTGAATCGCGTTTCGTTTCAAATTTTTAAAATTATTCGAATTTTCTCCAGGTTATTATGAAGTTAAGGAGTTGAAAAGTTTTCAAGACATCATAATTCATAACAGTTATATTTTAAGGCATTTATTAAAAACTTGTGAAAATATGCGATATTGAACATTTCAGATGAAATTTAGAACTGCTGAACTTTATTGTGAGGACGTTTTCATATCTCCTCGTGTTCTTCAAAGTGCTCATCATTTTACTCCATTAAGTGAATAATCAGATAAATTCTAGTTTGAGCTCGAAAATTTTCATTTTTGTAATTTAATAGTAATTAGTATTTATCATAATTTCATCCAAGTCGTATTCAGTGAACTAGTTTGCGAATAGTGAGATATATGAGCACACATTATCACTCACCTTAATTATATGAGGGTTGTTTTGTTTGCTTCGAAATGCGACCCTGAGGTGACACCATCGATACCAGTTACAAATTGCGCGCTTTATTTGCCAACATGTCGTCTTGGTGCTTGTTTTGTGTTGTTTTTTTTTCTTCCACAAAAGTGTTGAAGTGTTACCCTGGGGTGACAGTATCCTGCGCCTATTCAAGAGCAGGTGTGAGCTGGTACTTTTGTTTGAGCGCTTGCAGTTTTTACAGTAATTTGTAAAATCTGCAACAAAAAGTGTAGAAATGTGTTTGAGCACTTGCACCAATATGTTTGAGCACTTTTTCTATATTTTGTAGTTTTCAGAATCTACATTTTGAATTACAGTCACTCTGAAGTACTGTAAATTTTACAGAATTACAGTAGTGGCCAGACATTGAAGTATTTGAATCTTATCAAGAGCAATCAAACATTTTACAAATTTTTTATAGATGTTTGTTCATTTGTTGAATTGCTACTCTTCCATGTAATTTATTTTCATTTTATGATTATAATAGTCTTTTTTGAAGAAGTTCCGATGAATTAATAATTCCTTAATTTATTATCACACACTATGAAACTGTTACATTCCTTCCATACAATTAATATTATTGAAAGCAATTGCCAAAAAACTGTTTATCATACAGAGTTGAAATTTTGTGGACACATCAAGTTATATTAGACGAAGATTCTGTGAAAATTTGGCTGAAATCGTACATTTTGTTCTCCCATTATCGCTGAAATTCAGTTGGGATTCTATATTTATTTAGATGATATGAACTCAATCTAGTTAGGGAATTCCAGCAATATATTCAGAACCAAACAAGATTGTGGCTAAATTTTCAGAGAATTTGAAATTATGATGTCTAGATATCTCACCCTAATTTCAGTTCAATTGTTTATATAGTTTTCACAATATCACAGAAATTCTGTTCAAATACCTATGTGAAAATGAAAACTGTTATTGTGGAAATAAAATGAGAACACATATTAAAAAGAGTATTTTTGGATGAATTTAATTAAAAAACATTGCAAGAAGAATTGTTTCATCATCCATAGGTGATGCAAACTTAGCATCTATTAAAAAAAGGTTAGAGATTAAAAAACAAAATAGCAACGAAACAGTGGTGCTATTACAACAAGGAGCAAAGTTGCTAATGCCAGAGCAGCGCATAGTTTATCATAACACCCTCCTTCCAACTAAACATTTACATTTACGTGCACAATGGTAGTACGAGAATAATGGAGTAATAATGTATAAAAATATAAAACTATAGAAAACTAGAAAGTAGAGTACAAATATCTATAAATGATTTTACTTTCAATTTTTAAAAAGGTATTTTGAGTAATGGCTTGGTTAATATATCAGCTAACTGGTTTTGAGAATCAATTTTTGTAGGTTTCAAATAACCTATTTCAATGTATTCTCTCATTTTCAAGTATTTAATTTCAATGTTTTTCAATCTACTTTTGTGACTTGTACCCCCACTATTTCTAAAAGCTACGATGTTATCTTCATACATGTTGACTGGATACTTCACTTCATATCTTTGACTATATACATACTGGACTGCTAATACTGATAAAAAGCTGTGTTCAAAACAAACAGGCGTATCTCTGTTCAAAATGTTAGTTCATTATCAAATTTATTAATACTTATTGTCTTTTCCTTTGACTAGGTATTTTCTTACCACAATTATTGCTTTTAATTACGAATTAAATCGGTAATGTTGTAGTTTTATAAAACTCAGAAGTTCAAAAATTTCAGTTAAATCAATTTAAAATTTGATTTATTGATGCATAAAAATAATCTTTTTTGTTGCTGTATGACAAATGTTGTTATCTACTTGCGAAATATTCTTACAAATATGTCTAATTCTAATTTTTACATAGAAATTTGTAATTAATTTGGTTAAATGCGGATTAGGTAGCTCTATGTTTTTAAACAGCAAACCAGTAAACTAACATTTTGAATGGGGATATGGGTGTCTGACTCAAGTTCACCGGTTGTTCATTAGACTCTGTGTTATTCTTATCAGTATTAGCAGTCCAGTATGTATATAGTCAAAGCTTCATATTTATTATTCAACACTTCATTAGTCAGACAGGTCAAGAATAGAACACAGTGGCTCATATTCACACACGTCACTTTAACCTTCCTTCACTTTCAATTCACTTAAAAAATTTTTTTTGCACAATTTCATGCTTAAAAATGTGGGAACATTGTATCTCTTATGAAAGTTCCAATGTAAAAATAAAATGTTACCACGCTCTTAAATACAAAAATGTTCCAAAAGTCATTTTCAAGTGAAGTTTAAGTGAAGGGAGGTTAAAGTAATGTTTGTGAATATGGGCCTATAAGTACATTCACTCATAGCTTTGTGCTCAGCATCACCATTGCTTTCAGCAATACTGGATTGTAACCTTGATGTCCAAGAGACAGGTTTCCCACACATACAAACTACAAACCCAGTAGTAGACTTTCCAGTTTTGTTTTCAGTCAGGTCTGCATCAACAAAACAGTCAAACATAACATTGGATTGAGAATTACCAGGTGACAATCTATGTATTTAAAGAAATACTCATTGACTAATAGGCAATTTGTAGATAAGAATAAAAATGCTTCTAAATTAATTATATTAAGTGTTGTATTAGATCAATGTGATACAAAGCAATCAGCCGAGTTCAGTTGGTATCGATGTAAAAAAATTATTTGATAAAGTTATTACTTATTACAAAATTAAGAACCCAAATGGCATTTTGAGCTACATTTTATTGTTTTTCTCAAACACATACATTGATTAGAGGTACATTTCTGGGTACAATTACATTGAATGTATCCTTGCCCATGACTCACACCACTCTTTATTGAGGCACTTTTCGCAGGTGTTCATAATTATTGTTTCACATGGAATATCCTGCTCATTTAAAAATAAATTTTCTAAAATAGAAAATTGACTTCTGGCATATAATTGGGGCAATATACCTTCCTTAGTGCCTAGCTTATAGAAACCATCATTTGTTTCAGACATTACAAAAGCTATGACCAATCTGTAACATAAGAAAATACCATAAGGTTACTTACAAATTTGTTATACCACTTGTTCATGTTAATATTAGCTCTGTTTGATAGGATTACACTAACTTACACCAACCTACACCAGTAGGGATATTCCACAAATATTTAAGTAAAACTTAGCGCAAAGTCATATAACATTCCTACATTTGTGGAATCGCCCTCCTGGTGTAGGCTGGTGTAAGTTGGTGTAGTCCTATCAAACAGAGCTAAAGTATGCCTATCTTACCTAGCATCTGTTTTACACCCATCCACATCTTGTACAGGAATACAAACTGTTGCTCCTAATTCAGTTTCAGAGAATTTAATATCAGAACTAAATTTCATGTTTTACCTGCTGCTTGAGTGATTCCCTTGTGTTATCTCATTGGAGTTGGATAGTAGATGCCAGTGCATCTAACTCATTTGTCACAACTGTTCCATCTGACTTTACCACCACAGTGATAACTTCATTTTCTTTTAATGCTGTAACACAGATTGGCAGATTATCAGCTAAGGTAGTGGATGATTCTTCATTATCTAAAGGGTACCGTCCTAGAATGGTAACCTCGATAGTATCAATTAATGATAATACAGGTGCATCTGTTTGAGGTGCAGATTTCTCCAAACAAGTAGAAATATCAGTCAGTTCCTTCTCTATTTCTTCTTCTGCGTTTATTTTATTCCATAATTCTTTTTGAATTGCTGTATTTAGAAGCCCTATCTTTGCTGGCATGCTAAGCATAGTTTTGTATGGTGTATGCTTGTTGCCACCATGGTAGGATGAATTTTTTTTGAATTGTACAAATTTCAAGCCTTGGGACCATTAGTCAGTTTTATTTTCAGTCAGTCATGCATACAGTATTTCCTCAATATCACAATTGGCCCGTTCAACACTTCCTTGTAACATGGCTTACCATGTACTATTTTCAGTTCAGACCACATACTAAGTAAGCTTCCAATTATTGAGTTGCAAAACTCTCCCATTATCTGATTTCAATACACATGGTGCTCCAAATGTGGTGAAGATTTCAAGTAAATTATATGCTACTTCATCTGCACATTTTCATTTTAAAGGTCGCAGTTAAACAAATTTAATCATATGATCTTGGAAGACCATAATCATCTTATAATCATTATCAGCTGAGACTGAAGATCTATAAGATCTAGTTGCGCTCTACTATTCATTTGTTTAAAGACAAGAGGCTTTACAACAAGACCTTTATGCTTGTTTGAACGCTTCTTCTCACATATCTCGCATAGGCTACTGAAAGCACATATTTCTCTCATTCAATATTTTTAAATTTCTTATGGGCCTTGTGTAGCATATGATCACATCCACCATGCCCAGTTTGTTTGTGAATCATCTTCAGTTCATCTCCATGTGAATGTAATATAAATAAATTGATTTTTTTTCAGAGAGACGATAGGTTACTTTTTATAGACCACCAATCTAAAAAAAAAGAAACAATGCACCGAATTTGATAAGTACTCGCATCTATTTAAGCCTATAATGCATGCATTGTTTTTATTTTGCTTTTATTATTTTTGCCTTCTACTAGTCCCTCATTGTTGATAAAGAATACCAAAAAAAAATTCCAGGGGATTTCAAATTCAAGGGTATGTTAAAAAAAAGTTTGTTGTCTTTTTTGTAATTGGTCTTCGTTACTAACAGTACTGAATATGATAACAATTAAAATTGATAACATGGCTCATAAAGTCAAAAAAATAAACAACTTAAGATGTGGCATTCTTGTGCATTTGATAATCACCTTCAAGGATATATATATGATGGAGACAACACATGGGCAGTTTTTGGTGTCCTACCTATAGAAAGAGCTTTTACAAACACGTGTACATCTAACTAAATATCTGATTGGAGGAAAATCTCGCAACGTGCATTTGTTTATAAACAATGGCGTACAAAGTACATCATTTTTACACCAATTTTTGATTCTGATTGGTTGGGGGGTTCAGTTTGAGGTACTTTGTATGAGGCATCTATAGTCTGGACACTCAACCCCATGTTAAAACTGTTCCGTGTCATCTCAATCATATATATATATATATATATATATATATATATATCCTCGACAGCTGTTATCAGATTTTAATTGTATTTTTTGGCTATTATAAACTATGTAAGATTCTCAGAAAACAAATATAATTTCTTATCTCAACCATACCATAATGCTGTAGTATCCAATAATCCTCGTGCTCCTTTTTTACTCCCCATTTTATCTGGGACAGTCTTTCTACAATTTCATTATATTTTACTTTTGCTGAATAGTCATCACTTTTAATAGCTATTTTTTCCAAAAACTTATTTTGATTGATATTCATGTTACAAATTACTACGTCAACTTATCATGAAGAATGAGAACAAGTATTCATGCATCAATATGATGTTTTATCATAATAAATGTGTTTATCTATAAATTCCTTAACAGTCAGTTGGCATTTTGTGAAATATGTCTACAAATTGCCCAATCACCACTGGGCATTTTATAAAATACCTAGTCATTTTATACAATCCCTAAGCATTTTATTGATAATTATTAAATGATTATAAATTTTCTAAAATAATTGCCTGTAATATATACAATAAACCCCAGGCTGGTGTTTCAAGTAATGAAGTTCACATTTAGCTAAATGAATATCTTGTGGATTTGCTTGGAACCTAGCAAGATACCCAACTGCAAACGATATGTCAAGTCAGTATTTGACATGTAAAGTAATTTACCCATAACAGTTTTATACAGGAAATCTTTTTCATCTTTATTTTCAATATATTTATGGTTTGCAAGAGGAACCATTTGTGTTGGTTTTGTAATACAGTCACTCATATTGTGCTCTTCCAGAATTTCATGAACATTGGTGTGTTGGAAAATAAAAATTCCATCACCAGTTTCAGTTATTTCCGTACTCAAGAAACGCTTTGGAAAACATAGAATTTTAATTTCAAATTTTTAAGTCAGAACAAGTTTTTATATTCAATTGTTTGTCATTTCCAAGAATCAGAATATCACCTATATAAATAACTAGTATGATTATCTCATCATCAATACTTTTATAGTAACCACACAGTTCCTTTATAGAATGAAAGAGAGAACGAGGTTTTAAAAATTCATCAATTGTCTTGTTCCACAATTTTGGAAAGATAGCTAACCCATACTACACCTTATTCAAGTGACAAACAAATTATTTAGGATCACTATCTATTCCTTTTGGTATGGTCTTGCATTTCAATCATTAATTTTTCCATTCAAAAATGCATTAGTTACATCTAATTGAATGATTGACCAAGAGAATCTCAAAGCCCAATGCACAATACACATGGGAGGTGTAGGAGCTGCCACATCATTTTCTGTGTAATTTTCAGTATCATTACAGTCTACAGCCACAATATGAACTTCATATTTACCACCTTTTATATTAAACTAGCTGCCCCTGCAATTGTTGCAAAGCCACTTTGCAACAATAAATTTGTAGTAATTTTTATTCATTGACTAAAACACCACCTATCAGATTTATACTTTTGTGGCGTGATGTCACAGAGACCACATTTCACAGGTAAATATAAAACAAAAAATCATTAGAAACAATATTTTTGTGTGCTGCCTACAGATGAACAGTGTAAATCTCTACCTTTTCCTTTTTCTTTCCTCCCTGGTCTATCTAATCGAGTAATGGCATATCTTTCTCATTTGAAATAAAGTATATATAAATGTATAAAGAGCCTGACCTGACAGACCTTGCCTTGTCAATTTACACCAAAACAATAGATGAAGATAAATTATAAAGAAAAGATTCAATCGTAGATGTTTAGTTAAAAATCTAGGATAAACAAAAGTCAATATAGACAAAAAGAAGTAGAGGTAAAAGAAGGTGGATCGTAAAAGAGTCCAAATTTTGTTAAGTATATGTATGTGATAGATACTGCCAGATTGAGTACCTCTTATTTTATTATCATTCACATTTAGTTTCTCGTTCAACTTTAAATTTTCTTATGTATAAGCTGGTGGTAGATACTTCAACTTATTTTATTATCATTCGCATTTAGTTTCTTGTTCAACTTGCAATATGTACTCTTTAAAGTCACGCAACTGTTTGTTTAATATTTCTATATTATTGTTAATTTCTATATTTGGTTCTTCCTCTTCTTCTATTTCTAGTTCTACAGAAGAGGAATCCCATTCATCATTTGAATTTTGAGTTACAGGCACACATTTTTTTGGTAAATCAATATAGTCATAATTGACTTTAAAAACACCATCAATTTTGTGTGAAGTGAATAAAATATCTCCGGTTTCAATAAAATATGTTTTTCTATTTTATTCCTTCCTTGGTCTATATGTAGTATTCCAGATTCTGTCACTTTTATCCCAGATATAATGTCTAACGAGAGGTTTGGAACATAATGGACTTCTAATAATTCAATGGCTGTTCGTATGTTATTTTCATTTTCAATTAAAATTCGCATGTTTCCCATATATGTAGCATACAAATACGTGTTTTTTAGGGCACATTGTAATTTCACAGGTATTTTAAATTTAGTTACATTAATTAATTTTTCTAATTTAGATGTTAGGTGGACTTCCACCCCCATTGGAGTAACATTTTTTTATTTAATGGTTTATAATTTTCGTTTTTTGTATTTTCTTTATTAATTTATTTCATAACCAATTTCCATTATTTTTATATTTTTTAACCATGTATGAAAATTTAATTGGTCTTTCTTCTTCTTTTTTATCTTTATTGTTATTATTTTTTGGTTTTTCTTTTCCCTGTTCCTTATTTTCTGGTTTATATTTGGGGCATTTATTATTTTAATGTCCCGTTTGATTGCATATAAAGCATGTAGCTTGCTGATTATCATTTTTTGGGGGTGATTGATAACCTAAGGCTAATTGGAGATTCTCCAATTCCTCCTCCTCAGTTACTTCTTTTCCTGCATCACAAACTTCTTGACCCAAACTATCCCATTTGGTTAAAAAGCCTCTTATATTTCCCCCAGGTGTGAATTGAAAAGCAGTCCATTTTGATTTGGCTATATTGGCAAAAATTTTTGTTTTAGATCCATATATGATGTCTGATTTTTTGAAAATTTGATCTACAGTTTTACACTCTCTTATTTATTCTGAGATATTGTACATCATGCGTTCTATAATAAAGGCTTTTGCGCATTCTTGTTTTTAAAATAGGCTTTGGCTGAATTTGAAGTTGGTCTATATTGAAAATTATCCATATTATCAATGTATATTTTTAATTCAGGATGAGGGCCAAAAACATCCCAGTATCCTGAACCTCCTATTATAGCTATTATAATATATTTCTAGTCTAAGTAATATTGACCATCAAATATTTTTCCACTTGGACCTTGTATGGGACATATGGTTTCATCAGCTGGCATGACATAATGTACTTGTGGATGTGTACTTCCTGAACTAGCACTTGCTTGAGGGGATGGGGTGGTGGTTCTGTCTCCTGCAGTGTTCATACTTTCTGGAGTAATTGGTAAACAGCTTAGTTCAGATATCTCAATTTTGAATTAATTAAAGAATTATTTTATTTTATTTTTTTTAATTTTTAATTGAAAAATTTTGAATTATTTTTTCAAAAAAAATTATTTTATTTTCAAAATCTAATTAAATTTTTATTTTAATTTAATTCGAATAATTCCCATATGATAAATTTAACGTGGAATATAGGTAATGACAAAATTGCACATTAATAAAAGTAGAATGAAGCCACCATAATGTCAACAAGAGAAGTAAACTTTAAATTAGCTAGAGGTCAACAAGGGGAATTTAATGACTAGAATATAAAATAATAAATTCAAATGATCAAGAAGTATAATACCAAAAGGATAATTTTTTTGATATAGGAAAATTTATGATCTACAACAAACAATGGAAGAATGAAAGAAAGAGTAAAAAAAACTTCACGTAACTGAGTTTCAAGAACGACTTCTTCAACAGAAGATGAGAAGAGAGATGAGAAAACAAAAAAGAAGTAACATGACAGCCGCTTCGTTATGGATGTCAGGGATGTTTAGTTAAATATTATTGGTTAAAATCCGTGTTTAATAGTACCTGTATTCCTAAATTTATTTTTAATATGAGTAAATACTTACAGTTTATGAATACGTTGTAAAATAATACACTGATGAATAGAAACAAGAAATTATACCAACGATTCTCGAAGTAGAGGTCACTAAATAGGAACGTGATTTTCAAATGAAGACCTGAAGTTGAACATTAAAATCAGGAGTTTAATTTATACGCATTTTTAAAACGAAAAAAACTAATTATCAAATTATGAATTTAAAAACATCAGTTATTACCTATTAATTACAGATGAACAAATCTTGATTTTTGACGGATCATTGGTATTACCTATTAATAAAATAAGAAGATAACCGCAAATCAATAATTATGTTTCTAACGAAGACATATAAGTCACTCTTTTTCAAAACGAAATAATCTTACCGGTGAAAAATTGTATCATTCCTTACTCCAACACAAACATTCTTTTTTAAATGCTGAATTATACCTTTTCTGGTACGACATGATTTATTACACTTGGTACAGTTCTGCATGATTGAAAATCAGAGGGTACAAAATTATTAGTGGAATGAAATTCTAGTAAAGTATTACATATTTATGTCATTAATTATTCTGTAAACTTACAAATAATGTCATTTTATCATGTGTCAATGGCAAAGTAGAAATTTGAAATCACTATCACTTATCACCAAAGGTCGTTTTTTGTAAAAAGAACGCCTGTTAACAGTGGCTTCAGCGGTCTTCCATTTAACCCTATGTATTTCTTATCAGTTCTAGCCTTTGACTATATAGCTTATGGACTGCTAGAACTGATAAAATCTTGAAGCCGAACACTGCAGGCGTTACTTTTCGAAAAAGGTACTTTGTGTGAAAATTGAATTTGTATTCAGTTATATTTTCGTGACTCCTAACAATATAAGCAATGAGAGAATGATATTCTTTTAAGTTTCACTAGTGTTTGTACTTTCACTTATCACCAAAGGTCGTTTTTCGAAAAAGAACGCCTGTTAACAGTGGCTTCAGCGGTGTTCCATTTAACTCTATGTATTTCTTATCAGTTCTAGCAGTCCATTAAGCTATATAGTCAAAGGTTCTAGCAGTCCATAAGCTATATAGTCAAAGGTCAAAGGGCGGTGAAGCTGATAACGAATTAATAACATACACAAACAAAACGCTTTATCATTCATCACGGATGGGCGTTAACAGTTAAAATTTCAAAAACGTAACTGCAGGAAAACTAGTCTTAATTGTAGAGGGTAAATTCTGAGATTCAGAAATTGTAATTTGTAATTACCATGTATATCTTCAATAAGCCATGTTTTCTTATTTTACTTACCTTAATTCAAACGAGTAAGTTTCAGTTGGTTTACCTAATCTTCTCTGTTCAACTTGCCCATCAAATTTTACTCTTGGTTTCAGATTTGGCCTTAGAATGTTATGTATGTAAGAATCAAGAAAAAAACCAAGAAAAATGTTTGAACACCATCACAACCTGCGAACAACAAGAGGATATGTGTCTATCTGAAATTAAATGGGGATGTAAGTACTGTGCGCATTGTTCTCCGCTAACCAGTGTGATACTATTTATTCGAATGTAATTTCAATCATGTGCGACAGAGCTGAGTTTTGCATATTGCTATCATATACGAAATACTCGTAATTTTGCTTTAAATAACTTTAAGCCTGATAGTGTCAATGTGCTTGGTTGGGATGAACTCATTGTTGTACGCTCTCCTCTAACTTGTTAATAATTTTCAGCTCCTCCTTACTGGTCTCGTGGTAATGCTAAGCAGTATTACGTGTCTAAGCGTTGTGCTTCTAAGAATGAATGCGAAAGATCTGTTACCAAGACGATGCCATCATGCACCTACATTTGGTACTACGACTGGAAGTGTTCAGAATGCTGCGCCGGAGATCGTTGCAATTATTACGTAACTGTGAGTGCCTTAATGTATTCTGATTTTCTGACATTATATCGAATGAATAAGATGTTAAACGAAAAATATATATGTTTTATTATAGCTGGATGGTTCTTCTGTTCGTAGCAGCTTTATCACGACGGCTGTTTGTTTAGTACTTTGTAAATTCTTCGTATGAATCTCATAAATTGTCCGTTGATCTTATAATTTCATACAGTTGCAGTCGTTTTCAAGTTTGCTAGGTGAACCTTAATGAATATTATTAAAGGCCTAAAAATTTATATTAGCATCTGACTGTTATATTTTCATGGCTAAATTTTTAAACGTTCACTTGTCAAAATCTGACTATTAAGTTCTTTGGACAAATAAGTTTTTTAATTCTGACGCTGCTTCATGAATGTTTTGAAATATGATCATTGCTGACACCACCTGAACTTTTCTAACTGATCCGTCCACTCCTGTGATTCGTAATTTCTAAGTTTACTTCATTAGTATTAAGAAAAATTTTTCTACTTTGTATTTTGTATAATTAAATTCAATTAAACTCATTGCTATACGATTTGAGAATTTCAAAATAATTCGTTATTCGTGAGGTAAAATTTGTATGAAATTGAAAGGGTAATTACGGTTCATTTTCAGCATCCCTCATGCCAGTAATATGACGTAGAACAGCTTCACATTGAAGAAAAAATTTCAAACATACATGAATTAGAACGTGTCGAAAATAGAAATAAATATTAAGTCGCTTCGATATATATAAATCTATATTAGGTACCATCGGGGTAACACATAAGATATTACACACGCAAGTTTTTGTGCGAATAGAAAAAGTAAATTAATACATCACAAGATTAAGAATTTTCGGGGCAAACCCGGCTTATATGACCTTGTTTTTTACAAATGAAACAAGTTTTACCGCCACCACTGTCTGGACATGATCTGGCCATATGTCCAACCTTGTTACAATTGTAACAGCTAACAGAATAAGAGGACGATGATCTCGAGTTATTAGTCGACTCGGGGCAGTCACGAGCGATATGGCCCATACCTTTACACGAATAACACTGCTGAGAGGATGATTCCGATTTGATACAATCCCTCGCGATATGACCAATATCGTTGCATTTGTAACATCTGTCTTGCTCTTCCCGACAATCGCGAGCGAAATGGCCGAATCCGTTACATTTGTAACATTTTTCACTGCCACGTCTATTCGGTCTCTCGGTGCGCTCGGAATTTGGACATTCTCTAGCGAAATGCCCAGGACGTTGACAATGAAAACATGGTCCGGACGGTGCTGAATTCATCGTCGATATGCAAATTACAAGAGTAAAGATATTACACGCGACAAATTAAACAATAAAAATGTAAAAAAATACGGATGATGACGCGCAAGTAGGGAGCGAGAAAAATACGAAAATCTAAAAATACAATACTTCACTCGGCCGGTTAAGTAAATGAGCTTGTGGTAAGCACTATAAGGTAACCATTACATTTTAGAGTATAAACTAATAAAAAATAGAAATAAATGAACTCTTTCATGCACGAACATGAAAGTCAACTACGGAATTTTCTTAAATTGCAATTGTGGCAGATTTCATTGAAGTTGACAGGTTGAAAAAGAATGAATTTTTTTTCTTTTTTCTACTAGCTTCCATTAATCACGTCACAAAAAATATAGTCAACGAGGGGCCAGGTTTAACATTTCATTTTACTAGAGATACCCGATTCTTTAAAGATAATTTTACGGCCCGGCTGGTTTAAAAGTAGCTGGTGGTTAGTAGCTTTGAAGAGCGCACGTGGGCACTGTTGCATAAAACAATTTCGACCTTTCAATTCCGTGAAGATTTTCGACTTATATGTCGATAAAATTGCATAAGGATCGATTTTAAGATATATCGATTTATTAATTTTGAATGTGTGTATCTTTCGAAAATAAGTTAAGTACAATCTTTGAGGATATATACATATAAGATGGGGACGACATGGAACAGTTTTAACATGGGGTTGAGTGTCCAAACTATAGATGTCTCATGCTATGATTAAAATGTGATGTGAGGCGTACAGAACGAGGATCGAAAGAACTTGAGACTTTTAACTTTAACGACATTTTATTGCGGACTAAAATACATTTCACAAACGAAATACAAAATGGCGAAGCAATAGCGTTATCGGTTCGAGAATAGTAGGGGAAGCACTTCGTGATGAGAGTGTACGTGTGACATATATATATAATGTGATAGTGATGATGATGAAGAAAGAGAGAAGGTGGGATTTCCATTACAACACCCCCCTGAAATTTTACTGTTTGAGTTCTTCAACATATTGTATGCCGAAAGTAAACGAATTATTATTATTTGTGAAAAAATTTTAAGTACAGAAATAATATATGCATAATAAAAAAAAAATAAAAAAAATTATTGACATGGTATTATTCGAACATTATTGTGGTAACTTTGATTCGTAAAATAATTTTGTTATGCTGTGCTTTGAGAGAAAAAAAAAATTAATCGAATAAGATAAATAAATACAATAAATAAATAGTATGGTAACATGCATGGAATATTCAATATTAATATATGATATAAAAATGGTAGTATGCAAAAAAAAAAATTATTAAAGTATAAAAATTGGTAACATGCAAAAAAATATTCAAATATTGTGTATATGAGATGATTCATTCATCGTATATTTCGAATAGAGAGAGAAAAAAAAATAAAAAGGAAAAAAAATATTCACGAACATATATTACATTAAAGGGAAAAAGAGAAAAAAAATTGAAAAAGGTATTTCCGATTACGAGTTCGTTGAATTTGAAAGAACGTTACATTTCGTATCTTATCTAAATAGTATGACATGTAGAGGATTTGTAGAATAATAAACGTTGCATCGTTTATTATCTTTCCTATGTTGCTATTGTATTTGAACTGGCATCTAACATGTTTTACGATAAGGCAACCTTTTCGATTTATCTTAATTGTGAACATGTAATGGGTTTTAATCTTTATTATGTTTATTGTTGGCGGATTTTCTTTCATCATTCGTGTGGGAATATTTCGTATATTTCTCTCACGCCTGTTTGAAAAAGTATAGGGTTTTTATTATACGAATTGTAGGGTTTATTCTTGCTCGATTTTAATGCTGTTTTCTTTGTTGCAATTTTCGAGAAATCGAGTATCTATTTCTTGCAAGAATTTTCTAGTAAAAGGTATTGTTAAGTACTATTTTTGTAATAATTGAAGGTTAATTTTTCAGCAATTATTTTCATGTTACGACTTATATCTTGGACTTGGTACGACTTGTATTTTGAAGGGAAAATTTCCAACATATTATTAATTTGAAATAAACGAATTATTATTATATTATGTGTATATATTAGTGTCATTCAATATTTTGACAATAATATTCTCGAATTTTGAATGATCCAAAGATTTGGTAAAAATGTCGGCCAATTGATTTTCAGAACTCACAGTTCTAAAAAATATTATTTTTTCTTCTAATGCTTCTAATATCGAGTAGCATTTAATCATTAGAGCTCTAGATTTTTCTGACTACCCCCTGAACATATTTTTTGTGTTGAAATATTGTCTTTCATTATATCTACGATCAATTTTTCCCCAAAAATTTAATAATTCAAGTGTTGTACAACTTTTACTGTATCCAAGGTGTCAAAAACTGCAATTATTTCTGCTGCAGTACTTGATGAGGCGTGAATAGTTTGCTTAGAGCAATTCCACTCCACCAAGTCTCCATTAGCAAAAATCCAGTTATTGACTTACCCTTTTTGAGATTATTTAATTCTATATTTGTTTTGTCGACTTGGGGTGCATATGAGGCATCAATATAAGCCTGTATGCCATCCCCTTCCGATTTATATATTATATTATAATTTTTTGTTGTATTGACGTATCTAAAAATTCTTTTTACGTAATTCTTGAGTGTGTCATTAGAATTATTTTGAAAATGGGAGAAAAAATTGACTGGGAACAATATGTCCGGCCTTGTAAGTCTTGCTAAATATAATAGCCCTCCTATTATTGACCTATATTCAGTATCGTCTCTACCATTTTCTATTTTATCTATTTTCAAGCCCGTTTCCATAGGGGTATTGGTGTTTTTTAATTCTGAAATTCCAAATTTCTTTAGCATTTTGTCTATATGTTTATATTGTGAGAGTATTATTGTATTATTTTCGATATTTCTTATTATTTCTAGACCTACAAAGAATCTAGGATTATTTATTATGGTAATTGTAAAGTCTTTTTGCAATTCCTCATTTATTTTTGTAATGGATAGCTGCGAGTTTGACGCAATTAATATGTCATCCACTTATGTTAAGAAATATATTTTTTCATCATTATTTATTATTATATAAAAACATCTATCACTTTTGGTTCTAGTAAAGCCCATATCCTTCACTTTCATGTCCAATAAGTCATACCACAATTTGCTGGATGTTTTCAATCCATAAATTGATTTTTTTAATTCGAGTACCTGGTTTGTATTTATATTTATCCCTTCAGATCTCCTTACAAAAATAGGTTTTCTTATTGGTGAGTTTAAATATGCGGTTTTTACGTCACATTGTACAATTATTAGTTTTTCTTTATTAACTATAGATAATAACAATCTTATAGTTCCAATTGATGCTACCGGGCCATGGGTTTTGGCAATACCATATTCAGTTCGATCTTTAAAACCTCTCGCCACAAGTCTCGCTTTTGGTTTTGGATTACCAAATTCATCAAATTTTATTGTAAAAATCCATCTCGTATCTATAAGTTTCTGGCGATCGTAATCTACTATTTCCCATACCTTCATGTCATCGAGAGAATTGAATTCGTCATTTATGGCCTTAATCCAATCCTCCCTAAATGGGTTTGTATTTATTTCAGAAAATGTTTTTGGAATATTATCCTCTATATATATTTTATTGTATTTAATGTTGATATTCATAATAATTGGGTTGATTATCCCTAAATCATATTCATAATCTGTTGATTTTATTGTTAGGGGTTTATTATTTATTTGTAATGATTTTATATTTTGTGTTTCGTCCATTTTTACATCACATGAAATATATGATTTTGTGTTATAGGGGTCTCTAAGACAGTATCCCGTATTTATATAGCCCATCATTATATTTTTCTCTGCCCTATGTGCTAGTTTCGGGTTGATTTTATTTTTTGATTTTGATTTTGCCTTTGTAGCATTCTGTCTTCTGACTTCCATTGGTATATGTCTATATGTTAATGCCCCAAAGACTTTAAGATTTTTTAAATTTGGTTTCTTCCCATAGAACAATTCATAGGGTGTTTTAAATCCTTCATTTGCTTTTGTGGGGGATCTATTAATTAAATAAGCTGATGTAACCACAGCATAGGACCAATATTTTATGTCAATATTGGCATCAATTAACATGGCTCTTACTCTCCTCATTAAAGTTTGATTCTGCCTTTTGGCAATACCATTTAACTCTGGCAAATACGGTACCACATAATCCATTGTTATGCCAATCTCATTATAATAATTTATTATTTTGGCATCTGTATATTCCTTCGCATTATCACATCTTATAGTACCTATAGGGTATTCAGGGAATTTGTTTTTCATTGATACTATAATATTTTTAAATTCATTTGTCACTTGGCTCTTATTGGCAATAGGCATGACAAAAGTGTATTTAGAAAAATGGTCTATGAATGTTAAAATATATTTTTGGTTTGCCACAGAGGGCGTAAACGGACCCATAATATCTGAGGACGCTATCTCCAATTTCCTGGTTGGTTTAGTCCTAATTCCCATATGCCCTAATCCTGAGTTACTGGCAATACAACATATTTGGCAATTTACAAAATCTTCATCCCTAAAGTTTAGATTTTCGGGAATGCCAACTGCTAAAGTTTTTAATTTTTGCAGATATCTGGCATTTAAATGCCCAAGCCTCCTATGTATTATCAATTTTTTATTAATATTATTATTTATTTGTGTTTTATTATTATCGATATTATTTTTATTTCTTTCTTCTATTATTTCCTCATTTTCACCCCCTGAGGTGATTCAGTATTCGTATCACCATCTTGAATTTCTAGTTCTACTGTAAAATCATCCCATTCATCGTCTATATTCTGAGTGACTGGGGTACATATTATATTTTGAGCATTCCTATTACTATTTTCTATTAGTGTTTTATTATTATTTTCGATATTGTAATATATATAAAAAATTCCTTCCTCCTTTTTTGCAGTCATAATTATTTCTGCATTTTCAATGGAGTAAATATTTGCAATATCTTTTTGTTGATCGATATTGATTATTCCAGTGTTTGTTATTTTTATTGCTGAAATAATATCTAGGTTCAGATCCGGCACATAATGGACATCATTCAATTCTACCAATGACTGAATTTTATTAAGATTTTCGACTTTGATCACCTTCCTACCTGTATGAGTGGCGTATAAAAAAGTATTTTTTCCCGCACATTGCAATTTTATTGGAGTTACAAATTTTTTAACATCTACTAATTTATTAAAATCAGACGTTAGATGTACCTCTGCAGCCCCGTCCAAAATTGCTTTGTGGTTCAACATTGTATAATTTTCATTATTATAATATTTATTATTATTAATTAATTCATTCAACAACCATTCGTTATTATTTTGATTGAATTTTTTGATCATGCAAGACATTTTCACTTGCTGTTTCACATTATCCTTTTTGTTATTATTAGGTTGATTTACATTCGTTTTTGGGGGATAATTTCCTTGAGTATTATTAGAATTATCATTATTATTATTTAGTTGTGGATTATTATTACCACAATTTTGTGCTATGTGCCCAAATTGCCCACATTTGTAACATTTTGTAATATTTTGATTGTAATTTCTACCATTTCCTTTATAGTTATTACCTATATAATTCGAGTTACCCCTATAATTATTTCCTCTATAATTTCCATTATTATTATTCCCATTATTATTCGTATTATTATTTTGGTTTTGGTTTATTTCATTACCATTACCATTACTATTACCATTATTATTAAAATTATTTCTATTACCATTTCTATAACCATTATGACCATTGCCATTACCTCTATAGTTATTCCTACCTCTATAATTATTATATCTTCCCCTATAATTATATCTATTGTTATTTCCATTATTTCTAAAATTATTATTTGATTGATTATTGTGGGTGTGTGTATAAGTGTACACGACACCACACAAATACCAATAGCAGTCGGTTGCGTGTACAGCGAGGAGTGTGTGCGGGCCGAGCCCAGTAAACAAGTTTAGTTGCATAGACAAAATATACAGCCGTGAGCACCAAAAGATAGTTCGTGGGTTTTACCCCACTGGCCGGCTAGGTGGTCGACGAGTGTGTAATACACACTCGTTTGTCATCGACCACCCGTTGCCACACCACTCTCCTCCTAGTAAGTTTCCAAGGAAACTTACAGTGACCTATGACGCCAGTCAAGTGTGGCGTGGCGTTCACTACTATGCTCACAGATGTCGTTTACGTAGTAGGATCGCCAGGTTTCTTCGGTTTGGGCTTACCAAAGTTCTCTGGGAGAGTGGGACAGGAAGGACATGTATGGGGTGCTCGAGGCTGGGGAGTAGGACAAACTCAAATTTGTGATCTCATGAGCAGAGTCTGGGGACAAGACGTGGCAATGCTCATGAGGGGCGGTGGGTAGGTTATTGGCGGCGTAACCAGGGCCTGAGGGTAAACCAGTGCCAAGAGTTGTAGATGCGGGGGAATGGGAATTCTGGGTGGAGGCATCACAACTTGGGGAAGTGGCATCGGTGTTGTCGCTAGGGCGAGCGACAGGGCGTTATGTGCTGCTAGCACGGCGGCGGTAAATTGCTCCCACAACTGCAGTGTTTGATTCTGTGACACAGGAGGAACCATCGGTTGCAGTACAGGGTGCTGTACCACAGACGGGGCAGGCTCCTGTGTGGAAGCCTGAGGTAGAGCGGGATTTTGGGTCTGGGATTTGCCGTGTCTTTTGTCACGTTTAAGCTCCATATAGGAGAGACCGCGAGCGCGAGCTACACACCAGGTGCAGCCACCTGCCTTACGGTTTAAACAAGGACGCTTCGCTGCTTTGCCATCAGCCGGGGGACTCTTAGCACAAGAGGTGTACGGCTGAGGCTCGGGGACATTTTCCAGCGAAGGTGTTGCCGTTAAGTCGATAACGGATGGGTTATCGACGGCAGCACTTTCTGTCAGTTCAACCTCTTCGTGAGAGTACGCGTTGAGGGACCAACATGGTGGTTGTGGGGAGATGGACAGTTGGGGCCAGAGTTGGGTCGACGTCCATTGTCGTCTCTTCCTGGGCAGTCGGTACAACTGAAGGGCGAAGTAGAGGCGCCTTGCCTTTCGGGACCGACGATGCCTTTTGCATGGCTACTGGTGCCTCTGCGACTTTGGAAGTCGACGGTTGGGGGACCGCTTTGTTGCTGCAGATGGACGAGTACCGCTGGTACGCAACGTGGCAGTTGCTTTCACTCGGTGCTTCCGAAGAGGAAATGGTTCAATCTGCTTAGCCATCTTGAGTGGCGGGAATTCCCCAGAGATGAGGCCCGCTGAGGAAGACGGTTGAGGACCGGGCAAAGGTCCCTTAGATTGAATGTGCTGTACGACTTTGGTGAATGTGCGGGTGTCAATCCGCTCATTGCTTAATTGTACAGTGGCCCCAGCATGAGGCGGCGTCTCCAACAAGTACGCAGTCTTCCTAGGGAGTGGCACAAAAACCCCAGAATGAGAGCTATGGACAAGGCCGTGCTGTACAAACTCAGAGCCCTGAGCTGCCACTCCAGGAGCAGGCCAGTACTGTCAAAGGGGCGCACCTTGACCCCTGGCAGCAGACTCCACCCTCTGCCTCAGTGTCAATCGCCATTGTGGTACTTGCGAGGGAGTATGGCTTGCACCCTCTTGTGCAGTTCCAAAAGAGGTAGGCATCACGGATGACGCCGATACTTGATCGGACGTAGAGGATACAGGCGATGTCTGCTTCACCGGTGGAGCGGTGGCAGTAGCCGTGGAGGAAGGAGACGGGATAACGTCAGCAGGTGACGTTGTGGGAGAGAAGGAGGGAGAGGAGGAGTGATGGTTGTCTACACAAGGAGACAACGGTGCATTGCCGTTACCGCCCTCTGTTGGTGGAGGTGTAGCCCTTAAAAGGGCTGTTTCTTCATCTTCCAAAATCTCAGACATGCAAGGGGAAAGACGCTCTTGGGACATTTCACCAGTCTATTACGCTACGTGAAATGTAGTTAAAAGAGCCTGATGAACAGTATGTGATGAAAAGTATATAACTGCTGGACGCGTCAAGAGAAGAGTGAGTTTCTAAAACACAAATTTTAGTCATTTTCTTGACCGTAACCGTCGTTTATTTTCGTCTCGTAAACACGAACAAAGGTGCGGTTGCGTCAGCTGTTGTTGCACATTAATATTACGATGTTCGTTTTGTAGGCATGGCCAGTTCGTCTTCCAAGGAGGAAGATGCGTCGTACTTATGCGACTGGGTGGCTCCACAAAACAATTTTCGTAATACGTCGTCGTCTACAACGCTTGACTTTTCGTCAGTTGCGTGAGCCGACTTGGACAAGTGCGGGAGGGGAAGGGAAATCGCAATTTGTTTGTCATCGAGCATAGCATCAGCTGTTCGACTAGGAGACTGGCCAATGGGGTGCAATTGTGTATTTTTCTTCGGTAACGCTTTAGGATGCGATTCTTTATTTTGATCGTGTAATTACAATCAGGGAAGAATCGAGCATGTCGTCTGTGTGTGGAGACGACGTTGAAGGTTGGGGTGAGGCATTTGGGGGTGAGTCGTCGTTTTTAAGTAAAACAACCTCAGATGACAATTCAACTGTCAGTCCCAAAGGATCATTGACGGGAGTTCATCTGGGTCGGCTTCTATATCTGTGTAGACATAGGCCAACTTTAGGCGATCAATTGATACGCGTGTGTGTAATCTCGAACCATTTATCCGTACAATTGAGGACTTTGTATGGGCCGGTGTACGGTAGGTCGAGTGCCTTACGAGGTGTATCAACGCGTAGCCATATGCTTTGAGCTGATTTCAGATCAGCTGGGACGTATGAGGGGGAGTTGCCGTGGTTGCGGGTGATTTGGGTGAACGCATTTGCACTTTCACGAATGCGTTGTGGAAGGTTGGTGCCGTCGATGGGAGTGAGGTTTACCTACTACGGCTAGTCCAGTGGTCTTATCAAGGAGGTGCCCTTCGCTGACATCGGGAAGCAGTTGGTAATGGCTGAGGAAGTCTGCTCCGATGATGGGATCAGCGATATTGGCAATGATAAAGGCCCACTTAAATTCGCTTCGAAGGCTGAAATCTACCTGCACCAGCTTAACTCCGTAAGTACTAATTGGAGTTTGGTTCGCAGCGTAGATTTGGAGCTTAGCGTTGCATTTCCAGTCTTCAGCGGTTGGAGGTATAGCCGATATCTCCACGCCAGTGTCAACCAGGAAGTGATGCTCGCTAAGCAGATCTTCCACGAATAGACGGACTGAGGTGAAAACAAGTGGGAGTGCCATCTTGACTGACTCGTTTACTCATTTCCCAAACAAGGAGGGGATTTGGAATCGCGGCAATTGTGATTTTGGGGTTTGTCCCACCATAAACATGGGGGGTCAGAGCAGTTATGCAATTTCCTCCTGAACTGTTGGTGATACCAACAGTAGCCATCGCGTGAACGGGAGGGTGAGCGGGTATTTACCGGTCTCTTACCATCGATGACTCGTAGCATCGTCCGTGGTTTCGAACGACCAAAGCTAGAGTCACGAGAGCGCGATCTATCTCTGGACCTGGCGTCGCGTGAGCGCGAACACCTATGTTTGGGGAATGGGGCGCTGTCTTTCGGGGGGTCGACAGAACTCACCTGTTTTCCAGCCAAGAGCTGTTGAAGCAGCTGGGTAATGGTAGCTAACTCCGAGGAATTAGCCGTTGGTGCTGTTGACTGGGATGCTGCAGGAGTTGTGATAGCAGAGATGGTGCTGGTTGCAGGGGATGTCGACAGGAAGGTTTGCTCGAGAGCTATTGCCTGGTCCGCTTTGAGCGCTGCCTGTCGAGAGGTTGCGGGCTTAGTCATGGCGAATGTCTGGCGGATATTGACCGGCAGGGATTGGAGAGAAGGTTGAGGGGGACATTGTCATTGACTCTTCCTTCATTTAGGGTGACAAGGCGGCAATGGTACACCAAAGGCCTCTTGGAAGGTTGACAATGAGTATTCTCCAGCTGAGTTCTTATTCGGGTGTAGGAGGAAGGGGAAAATTCCTGCTGGATTTGGTTGCGGAGGTTCGACCAAGTGTGCAGCGAGTTGTTGGAACTGTAAAGTAATTCCAACACAGCATTGGCTACCTGGGTTGGCAAGTGGCCGGAGATTGCCAGGTAGAGCTGAGACTCGCTGGTATTGCTGCTGGCGCGAGCGAGATTCTCGATCTGCTGCAACCAGATTATCTCTCCTGTGAAATATTTAACATATGGTAAATTATAAGTTTCAATTTTTATATCAATTACTTTTTTACCTTCAAACTTTTTTATTAATTCCTTTAAATCCTCCTTTTCAATATTATACTCTCCAATTTTTCCTTCAAATAAATTTATTGTAGGGGACATAAACAATTACTAGGTTTTTTACTCTTCTTGCCTCAGTTCAAATACAATAATTGCACAAACATGAAAAATAATTAACTTCAACAAATATTACCTTTACAAAAAAAATTTTTACCTTAAAATTTCTGTTGTGTCGACGAATGATTTCTGTTTTCAATGCTCCGCTGACTACCGCTGTACTTCCTGCTTGAATTTTGCTTTGAGTTGGCCGAAAAATTTTGGTCTTTGATGTATGGATCTACGGTGAATCCTCAATGATGGGAGCAGGTTTCCTTTGGCTGTTCTCACGATCTCTTTGGCGGTCCTTACTGGATTTAGCATTCGATGACTTCCAAGATTGGCCGTTATTAAGTCTGGAACTTCAGCTTCTAATTTTCGATTTAATTTTGAATTTTTCAAAAATTGAAAATAAATTAAAATTTGAGTTTAAACTTCTCGTAAAAACACGGTAAATACTTTGTGTATTACTCAACAGAGAACATGAAAAAATTTTTGCACAACAGTAAATTAATTCAAAAAATTATTTATCCATCAATTCAGGATTTTTCAAGTCTCTCCTCAAAGTTCTACCTCAGTGATTGCTACCATGATGTGAGGCATACAGAACGAGGATTGAAATAACTTGAGACTTTTTACTTTAACGACATTTTATTGCGGACTAAAATACATTTCACAAACAAAATACGAAATGTCGAAGCAACAGCGTTATCAGTTTGAGAATAGTAGGGGAAGCACTTTGTGATGAGAGTTGTGAGAATGATGACAAATTATATTATACGTTAGCTTATTATTCTCACATATCATTTGTTGTGGTAACACTGTTTTTAGTATTATTTGTAATCTGTGATTTTATGTTTGAAACCCAACTGTGATAATATATTGTGTGGGCCTCTTGTCATTCATCAAACGTTGATGAATTAACATCTTCACCATCTTGTGTGAAAATAAAAGTTTGTGAAAAGTGAATATTTGGTGTTTTATTTATGTGTTCGTAATATGTGTGTCTGATCTTCTTTCGATGTTATCGTTCAATTAAAGTCTTTCGTTGTCATTTTCGTCTGGCGTGACCAGTTGATAATTCCTATTTCTTCACAGGTTATGGGCCCAGTTACCTGGATGTCAACGTGGTCGCCATTGTTATAATTCGTCAATGTTGTGCTGTCGAATCCTGATTGCTTCTTCCAAGTAGTAACCATGCCTTCTAATTTATTTTTTGTCTTCTAATATGTTCGCTTCTCGCTGTTCCTGTGATCTCGTTAGAGTTGATTCGTTGGTCGGCTTATCTGGTAGTTGCTGAAATTGCTGTTTGCAGTGCAACTGATCGTCGTTACCTGTCATTGAGATGGAAGTTAGGAAGCTGAATAATATTGAGCCGTTTAATGGGCGAAATGGCAGAACCTGGAAGTTCCGGATGGAGCTGTTGTTGGCGAAGGAATCGTTGGGTAATTTAATAACTGATTCTTTACCGACTGTTTGAAATAGGGGAGATACTTGGTCGAAGGAAAATGCGAAGGCGATGTTCCTGATTGCTAATAATGTGACTGACGAGTACCTGGAGATCATACAAACATACACGATGGCGAAAGAAATGTTTCAATTGTTGACTAATTTAATTGACAACGGAAATGACCAGACGCTGATGGACTTACGAGGAGAGTTGTATGCTAAACGGTATGTTTTTGGTGCTGATTTGCTGAAGTATCTTCTTGATTTTCGTGCTCAATGTCGTCGTTTGACCAAACTGGGAGACTTGACAACCGTGAAGCAGTTTATCCTGGTGTTGCTGAGATCGCTGCCCGCCAAATTTCGTCCGATCAAAGTTGTTCTGGAGGATGCATAAGTCGTCACCTGGGATGGAGTGTTCATGAGGCTGAACAATTTCCAGCATGAACTATCTTCGGATAGCAAGTCGACAGTTAGAGGTAATTCTCTGAATCCTGTGTCACTAAAACCTTCATCAGTACCTGTTGCTGGTGAAGAGAATCTGTTCTTTGGTAACCATAACAATGTCAGTTGTAATTCTGGTAATTTTAATAATCGTTTCAATCGTGGCCGGTCGCAAAATCGAAACAATAATCGTGTTTTTAGTCGAGGAAGATCTCACAGTAATAATAATAGTAATAATTTTCACAATTTGTTTTCTGATGTTGAAAGTCAAAATTTTAATAACAATAATCACAATTTAGGTTCACAAAATAATAATAATTTTAGTAATAATGGTTGTAATTATAGTAATGATAGTGGTCAGTCTAAGATCAAATGTCATTTCTGCAACAAAATTGGGCATATAGCTCGTAATTGTTTTGTTAAAAATAGGAATAATAATAACTACGAAAATCACAATCACAGTCACAATCACAATCACAATAATAATAATTTTAGTAGATCTGATGATCGTAATGGTAATTCAAATAGGAATTCTGCACAAATGTGTAACAATAATAATAATGTTAATGACAAATGCTCTGAATTGGGCTTTAGTTTCACAGTTAATAATAATAATAGTAAAATTAATGATTTTGAGAGTAATAAAGATGATAGTTTAATCCCTCGAACCACATTTGTTGTCGATAGTGGATGCACAATTCATATTATAAATGATATTAACCTGTTCAGTGAGTATATTGAATTAATTCAACCTCATAATATTTGTGTTGCGAAAAAGGGAGTCTCGCTTTCCGTCACATCTGTGGGTACGGTGAAATTGAAATTGTTAAATGAAATTGTAATTGAATTGAAAAATGTAAGGTATGCTCGGGAGCTGCCACAAAATCTACTTTCGGTAAAACGAATGAGCAAGTAGGTTTTGATACTCTGTTTAGAGAGGAATCAGTTGAGGTCATCCAACGCTGCAGTGGAAAAATTGTAACCACTGGGGTCGAATTTGTACACGATCGATTTTTTGAAAATGTCAAGTCAATCGTGCAATCTGATATCAGAGGATGAATCAAGCCCGCTGACTGTGTGGCATAGGCGTCTTGCTCATTTGAATGTTAATGATGTTAAAGTGTTGTCAAACAGAGGTTTAATACCGAACGTTGACTCCAACCGTAGATTGTTGTGCAAACCCTGTGTTATGGGGAAACAGAGACGCAAACTGTTCCTGAGGCATGAAAGAAAAACTAAAAAGCCTCTGGAATTGGTGCATACTGACCTCTGTGGTCCGATAAATCCTCCTTCATATAAAGGAGCGAAATATTTTATGACATTTATAGATGATTATTCCAATTTTTGTTGTGTGTACCTACTGACGAGTAAAACGGAAGCGTTCACAAAATTTAGGGAATATCACAAAATGGTCTCAAATAAATTTGGATATAATGTTAAAAGACTCCGTTGTGATCGTGGCACAGAATACACAAACACAACCTTCCAGTCATATTGTGCTGAGAAGGGAATAATTTTTGAACCTACAGTTGGTGGCTGTCCCCAGCAGAATGGGAAGGCTGAGAGGATGAACAAGACACTTTGTGAAAGGGCGAGAACAATGTTATTCGAGAGTTGTCTTGACAAGATCTATTGGTCCGAAGCCATATTGTGCTCTGCCTATATAGTGAATAGATCTGCCACAAATAAGGATTTTGTTCCCTTCGAGAGGTGGTTTGATGAAAAATATGATTACACAAAATTAAAGACGTTTGGATGCGACGCATATATGTTGTCATTCAAACATGATTCCAATAAATTTAAAAACAAAAGTGAGAAATTAGTTATGGTAGGGTATTCACCCTGTGGATATAAATTATTAGATATAAATGCAAAAGAAATACGCCTATCACGAGATGTTGAGTTCTTTGAAAATAAAATAGGAAATAATAATAATAAATACACAAAGGATGATGATATTTTTAAGGAAGTCACAGAATCCAACTTAGAGAATATAGAAGTAGATGGGGATCTAAATTTGGATTGTTTGCAACAGGAGGCGACTGAACGTGATGGCATTGCAAATTATATATATGTTGCTGAGGATGGCATCCCTTTGACGTTTGAGGAGGCAATAGCTGCACCTGACAGTATGATGTGGAAAGAAGCTATTTCAGATGAAATTAAAGCTCTGGATTCCAATCAGACTTGGCAGGTGACCAAACGTCCAAAGGGCGCCCCCACCATCACATGTCGCTGGATATTCAATAAAAAATATGATAATAATAATAAAGTCCTGTATAAGGCCAGACTTGTTGCCAGAGGGTGTCAGCAGAGGAAAGGATATAATTTTGATGAAGTTTATGCGCCGGTGGCGAAACTTTCAACTGTTAGGACACTGTTGGCAGTTAGTAATAAATTAAAATTTTATATTGAACAGATAGACATATGTAGTGCCTTTCTAAATGGTATTCTGTCGGAAGATGTATATCTTGAGATACCAGAAGGTATAGAAACACAAATAAATAAACACAATAATGTATTAAAGTTAAATAGGTCGATTTATGGTCTGAAGCAGTCGCCTAAGGTGTGGAACAGATTGTTCAACAAATTCCTTGTCTCTCTTGGTTTCGTGCAAAGTAAGGCTGATGACTGCTTATATATTTTCACAAATAAAAATAATAACTCTATAATATATTTACTCACATACGTCGATGACATTATAATAAGTTCGAATAATCAAACACTTATCACATATTTTAAAAGGGAAATTAATAAAAGATTTAAATGTAAAGACCTGGGAAAAATTAACAAATATCTAGGATTAAACATTAATCACAATTGTGACGAAAGCATCTTGGAAATTGAGCAGAGAGGTCTCATTGAGACTGTTGCTAAGCGTTTTGGTGTTGAAAATTGTGCACCTACCTACACACCTGTTGACCCCAAACTCCAATTGGACAGGGATCTCAATGCGTGTGATAGTGTATTGAATAACAACTACCAGCAGCTCATTGGATGTCTGATGTACCTAATGCTAGGGTCACGGCCTGATATTTGCTTTGCAATATCGTATTTTACCCAATTTTTTAGTCATGCTACTGATGAACATTTTAGGTATTTACTACGGGTTCTTAAATATTTAGTAACCACAAAAGATAAGAAACTAACATTCACAAACAAACATAATAATAATAACAATATTATAGAAACATATTCTGATGCCGATTGGGGTAATTGTGTGACTACAAGACGGTCAATCTCTGGATATTGTGTCTTTGTTTATGGCTCGCTGGTGTCCTGGTCCAGCAAAAAGCAGCCAACTGTAGCGTTATCTAGCACTGAGAGTGAGCTTATCGCCATATGCGACGCCACTACTGAATCCATTTGGTTCAAATATCTGTTAACTGATTTTTGCATTCAAGTTAAAGACAAGGCCACGATTTATGAGGATAATCAGAGTTGCTTGGCGCTCCAGCATTCGGATAAATGGAATACTCGCAGGTCTAAGCACGTAGACGTAAAGTACCATTTTGTATGCGATCATGTAAATGTAGACTTTAAATATTCGTACGTACCAACTACGCGACAGTTGGGTGACGTTTTCACAAAGGGCTGCCCGAGGCCTAAATTTGTCATGTTTTGTGAGATGTTAAAATTGTTGTAACTTTTTGTATACGTTTACCATATATGTTAATATTTTTTCACGTTGTAATTTTTTGTTGTTGTTGTTGACTTTTGTAATTTTTTGTGTAATGACCAATTTATAATTTATGTCGTTAATTTAGTAATTTGTTTTATATTGACAATTCGTATAATTATAATTTGAGGAGGCGTGTGAGAATGATAGCAAATTATATTATACGTTAGCTTATTATTCTCACATATCATTTGTTGTGGTAACACTGTTTTTAGTATTATTTGTAATCTGTGATTTTATGTTTGAAACCCAACTGTGATAATATATTTTGTGGGCCTCTTGTCACTCATCAAACGTTGATGAATTAACATCTTCACCATCTTGTGTGAAAATAAAAGTTTGTGAAAAGTGAATATTTGGTGTTTTATTTATGTGTTTGTAATATGTGTGTCTGATCTTCTTTCAATGTTATCGTTCAATTAAAGTCTTTTGTCATTTTCCTCTGGCTGGACCAGTTGATAATTCCTATTTCTTCACAAGAGTGTACGTGTGACATATATATATAATGTGATAGTGATGATGATGAAGAAAGAGAGAAGGTGGGATTTCCGTTACAACAAAATGTTATGGATGTCGTTGTTCTGCACTCCACCCACACTCACTCACTAACTTTTAGCGCTACTATTTTCAACAACGTAAACTAACACTTTCAGGTTGTGCGAACAAACACGACTTTTTTCTTTCGTTCATCCGAGAACGCTGAAACTCATTTCCCACTCAAACTTTAATCTCGTAATGGAAGGAGATTGCTCATCTTCCTCAAACTTGTAAATTGTACTTTCGTTTATTGTATTATAGTATCTCTAACTAACTTGTTTCTTTCATTGGAAGTCAAACCTCACTTCATGGTAGGCAGAGCTGCGATTCTCAAACAAAGTTAGTACAGAGTGATACTTGATCTTTCAATTTAATTTTTTTTTACTATAGTATCCTAAGTTTAAAGAAACTATAAGTAATTTTTGTTAAAAAATGTTATTTTTTTTCGAAGTTTTATTTATTCATGAGCAGTTAGCTCAGTGAATTTTTTTTAATTGTTTAAATTTTTAGAAGTTTATCAAAAATTATTTGTAACTAAAATCAAATCACGTTGGCGCCAAAAATAATTTATTGCCATTTTTTCATCTTCCAAAAATACTGGATCGTCATTTTGTGAAGGTGAACCAAAAAGGATTTTTGTGTGGGATTACAGAATACTTCAGACCTGGATCATCTGTTACAGTAAGGAGAACACAGTTAAATTTTTGTGAAAAAATCAGAGATTGCTGTTTCGTCGAATCCAGTTGCTGTGAATGTCGAATGCCACCATCTGCTGAGAATTCATCGTTAACCATCTCCAAGAACTCATCAATCAATTGCTGTTCATCAATTCACCTGTATGAATCTGAGACTCAGAATTTCCAAAGACAATCTAAATTTAATCCATTTACTCTCGCACGGGAAAACGCCGATAACTCACGATCTAAATTGGGAAATTTTTGATGGAATTCCACAAGTAACAGGTAATGTAATTTTCGATAATTTCAAATTATATATTTCTTGTACTATAGTGGAATCTGAGGGAATATACTCGTATTCAATAATTTTGTGGGACATAGAGCGATGTTAATGATATAAATTTTTTATTTTTTTAATTTAATTTTTTATCTTCATATTTCAAAACGCTTAATTTCATAAACCCCATTTATTTTGGTAAAAATCAAGTGAAGTTATCACAGGAAGATTAAGCTTAAATAAGTTCGAATAAAGCAGGTTACGAATGATAAGGTTTTGGAAACAAATCGCAAACCGTCCATTAAATTGTGAAGGCACAATAAAAATCCGTGAAAAGGATTATAAAAAATTATTAAACATTTTTGAAAACAAAAAAATTACAAATGTTAGAATAAATTTAGTCAATTTTCCATTTTAGAAAACGTTTTCAGGTGAAATAATTCTGGAGACTTTTTCGGTGGATAGGAATAATTCATTATAAAAGTGGCATCAAGGTAGCCAAATCTGTAGAAATTTCAAAAAATATTTTCAATAATCAAGTTTAGGACTCGATCGAATCTTTCAGAATTTTCCTAGAAAATTTTGAGAGAGAAAATCTAATTTAAAAATATGTAAAAAACGAGAATTAAAATAAATAATATAACATTAACAAACAGGATATTTTCATACTTGAACAAAAAATTCATGATTTAACAAAATCACTGTAACAAAAGAATAAAATCCTTTGTCTTATTGGACAAGTTTACTTGTGAATTTTCATGTCACAAAATTCTTTTGTTCAAAATACCAATGCACAAACTTGAAATTTTTATACAATAAAATATTATTGATAACATTCAAAAATAAATTTTCAATAGATCCTTTGTAATATAAATATACAAGGATCCAAAAGCAAACAAGCTCTCTTAAAGTTTAATTTTGAAAAATATTTTCTTTTGAAATATTTTTTTTGATACTCCATAATATAATAGGCACACGAATAATCTCTCGAAAAAGAAATAATTTAAATAAAAATAATAATTAATTCAAATAAAATAAATTTTCTTTTTTAATTTATAAAAAATAAATTAAAATATTTTCAATTAAAATTTTTTTTTTAAATAAATTATTTTTTAAATTTCAAAATTGTGTTGTCTGAATTAAGCACTCTACCCAGTGCTCCAGAAAGAATGAATACTGCAAGTGAGAGAACCACTACCCCATACCCTCAAGCAAGGACAAGTTCTGGAGGTACACACCCACAGGTACATTATGTCATGCCAGCTGATGAAACAATACGTCCAATACAAGGTCCAAGTGGAAAAATATTTGATGGTCAATATTACTTGGACTGGAAAAGAATGATTATAGCCTTAATAAGAGGTTCAGGATACTGGGATGTTTTTGAATCTCACCCTGAATTGAAGATATATATCGAAAACATGGATAATTTACAATATAGACCCACATCAAACTCAGCCAAAGCATATTTTAAAAAACAGCAATGTGCGAAAGCATTCATTATGGAACGCATGACATATAATATATCAAAGCAAATTAGGGAATGTAAAACTGTCGATCAGATTTTCAAAAAATTAGATATAACATATGGTTCTAAAACAAAAATTGTAGCAAATATGGCAAAATCAAAATGGACTGTTTTTCAATTCACACCTGGTGGAAATATAAGAGGTTTCCTAAATAAATGGGATAGTTTAGTGCAGGAGGTTCGTGATGCAGGAAAGGAGGTATCTGAGGAAGAGGAATTAGAAAACCTACAATTAGCATTAGGATACGAACAAACAATAACCAAAATGCAATTTGATAATCTCCCTGAAAATAGAAAAAATCTAGAAATATTTAAACAAATATTAAAGGAAGACGGAGATCAAAAAATGAGGGACAAACAAATTAAATCACAATATCATTCATCTAATAAAAAATTTGAAATTAATGGAAATAAATTTAAAAATAATAATGGAAATTATAATAATAACAGGGATAATAGATGGAACAGGAATAATAATTACAGACGAAATAATAATAATAATAATAATGGAAATGGTAATAATAATAATAACTATAAAGGTAATAATCAAAGAAATGAAAATAATAACCAAAGTAATCAAAATAACTATAATAGAAATCAAAACAATAATAATAAAAATAATAATCAACCACCTAGAAAAAATAATAATCAAGAAGCTAGATGTTTCATATGTAATCAGACAGGACATTATAAAAATAAATTTCCTGACTACAAACCTGAAAATAAAGAGCAAACTAAAGAAAAACTGAAAAATAATAATAAAGATAAAAAAGAAGAAGAAAAACCAATTAAATTATCATACATGGTAAAAAAATTCAATAATAATGAAGATTGGCTTTTAAAAAAATTAATTAAAGATAATACCAAAAATGAAAACTATACACAATTAAATAAGAAAATGTTACTTGATGGGGGGGTGGAAGTTCACCTTACATCAAACATAGAAAAATTAATAAATGTATCAAAATTCAAAATACCTGTTAAACTACAATGTGCGCTTAAAAATACATATTTATATGCTACACACATGGGGAATATGAGAATTTTAATTGAAAATGAAAATAAAATTCAAAAAGCTATCGAATTACTAGAAGTTCATTATGTACCAGATCTATCATTAGATATTATGTCTGGAATTAAAGTGACAGAATCTGGAATACTGCATATGGACCAGGGAAGAGAGAAAGTACAAACATATTTCATAGAAACTGCGGATATTTTATTTACTTCATACAAAATTGATGGCGTATTTCAAGCAAATTATGATTATATAGATATACCAAGAAAATGTATGCTCGTCACACAAAATCAAAATGATGATGAATGGGATTCTCTCTCTGATGAATTAGAAATAAAAGAAGAAGAAGAACCTAATAATAATATAGAACCAACAAACGAAAACAATAAAAAAGTAGAAAATAAAGATGATGATGATAATAAAAAAAAAATAGATAATTCATTAAAAATAATTCAAAATAACACAAATAATCATAAAAAAATGATTTGGCATAGACGATTAGGTCATTTAAATGGAAAATATATGCGATATTTGCACAAAGTCACAACAGGTATTCCAAAAACATTAAATTTTAAAAATGATGATTTTCTAAATTGTGAAATTTGTAAAATAGCTAATAGTCAACATCTGGGTCATAATAATATTAGACATAAACCTCAAAGAAGATTAGAAATTATATCTTCCGACATTATGGGACCTTTTACACCCACGATAGCCAATCAAAAATATATATTAACATTCATTGATAATTATAGCAAATACACTTTCGTAATACCAATTTCCAATAAAAGCCAAGTATTCACTGAATTCAAAAATTTTTTTTTTTTTCAATGAAAAACAAATTCCCTGAAACAACAATAAGACAAATAAGGTGCGACAATGCCAAAGAATATACGGATCAAAAATTAATAAAATTCTGTGAAGACAACGGGGTACAAATAGAGAATGTGGTTCCTTACTCACCAGAGTTAAATGGCATAGCTGAACGCCAGAATCAAACCTAATGAAAAGAGTAAGAAGTTTACTAATTGATGGCTATCTAAATATTAAGTATTGGGCTCATGCAATAGCTACAGCCGCATACTTAATAAATAGATCACCAACAAGAGTAAATTTAGAGTATAAAACACCATACGAATTTTTTTGGGGGGAAAAACCAAATTTAGATAATTTAAAAATTTTTGGATCCTTAGTATACAGGCATATTCCACTCGAAGTATGACAACAAAGTGCAAGAAAATCAAAAAATAAAAATAAACAAAAAATTGAACCTAAACTTGCACCGAGGGGAGAAAAAGGAATACTAATGGGATACACCACCACTGGATATTGCATTAGAGATCCTTTTTCAAATAAATTTAACATATCATGTAATGCTAAATTTGATGAAAATAAAAATATATCAAACTTAAAAGATTGTGAACAGGAACTGGTATTGAAACCACCAAATTTTGTAAAAAATATAATTAATATAAATACATTCAATATTACAAAAACAATAGACAATAGGTGGATTGAAGATTGTGTACCAACATGCTATAAAGATGTTAAAAATAATCCTTTTAAAAAGAATGGATGAAGGCCATTGAAGATGATTTTATCTCTTTGGGGGAAATGGATGTTTGGGAGGAAGTGGATTATGATAAATCACTTAAAACTATTGATACAAGATGGGTTTTTGTAACCAAACCGAATGATGAGGGATACCACCAACCAAAAGCAAGATTAGTTGCTAGGGGTTTTAAATACAGAACCAAATATGAACTTGGACAAGTGTTTGCCCCTGTTATTCCAATTTGGTTAGTTAGATGGTTCCTGTCAATAGTCAATAAATATGACTTAGAAATGGTTCAATACGACGTAAAAACAGCATATCTAAATTCCCCAGCAATAGTACCCATCTATTTAAAACCCCCTCGAAGGACTACTAATGGAAAGTAACTATTAAAATTGAAAAAATCAATATATGGTCTAAAAAACATCATCAAAATCATGGTACAATTTAATTAATGAATATATTTTAAAAATGAATTTTGAAAGATCGAAAGCAGACAAATGCCTATATTTTAAAAAATGTAATGAAAAAATTATTTTTATGATCACATACGTTGACGATATCTTAATAGCTTCCAATACCCCAGAATGTATAGAAAATGTAAATAATTCGTTTAAAAAGAGATTTACTATGAAAATAATTGACAATCCGAGATTTTGTTTAGGCTTTGAAATAATAAGAGATAGAAAAGAAAACACTATAACGCTAATACAATCTAGATATATCGAAAAAATTCTAAAAAAATATAATCAAAATGAATCAAACTTCATTAATACGCCTATAGACACATCCCTAAAAATTGAGGAAGATGAAAATTGTACAGATGACACAGATATCGCTCAATGATTGGAGCCCTATTATATTTAGCAAGAATAACAAGACCAGGCATATCATTCGCAGTGAATTTCTTTTCAAGATTCCAAACCAAATCAAATTCAAAATTAAAAAATCATGTTAGGCGAATATTCAAATACGTAAATACAACAAAAGATTATTCAATAAAATTTACCTCAGACAGTAAAGGAATACACTCATTCGTAGATGCCTCATATGCCCCAGATGTCAAGGATCATGAAATTAAAATTTCAAATTTAAATTTGGGAAAATCTATTTCGGGATTTTTAATATATTTAAATAGAGAAAAATGACGTTCTTACTCCAAAAAGAAATCTTTAAAGAAACTGATCCTGTGAGAATATTTGGGGATAATATATATCGGCCTTAAGAATAATGTCTGGAGGAGCACAAAAAAGAGTGAGGGCCTTGATGATAAAATGTTATGCCATCACACAGTCAGTAGAGGACCAAGAAATTGAATTCAAAACAGTTGGCACTAATTCACAATTAGAGGATATGCTAACAAAAAGTCTCGATAAACAAAAATTCAAAAATTTAGTCGATAAAATCCTAACAACGTCAAATTTTGCATAGTAAATCATCAACATCAAACATTAATATAGAAAAGTAATTTATTTAACAAGAAAAAGAAAATAAATATTCGAAGCTCATAAACATGTTAAACCACAAATTGTTGAATATAATAATCTCTTTTTTCAGCACAGTACCTGAAAATATAATGTTTGAGAAGAGAAAAGAAAAAATTGCAAGTTCAAACAAAATTAATAACATATTGTACTTTTAGGCTAAAATAAATATTTGTAACAAAATTGATTTTCGTGTAGATATTCATTGTCATTTCTGTCGATTCAATGTTCAAACGAACAGCAACATGAATACAAATCATTGATCATATTATATGACATGATTCCACACGTTTGGTTGATATTAGTTTATCACATTTCAGAACACCCTTATTCAACAAGTATTAAACCAATTTGAACAAAACTCTTCTCGAACACGATGGAATATCAAAGATATCATAATATAACATGTCGATACACTTTGAAAAATAAATCAACATATTCCTGTTACGATCGAAAAATAATCTAGTCAATTTTGTAATTAATTTAATTTATTTATTTTGTTTGGGAAATGAACATATATGTATAAAAAATGTAATGAATCAAAATTGTTCAATTATAATATTTGTTCTTGCGATACTTAATTCATGTTCGCTCGTTTCGTTGGACTGTGGGGGATGTTGTTCTGCACTCCACCTACACTCGCTCACTAACTGTTAGTGCTACTACTTTCAACAACGTAAACTAACACTTTCAGGTTTTGCGAACAAACACGACTTTTTTCTTTTGTTCACCCAAGAAGGCTGAAACTTATTTCCCACTCAAACTTTAATCTCGTAATGGAGGGAGATTGCTCATCTTCCTCAAACTTGTAAATCGTACTTTCGTTTATTGTATTATAGTATCTCTAACTAACTTGTTTCTTTCCTTGAAAGTCAAACCTCACTTCAGATGTTATTCTTTTGGAAAGGTACTCCTCTGACAGTATTTGGCAAAATAGAAAGTAGGCAAAATATGAATTTTAAACAACTTTTCAGGAAATTTCATGGTTTGTTGAACCTTTGTTTAGTGGTAGGACTTGTAACTGTTGTAATGGAAATCCCACCTCATCTCATTCTTCATCATCATCATCATCACACTATATATATGTCATACATTCTACTTCTCTCACAAATCGCTTCCCCTACTTTTGGTTACTGATAACACTGTGCTTCGCCATCTTATACAATACTCTATTTTATTCTAAAATATGTTTTTAGTCTGCATAATAAATTCTTAGTAGATAAAAGTCTCATGTTCTTTTTCAGTCCTTGCATGGTATACCTCACATCATGGTAGCTATCGCTGCGGTAGAACACTGATTGAAGACTTGGAAATTTTTTTTTGAAATGCAGACTTAATTGAATTTTTAAATTGATTTTTTTTGTAGTGTTAAGATTTTTTTTTTGTTAAATTTTTTGATGTGAATTTACATGAATAGTAACGCGTTAACAAGTATATTTAGCTCAAATTTTATTTTTTGAATTTTTTTAAAAAATTGAAAAACGAAATTAATTTTGTTCCTGATCCACTAATGGCCAATCCTGGAAGTCATCGAACAATAAATCTGGAAAGGACTGCCAAAGGATCCAGAGACCTGCCAATCACAATCTTCCATTCCCATCGTAGAAGACTCTTCAGAGATCTACAACATCGAAGACCAGCAACTTTTGGGCCAACTTCAGTCAAAATTTAAACGGAGACAACATTGGTGTATTTGGAAATCTTCAACTACGAAAAAAGCGAACAACATAAAACAACGGAATATTCATATGTAAAAGGTAATATACATTATAGTTAATTATTTTTGTGTTATATATCATTGTGGTTGAGGCCATAAAAAATAATTTTTATATATATATATATGTCCCAATTTATAAATATTGAGGAAGGAAAAATTGGAAAATTTAAAATTGAAAGTAAAGAACTTAAAGAATTAATTAAAAAATTTGAAGGGGAGAAAGTAATAAACTTGAAAATTGAAACTTATAATCTCCCTTTTCATACGTATTTTACTAGGGAAATAATATTGAAATCTTTCACCTTAGATATTTCGGGTAGAATAGAGGAAATAAGCAGTGAGAAATATATTAAAATTTTAGAAGCATCCCCTAATTATTTTTCTTTGAGAATATATAGTACACTCGAATCAGAAAAAAAATTTATAGAGAGATTTTTCAATAATAATTAATTAATATAAAAAACAGAAAGCTGAATATACCAAAAATAATATACACGAGTGATAGTGAACAAAAATATGAAAAAATAGAACAAAAAGAACAAAAACTAATTAACAAAATTAAAAAAGCATTATTAGAAACAAAAAATATACTACAATAATTAATAAGAAGAAAGTGTGTTAGGCTTTGAAATAATAAAAGAAAAAATCATGGCCACCCCAAACGATATCAAACCTATTCAACACCCTTAGGAAAGGTCTTCAATGGAAAATATTATTTAGATTGGGGAAGAATGATTATTTCTGCAATAAGGGGAGCCGGGTATTATGATATATTTGGGGAACACGAATACTTTAAACCCTATATTACGCACATAGATGATTTAAATTTTAGACCTGATAGTGAAATGCTTAATTATTGCAAAATGCAAGACAATGATAAAGCATTTATATTAGAAAGAGTTTCGAATGAAATCACCAAGCAAATAAGAGATTGTAACACAGCTATAATGATGCTAAAAAAATTAGATAATATATATGGATCAAAAACAACTGTGACAGCAAATATGGCAAAGGCCAAATGGATGGAATTTAGATTCCAACCAGGAGGCAACATGATTGGTTTTTTAAAAAATGGGATGAATTAGTCACAGATGTAAGAGATAGTGGGAAAGAAGTAAGTGAAGAAGAGGAACTTAAAAACTTGCAGCTGGCTTTATGTTATGAGCAAGCTTTGGCAAAAATGCAGTTTGAAAGTTTACCCCACAAATGAAAAGAATATTGATAATTTTAAGAGAATTTTGAGAGAGGATTCTGATCAAAAATTTCGAGATCAAACTCTAAAGAAACAATCAAATAATAGTAATAATAATTCACAAAATAATAATTTTAGAAATAACACGAATTACAATAATAATAATTATAGGGGTAGAAATGGAAATTTTAGAGGATGCAACAACTACAGAGGAAATAATTATAATAATTAAAGGAATGGTAATCAAAATTATAATCAAAATAATTCATATAATAATAATAATGGATCGAATGGAAATAATGGTAGTAATAATAATAATATGAATAGTAATGGTAATGGTAATTATAGAGGAAACAACTATCGGGGAAATAATTATAGAGGTAATAATTATCGGGGAAATAATAGCAATTATAACCCCAATAATATAAAATGTTACAAATGTAATCAAAATGGTCATATTTCACAAAATTGTAATAATAATAATATTAACCAATAAAATAATAGTAATGAAAATACAAACAAAGGTCAAAACAATTATCCACCAAAAACAAATCCAAATCAAACAAGCAACAGTAAAAAAGAAAATCCTGAACAACAAGTAAAAATGTCATGTATGGTTAGGAAATTTTCATCCGACCAGAAGGAATGGCTTTTAAATAAATTAATTACAAATAAAGAATATAATGAAAACTATACAGAATTAAAAAATAAGGCAATATTAGATGGAGCAGCAGAAGTCCATCTGACATCAGATTTAAATAAATTAACGGATGTAAAAAAATTTATCACCCTCATTTAATTACAATGTACGGGAAGAAATGCCTTTCTGTATGCCACCCATAAAGGAAAAATGATAATTAAAATTGAAAATTCCTTAAAAAATCAATCATTAATTAAATTGAATGACGTTTATTATGTGCCAGATCCAAATATGAATATTATTTCTGCCATAAAAATAACAAACACAGGAGTAATAAACATAGATCAACAAAAAAATATAGCTAATATGTACTTTATCGAGAATGGGGAAATTTTAATAACAGCTCTTAAGGAAACCGGTATATTCTATATATATTATAACATAGAAAAATATTTAAATAATAATAATATAAAAAAAAAAAAAAAAAAAAAACACCAATAATAATATGATAATGATAATAATGAAATTGAATATGATGAAATAAAAAAAGAAAATACAAAAATTTGTGTTCCTGTAACCCAGGGAGAAGATGATGAATGAGATAATTTTTCCATAGAATTAGAAATAGAAGAGGAAGAGGAAAATATTATAGATAATGAAAATACAGCCTCACCTCAGGGGGGTGAAAATGATCAAAATGAAATAATTAATAATAACAATGAGGAAAATATCAATGACATACAACATAATAATAATAATCAAAATAAAAAGATGTTAATAAATAGAAGATTGGGGCACCTAAATGCAAGATATTTACAAAAATTAAAAAATTTAGCAATAGGTATCCCTGAAAATATGAATTTTAGGGACAATGATTTTAGGAATTGTCAAATATGCTGTATAGCTAACAATTCCAGATTAGGTCATAATGGGATCAGAGATAAACCGAATAGAAAATTAGAAATAACATCATCAGATATAATGGGTCCATTTATGCCTTCGATAGCCAATCAAAAGTACATATTAATTTTTATTGACCACTATTCAAAGTATACTTTTGTAATGCCTATAACTAATAAAAGTCAGGTAACAACAGAATTTAAAAATATTATAATAACCAGGGTTGGCAGGTAGAATAGATTCTACATTCGACAAGCTATTCTACACGTAGAATAGCTGATGTAGAATAGAAATCTATTCTACATTCTACATGTAGAATGTAGAATGGATGTAGAATGGATGTAGAATGATGTAAAATGGCATAAAATTTAAGAAATCAATCTCCAGACTAGTTTTTAACTTTTTATTGAAAATCAAAATTTTAAAATTGAGCAGATATGATTACGTAAAATAAAGAAGGTAGGAACATCATATAAAAAACAAAATATGAGCCTTCAAAGTTCAAAGTTTAAACACTCAACAATATCTTAGAATAAGAGAAGGTACATAGGAAATGTATTGATTTTTTTTTATTCACTTTTGATTAAAATTAAAATTCATCGGACTTAACAGAATCAGAAATTTTCAAAGTATAGTAAATATAAATTAATTTTTTAGAATTTTCAAAAGACAAACGATTTCTTAAATTAGAGTGAACGTAAGACCAGTTTGAAAACACTCTTTCAAGTTGAGCTGTTGAGGGTGGTATCTGGTTTAGCTTCAGGGCCAATGTCGACAATTCGGGGTGATGTAACTTGGCATTATGCCAGAAAGTGGAGGCATCTGTCACGTCTTTCTCGAATAACTTGGCAAAAATTCCTCGTTTATTCTGAAATTCTTTTAAGTCTGACAGCCCATTAGCATTCAGCTCGCTGATGAAAAACTCCTGCACCACTAACTTTTCTTCCATCGTCAATTTTCTCGCAGCTTCGTCACAAAACTTGGGAGCCAAAGTATATGCAGATAGTGCATACTGATTTAACGCGACTTTTTTCCATTTTGCTAGTTTGTCTTCAAATTTCTTATACTCGTCACCTTCTGGAAGTTTCAAGTCAATCCATTTATCACAAATTTCAGCTAGTGAAGCATTCCGACTTTGAGCAGCATTGATAAGCTCGCAAATAGGATCTTGCAACTCAATATCCTTCTTCACTCGTTCAAGAAATTCATCGTCAAAAATTAACTGTTTCACTGGCTGCTTCATTTTTCTGTTAGTATCATTAGCAGCGATTTGTCTCATAATATGAATGTTACGCAGAAGACACTTCTTTGAATCTCTGTAGGTACACCACCGAGTCTCACATGGTTCAATAATTCGTACACCACCGAGATTAACCAACTGTCGTTCAAAATCAGGATGTCTGAATTCTTTTAAAATAGACAACACTTTCTTATTCAGGTCTGGATGGTTTATATCTTTCGCAAAAAGATTACCAGTGTGACTATGTCGATCAATAGTCATCTCTATCGGGCAATCGTAAAACATAATTTATCACAGCTTTTCGAGTTACCAACTTAGAGTTTTTCTCATTCAAGCCCAAAATAAAGATGAATTATTCGCCATGAAGTTATACTGATCATTTTTTAAAGTAAAGAGAAGAAAAATCAGAAATACTGCCCTCCAACTGCGATTCTTAGAAAAGTTATGAATAAAACTGAAACACCGAAAATTAAGTTTAATCCCAAATTTTAAAATCAATGATTTATTTGGAATTTTTTCCAGCATGTAGGGGAAAACACATCAGTAAAACTTGATGAGAACCAAAGTGTCATAAATATTGTCGTTTCTATCGTGCAATCGTAATACGTATAACGACTAACAAGTTACTGAATGTGTTTTCATTTCCAGCCAAAAGGGTGAATCCATGAGTAAAACTGGCGTCAAAAGTATACTAGAACTTCGGAATATCGACTTCCTGGAATTGAAATTAATTGCAACCATCGCAATAAATGCCATTCAACTGAACAACGACGCACAATTTATCAACCACAAAGTTCAACAAATGAACTTCGATAATTCCACAATATCAATCAATTAACTTCTTAAATTCCATTCGATATGGATTATCTGAGTTCTCTATAACTTCTTCCAACCAAACAATACTCGATAAACGATAAATTTTACTGGCATCAGAAATTAAAAACATTTATTGTAGGCAAAAAAATAAAACTTAGCGAGGTAAAACACTTCCAGTGTGATTTTGAACAGCTTGTTTCATGTCGCTGAACCAAGGACCTATGTTCGTATTTTCAAGCAATTCTTTAAATGCTTGGCATCCTTCTATACTGCTCAGAACACCGTACACAGCTAGGTCAGCTAAATTTGGATTTGAGCCTCCAAAAAATTTGCCTCTTTTTTTCACTTCTTTGACCCATGTGCGACATTCGTCGTATAGTGATTGTCGGACATCATCTTTCAGGTTATGTCTGTAAGATCAGAATGTAATGATATAAAGTAATCAAAATTAATAATATTGGATTGGACGGAAAAGATCGTTAGGATACCTTTTTTTCAGCTTTTTCCCAATCATCCACATAGCGTAGGCTCCAACATAAACAACTAAAGTTTGTTCCCATGGGGAAAATAATTTTTCCCATTCACCAACCTGCGAATTACACGAATTAAAGCATCTGTAATCTTGATTCAAGTATTTTGATTTGAAAACAAAAAATAAAAAAACAAACATTACTGAGTGACTTACTTCGGAGAACCACTTAAATGCTTGAAGTGCTTCTTCTTTTGTTCGATATACGTTAGGCGACAGAGTATGCACAAGAACTTCGTCCGCCCATTTTCTCCATTTTCTTTCGTCTCTAAAAAGTCATTCGTGAGCGTATAAGTTTCCGAAAGCAGTTCACAGACAGAAACATCAGCGAAAATATATGGGACATAAGGGGCACAATTGGAACACGATGAAGACGTATAAATTGAAAATAAGGAATATATTTGATGAATACTGCGTGCTCAACCTATCGTACGCAACAACATGGTCTCTATCGAAATTGTAGACCATAAATTTTAACAAATAATTTTGTCAATGAATTTAATTTTCTTCTTTTTTCGCCGGTGTCCACTAAGGCAAGTTGAGATGAAACAAAAACTCAGGTACACAACTACGAACTCGTAACCGATTAAGAAAAATTAAAGGAACTACGAAATTGAAAAATCTCAAGACATGAAATTGCACCAAGGAGAAAACGAATTTTAGCTTCTCAAATTTTGTTGATAAACCATGCAAGAATGTAAGTTTCTGTGCATTTTTAACGGACCTTTCCAAGTCACAGGGGCGGTTACAAGGGATGGTGCTGAGATAGCTACACTGCTAACTACTTTCTTAAGAATGCCATCTCCATTTTCCATTGATATTTAAAGTGAATAAAATATTTAATTGTTTTTCGAATTATTATTCTACCGTTAATGTTCGCGGAATAAATTTCAGTAAAACTAAGACAATTGAAATTATTTCCATTCGAGAACGTTTTATTGATTTTTTTTATGGCCTCATAAGTCCATTCAAGAAAAGTAGGTGAATTACCAAAACAATATTGCTGGTCATATGCAAGATTCAACACAGACCAAACAAAGAGGTGAAATACATATACTGGAGAGGAGCACAAGTCATATACTTGCGCCGTAAATTTCTGAAAAAGCAGAGAAAGAACTACGTAAATAAGTGAACAACAGATAAGACTAAAGGGTTTTCCTGCAATATTTCGGGAGAAAGTAAAAAAAAATCAGAGAAAACCCAATTTTTACTTGTGTTTATTAATGCTAAGAGAAAAAATTCAGCTGAAAGTAAAAAATTGAAACACGAGGATTTCTGGAAGTGGGTTGTATTATAAGTGAAGATGCTAATAGTTCATAAGGCATTAACTGATGCAATTCCATAAATTTTAAGAAACACATACTAATACTAATATATTGGCTATGCTCAAAAGAGAAATATCTGTGAGCTTGATTATTTTATTTTTTAAATCAAGGATTCTTGGGGATAAATCTTCGACTATACAGTACTGGATCAGTAAAGCTGCATAAAATTAATGTACTTTTTAACGTCGAAACATGCCTGCAAAAAAGTAGGCAACCCTAGCACCTTCTGGGTATTTTCGACGTTTTGCTTGAATTCACCAATTTAGGATACATCTGATAAAGGCATAACTTAAATTCACAATAATAGCGCAGATAAACACAAAGCAAGGCACGTCAAAAGGTACGCTCTGGTTGCCTATTTAGGGCCGGTATGTCTAACCAAAAATCACATTTCTTTGTTATATAGTCGAAGGGATAAATACTTTGATAAATCATTATTTTGATCATAATTTCAAAGATCGCAATGGACAGTACGTAACAAAATACTAAAGCGTCTATCAACAAAACTGAAGGTGATAGAGAAGAAGGAAAACTCACGTCACAAAATAAATTCAAAAGAAAGTTTTAAATGGACAATATTTAAGATAAAGAATAAAACTAAGGCTTTGTTCTTGTAAATTTTCTAAATAGTGTTATTATTGCGACTTAGAAAAAACTTTTAATTTAAGAGATAAATTATTAACAACAAAACTAAGTTTCAAAATTTAAAAATTTCGAAAAAATATAAATTTCAGTTTTGTAAATGTTTGCATTGGAAAATAATCAGATAAATTTACTAGGAACATTTTCTTCAGGAGCAACAATAGGTTAATAAATTAAGTTAAAAATGAGTTTTTTAAAAATACGCTTTATTCATAATTTGAAGAAGAAAATAACGGCGAAAAAAAAAAAATTTTTTTCACTTTTTTTCCGAGACAGAAACAGACAAAAACTGAAAAAACAACTGATAAAAACGAATATAAGTGTATGTGGGCCTAGTGTCGGAACACGTGAAAGCAATGCTGAAGTTGGTTATCCCGTGTACTTCAACAAATTGAATGAGTAGAATAAAAGTGTATAATTAAAAAAAAAAAAATTGGCATTCTGGCTAGCAATAATCAGGAACTCAACATGCTGTATGATATTGGAAAAGTACTCTTTTCTCGATTTTAGGCCAATTAAATATTTTGAAGGCAATGTGTTGTATCTATTTCCTCTACGAATTCTAATCATCTACTTGAGTTAAAAACGAAAAAAATGTTTCCAATATTGATTCACTCCAGAAAAAGGCATATGCCGTATAGGTATACATCATAAATGTTATGTTTCAAAAGAATGAAAATGAGAGGTTTAAATTAAATTAGCAATGTTTATTGGTGAGCGTCAAAGTAAGTAATGGCTTAATGATCAGAACTTACGACTGCGGGTTACACTATGATGAAATAAGAAAAACAGATTAAAATATACGCGAGTGGTAGAGAAACAATTTCATACACACAGTACATTCATAAAAGTGAAGCAATATTTAGTTTGAATGAATTAGTGCCACCTTTAATTTTCAAAGAAAAAAGTAAAATTCTCAGGCTCACATAAGAGCAACACGAATAAAATACATGATGGAATATTCTACTTCACTGGGATGAGATACGCGAGCTTCGAGTACATATGTAATAGTTCTTCAACGATAAGAGTGTTTTGGGGAACGACATTATTCAAGATGTATATCCATATATTTGTATATATATATATATATAACAACGTGAAAAAACAAGAGTAATTTTATTCCTCGAAAACTCTATCTATGTCTGAAGTAACTACGTATGGAAATGTTACACGAATTAGCCCACCATAACATTTACATACACGAAGTAAGCAAGTGCCAAGTTGAGCCCCTGACATGGATCGATCGATGGATGGAAAATATCAAAAAACAACAGAGATAAATTTAAGGAATGAAAGTACAGAATTTAATAAATTATGGGAAAAGTTATTTAAAAAAAGAAAATAGGTTCCGTTCAATTAATACGTCGAAATTACTTTAATTTCTGGGGAGGAAAACAAAACGCATCCGAAAATTACAACGAATACGTGAACCTATATATCGATAAGCCATATAATACATAAACAAAGCTCTGATGATCTGAAAAACTAAAAACCAATATTGCACACAAAATAATGTGAAATACTCACTTGTCGACATCAATTTGGGTTTGATCCACAGCGCCGAACATCACAAAATATTTATTTAGAATATCAGATTTTTTTCCATTGTCGACATTTGTTAAAGTTGGGTAATACAGCATGATTTCCTTGATAGATGAGTGAGAACTTTTCAAATAAGTGCTTAGAGTAGAAACTATCATAGTACTATCGTTTAGTTGCTGTCAGTACAAATCCAAAACATTACGAGGATACAGAATGAGAAATAAATTAATGTACAACAAAATCAATGAACACGTACAAGGTACTCATCACCGTCTTTGATCAAAAGGATTGGAACTTTCTTATATGAAGACCATTTTATTTGTTGACGAAGGACAGGGTTCACTTCAACCACATCATAGGATATACCATGGTAATCTAGAAAAGCTCTCACTTTACAACAAAAAGGACACGTTGGGTATTGAAATAAAGTGATTTCCAAGCCTGACGAATCGTTCGGAATGACTATCTGAAAAAATTCACAAAATCATAAAATAATTTTTCTTTTTTAGAATGATGAATGCATACAGTTTTTAATTGGACAAACTTTTCTAGAAACTTGAACCGGAGGTAGAGATTTTAGCACGGGATGGCTCATGGATGCGACTGTAGTCAGTAAAGGAGGACTGTTGTTCACTTGAATACTGTAATACGAATATAAACCTCCAGCTACAAGACCACATCCGATTCCTGTAAGGATGGATTTAAGATACGGTCTCTGAGGATGTGCGTCCGAAGCTATTGAGTTGCAACGACGTAGACATGCATTCAAAATACCGTGTTTCAATTCACGATAAATTAAGGGAAAACGACTCCGTAAAGCAACCGACATGATACACAAATATATGAACTAATATAAACAGTTCGAACGTGATTCTTCGGAAATTCTCATCCAACTCGATGAATGAACACAAAACTAATACGAATTACGAGTTAACGATTCTATCGGAAATCACAGTAATTAAAGTCATAATAAACTGTGTACTAAAAAAGAGGAAACAATATTTGAGAAAAATATCTTACATTGTACCGCAGAATTGGCGATTTACAAATTTCTTTGAATATATAGTCAAAGATAAAATCAGTCGGTAAATCCCATATAAGATATTATTTATAATTTGTTTTTTAGCACGCTTACTACACTCGCTCTGTTGTTTTTGTCCTCAGTCGTATTCTTTGACTATATACATACTGGACTGCTAATACTGATAAAGAGCTGTGTTCAAAACAAACAGGCGTATCCCTGTTCAAAATGTTAGTTTATTATCAAATTTATTAATACTTATTGTCTTTTCCTTTGACTAGGTATTTTCTTACCACAATTATTGCTTTTAATTACGAATTAAATCGGTAATGTTGTAGTTTTATAAAACTCAGAAGTTAAAAAATTTCAGTTAAATCAATTTAAAATTTGATTTATTGATGCATAGCTCTTATTCGTGGATATGCCTAAATTTATGGCAACAATTTTTTCAATCTTTAAATTCCCATTTTCTTTAATTACACCTTCTAATTTTTCAATTTTCAAATATGAATAACCTAGAACATTTTCCGAATGGTTGGGAACATTTTGAGCCTACCAGTAAACTAACATTTTGAGATACGGGTGTCTGACTCAGCTTCACCAGTTGTTCATTAGACTCTGTGTTATTCTTATCAGTATTAGCAGTCCAGTATGTATATAGTCAAATGTCATACTGCAAACCTTTGCTCCTTCGCCAGACATTATTGTTAGTTCTAGCCTTTGACTATAAACATACTGGACTGCTAATACTGATAAGAATAACACAGAGTCTAATGAACAACCGGTGAAGCTGAGTCAGATACCCGTATCCCCTTTCAAAATGTTAGTTTACTGGTAGGCTCAAAATGTTCCCAACCATTCGGAAAATGTTCTAGGTTATTCGTATTTGAAAATTGAAAAATTAGAAGGTGTAATTAAAGAAAATGGGAATTTAAAGATTGAAAAAATTGTTGCCATAAATTTAGGCATATCCACGAATAAGAGCTATGCATCAATAAATCAAATTTTAAATTGATTTAACTGAAATTTTTGAACTTCTGAGTTTTATAAAACTACAACTGTGAGAAAATACGAACTGCCAACGGATCGAACTACACGAAAAGCAACGACAAAACCTACACTGATGAAAAGATTGAACGACGACTAGAAACACACATTACGAACACATAAATAAAAAGACTAAATATTCACTATTTCACGAATTTTATTCCACATAATATTAGCGGACATGTTGATGTTACGAAGGTTGATGAGCGACGAGAAGGCATACAAAACATATAATCACAGTTGAGTTACAAACACAAATATCACAGATTAATAATAACAACAAAACAGTGTTGCCACAACATGTGATGTGCGAGAATAATAAGTCAACGTATAATATAATTTGCTATTATTGTCACAGAAACATATGCCCCGGTAATCCAATATTGGCTGATAAGATGGATATTATCCATCACAAACAAATATAGTCTAAATATAACACAATTCGATATAAAAACAGCTTTCCTTAATTCACAAATAAAATACCCTATATTTATATCAAACCCCAAAGGATGCCAACTAGGCAAAAATAACTGCCTAAGATTAATAAAGTCAATATATGGACTGAAAATGTCTTCGAAGAGCTGGTACGACTTGTTGACTAACCCTAAAGGATACCAACTAGGCGAAAACAATTGCCTATGACTAATAAAGTCTATATATGGACTAAAAACGTCTTCCAAAAGTTGGTACGACTTGCTGAATTCAACAATAATTCAAGCTGGATTCATCCAATCAAAAATAGATAGATGTTTATATATAAAACAAGATAATAGAGGTGCAATGGCATTTTTAATGGTCCACGTGGATGACATGTTGTTGGCTAGTAACCACGACGAGTGGACACAAGACTTAATAAATACCTTCAATAACAATTTCACCTTAAAAATAGAATATAATCCAACTTTCTTTGTGGGTTTCGAGATAATTTGGGATATTTCTAGGAAACAAATTATATTAACACAAAATAGATATATTGATAAAATTCTCTGGAAATTTAGAATGACGGAATGTAATCCATCTTCCACACCTATGGAGACGGGCTTAAAAATAAATAGGCCAAAAAATGGATTGGATGATACCGAATATAGGGCTATGATTGGGAATTTGCTATATGTGGCAAGACTGACCCGCCCGGATATTGCCTTCGCCATCAATTATTTGTCACGTTTTCAGCCATCCTCCAATAGTGAAGTCAAAAATTATGTTCGTCGTATCATTAGGTACCTTAAAACCACAAGGGACTTCTCTCTGGTCTTCCACTCTGACCAAACACAGATTAAAGCTTTTGTCGATGCGTCGTATGCACCCGATGTAGACGATTCACCCATAGATATAAATAACTTGGAGAAAGGGTGCTCCACAACCGGCTATATGATATTCGTTAACGGAGACTTGTTAAATTGGGCCGTTCACCGGCAAAACTCGGTTGCAACATCGTCGACTGCAGCCGAACTAATTGCATTAAATGATGCACTAGACGACATATATGTGATCTGGAGACTTACTGAGAGTGTTTTCTCTGTAACCGACCCAGTGCAAGTCTACGAGGACAATATATCTGCGTCTCGTATTGCATCTGGGGGAGGCCAGAAACACTCCAGGTCTCTTGCGATCAAATACTACGCAGTATTGGAAGCTTTCCAAAAGAAACTTATAAGTTTTAATGATATTAGGTCACCTGATCAAGTTGCTGACATACTTACTAAGGCACTTGATCGGAGAACCTTCCAAAATATCGTTATGAGAATACTCCGGACAAGTCAACTTTTCGGCCAATAGTCTTAATTGACGTAACCCTCAAAATTTTTTGATATTTGGTTTTGGACTGCGGATGGGCGTCGGTCTTTTAGCGCCTATTGTAAACCGAGCGGTCCATATGTTGTTTCACACTTCACATCATAATATTCAATAGGTTCCCCATCGCTGCTCTGCCTCTCTTATTGGTATCAGCATTCATATACAATTGATTCCCACAATAGAATATTCATACAAAATACCCAAACGATTAATTATAGGGACATATATATATATAATAATATTATTTCTCAACAGATGACGATGAGGAGATATTGATCTCTCCGACCTACCATTTTTTATTTATATATATTTTTTAAATTAAAATCACACAATACTTATAAGACGTGACACAATAACAGAAGGTTAAATGTATACCTCATGTTAATAATTACACGATATATTTAAGATAAAACACTTGACATATACATCCACACACATTTTAATTGTACATCATAATATTAGTCAACGACATATCTAATTTTTTTTACCATTTTTATATATATATAGCAATTTTATATGACACCTATATGTAATAATTTTGACTGCTATTGCTTATTTTAATAATTTTTTATTGTTTATATGTTTTTTTTTTTTTGAATACATACAATGTGTGACACATTTTTTACTTATATGTTCGTTCGTCCGTTTTGAATCGCAGGGGGGTGTTGGGATACGATTCCCTCACTACCTCACGAAGACAGAACATCACATTGACTAACACTGTATGTAACATACTATTACATTTATTCGTTTTACATGTGGCAACACTGATCGCCAACATAATATTCTTCCCGCTACTGCTCGACGGAGAATGTTCTCCGTTCGTCAGTCGTACTAACGTCGTCAATAAACATTTTCAAGATGGAAGTCCATGCTTATCTTTTCTTTGCAAAGTGATCAGACCTCACCTCAATAAACTTCTATATGCCACAACTGCTCTTCTACAAAAAAATATGCTAAAGCATAAAATTTGCAGCCCTAGTTATGATTTTTGGTTTATCAAACTCGCGATTTTTTATTTGCTTTGTTTCATAATTCTTTGGTTGGGGGGGTGGTGTTGTTTTACACTCTCACTACACTGGCTCATAACACTTAGCGCCTCTACATTCGTATACTTTACTAATATATTCAGGCAAGACAAGACTGTGAGAAAATACGAACTGCCAACGGATCGAACTACACGAAAAGCAACGACAAAACCTACACTGATGAAAAGATTGAACGACGACTAGAAACACACATTACGAACACATAAATAAAAAGACTAAATATTCACTATTTCACGAATTTTATTCCACATAATGTTAGCGGACATGTTGATGGTACAAAGGTTGATGAGCGACGAGAAGGCATACAAAACATATAATCACAGTTGAGTTACAAACACAAATATCACAGATTAATAATAACAACAAAAACAGTGTTGCCACAACATGTGATGTGCGAGAATAATAAGTCAACGTATAAAATAATTTGCTATTATTCCCACACGCCTCCTCAAATTATATTTATACGATAAAGTCAAAAATACTATTAAACAAATTTTCTAAATTTATAAAGTCATTAAAACAAAAATGACAAAGGTCAACAATAACACAACAAATTTACAACAGACAAAAATATCAACACAAATGGTAAACATATACAAAAAGTTACATTAATTTTAACAGTTTACAAAACATATCAAATTTGGGCTTCGGGCAGCCCTTCGTGAAAACGTCCCCCAACTGTCGCGAAGTCGGTACGTACGAATACTTAAAATCTATATCTACGTGATTGCACACAAAACGGTACTTTACGTCTATATGTTTGGATCTGCGAGTATTCCACTTTCCAGAGTGCAGAAGAGCCAGACAACTCTGGTTATCTTCATAAATCACAGCTCTGTTATTAATCTGAATGCAAAAGTCACTTAACAGATACTTCAACCAGATCGACTCAGTGGTAGCATCGCATATTGCAATCAACTCACTCTCAGTGCTAGATAGTGCTACAGTTGGTTGCTTTTTGCTAGACCAGGACACCAGTGATCCATAAACAAAGACACAGTAACCGGAGACAGACCGTCTTGTGGTGATACAGTTACCCCAATCGGCATCAGAAAAAGTTTCTAAAATATTGCCGTTATTATCATGTTCATTAGAAAATATTAATTTTTTATCTTTTGTGGTAACTAAATATTTAAGTACTCTCAATAAGTATTTATAATGTTCGTCAGTGGCGTAACTGGAGAATTGGCTAAAATACGATATTGCAAAGCAGATATCGGGCCGTGATCCTAGCATCAGATACATCAGGCATCCCACGAGCTGTTGATAGTTGTTGTTGAGTACGCTATCACACGCATTGAGATCCCTGTCCAATTGGAGTTTGGGGTCAATGGGTGTGTAGGTCGGTGCGCAGTTATCAACGCCAAAACGCCTAGCAACAGACTCAATGAGACCCCTCTGCTCAATTTCCAGTACGCCATCTTCACGATTATGATTGATATTCAAACCTAAATATTTCTTGACCTTTCCCAGATCCTTACACTTAAACCTTTTATTTATTTCGTTTTTAAAAAATGTGATTTGTGTTTTGTTATTTGAGCTAATCAGGACATCGTCAACATATGTGAGTAAAAAGACTACAGTCCCATCACTTTTATTTTTATATATATATAAGCAGTCATCCGCCGTACTCTGCACAAAGCCAAGAGCAACAAGGAACTCGTTAAACAATTTGTTCCATACCTTGGGCGACTGCTTTAGACCATAGATAGACCTATTCAATTTCAAAACATTATTATGCCTATCAATTTTAGTTTCTATCCCTTCAGGTATCTCAAGATACACATCTTCCGAGAGAATTCCATTCAGGAAGGCACTACATATATCAATCTGTTCTATGTGAAATTTTAATTTATTGCTAACAGCCAAGAGGGTCCTGACAGTCGAAAGTTTCGCCACTGGCGCATACACTTCATTAAAATTGAAGCCCTTCTTCTGTTGGCATCCTCTGGCAACTAATCTAGCTTTATATAACACATCATTATTAATATCATATTTTTTATTAAAAATCCACCGACACGTGATGGTGGGGGCTTCCTTTGGACGTTTGGTCACCCGCCAAGTCTGATTGGAATTCAGGGCACTTATTTCCGAAGAAATAGCATCCTTCCACATCAGACTGTCCGGTGCAGCATTCGCCTCCTCAAACGTCAAAGGGACGCCATCCTCAGCAAGATATATATTGCTCGCTACTTCATCACGTTCAGTCGTTTCCTGTGGAAGGCAGTCTAAATTCAAGTCACCATCAACTTCAATATTTTCTAAGTTTGACTCCGTGACTTCTGTGAAAATATCATCATCTTTAGTAAATTTATTTATATTATTATTATCTATTTTACTTTCGAAGAACTCAACATCTCGCGACAGACGTATCTCCCTAGCATCTATATCCAACAATCTATAACCACATGGAGAATATCCCACCATTATCAACTTTTCACTTTTATTTTTAAACTTATTAGAGTCATGTTTGAATGACAACATATATGCGTTGCATCCAAACGTTTTTAATTTCCTATAATCAAATTGTTCATTACACCACCTTTCATAGGGAACAAAATCCTTGTTTGTGGGGCATCTGTTCACGATATAGGCGGAGCACAATATGGCTTCCGACCAAAATATCTTATCAAGACCACTCTCGAATAACAGCGTCCTTGCCCTTTCACATAGCGTCCTGTTCATCCTTTCAGCTTTTCCATTTTGCTGTGGACAGCCACCAACCGTAGGTTCAACCACAATTCCTTTCTCAGTACAATATGACTGGAAGGTAGTGTTCAAGTATTCTGTGCCGCGATCACAACGAAGTCTCTTTACGTTATAACCAAATTTATTCGAGACCATCTCGTGATATTCTTTAAATTTTGAAAAGGCTTCCGTCTTACTTGTCAGCAGGTACACACAACAAAAATTTGAATAGTCATCTATAAACGTCATAAAATATTTCGCTCCTTTATATGCAGGAGGATTTATAGGACCACAGAGATCAGTATGTACCAATTCCAGAGGCTTACTAGTTTTTCGTTCATGCCTCAAGAATGGTTTTCGACTCTGTTTCCCCATCACGCAAGGCTCACACAGCAATCTGCGGTTGGAGTCAACGTTCGGTATTAAACCTCTGTTTGACAACAACTTAACATCGTTCACGTTCAGATGAGCAAGTCGCCTATGCCACACAGTCAGTGGGCTCGACTCATCCTCCAATGTCAGATTACACGATTGACTAGTCATTTTAAAAAAATCAATGGTGTAAAGATCTGAATTTACGCTAACACCAGTGGTCACTATTTTTCCACTGCAGCGTTGGATGATATCGACAGATTCCTCTTTGAACAGGGTATCAAAACCCAACCTGCTCATTCGTTTCACCGATAGCAGATTCTGCGGCAGCTCCCGAGCATATCTAACATTTTTTAATTCAATTACTATTCCATTTGATAATTTCAATTTTACTGTACCAACAGATGTAACGGACAAAGAAACTCCTTTCTTCGCAACACAGATACTATGTGGTTTAATTAAATCAATGTAGTCACTGAATAAGTCTATATCGTTAATTATGTGAATTGTGCATCCACTGTCTACTACGAATGTGGTTCGAGGCATCAAATTTACATCTCCCTTTGCATTACAGAACTCATCAATTTTATTATTATTACTATTATTTAATGTGAAACTATAACCCACATTTGAGCAATCGTCATTACCATTAAAATTTTCATTGCACATCTGTGCAGAACTTCTATTATTATTATTATTATTGGAAACATGGTCATTAGAACGATTTCCGTTATTATTAATACTGTTACAAGCGTCATTATTATTATTATTTCGATTTTTAGCATAGCAATTTCGTGCTATATGTCCAATCTTATTACAAAAATGACATTTAATATTTGAATGTCCATTGTCAACACCAGAACTACGACCATTTCCATTAAAACTATTATTATTGTTGCTTTGTGAGTTAAAATTGTGATTATTATTACTGTTTCGACCTTCATTATTAGAAGATGAGTTATAAAAATTATTATTATTATGATTATTATTTCTGCCTCGATTGAAACCACGATTATTATTTCGATTTTGGGACCTACCACGATTAAAACGATTACTATTATTATTATTATTACCTGAATTTCGTCCGATACTGTAATGATTACCGAAAAACACATTCTCCTCACCAGTGACAGCCACTGATGAAGGTTTTTGGGATGCAGAATTCAGAGAGTTACCTCTCACTGTCGACTTACTATCAGATGATAGCTCACGCTGGAAGTTGTTTAGCTTCATAAACACAGCATCCCAGGTGACGACTTCTGCATCCTCTATCACCACTTTGATCGGACGAAACTCCGCAGGCAGCGATCGCAGCAATACCAATACAAATTGTCTAGTGGTTGTCAGGTCTCCCAATTCGGTTAATCGTCTACAACGGGCACGATAATCAAGCAGATACTTCTGCAAATCAGAACCAGAAACATACCGTTTTGTGTACAATTCACCTCGTAAATCCATGAGTGTTTGGTCGTTTCCGTTGTCAATCAGGTTTGTGAGCACGTTGAACATCTCCTTCGCCGTAGTGTACGTCTGAAGCATCTCCAAATATTCATCTGTCATGTTGTTGGCTATCAGGAACATCGCCTTCGCGTTCTCCTTGGACCAGGCATCTCCCCTATTACGAACAGTAGGCAAAGAATCAACAATTATGTTACTTAATGACTCCTTTGCCAGCAGCAGCTCCATTCTAAACTTCCATGTTCGACCATTCTGCCCATTGAACGGCTCAATCGAATTCTTCTTTCTCACGTCCATCTCGTTTACAGGTTACGACGATCAGTTGCACCGCAAAACAGCAATTTCAGCAACTATCAGATACGCCGACCAACGATTCAACACGAACGAGATCACAGGAACATCGAGAAGCGAACATATCAAACAATGAAAAATGAATTAAGAAGCATGGTACTACTTGGGAGTGGCGAGCAGAATTCGACAGCACAACTTTGAAGACTCAGAACAATGGCGACCACGTTGACATCCAGGTAACTGGGCCCATAACCTGTGAGAAAATACGAACTGCCAACGGATCGAACTACACAAAAAGCAACGACAAAACCTACGCTGATGAAAAGATTGAACGACGACTAGAAACACACATTACGAACACATAAATAAAAAGACTAAATATTCACTATTTCACGAATTTTATTCCACATAATGTTAGCGGACATGTTGATGGTACAAAGGTTGATGAGCGACGAGAAGGCATACAAAACATATAATCACAGTTGAGTTACAAACACAAATATCACAGATTAATAATAACAACAAAAACAGTGTTGCCACAACATGTGATGTGCGAGAATAATAAGTCAACGTATAAAATAATTTGCTATTATTCCCACAAAGACACATAGGCCTATATTCACAAACTTCACTTTAACCTCCCCTCACTTAAACTTCACTTTAAAAAAGTTTTTTGCACAATTTTGTACTTTAAAATATGGAAACGTTGTGTGTCTTATAGAAGTTTCTATGTATAAATAAAATGTTACCACATTTGTAAATACAAAATTGTGCCAAAAGTTATTTTTAAGTAAAGTTTAAGTGAAGAGAGGTTAAAGTGATGTTCATGAATATGGGCCATAACATTTATCTCTCAAACTCTGTAAACAGTAACATGCTTTTTTCAGTCGAACTTCTTTTGTGCAAATAAGGGAGATCATTCATCTTCCTCAAACATAATTTCGGACTTGTACATATTCTCTTCTTTTAATGTATTATAAGATCTGTTTGATAGGACTACACCTACTTATACCAACCTACAACAGAAGGGCGATTCCACAAATGTAGAAGTGTTATACAACTTTATGCTAAGTTTTACTTGAATATTTGTGGAATATCCCCACCAATGTTAGTGGGTGTAAGTTAGTGTAATCCTATCAAACAGAGCTATGGTATTTCAAACTATCTTGTTATTTTTTATTGAGGTGAGTTATGATCTATTGATGCGGAAAAGATAAAAACGGATTATCATCTTTGAAAAAGATTTATTCACAACATTAGTACAACGACTGACGAGCGGAGAACGTTCTCCGTCGAGCAGTGGCAGAAAAAGATTATGCCGGTGATCAGTGTCGCCACATGTGAAAAAGTTAAATGTTATAAACGTATTACATACAGTGTTAGTCAAGGTTCAGGTTATGTGTTCGTGAGGGAATGAGGGAATTATATCCCAACATTTTTTTCCTTGGAAGTCAACCTCATTTCCATAAATCGCACATAATTTTTCGGAAAATATCCTATGATACTGTGTTTAAGAATTCGAAACGACATGAGGTCGAAATGTCGCAGTCTCGAAACTTTGTTTTCATTTCGAAAACATCTTTCTCCTGAAATTTGCGTTCTTTTTCTTTTCGTGGCTGATAAAATTGAAATTTCTCACAACTCGCAAGACATTTTTTTGTACAGAACAGGTTTACTGGCTTTAACTACGATTTTAAATATTTTTGTTACATTAATGTCTCATAAGTTGTAAAATATTATCTTTATCGTGAATAGTTATGAATCCTTTTAAATCTAGTTGATGTATTCGTTATACGTTTAATTTTTAATTTGTCTTAATGGGCTGTAAATATTCGTTCTCCATTGCAAAGTAGGTGTATGCACACATCCACGAGAAACTACATTTTCCTTATTTTCTGTTGGCATTGACAATCCTGAATAAAACTAAAATTCTCTTGTTTATTCTTCTTAAATCTTCGTCGATATTTATGCTTTAACTTTTCTAATCTTTGTCTGCTTCAAAATAGTGGATCTCCGCTTGTTTGTATCTGTTCACTCTTCAATTAATCTGGAATGTGGATGGTTTCATGTATAATATTTTTTATTATAATTTTGTTTTCAGATTTTAAGAAACAAAACATAATGGATAATCCTGCTTGCTCAACTGTTGATGTCCCACCATTGCTTAAGACTGATGATTCAAATACTAGTCTCTTCGATGATTCTGAGTTAGAGCTACAATGTTATCATAATGAAGGCGTAATTGTCGATGATGAGGAAAACACCGAGGATAAAACCGAGCATGACGATGATATCACCATGTCGAAAGCTGCATACTCCGATGTCGTTTTAAACTTTATGCGGTCTTCCCCTGGTTGGAAAAACAAAGATAGTAATTCCAATTCGGAAAACGATGATATTGATAAAGAAGATGGCAGTGATGCTGATGCCATGAAAGGGGAAGACCATTACAGAGGTAGTGATGGTGAATCATCTAATATTAGTTCATGTTCTACTTATTCTGAGCCGTACATTAAGGTAACTGTTGTAATATATTCATAATTTCTATCAAATTTGCTTGTTACTACAAGATTTTTGTTATTACTACAGAGAAAACGAAGTGATGATGATATGGATGTTGATGAAAATGATTTCTATTCTGATGCGAAAAATTTATCGGAGGAAGACAAAGACGGAAATTCAAGGTTGGTGAACGTATTATTTATTTTTAAGAGAGTAAGTTGTATTTGTTTCCGTTGCTATTCATTATTTATTTTTCAGCACTAAAAAAATCAAATTGGAAGATAATTCCTCTGATAAACATAAAATTCAACGAAATATTATTCCATCTCGAGAAAATCCGCCCGTAGGCATTCATTTGTGGATACAAAAATTTAGAGTGAGTTCGTGGTATCAGATTTTATTCAAGCAATTATTATTGTTCGTATTGTATTTTCTGTGATATTAACGTAGGAGTGGTCACATGCTGAACGATTAGTCGCTTTAAATAAACTGATCGATACCTGTGAGCCGACGCAAGTTAGATATATGATGCAAGCAATTGAACCTCAATTTCAACGAGACTTTATATCATTATTACCCAAAGAAGTAAGTGTAACGACCATTTTACTTGACTGGTAGGAAAGATTATGAACTATTTGATTATGAAAGTTTGTGGAATAAGTCGTGGTCGTCATTGATTGAAATTTGACTCGTGTAGCTGATAGAAATTAGTATTTTTTTTAGTGGTTGTTGCAGTGAGTGATTATCAAGATAAATTTGTTGCATAAGATTGAAATCAAATGTGTATTTAAAAAAAAATTTATTTTCTGGAATTTCTCGAACCTGAAACATTCGAGAACCGTCTGAGAATGTTTGTTGATCAGTTCAGTTTCAGTTGTTTGGTTTATTTTTATTTTGTCTTTGTAAATGTGAAAATTGTCAATATGTTTCCAGTTTGATGAATTGTCTGCAATTTTGGAGGGGGGGGGACTCGATTTAATTTTATTAGCTTATGAGAGTTTGGATTAATCGTTCACAAATGATGGCTTTAATTTCATCGAACTTACTTTCAATTTATTGGCTTTAATTCCTGTTAAACTAACTTTTTTTAATCACGATATTGGAAAAAATTCGTAATCAGTTGTTAAGAAAATTAAACGTAGGATCTTTTCTTCCGAAAACAGGAAATCGATGTTTGAGTTGTAATATGAAATTTTGCTGCACTGTGTAGTGTGTAGTAAAAACACGAAATTGTTGATTTTGACATTGATATTTTCACATGTTTTAAGATAAATTATGTACAGTATGTAATTTGACATATTTGTTTGAAATCATCCTATTTTGGTGAATATAAAGTCGTCTGTTTTCCCTCTAAAATTCCCGACAGTGTACTCTTGAAAATGCTGCTTCATTTTGAGCCGTTCAATGGTGAGAATTAATCATGACCAATTATCATTAACTTTCACTTGTAGGCTTTTCAGTATGGCTTGATCTATAAACTTCTATTAAAGTTACAATATTCAATCTGTAATAATTTCTTTTTATTCATTCATTTAGCTGGCCCTTTATGTGTTGTCATTTTTGGAGCCACGAGATATAATGAGAGCTGCTCAAACGTGCCGATATTGGAAGTGTTTGACGGATGACAATCTTTTATGGAGAGAGAAATGCATCGAAGCCAGCATTGAATTAGATCCCGAATCAGTGGCTACCGCCAAGCGCCATAAAAATCGAGTTCCTACCGTAGTAACCTCAGCCTGGAAGGTAAAGTGTGGCTTGTTTGCGTATTGTTTAGTACGCAAAGTATCCGAATTCTGATCTCTTTTTTCATTTATAATTTTTTTTTCTCTTCAGTTGGCCTATTTACGAAAACATAGTATCGAAATGAATTGGCGAGTAAATCCTGTGAGAGCTTCCAAAATTCTAAAAGGTCACGATGACCATGTGATTACGTGTTTGCAATTCTGCGGTAACAGAATCGTCAGCGGATCCGATGATAATACTCTTAAAGTTTGGTCCGTGACTACAGGGAAGGTATAATCGCTTATTATTTTTTCGATCTTTATCGGTGTTAGTGTTGCAGTTTATTTTTTCGAAGAGAAGAAAATAATTTCTTTTCTGATACGTTTCCAGTGCTTGAGAACGTTAGTTGGTCACACCGGAGGTGTTTGGTCTTCGCAAATGTCTGGCAGTACTATTATCAGTGGATCAACGGATCGAACGCTTAAAATTTGGAACGCTGATTCTGGTCACTGTATTCATACATTATATGGGCACACATCTACTGTGAGATGCATGCATCTGCACGGCAATATGTGAGTAATAGTACATTGACCTTGATCTTTTATTTTTGGACGTTGATTCAAGTATCAGATATAATCAGTATTTTTCTTACTGATTTTTCTAACCAGTGAAAATCTTTTTACCATTTTCTTCCTCATTTTTTTGACAAAATTTGATATTGCCTATGTTCCATAATCCTTGCTCTGCATTCATTATGCTTTGGTTTTCATTCTCGTCCAAGAATGTAGGATATTATGTAGTGTTCTCACCAAGATTTGAAGCATTCGATTTTTTTTAAAAAAGATTTTGCTTTTATTAAATTTTCATTTCTAAATGTGGCCTTGTACGTAGTATGATGGTTAGAATTTCAGCTCGCAGCTGTAATTTCGTGCATTTAAGGCTAGCTGCGGCTGTGTTTCAGTCCTGAAATGACGTATGTCTTGAAGGTTCAGTCCATTTAGTGCTTCTTCCTGCGACTCAAAATTTTATGTTGAGAAACCGTTACTCATTAGACCGTGATAACTTCCTCTCTCCCCATTTTTCCTGCTTCCCCACTAGTCTTCTCTATACTACACACCCTTACCTCAATATAACCGTCAGATATTGGCAACTTTTTTTGATGCGTACGTTCAGCAAATAAAGAAATGAACATTTTCGCCTGATTTGGTATATTGGAAGATACTTGAAAAAATAATATTATTTAAGTTCTGAATTTTTCGTGAGTATCCCTTTATGAAATTATCTTCAGTACCAATTTATTATTCTTAAAGAAAGAATGCATGTATTTCTTGAAGTTAGGTTTAGATTGTCAGCCTTATGGTAGTTATCCTATTTTCTGAATGCAGATATTATTTATCTTAATTTGTAACTGATTTTAAGTAGAACTGGTTTGCTAATTCGCACAACATATTCAACTTCGTTATTTTATCTGAAGATAATATATTATTGGCGTGGTGGTGGAATTTGATAAAAACGGTTCTTTGCAAAATATAGAATCCATTTATTCTGCATGTATTTATAAAATTTTAACACTTTAAAACTATAAACATGAGAAATTTAAAAGACATAATTGATTTGAAGAAATCATGATTTATCGGCATTAAGAAAATGTTGGTTTATTCAAGTGAATTTCTGAATTATTGTAAAATTAGTTTCCAGAAAGTTTTTTATTACACACAAGTTGTCATTTTATTTAAAATTAGCATCCATTGACTCGGTAAAGCTTCGCAAAAATTACTGTGGGGATCATGCTTGTACGATGTATTTAGAGGCTCAAACCCCTCAATGACAGTCTCCCCAAAAGGCTGGCTTATTTAGTTTACTGCCCATTAAAACACATTTACACGACTTATTTTCAACATTGTGTATGTAATTTATAATTTCCGGACCATAACGAATCGTCTTATCATCGATTACGTCATTTTAACGAATGTGTTCATTGTACTTTGTTGTCTACAAAGTACTATGTAATTAGACACCAGTACGTACATATTTATGTAATTATGTGTTTGTGTGAATGTGCGTGTACAGTCTTAAATATAATAGACGCTATTAAACAACAAAATTCAACCAGTGTTTACTGAGGTTGCTGGTTGGCTCTCCCATACTTATGTATGATGCTGGTAAAATTGCAAATCTGTTTAAGACTTTCTGTCTTGCGAATCTTTTGCACATGACCAAAGGTATTCCACAATTACTTTGGAGGATTTGTCTTGGACGGATTTCGCTGTTTTATTCCATAATTACTATAGGAGCTCTCAGTGGGGTGCGAATTGGCGACATTGTAAGACAGCATCTGAAATACAACTTTATTGTTGATTTGTGAGTGGGAAGACTTGGTGCGTCGTAAAAATGAGAGGAATTGCCTTGCAGGAACCCTGAAAAATCATCATTTTTTATGCTCGTACTGCATTGATTCGTGTTTCGCAGTGTCTTTTTGTCTGTATTAGGGGAGGTTTTAAATGGCATGTAATCATCGGCCTTCAGTAATGACACGAATTAAATTATTTTTTTAAATGTACGAATGGTTTGGGTGTTTATTAGAAATCGTCTTTTAGGTATATCAGAATTCGAAAAATTAATTGCACTCTGATTTTGAAGATTTTAATTTACTACTTTTTGCATTTTTTTTATCAATTACAATAGTATTTCCAACGCCTAAAATGAAGGACCTCTTCCCTCCAATTAGCTTGTAATGTTAATTTGTTCATTCTTTTTTTTTGTAAATTAGCGTGGTGAGCGGTTCCAGGGACATGACGTTACGAGTGTGGGACGTCAATACCGGTGCCTGTTTGCATATTTTGGTTGGACATTCGGCCGCTGTCCGATGTGTTCAGTACGATGGAAGGCTGGTAGTCAGCGGTGCCTACGATAATCACGTCAAAGTTTGGGATCCGGTGACTGAAACGTGTTTGCATACGCTTATAGGCCACGGTAACCGCGTATACTCGTTACAGGTAAAAATCATTTTTTTTTTGTCTTTTTTTGTTTTTACAGAACTACCAATAATAAGTTATAAATTATTAATTTGTTTTACGTCGCAAATTAGCGTCTATCTAGAGATGGAATGAGCCCATACGTTCTTGGCTCTTCTGTTATGACGGTATTGTGGACTTGTTTGACGCATTGCTCTCCAAATCAGTCGTTTTTGTATATTAGGCTTAGTTCTCTAAGTGTCTTGTTCGGTATCCTTCTAGATTCGTCAACGTTTGCGAATTTTCAAGGGTTTTTTTAAAAGTATCTTTTGCAGTATTACGAAACCGACGTCATTTCCTAGTTATTTATTATGTTTACCTTTTAAGACCCTTGCAAATAACGTCAGAATTTTAAAAATTGGTCCGTTAGTCTAGTAGTAATGACGCGTGCGGAAAAAACAAAAAACTGACATTTTCTGTGAATTGTCTGTTAGTAGAACGAGGCGTCATTTTCAAAATCATGAGGTAATGAAAAAACGGTTTAACAGTTCTCCACTCGAGTGTCTTTTGTTTTACAAAGATATACCTGAAGCGTTGAAGTTTTTCTTAATTTGGAAATTTCCAGATACCTCTAACTAAGCGTTTGTGTATGAAAATTTATTTTAAAATTAAAATTTTAAATTAAATATAGTTTTGAAATTAAGCTATCAATATTTTTAAATTTTCGTTCAGCCGGTAAGTATAGTTCAGATTTTCGGAGATTTTCGATTTATTTATTTATTTACTTAGTTTATATATTTCTTAATTCAAAACTTCCTCGATCCTTTGGCACAGTCGAAGTTCATAGGAATTTGAAAAGATTGTATTTTTCTGCGTACTTCGAATGTGCTGACGTGGAGACCATTAATAACTACTGCTCTGGCTCCAATTTTCGCAAGATTGTTTTTGTGCATAGTCTCCTCGAATCATGGTTCAAGTTTGTTTACCACATTTTCTGACTTTGAAGGTATTGGTTTCTGATAATTGCGTTCGCTCAACTTGCGTTCATTTACGCACTAGAATTGTGTCTATGTGGCAGTAAATGAATAGCGAAAAAAGCAACTATTTTTCAAAAGTTCCATCTTCATTTTTAAATTTCAGAATCCCAAGACGTTTCGGCTGAATATCTAATATTTTGAATTCGTACGTAACATATCTTTGCCAAAGTTTGTGGCATGGGTCTATTGAAAAATTATAAATTCGCTACTTTTTTGTTATGTTTACGTTGAAATCATCGTGAAGAACAAAGCGAGAAAATTATGTTAAATCACGAACATGAATTGCGAATAAAAATAACGAAATAGCGGCGAATGGTACTGATTGTTACTACCATGTACTGATTTGCAATTATTTGTGTTTGTATTCGATGGGCAGATTATCTTCAACGTGTAAGTTACCACGTGTGGAACATGATAGTTTATTAGGATTTGATAAGGGAGAAGAAAAATTAATGTAGGTATTCGTCGTATATATTTTCCATTAATTCTCTAATTGGTGCGCGCTATAGTGTACCTTAATTATAATCAAAGCCCCAATAAATATATTTCTAGTTATTTTTGAACAGTAATTCTTCCAATTCGATCCCCGAATTATTGGTTTCTGTTAAATACGTACTCTTAATTCGAAGAATTATGACTGGGTGTGGTGGTATAAAAACTCGACTAGTTTTAAATTCGATTGTTGAATGCGAGCGTGTCAATTGGATGAAATTGTTATGAAACGGAAGTTCATAATGTGTTTCATACAATCATGTACAAGGTTTCCAAGTGTCAACACGTGAGATTTATCTCCTGATGTAGGAATTCTTGATTGCTTTGAAAATTCTCTGTTTTTTTTTATATAAGATTTTTGTTTTTTGGTAATTTTCTCCAATTTCTACGTATTATTTTTCCCAGTTATTTTGGGCATTTAAATTTTTCAGTATACTTAACTGACTATAGTCCATCCAACGAGAATTGATCCCAAAAATAAAACGTAACTCGCAACTCCTGTATAATTTTACGAGTATAATTTACGCGTTATTGCCAGTTGGAATACGCGGGAATACGAATTATACGATTACCTTACCTGAAAATGTGAACATTTAGAAACGTTATTTTGAGGCGTAAAGATCATTCATTCTCCATTGGTTGTATTAGTAATTTTTGCTGAAATTGAAGTATGCCATCTAAAACTTGTGTATCGAAATGAATGTTATTGTTTGAAAATATTTTCAAAAACTGCCCTGGAAACTTGTTTTTCATTTTTCGTTTTCATTATTGAGTGAAAAGAAGATTTGGTAACTTAAGTGAACGCGATGGTGCTGCCATCAGTTCCATTGATTTCTGCTGAAAACTGAACAGTATTTTTTCGTTATCAACTCGAAAATGAATTTGCTAATATTCTATGACGAACATATTTTCCATCGTTATTAAAATATTTGATCATTCATTTTCAGTTCGATGGGGTTCACGTCATTAGCGGCTCATTGGATACGAGTATCAGAGTGTGGGATGTCGAAACGGGTTCGTTGAAACACACTCTTCTTGGCCATCAGTCTTTAACATCAGGGATGGAATTGCGAAACAATATCTTAGTATCGGGCAATGCAGATTCCACTGTCAAAGTTTGGGATATTATTAAAGGAACTTGCCTCCAAACGCTTAAAGGTAAGGATAATATTGTTCGCTGGAGGTGGTATAAAAACGTTGTGTTAAGATTTAGGGGTGACTGCCTGTTTTCTAGATCTTATTTTGTCGCATACGGATTTGAAACGTTCTATTAAAAACCTATTTGCAAACTGTTTTTTATTTTTATTTTTTCATCTTACAGGTCCTCATAAACATCAGTCTGCCGTAACCTGTTTGCAATTTAACAACAAATTCGTTATAACCTCATCTGACGATGGAACTGTAAAATTATGGGATGTGAATACAGGTACAGGACACATTATCTTTTAGTTGAAAAATTGGTATTCCAACGCGTTTGAAAGAATCAAATTCAACGTTCACTTAAGTTTTACGTTATTTCAAATAATCCTCCTTGTAACTATCGACTCAGATCGGAGTTAAAGTGAAGTGCCATTTGTAGGATATAAGATTCGGGAAGTGGCGTAAGGTCCTGATTGAAAAATTTAATAACAAGCATCACTTTTAAAAAAAATAAAACGCAACTAAGTTTCTTGGGTAAGTAAATATAGTCGTGATCTTCGTTTTTTTTATATAAAGTTGCCCAGCTGGTCAGTTGAATCACTTCTTCTATTCCATTGTATTCAAATGTGTAGTTTGATTTTTAATCTCCTCCCATCAGTATGTATTTCAGTTTCGTCTTTTTTTTTTCGGTGCATCGCTTAGCTAGTTAGCTTTTTGGTTATTATTCTTCAAGCTGAACATAAGTGAAAGACTTATTTTACTCCTATTTAGTTAACGGTAGAGTCGAAGAGCGAAAAAAACAGTTATTTCGTAGTGTACATTTTTTTTGTTCTTAAAAACGGTGTATTTTATTTTTAAGGTAAAGGGCTTAGAAATGAAAACGATAGGTTAATTATTCTGCTCTCAGCTCCGTTTAATTCATCTTGATTGCGTTTCCGGACAATTTTCTGTAATTTATTATTCTGGATCGAATGATTAAGTTACGTTTTTCAAATCCATTTGAGCTCTCCCAAGAATTTTTTCTAAAAGTTTTAATCGTTTTTAATCGTTAAATTTCAAAATTTTATTTTTTAAGTCCTATAGTATCTGATAGTTACGCCCTCCTCATCCAAAGTCCGTAACACTTTTCTATAGTTTCCAAAATTTAAGTACCCTTAAAAACTAGCTCAAATGTTTGGCTCAGCGTTGATTTTATTTCATTCCCTTTTGTATCCGATTTTCCAGGAACATAATACTGTTTTCTTATTGATTGAGGAAAAAGAGCAGTTGAATTTAAGTTTTGAAAAGGTTTTCAATATACGGTGTTATTTTAAGTAATTTTTAATTAATTTGATGTAATTCTGAATCCTGAAATGTCAGAATCTAGTCGAACAGAATTTGACAGCCTTTGGTATTATTAATCCAACAAATTCGCCTGGATATTGGCAGCTGATTTCTACGTACTCAATTCTCGGCCGATATATTCATAAATCATTGTAAAGTTTTAAATGAAATTAATTTACAAAATTCAGGGCTATCTTCCAATATCTGGTTTTTATATTTATAGATCAAGTTTTCTGCATTATCGTCAATTTCTTCGTTGTTGAAAATTTGTTAAACTTTCGAAATAGTAGCCAGTATTCGTTTGTTAATTTCAGCTAGAAGAATAAATGACTTATTAAAAATTTTGGACGTGTTTATCAGAGGATAGGTCGTCCACCTCTGCTTTGGTGTTCACGAAAAATGTGCAAGCTCACCGAAGTATATGTATTGACGGATTATTATTGACGTATTAACGGAAAAATGTGTTTTTTCAGCTTCACGTATCATGCAGTCTTAAAATTTTGACGTTTTAAAGAAGATTTTCGCGATGAATTTCGACTGAGGCGTACCTAAAATTTTTTTTTGGAAGGGGCTGAGAAGAATTTATTTTTACAAAAATTGAATTTTCCCTTTTTTTGACTCCCATCCCCACTTTTCTTCTCTGTCCGTACGCGTCACTCTTTTTCTCAATCATACAGACAAGGTGTTGATGAGAAGCGTATCCTTGGAGAGGTTACCTTCACGCGGGAAAAAAAAAACAAAAGAACAAAAGAGTGCGAGGAAAAATTATAAAACGGTGGTAGCGTTATCCTAGGGAGCACGAAAAAACTTGGAAAAAGATGATTGGTCCAAATTTTGCGAAAGGAACGAGCAAATTTTTTTTGTAAGTACTCCTCCTCATGGTAAAATACAGGGTACGTTACTGGTGTTGCTAAGTATAATAGATTAGAACACAATTCAAATTTCATACTTCCTCGTACATTGTATAATCGTTTTTCTTTTTTTTTGTGCGAGAAGGGAGGGGGAGGACGTCAGCTCTGTGAGCCCCCCTTCGTTAAGTACGCCACTAAATTACGAAGAATTTCGTGGTTTAGATTCAGTACGATTGAACTCAGACAATCAGTTAGTTATTTTTCAGCTGCCAACCTTAGCTGCTTGTTAAACTGTACATAGCAGCAGCGAAATTAATCGATAAATCCGTCGCTCATTAAAAGCTGATTATAGTGAAGTTATTAGAGTTAAGAAGTTGGTCAGCTAGGTTTTAATTGGCCTGTAGCCTTTCAGCGTTTTCTTTTTTTTTTTTGTTTTACTTGGAGCAAAAATGAACCTGAACCTCATCCATATTACTAGCAAACGCGAATAAAGCGGATCATGTGCCGTTTGTGGGTAATTCGTTTAATTTAGATAATTATTTTTTTCAATTTGCAGGGGAATTCATTCGAGACTTGGTATCGTTAGAAAGTGGCGGCAGTGGAGGCGTGGTGTGGCGTATTCGGGCCAGTGAAACGAAATTGGTTTGCGCGGTCGGTAGTCGAAATGGTACCGAAGAAACGAAATTATTGGTATTGGATTTTGATGTGGATACGAAGTAGCGACGACGTTTCGAATTTTCATTGCCACCGAATAATGCCATTAGTCAATTTTTTTCGTAAGTATTGCTCACTCTGTTGGATAAAAAATGGAAGGTTTTGTCGACGAAAGCTTGTTTCTTTGCCCCTACGAATACATACGTTTACTCAGCACCCAAAAGTGATTCCTTCCTTGCCAATTTAATGATGACAGAAAACAATGTTGAATTTGACCGTTGAAAATGACTTGAAATGATAACTTATATTTGTACAAGCAAGTTAAATAAAAAATTTACACGATTTGCATTTCTTGTACAGTCGAGGATACATTGGAAATGATTTTTGTATTTAATTTTCATTTTGTTAAATAAACACTATCCTCACTTGAAAACGAGGGGATCGCGGAAGCACCTTGGAGTATATTTCTCCGGAGCCACGCATGGGCATTGACATGTTGTTAGTCGTAAATTCGTGATTAAATCCCAAGATTTGAATTTTTTTTTTCTGTACAACCCGGTAATCTACCTGACAGAATGAAAAATAAAAAAAAATAAAATGGAATCAGCCAAAAAAAAAAAAATTCTATAAAAGTTAGAACAGTTATACGGGGTTCGAATCTCACATCTCAAGTATGTGAAGCAGGCATTCATCCGCAGAGCCACGGCTACAGTTGGTGGATCGTGAGTTATTCGTACAATTCACGTATTGCTACATACCATGCTTTTAAAGGAGAGAGAAGAAATATGTCAATGCGCATGAGTGACTCCGGAAAAATATACCCCAAAGTGCTTTCGTGATCCTCTCATACTTAAAAGTATTTCATAATCATGATTTTTTTGTGAACTTTATTTTCTCTTTTTGTTATATCTACTATCCTAAGTGATGGGGGCTTAAAAATGGATTACCTAGTTTTACTATATGTATGTACTTAGAAGCCTATTTCGTAAAAATTGTTGGATTTGGCATATTTGATTTTGAATAAATAGGATAGATACCTATAAAATTACTTGTGGGGTTTCTTAAATTTTTATCACTTTTTGTTGCAAATTTTTTTTTCATGTTTCGTTGCATATGACGTCATTATTTCACTATGTACCTCAGGTTAAACATTTTCAGTTTTAAAAGTTGACGAATTTTGGATTGTTTCTATTTTTTGTTGCTCACTTTACCCAGTCTTTGATAAGCTGTTACCCTTTCGGGCTGTTTGCATGAACCATATTCGCTGATTTTTTCTTATTTTCTAATTCTTGATTCAAAATGTGAAGTCGATTGCGTACATATTCATTGTCAAGATTTTCGTGTTACATAGGAGTCATTCATTTTGAATAAAGTCTCAGAGAAGACGAAAAATGTGCTATGGCAGCATTTGATGTAGAAAACTGACTGCCAGATAAATATGCCCCAATCACGTTTTCTACACACCGAAGCAACAGTCCCCATATTGCATTATTTGCAGTGGTTGGTTTTTGAACTTACAACTCAGTTGATTTATTAAACTCGGAAAGAAGAAAAAATGCAGAAATTTGTGCACGTACCAGACAAAAGAAAAGTGCTCAAATGTTAGTTCCGTTAAACTTAATTTTGAGGCGAATAAATAGTTTCTAGAATTTTTTTAACATTTTCTACCTTGAAATTTTAAGAAAAAAAAAATTGACATTGACATTTATTCGAGAAATATTTATCAAAATTCTTTGTAATTAAAACATTACTCTTTGTGAGAATTAACGAAGACTTGATCTACGTCTGTTATTTGTCTTATTTAGTTCCGTAAGGGTGTTAAGACGACCTTCTACTCAATTTATTCCTGACAGTCTCGAGTAATTTAAAATTCGGCCGTAAAATTTTCTCAGAAATTTCGAATAAATCAATCTTTTTGGCCTTGTTTCCTGTAATTTTGACGAAAAACCACGTATTTTCTGTTCAAATGAAATCGTTATTTCCAAGATAAAAATATTACAGAGACATACATTGTATGTCTCTGAAATACTAATCATTTGTCTCGAGTTCTTTGTTTTCTGCGTTTGTTTTTAGTAGTAGAGTTATTCTTCTTTGATCGGAATTTTCTAAATAAATTAATTCTATGTTTGTCTTATGTGTTTCCAGGAAGAAATTCGACTGTCTTGTCATATTTTTCGTTATCTCGACATCACAAAGCACGATACGTTATCGTCATGTTATTATTAGTCGTAAACTCGTTGTGCTTTTTAATCGGTTGAAAAATTTCTATTTATTTATTTATTTTTATTTTAATATTTTTTTTTGTAATTTTTTTTTGTACCTATTCATCGTTATTTTCGTTGGTAGTAAGTACGTTTGTTGTATTCGTTTGTACGAGAATTTTGTGACTTTCTCAAAACCTTATGTATTAAGTAGACCACTGCAATATCCGTCAATATCGTCAAAAAAAAAGAAATACCTACCCATATTGCCTAGAAAACCATTTTTCCGCATCTTAATCCTACTTTCAGTTTTAATTTATTTATTCGTATATTCACGCAACAAGTGCGCGTTAAAATTACCACAAAATGATTAACGTGCTTCGACAAATTCTGAAGAGAATATTTAACGAATTTTTAGCAACTGCAAAGTTTTTGTCAGTTTTAAAATGTTTTGTTTTTACTTACGACCAAGAAATTCGTATTGAGTATAATGATTGCGAATGCCCATCGGTTGATCGTACGTTTATAGTTACCATACCAAAAAAAAAAAATCAACCACTGAACCTGCCATGTGGTATTTAGGAAAGAAAGAAAAATTTGTGTGAATAATTTTAAAAATAAGTCTGTACCTTGAACCGAGGAAGGCGAATTTCCATTTTATTTTCTTTTGAGTAATTAATTCAGAAAAAACGTACCCATTCTGAGTTTACTGTGTAAGTGTGTATCTACGGTAAACTTAGGAACATGTACCTTTTTTTTTAGTTTATCTCACGAATGTACAACCGTTTGACTTCTTGAGACAAATTTTGCAATATGTACAGTTAATGACCACCCTCTTCGTATGGTTTAAAAGAAAAATGGACATTCGGACTTTTTTTTGCCTCAGAGTGCAGAAATGACGTTGTGCCTGTTAACACAGAATGAATCCGCTTTCGATTTGTCAATCATTAATGCGAGAAAGCTGTGTTGCAAGTAATTTTAATTCCGTTTTTATAAATAACGTGTATATAATATATATTATCTATAAGCTGGAAAATAAATTTTATACATATACATATGCGTATATAATATGATTGTGTATACATAGAGAAACAAAAACTCGGAAAAATACGAAAAAAAAAAGAATAAAATAAAAAAAGATGTAAAATTTTAGTTAACATGTAAGTATAAAGACTGATTGAAGATAAAATTTATCTTGAATTTTTTTTTCTTTTCCGCAATTTCGCAATTTATGTGAACAATTGACGCGTTCTGTTGTATTTTTGAAGTCATTGTAAAACGATAGCATTGACGAAAATTTTCGTATCATTTATCTTTGAAATGAAGAGGCAGGTATTTGAATTAGTGTACAGAAGCTTTTTTCTTGATGGAATTTTTTTTTTTTTTGCCAAAAAAGTTTTTAGTGGAACTTGTGTTTGTTTTGAAGCTCGTTTTATTGACTGTTTTTACGTGCCAATAAATATACTTACAATCGCCCAAAAAAAATTTTTTTCCTTTTTCTTTATAACTTACGTCTTGAAATGTACGTTTTAGCTTATTTATACTACTACGATATATATTTTATCGTTAACGCTGATCGAAAAAAAAAAAAAATTAAAAAAACAACGTTATAATTGTTGCGTTATTTTTAATTTTTAATGAACAGAAATACAATTTTATTTCGGAATTGAAAATGTAATTTTTTCCCCACTTATTTAAATAGCGATTTAAAATTGATGAAACTTGACGCTTCGTTCATGTATGGAATAAATCATCTAAAATTTGATTATATCATGTATTTTATCTTAAGTGAGAGTAATTTCTTGTTGGAAATTTAACAAAGAATTATTACGAAAGGTCGTGAATTTTATTCGTTGTTTGTACGATATCCCACAATTTTATTACTGTGTTTTGTCCCTTGATTGTATCGATTTTACAATACCGTAACAGTAATTAATTGTTGTTAAGCTTATTATATTTTCGTTCGAATGTAATTGCTTAAAACAAGAGGTAGGAAAGAAATGTTTCATTTCATACGACGAAAAAAATGAACTTCTTTTCAACATTCGTGATATTTTTTCTTATTTTTCTGCTTTATTTATAATTTAGTATCACGAGTTTAGTGTTGGAAGAAACCAAACTAAATTTTTCTTAAAAATCTAGATACAGTTAACTTAAAAATTCGTCCATTAGGGCTCATTTGTTATTAGATTGTAATTTTAAATGTAATCCTTTGATCTAAGTAACGATTTTAACATTGCTCATTCAATATGGTTTTAAAGTTTTCGACTTAGGAGTACACTACTTCTTTATTTAGAAAAAAAAAAGAAGTAATCTTTGTACTACTGCAGTACGTTGCAATTGTTGGACCCGAACCAGTAACGAAATATAGCAGTTTCACTTAATGGTGCATCTTTATATCCCTAAAATTCATTATAGACTCATTTTGGACTAAATATTTATTTCCTTAGTTTTATTTTGAATAATGCAATCATCGTTGCGTCTAACGACTTGACTCTTATCGAATGAATGGATGAACTCTTTGCCTTGAAAAGGGGTTTTGAAGTTTACATCGTTTCAAATAATTAAAGAAACGTCTAACAGAATAATATTACAAAAGGGGGCATTAAGTTACGTTGATTTCTGTTTTATTTCCTTTGGTAGAAGTCGGAAAAAGCCAGAGCATAAACATTTAGGGAAGATAAAGGAAAAAAAACTCTAACGCAGCAGCAGCATCGTTAGAAAAAGTAAGTTTTCAAAAAGTAGCACGTTAGTTACTAAAAAGTTATTGATAGAAAATAATTTATTATTTTAATAAATATGTAACTGTTGACCTAAAATTACCCTGTTAAAAAAATTGCCTTTTTCAAAATCAAAACAAAAATATATTTTTTGGAAGTACCGTCCAGACGATCCGCGTCAAAATTAGTAGCCTGTTGGAATAGTTTGTAACAACGAGCATATGAATTATACTATAGGACAATTCGGTCATTTGCATTGAGGTCTCTATTCCCACTCCATTAAACCCTTGAAATGCATGGGGAACATGTCCTTTTTCACGAACTTTTGGACCTAGTTCTCGTAGTTGAATAGACAGCTACTATTTTTCGACATAAATGAAATTTTAGAGGAGGCTTCAAGCAATAAAATGCACTGAAGAACAAGAAGTTTGAGCCATTAGAAGCCGAGAAAATTGAAGAAAATAAATAAGATCATATGCATCGAATTGAATTCATTTAATGTTGTCGGTAAACTTTTATCTAAAGATAACTAATGATAAAGCTCAAAAATAGTGAATTCATGAAATTGAGTTTTTTTTAGGATAAAGTTTACTGATAACATTAAATTATGGCAATTTGATGCGCAATTTCATCTTAGCAAGTCCCAAGCTGCGCATGCGCGAAATTTTGCTTTTTGACACTAGTAAAATTTACTTTACGTAGAGTAGTAATACTCGTAAAAACGTCTGTTTTTGGGGTGGATGTTGCAAAAAATGGTTTATCGTGTCATTACGAATGTTGTTTGCATTGGCAATGGGGAATAGGTAGGTAATTCGTTGATGAAAGTAACTGCATTTTACATACTGTATGTAGGTAGGTATTCTGAGTACCTATGTCGACAGTAGCTGAAGGCTATTGTTTAAACTTTTAAAAGTGAAATTAAAATTGATAAAATGAACCAGTGCTAAAAAAAAAAAAATTTAAAAATGAACTACCTTGTATGTATTGGATCTGTATAAAATTCAATACCGTACAAAAAATAAAGCGCTGATTAGATTCAGAAGTTTCCAGTTAGTTATAGGCTTACTGGTTTTGTATTTTAGAATTTAATTAACATATCATTTTACACGACGAAGTTCGTTTTTTAAATGCGTTCGTTAAATTTCTTTTTCATTGCCATGGTATAGGCCAATTCGCCTTTTAGTTTTGTTTTTCTTGTCCCCTTCATCGAATTCAATTTAATTAGAGTATAAAATTTTAAAAATCATCTGCATAGTAAGGTAATTAATGGCCGGTTTTGATTTTTGAAACGTTATAATTGGGGAGAAATTATTAATATTTTCTTGATTTATACGAAATTAAATATAAATATTAAAAAATATAGTTGCTCTTCCGAGTTTGAAAGCTAATTTTTCAAACTTGATGAAGACGAGCCTACGCGATGCTGTAAATACCAATTTTATTACCTGTTTAAGAATTGCGTGCCTTTTATTCACTCGTTAGGTTTAAAAGTTTGTTCACTAAGATTTTTTATTCGTTAAAACAAATCGAATTTAAACTCTTTGCCGAAATTGAAAATTTTTGAAGTATCTTAGATGTTTTTAAGTAGGTTTTCTATGAAAATCTACTAATTAATTTTGGTGTCATCGAACGACCTGGTGATGGGGGTGGTACATTTTTCGTTTCATAACTCCAGGAAAATTCTGGTACCAAAAATTCAAATTCACACAATAATATGTGAGTCGATTTCTTGTTGCCACATAGGGACGTAGCCAGGATTTCTACAAGGAGGGAGGGAGGAGTGGTAAAATAAATTTTAGGACATTTTTTTGATCGTCACTTTTGAAAATTTAGAAAATTTGAGAAATCATTTTCGTTTTTATTTTGACTATAAAATTCTTAATTTTGAACTAAGAAACGTAATTTGGAAAAATTATTTATTATGATCTATTCAAATATATATGTTACTAATTTTAGCGCCGATCGGCAGTACGGTATTTGAGGTGCAGTTATTTTTGATATTATTTTGGCTATAAAATTATTTATTTCAAACCAATAATAACTAAGAATTTTTCAAAAAATATTAACTATAATTTATTGCAACATGTTACCAATGATGGTGCGGATCGGTCGGAAGGTACTTCCGAAAAGTCTATTTATGTTTCGATTTTGATTGAAGTAATTGTTTTTAACTGCGTAATTTTACGTCAGCAGTTACAAAATTTAACACAATCATGGCGGTTATAATCTACTAACGATATTTTAGTTGTTAATTTTCAGTTTTTTAAAAACCTACTTTTTCTAACGGAGCTGCGGCTGCGTTAAATTTTTTTTTACTTTTCTTATTTGCGATAAGTTATTAGCATTGTTTACCTATACCGAAATAAAACATCAAGTTACCCAAAAAAATGTGAACCTTCGAATTACGTAGTAGGTAGGTTCTTACTTACCGTAGTCTTTAATAGCATACCTATAGCCTCTAATCAGGCGGCTATAAAACTATAAAATTAATGAATTTTGACAACGAAAACCTGAAAGAGTTAATAAGAGCATTTAAGCAATAACAAATAAACAGATTAAGTGTAATTTATTTATTATTTTGTGTGCGAACAATAATTCGAATTGGATTTTTGGACAGCTACTATAGGAGCGTAGAAACATGTGTATTTTATTTTGTCAACATTAAATCCATTTGTAAACATAGCGACTGTTAAAAAGTATGAGATGATAGCATTTATATACTATACCAATAAAACACGAAAACTAATTGCAATGATTTTAATATAATAAGTTACTACAGGAATTTTTTGAATTGAAGTAGGAATATGGTACTTACGTGTTTATGGAAGATACCTATAATGAATAAACTACATATAGGCCTGCAACTGCAGGTCTTCTAAGGAGCCTACTTCTTTGACTGTAAATAAATAGTTGCACATACGAGTATGTATAACTGCTCGTGGTAAAAAGTGTTATTTAAGTCGGTAAACTTACATGACTTTTGGCTGGCCAATGCTACGCCTGCATAATGAGGGTAAAGCTGCACAATATCATCTCTTGTTAGGTTTCATTCGAATTTAATGCAATTCTGGAGTTGAATTTATATGGTTAATTTAACGTTATAACTTTTTTTATACATTTCTAGTCCCTGTTTCTCGGCTAAAGAGACTGTCTTTTGCTCGCTGACACTGAAATACGTTTTGATTATTTTTTAGTGATTCCTATAATATTTCAATCTTCAACGGATTTTATAGTCATAACAAATAACACAGTGGACCTTCCTCCAGTTCCAATCCATATCCTTTGGTAGTCACCAAAATAAGAATTTTCTTAGTTATGTTGAAGTTATAGTGTTGTTGTGATGTCTTTCTATTGTTATTAATCATGGATAAACTACCGATGCTATATGAATAGTCTACTATCGATACTGCAGTCCAAAGTTTATTTTAAACAATAATTGTATTATTGAGGGATGGCAACTTCCTCAGACCCGTCATTCATTTCCAAAACACCCAAAGGCTGCCTCAGCCAAGTAGAACTGTAATAGTGCATACGGATTTTTTTGTAAGATAGGGGCTTTTAGCTAATTAGTGCTTTTAAGCATCAATAGGACATAAAAATTAGTGTGGAAGTGTTAGTTACCAGATCCATATGTCGAGGAATAACTGAATGGGTACAATAAAGATTCTCTGGTTAGAGTATTCATAGAGATTTTTAGAATTTATCTTCTCTATTTTTAGGAGCGTAAAACTATATAGGCTGCCTATTTTTGACTATACATATATACCTAATTATTAATAAGGGTCGATGTTTTCGATAAAGTTGACAATGTCCAAAAATAATCCTCTATTTCTGATTACCTGTCTTTTAAGGAAATTCAACTTACCTTATATTGTGGCCACGAATTTTGTAATAAAAATTATGTAAGTACCTATTCTAAAACCAAACAGTAAAAAAAAGAACGTCTGAAAACACGACAAAAAATAGTTCCCATTAAAATTTAGATAACTCATCAAAGATCAGTACATAATCAAACCTGGGACCTACATATTTGCCAGCTAAAAGCAGTGAACTTAACCGCACGGCCATCTCACCGCCGACTATAACTGGCAAATGTATTTTATATTAGACAGGGTATGGTGGTTCCCACACAACACTCCTCCCCTAGAGAGACTCAACACGAGTTGAAGGACATTAGATGCTGTGGGAGGTTGGGCTGAATCAGAAACGCCTCTTATACCTATACACACAGGCTTATACTACCTATACGGTTCTATTTCCACTATATAGGGCGCCATCTTTCGGTGACTTAAGTTAGGAAGGAGAGTTGTGAGTTCCACCATGCACCACTAGGGTGCATGCGTTCCCAGCACACGTCAAGGGTCACCAGATGTAGGTTTTGTCGGCTCGGGGAATCTAACCTGGGACCTACATATTCACCAGCTAAAAGCGGTGAACTTAACCGCACGGCCATCTCACTGCCAACTATAACTGGCGAATGTATTTTATATTAGACAGGGTATGGTGGTTCCCACACTACACTTTCAATTTTTGTTTTTCATTAATTTAATCGAGACAAAAAATATCAGCTTAAATTGAAAAAAAACTGAAGCCCTTACCCTTAGGCAAAGTTATAAAAAAATAAAAAATAAAAAAAACCAACTTTTCCTCTCACTATAGACTAGCTAGATTTTTGGAAACTACAATCCATAATTCGTCAAAGTATGAATTTTTTCGTCATGGTTTGCTGAGAAAGTTTTGAGATTTCTGTACTTTTTTCATTTTTTGGATAAGTAGATACTACTACTAAACAGAATTAAGAGAATCATGTTGCGTATGCCTTTACTGAAAGGAAAGAAATGTGCAAAAATACGTATTTTTAAACGGGTTCTCCTATTAATAAGAATATTTTATTATCCAGAGTATCGAGTGATTGTGTCGTTGGCAATAAATTGCAATACGCTACGTAGGTTGTATTGCTGTGGAATCTGTTTCAGGTCTGTCAAGGGAGAATTAAATTGGGAAAATCACCCAGGACCAGAATTTAAAAGTTGCTGGTTCATATTGGAAACCCAATTTTCGCTCCACATCGCTGATGTGCAGTGCATGAGACAGTGAAGCCCACATAGGTACCTATGGTTGTGCTCAAGTATGTTGGTGAATGCTGAATAATTATACTGCCTAACATGACTTTTGCTTTCCTGGCTGAGCTGCTATTTAAGTGGGACAAAATCTCAAACAGAAATAAAATTATAATAATAAAGTCCTTCAATACGCAATAATTGTGAAAAAATTAACTGATATATCAACAAAGCTATACACAACTAAAATATTACCGTTAGTGTTCTTTTATTCGATTCTTTTATAAATATCTTTTTTTTTTTCTTACACTCGTTGTTCACTCGTGTTTATCACGTACATTAGTACGGTCAATTTGAAAAATTAATTTCCATTCATACTTTCCTTTCAAATTTCCACGTTAATTTACATTTTCGTCGTGGATAATAAGGTGAAAAAAAAAGGGGTGGTTGAGAGAAGAATGAGGAAAAAAAAAACACGAAATGAACGGTTCAACAGCCTTTCAGTATACATAAACTGAACGCTTCGCTATAAACCATTTTCTTCCCCCCTTTTCCTGTCTTTGTCGTAAAACTTGATTTAAATCTGCCCCCTCCCCTATCACTTCTACTCACGAACACACATCTATATGTATAATTATACGTATACTCATTCGCGCGTATTCTCCACTATCTCCTATATTTTCTTGTCACTCATAACGCATGTCTTAAATTAACGTATGCGTAGGTCCTTTGTATCCTTTACCTTTTCATTATTCTCGGAAAACTGATCTCTTTTGTTGAACAGTGTAGTGATTTTTCGTTAAGAATTAAAAAACCAAAAAAAAACAAAGAGATAGAGCAAAAAAATGATTTGCCATTTTAATGAAAATAAATCGACGGTAAAAAAGTGCCCCATTATTTATTCTCGTCCTTTATGCTAATTGTTTCGCCTTTAATATGAGTTTTTCTTCTTTTTTTTTTTTAAACGTACTTACCTATATCCTAGCCTTGCGACGTTTCAATATTACTTTATTGGAAAATATTCGATTTTTCAGACGAATATTTTATGTAGATTGGAGACTGATGAGAACCTGTGCCGAGATAGAAGATTATAGATTTATACGGTTGGGGTACACTTTTCCCATAATATTTTTCCCAACAAAGTATTTTCCCAAAAACTTTTTCTCCCAAATTTATTTCTTTTGTGTACAAAAATAATTTCATATTTTATCGAATACCTGTGGATGTATGGACCCAAAGACTAATCATTATGCATACACGTCATTATTGTCAATATAGTTATGATATTTTGTTATTATTGGGATTTTTAAGCCAAGCGGCTGACATCTGGCGGATTTTTAGTGAAGCTCAAATGAGGAGGATCAATTTTTATCATTTCTATAGCTGATTGGCTGCTAATTAAGTTTAATACACGTGGTTTGATAAATGTTTTGGTTGTTATATCATTCCTATTTCTTTTGTTTTAGCGATGGATAGCGCCATCTGATTGGTGGAGTTAAATGTCGAATTTTTTGTAAAATTAAGAATAAAATTTGTTCTTAACCTACCTCCTCCTTGATCCTAAATTTTCATGATAGATTAATTTTAATTATGATTGTGTAAGTCTGATATAAGTTTGGTGCTTATTAATTTAGTAGTTTTTGAGAAAACATGAAAAGAAAAATTACTGAGAAAAATTTTATGTTAACGATTTTGAGAAAATTACAAAAAAGATAAGAACTGAAATTTTCACGATATGTTTTCCTTATATGGGACTAGATTTGATAGGAGTTTGGTGTCTATGGGTGCAGTATTTTCTGAGAAAACTGGAAAACAAAAAATTCTATAAAAATTTTTTTTTAACAATAAAACATCGATAGATTGATATTTTTTTGTAGAGATTAAGGTTAATGACAAATTTGTTTAAGATGAACAAAAATTAAAGATGTTGACGAAGTTACATCTCAGAAATGTGTAATTGCAGCAGAGAAAATATCTTAGAAACGAATGATTATGTACGAAGTTACACGAATGAGCGGCGGAACAAGAATCAGTGTAGCCATGAGTATAATCGTATGAAAGTGTTTATATATATAAAGAAAGTCGAGTGTGAGGGGAAGAGGATTGGTGGTCCCAATCCCAACATTTTTGTTGAAGAAATTGATTACTGTCGATAGATTTTTGTAATTTTTTTACCTGAAACTCTTTGACTATATGTGTGGTATTGGACCAGTAAAGAACAATGATTTATGGTTAGATACGCCAGCATTAAATAGGCAACCACTTTGCACCATTTGAAGTACTTTGCACTACGTTTATGTACACTATTCTTGTGAATTTAAGGGATGACTTTATCAAATGTATTACAAATTGGTGAACTCAAACAAAAAGTCGAAAGTACGCAGAAGGTACCATAGGGTTTTTGACTTTTAGGCTGGCATGTCTCGACATTAAAAAGTACATTGGTCGTATGGAGTTTTACTGGTTCAGGAGGCTGTTTACAAACTATCTATAAGCTTTAGAGCTACGTCTATAAAATAGCTATAAGGGCTATATAGTTCTTGCTTATCACTACTTTATCGATCTATATGGCCATGTCCGGAGGTGTCTATGTAAGTCAATAAGAGACATATAGAGTTGGGAATGTTGGTGTTTGTGATTAATATTATGAATTTTTATATTTATAATAAAAAAAGTTGCTTCTTATCAACAAATGGTTCACTTCTACGCATGGGTTTGGATTTCATTTACATATAGACAACTCGTAAACACTTCTTTATCGTCATGATTTCTTTATTGTCCTTATACATAGTTCGAAAATGACACTCAGTACTATAGTATTGTCAGTGCTGAGACTATATGGTAATGAAATATCGACTGATCAATATATTTTTTCAATATAGAGAACTATCATAGTGTTTTGAAATTTTTTCAACTACCATTCGGGAATTTGGAATTCACGTTTGTTTTTTGAATTAAGCTCGATTTTCTGATGAAGCATTACTGAGCTTGTTAGTACCCTTTGACTATACAGAATTAACATGGACTGCTATTTGTGATAAGAATGACGTTAGAAGATGTAAGATGAAGTTAGTCGGGTCGGGTATGATAAGGATTCGTAAAACAGTAAAATATTGCTGAAATTTGAGGTTGAACTGAATTAATTATATTTTTAAATTTTTATTAACGAGAAAGTTTTGAATTATATCTTATAATTTAATGGATGAATTAAAGGAGTAGACTGCGCATGGTGCATAATAAATAATTAATATTACCGCGCAAAGAACATTGAAATCATTATCAACCCAACCCGACTAACTTTTTCCTCCTATGTCTTAGCAATTGATAACGAAATTTTTATTTTTCAATCAAATAGCAGTCCATGTTAATTCTGTATAGTCAAAGTTAGTACCAATGTAATAGCCTACTCGTCTATTTAACCAAAAATATTTTTTCTACGCACATATTTTATTCCCTTAAACTGTTGTTCATTCATTCTATAAATTTTGATCTTTTAAAATTCCGCGGATTCAATTGAACCGATATAGTCAGCATATCGCTGTTTTCTATTAGGCCTACAATAATAATAGAAAATACCCACCTTTTGAAGTAACAAGCGGTAAAAGGAAGAAACGAAAAAGTGGTCCATGCAAAAACTATCGCAGAATCCGAACACTCAATATATCTACCTCGAAAAACGTGTTTATAATCGTAAAATGTGGCAAATATCCTCCCCGATTCGAGAATGTTAAGAAGACCCGAATGTGGTCTAACCGAAAAAACTGAACCTACTATAAATACATAATTCGAATTCGGCTATTCAAAAAACAAGTGCATCCACACAGTATACGCGAAAAACATCTTGACAAACGAAATCCATTTTCTTTTAAGCCTATTTGCTACACCGAAAAAAAAAAAAAGAAAAAAAAAGAAAGTAAGAAGAGAAAAGAAAGAAGAGTTGAATCGAAAAATTGATTCGAAATTCGTTCATCGCACCCAAAAAATACCCCTACTCACCCTCTCCAACCTGGCGAACAAATTTCATTTCTGTGCGCGACCGTACGTATTAATGAATTTCGATCAGCTAAAATATAATATTCTGTAGAACCGTTTTCGTTCATCGCCGTGCAGCGTGCAAGCGACCGCTGGAATCGTTCGCGAACGAACGAGATTAATTTGTGTCTGTAGCGGAACGCCATCTGTGAATGAAAATTCGAAATCAAACATCGATTCGTTGCCGTTTTTATGGTGAAAGTAAAACGGGCGTCTCCGTTATTTTAGCGCCGGGTCCGCCAAAATAACCACTCTGTTTTCTGTTTTTCACTTCTTTTTTCTTCTTTTTTTTCTCCTGTTCATTCTCCCATCGGCTCTTTTAACAGTTCCATTCATCGTCTGAATACATTCACACTGCGTGCAATGCCTATATGTTGCTGCATAGATAATATTACAATATTATAACATAAAATAATCACAAAAAACTTCTTTTTTTTTTTTTCCTCCTCTGTTGGCTGTATTTTTATTTTTATTTTTTCTATACTTATACGATTATTGAATTTTAAAAATTTCATATTTTTAGTGTTCTTTATTTCTCACCCTTCCGATTATTTTGGTTTATTGTGCGTATCCACGGTATATACCTACCGACGTAAATAATATATATATATATATATATAAAATTGTTTTTTTTATTCGTATATACATGTATTTTTTTGTGTGTATACCCGTGTGTGCGTGCGTGTGACATAAATTATTCGAATTATTGGAGGCAATGCAGTTGCAGTTTCACCTAATTACGTACGTGCACTTGAAGACGCGGTGAAAGCGGGTACGTGTGTTTGTTTCTTCACATTTGTTCTAAAAAAGTTTTAAATTTGTTTTTATCGTGTTTTTCGTCGTCCTATCGCGTTTGTACAGTTTCTTCTCTTCATTTTGATCCAATTTCTGTCGACAGCGGTGTGTTGTAAATTAGCATTTTTAATTGTGAGCCACGTTGTGCACATACACTTTCGGGTAGAATTGGGTGCAATTTATTCGCTTACAGAAAAATAAAATTTGTTTTAAATAAATCTGTACACCTAAACGATCGCATGCACGAAGGTTGAATTTTACGTCCTCATTTAGGCCCTCAATGCACAATTCAATAGGTTTTTCCCCTACATTTTAACATGTTTTCAAAAAAAAAAAAAAAAAAAAAAAAAAAAAAACAGAAAAAATAACCTGGAGTTTTTTTTTTTTTCAGTTGTACATAAACTATCTACCTTTGAAGCCAAGTATTTTCCATAAAAAAACTAGATATTTTGGTGGAATTTGTGAAAATAAATTTCGATGAACACCAAAAATACAGCACTTAATTGGCGTACTCGAATTTTTCTCGGTATTCCTTTCTTAGCCAAAAATGAATAAAAATATGTATCTTGTGCTCATTTCTCGTCTCTCATCCTATATACTGAAATACGATAAACGTTTTGTTACAAAAGTTAGAAAATCGTTAAGTTTTCGACTGTCGAAAGATTCGCACAAAGGGTTGGTAGAGAGAGAAAAAAAAGAGAGAAAGAGGGAGCGAGTGAGACGGAGAGCGTAACAGTGGGAGAGAGAGAGAGTGAGAGAGTGAGAGAAAAAAGAGTTCGGTGTATTTCGGTCGTTCGTTTACGTCACTCCGAGCAAAAGCATTTTGCTGTTGCGGATACCTCTTCCCTATGGCTGATAAAATTCGTGGCTTTTTTTTTGAGGGGGTGTTTGTTATTTTTTTTTGGCTTTTTTTGGCTTTTTTTGCGTCTTCTCTCCACTCTCTACTGTCTTGGGTAAAATTATATTATACGAAAATAGTTTTGTGGCTGACTGTAACAACTTGAGAACATTGTAGATGGGTGTGTGGCTGAACTTTTTGTATATTGGAATTATCGAACGATTGCGTAGCTGTGTCCAGGGATTTATTTCGCCGGGGAATCGGCAATGTTTTTCTATCATTTTATTGAAAACTAATGTTTCATAATTTCTGGAGCATTAGCTTACCCATCATCAACATTGGCCATTTTTTGCTGCTCGGAGTTTCCGAAGGGTAAACTGAAATCATTTGCTAATGACGTCGAGAAACAATATATTTCGCGGTGTATCTTCGTTTTAAAAATGACAGTAAGAAACTCGAACCTCTAATAGGAGATCCTGAAAACTGAAAATGTTGGAAATCACAAACGGTTAGTTCCCTACGCGCGTTTTACGAAAATTATTTCAAATTAAAATGTAAACGAACGGATTCAATTCCCTAAATTTGCAGACGGATCTACAGATAGGAACATACAAGTCTAAATGAGTTGAAAAAAGTCTCGCCGAAACATAGTTGCTGGAGAACGACGTATTGGAAATTTTTTCGTCTATCTTCTCTCATACCCATGCCATAAGTTAGTATATAATTATGGTTAATTTAACGAGATTTTTATGAATTGCAGCTGATGGAAACGTTACAAAAATTTATGATTTAAAAAACAAATTTTTACTTTGCTTGGGCGGTTTCGTGTAAAAATGTCTATGAAAATGGGCTGTGAATTAATAAATGCCAGTATGGTTGGAAAAACGAAGTAATAAACCCGAGCATCGAGCATTAAACTGTCTGAAAATAGAAAGTTTCCATCGATGAACCATTATGCAAGAAAAAGTTATTTTCTAATGCGCTTCTTCAACAAATGGATTTGAAAATCATACTTAATATGAAAAGTAAGGTTCTAAATTTTTTTTCCCTGTATTATGGAGAAAAATAAAATCAAGATCAACATAAAAATCTTCAAAAACTCGGATGCTGTTTCAAGCATTAAATGATGAGATTCCGAGATGGACTAAAGTATAGATTTTTATGGTTCCAACTTTGTGGACAGTACATAGGTACTGTGCCATATATACTGTGTAATTCACATGAAATCAGTCTTTTAAGAAGGGTAGACAGAGCAATTTAATTGATAATATGTGCGCACTGCGATGATAGAGGGTGAAAACATTATGGAAGTGAAAATTTTCCGATTATTATTATTGTAATTTTAAATATGATGTTGTTACTGTCTTATTTACGCAGAATAAAACGTTAACATTTGTGCCACTTGATAGTTAGACTCATAGGCAATTGACATAAAAAATTTGATGCGAATTACTCGATATTTGGATTTATGAGAATTTTTTAAATGTTGAAATACCCTAACACCTATCTATTTTTTTCTTTATTTACTAAAGATTAGGCTATACACAAAAATACACGTTGTAAGGTACCATTTTCATTATAACTTATTCCAATGCACGTAGGTCCGTTAACAAAAACCATCTCAAAACTATTCAAAAACCTTGATAAATATTACGCATTTATTAAATTTCCTTGAAGAAACGACGCAAGTTCTTATACAAATTGTCAGTTTAATTCAATTTGCTCAGCAAGATGATCAACTACAAGTATAGGCGCCCAGTAAAATACGGTGAATATTCAAAATTTCTTTTCTTGAAACATGTGCCCGATAGACAAATGTATTTCACGACAATTATAACCTTTTTTTTTAGAAAAATTTACAAGGTATGCAATGAACAATGGTACGCGATTTGCAAAAACGAGAAACAATATGGACAAAAGAAAAAAAAATTTTTTTACAATGCAAAATAACAAATAATAGGATTATTTGTCTAAAAATAGGTTTTTCACAATTTTTAACTTGACATTTAGGTATCTTAGCTTTTAAGGTACGTGGGTACCTGGTCGTGTTATGTTTTAAATAAAATTTTTGGTGGGGCCAACAAAAGTTTGGGCGGTCGTCGTTCTCCATGACTCTGTCGTCGTCACCAGAATTGAATTAATGGAGATTGAAGAATTCTGCGATCATAAAATTCGAAATGTTTCTATTGTAGGTCAATATTACAACTACTCTCCAGTTATATTATTCAACCTACATAATTTATAGGTATATTGATTTAATTTTCAACATGAAATTCACTCGAAATAGTGGTGTAATAAAAATGGTCGTTCACTGAGCGAGTTTTTGTGATTAAAATCAATATTTGATCGTATCCCCTTCTGCCACTGAAAAACAAAAAAAGAGAAGTTAAATTCTGAAATGAAGATCAGAGTTGACTTGTGATCCCGAATTCATCAATTATTATAATTCTTCATCAAACTAAAAATGAATCGTATCTTATGCCGCACACATTCATCTGACGTTTTGGTTAACCCAATTTTCAACGAAATAAAAATAATAGGCCTATAGTGTGACTAAAATACACGTTGGTATTAACCTTAATATCAACTTTCAAGGTTTAAGAAAAATCGAATATATTAATGACTTGAGAGAATCACAAATATTTGGTAAATTAGGTACCTATTCACGTAATATTTTCATAAGAAACTGTAAATTAACGTACGTACTTTTTCAATTATTTTCTAATCTTTTACTTTTTTTTCTTTTGTTTTTATTGCAGCTTCCATAATAATACCATCCTTATGCCTAAAAATTAAAATTAAAATCTATAAAGAACTCGCAGCAGTAATTAACTTTTTCCGTTGATAAGGTGTCGAAAAGTTAATTCGTTTTAGGCTTTTGAATTTTTTAACATCTGGAGAAAGTGATATAAATATTTTACTTACTTACTTGAAAAAATTTTAAGCATTTACTTTAAAGTTTCTTTTCTTTTTTTTTTTCGCTTTTATTTATTAAGACCAATAAAAATTTTAACTTTCAGTAATGGTAAAAGAGTAGGAAAAAAACATAATCGATTTTAAACAATGAATCGCGTTCAGAAAGAAATACTAAAATGAATTTTTCATTGAAAACTTTCGAATAGTGCTAATATTTTTTGCATAAAAATGAAGTAACCTCCGCTAGCAACGGTGACACTTTTGTTTTATTATCTTTTTTATAATATTTTCCTCTTACTAGAGTTTGGAAAAAAAGAACATTAAAGTGCCACATTTATGCGGTTCCCGTGAAATGAAATTGGTTCTCCATTTGGCAAGGAAATGAAATTTTGCACGCGTGAAAATTATACATAAAATTTTATTTTAAATACATTAATCTTTTGAGCTGTGTACTAGGAATTGGATTTTGGTTGGGCGGGTACCTAACAGTTCCGCGCAAGTAGTCAAAACATGCCTTATCTCATATAACAGTTCCGCGAATTTTAATATACCAGTTGGGTGCATTTCAGTGTATCAGTTCTGCGTAGTAATCTTCACAGTTAAGAAAAAAATTTATATTTTTGGGCGATTATTATGGAAAAAAGAGAAAACCACACTAATTATCTAACAACTTGGGAACCAACTGACCAATTGAAACCAAAATTGGTAGATTTGATCCTTTTCTTAAAGGTAATGTTTTAATTAAATTTTATGTCTATTGAACAAAAATTGCAGTTTTTATCGAGTCTTACATAAAAAGTTAGCTTCTCCAACAACCCCAATGGCATAAACCATAAAGCCAATCGCAACTAAATTTGATATCATGTTAAAATAGTCTTGCATCAATTTATGCTTCAAATTTCGTGATTATTTCTTGAAAATTATTCATTTTAGAGCTATAATGCTGTCAAAAATGCAACATAATCGTCCATACTTGACCAACCGTAAAATCAATCAGTATTAAATTTGAATGGTCTTGTTCTTGATTTAGTACTAATGTTTGATCCAAAGTTTGTGACTATGAAATACAAATGACGCCCTGTATAGTTTTAATAGGTGTGGGTATGTACGTAGACAAATACACAGTACCACACAAATATCGTAGAAGGTGTGTTTGTGTTTGTAGTTGATGTGTGTGTGGGCTTAGCCCAGTATCAAAGTTTAGCTATGCAGACAAAATACATAGCCGTGAGTGCAAAAAGGTAGTTTGTGGATATAATCCACTGGCCCACTAGGTGGTTGATGAGTGTGTAGTACACACTCATTCGTCAATGACCACCCGTCCCCACAATAGGAATTGTACATACTTACATATATGCATACAAACATAAATACATACTACAAATTTTCAAAAATGGTGCCAAAAGTTTCCTTCGGATATGAAAAATGGGCGGAATTGTATGATTAATAAAATAAATTGGCCCACTCATCTGGGGTTTGCACGCAACTGTAGCGCTCTCTTTTGGCTGCTTATTTTTTTTCTCTCTTTCAATTCCTTAAATTCATAACAGGTTGATAGTATTAGAAAATATATGATTCGCCGCCTGCTATATTCTCACACCAAAAATATTTAAGCTGGTAATTGAGGGCGAGGACAAACCTCTATTTTACTCGCTTGAAAACAAAAAGCATTTTACTTTCACTTAGACTGCGTAATTAGTTGTACATTTGGTAAAGAACATGAAACTTTTGGGAATTTCTGACTCCGCCTTTGTAAGGTGGTAGACAGCGGTGGATTATTGGAAACAATCCCAGGTAAAAAATACTTGAAAAAGCCCATTTTAATTACAGGACGCAGGATTATTAATTTCTTAGCAGGCTTCGAAAGGCCAAAAAACCTTTTTGGAAAACGGGTCAGGTATAATTTAGTCGAGTTAATACCCGTTAGGTCCACCAATGTTGATAGGTATGCATTTATAATATAAATAATATCAATTTCAATATTCTTGAGTTTCATTCAGCAGACGGTATAGCGTGAAAGATAAGAACTTTTTAAGGACTACAGATGTGTTATAGAAAATTGTACATAAATGGCTGCACATAAAAAAGTATTATTCGGTGAGGAGGGGATGAAAATTTAAAAAAATGCTGAACAAAAATTGTAGGCTTGTAGCCTCGTCTTTCCAAATTACCACAATTCATTTTTTTCCTCCAAATTTATTTTACTTTTATTGAACACAATACGTCTAAGGTGAATAAACATTTAAAAAATTATTTTTCTCTTGTCGCATACTTTAAAAATTCAATTTAATTCTAGTTAGTTTTTTATCTTACCATAAGAGGCTTTTGCGCATGAAAAATCGTATTTACTTGAAACTTTTCGAAAAAATCTTTGTATGGGTTCCAATTAAAAAATGGTTTTCAACAGGTGACTGGGTAAGTACATCTTTACATGGGTGCAATAAACTGTAGGAGAACTTGTTATAATTTGTACGAGAATATAGGTAATTTACTCGTTCTGTCTTAAATCGCCTTAACAATTATTAGGCTTCGTGTGACATTGTTATCATCTGTTTTGCTAAACTGATAGAAGAAATCCGAAATAAAATTAAGTGGAAGCCCGTGAGACTTTATTTGAGGAAATAATTATTTTCTAAAGGAAAAAAAACTTTTTTATTTTCAATCTTTTAGGAAGATGGACAGCAATGCTATCGGAGAATAAACAAAAAACCACTTATAAAGGGCGTGAAAAAATAATAGACCCCAGTCGAATAGTATTTCGAATTATAAAAATAAGAATCTTATTCTGGATTATCGACAATATTCAAAACAGTTATTTTATGAAAAAGTTGAAGGATGCATTTGCTAAATGTATGTATTTCAAGTTGCATTCACACTACACCGTATTATAAAACAAAATATGTACGGAATTGAAGTTGAATCGGTAGTTCGTTGAAGACATTTCTCAGAAGTCATCATTTTGTTGCTTCGAATTCATTAAATTAGCATTTCTTGGGGAGTGTGAAAGAATAATGAAGTATTTGAAAATAAGTCATATTTGAAGAAAAGTCTAAGCCATTTAAGAAAAAATGAGTTATCTTATCACTACGTCTCAAGTGGTCAACTTGGTTCAGAGTTTATGTACTCTTAGACACGCTGCCAAATAGCGGTGCATCAGAATGTTTTTCGAAGGCCAAGAAAGTGTTCACAAATTTCGCTTTCTTTCCTTTTTGTATAGATTATTAAAATTTATCTTGTATCGAAACCCGAGGTTGAGGATTGATTATGGTTGAATTCTATACAGGGCGAAATTTCTATCTGATAATCTTGAAATTTGGTACACTTATTTGGATGTTCATAAAGACGAGCTCCATTGTTTTTGGTTTAGATCGGTCGTATATGATTCCTTTATTACATGCTATTATGTTGCATTTTTGGAGCTTCAATGGTTCTAAAACGCGTAATTTTCAACTAATAGACAAGAAATTTGATACAAACATTGAATATATTATATTTCATTACTGGGTAAAATTTTATTTCGAAAGGCTTATACGGTTTCAGGCATAGAGGTGATTTGAAAAAAATCTGAAACTATTTCTAAGAAAAGAATATAAAGTCCAAATGAACCAAAGAAACTGGTCGAAAGCAGGCTTGCTTTTATTTAATTTACTAAGTAATCATTTAACAATCTGCAAACGTTTTTTATAACTTCGCAATAAACTTCATTTTCCCCTGCATTTTATGAATTTCCTTGACACTTGAAGTAATTTTTACCTAACATTCTCCCAAAAAAATTTTATATTTTGATTTTATTACTGCACGTATTTATTTTTTGTAGTCACGAAACCTACATTTTTGAGCGGGGCTTACTCCACTAGTAGTTTTTTTTTTTTTTTTTATGTCAAAGATAGGGTTCCCTGGTACTTTTTTCGAATGTGTAATTAAATTTGTAACCACGCAGATAAATAAATAACTTGTTTATGACTTGTTGGTTGTTGTTTTCGTATCACTTGAAACATTTGGAATAAGTTAAAATTGGGAAATAGGTATCTTTTTATCATATAATACTTGGAATTAAAAACGAGTCCGTCTGAAAAACTATCCCAAAGTTTTGGAATCATCGGGGAAGTCGAAAGGGATTTTTAAAATTAAAAATATTTAACTTCACGGTATTTGGGCACGTTTTAAAACTGTGCAAAAATTTTTCAATCTCAACAATCAACAACCATTTGGTTGAATTGATAACTAATTTTGAAAAGAATTCTGAACTGAAACTTTCGAACTTAATAATAGATCTCAGAATAGAAATTTTGAAACGAAACTTGGTACAAACCATCTAAAAATAGGCTTCTATTTAAGGTTAAAATGTTTTGAAAATGTGTTAAGTGGAAGAGGTGTAATACTGCAACAAAAAAAAAGCAACTTCAATCTACAATAATATAAAGATGTGTATAAAACTGTATAATAGTGTACGGAATTTTTTGATTTCTCAGAAAATGCAAAAATTTTCCATGTTACTTATTATTATCTTTTTTGTTTTGTTCTTTTTTTTTTTCAAACGGGTTATTCGATTTGATAAAGTTTGGGAAACAAATATTACGAAAAATATAAAAAAATATAGTCATAATACGGGAATTATTGAATACATTTTAGAAGGAAAGTTTGGAATAAAGTTAATTTCTTCTTCGTAATTTCTGATTTCTCAAAATTTTGAATTACGTACTGCTATGCTAGAAACTTTACTCATACAACAATCCGGAAAAAACATAATTATTTTCAATGTAGGTACTAAGAACTTCATCGTTTAGGTGAATTCTGTTAATTTTTTTATAATGAAAACAAAAATAGGGATTTAGACCAAAAAAAAAATCAAAAACAGAGGATGGGTGAAAAATACGCATCTGATGATCATTATTGGAGACAATCGATTTCCAAAAAGTTGATTAACTCGAGTAGCGATAAGAATATGCATTCGTTTTATCGCTACGAATCAATCGAAGCAGTGTTTAAGTGTTTAACCCTTTTGCTCCAAAGACAGGCAGATGATAAGAATTAAAACAGATTTAAATATTAATTCTCTGTGGTTTGATGTTTGATTACAAATCAACTCTGTATAGCATGAAGTGGGCTTAAAGGGGTGTTTCTTTTCAAAATAAACCTACCTGAAATTATTTCTCTGCCCCATTTGCTCGGTCAAATTCCATTGAAAAAAGTATTGTGGAATACCTTGTCGTGAGAGATATTCACACTAGAAGGTTTTCAATAGTATTTTGCGTGTTCTGCCACTTTATACAATTAAGTATGGGAGAGCCAAATCCTTGGCAAACACTGGCGATTTTTGAGCCGGTTCTGAGAGTTTATATACAGGATTTGGTACATGCACACAGACACACATGCATACGTACATGTACGTAATTATGTCATGCGTTACGTCGTTTCTTACCTGCGTTGAGGTGATAAGAAACGACGCAGCGTGTTTGGTACCGGGCTGTGACATTACCGAGATCGTTATCAGGTAATTGATCTCTGTCCATGCCATGTATCTTACCTGTACGTACGTACAGGTACGAACATACAAACGCACCAGTGTATATTTGTTTAACGTCATAAAGACGATTATTGCCAGCCTTTGGGCGGCGACTGTCGTCGAGAGGTGCGAGCCCCTATTACCTCATACGAGTATTGTCCCCACAAGTATGAATATCGTTGAATTCCGATAAGACCTTAATCAAACCATAACTTACTAACTTTCTCGGTGGGTAAACAAAGGATATGAAATTGAATTTTAAAAACTAATAATCGAATTTGGAACTCGGATAGTCGCTTCACGCTTACACAGCGTATAGGTAGTACCTATCTCACAGAGTTATAAAATTTTTCTTTTTGTTTATGAACTAAATTTATTTAGCCACGCACGAGTAAGCTCGAATGAAAAAAAAAACAAAAAAACATTCTTATATGCCACTTACACACACACACATTCACTCGAAATTCACGATTCGAAGTAAAATGAAAGCTGTCATTTTTGACATGCGAGAGATACGTCGGATTAACTTGTGGTTTTTCGAATGTTTCATAAAGTTCATTGGAAGAAGAAGAAGAAGAAAAAGAAAGGAAGAAAAAAGGTGAAAAAAAGAATAAAAAACCCGATGATTATACCTTGTCAACACCCACCCCTGTCAATGTTTGTGTTTTCGATACAAACGTCACGTTACCGATCAATTCCGTTGAATTGTATTCAACTATTTCGTAACATGAATTTAGTATTTCCGTTTTTTTCTCATTTTTTCGGTTTATATTCTACACTATTACTTACGTACTTTTTTTTACCATCAACTTCGGTATTATTAACGCCGTTAGTTTTAATGCAATTTTTTTTTTTTTTTTTTTGCCAACATAATAAAAATGGGCTACTGCTAACGGGTAGATATTTTAAGGAGTGGGTATACTCTCCGTACAGGTAATTTATTGTAGCAGGTATGCGAATAGGGGTGGTAGAATCCAAGACCTGAACACACTCAATACAGTAGGCTATAATGGGCCTCACCTATAATGAGTATTCATAAATTGTCGGGGAATGTCGACTTTAAAAAGGGTTAAATGAATATTGACTTTGAAAAAGGTAGAGAGGGTGAAATTTGTGAAAAACGTGACAAAAAAGCGTCACGAAATATGCAACGTAGACTATTTATCTGTTTATCTATTATTATCTATTTATTTAGACCAGTGGTCTTCAATCTTTTCGTTGTCAAGAGTTGAAATATATTTTTGGAGAAGGCAGACGGGTCACATCATCAACAGCTTTTAATTTGGATTTGGAAACAATAATGGTGTAAAAGTTTCTTTGTTCTGTCATATTTTAAAGTCTGACTTTTTCTCTTTTTGTAAATACTTTCACGGGCCACAGAAAATCATCTGACCGGCCGCTTGTAGCCTACGAGCCGTGGGTCGAAGACCACTGATTTAGACTATTTATCAATTTATTAAATTTTTTAGGAACTTATCCATTTATCGACGGCGAATGTTGACTTTAAAAATGGTTAAGGCGGAAAATTTGTAAAAGCATCACGAAAAAGCGTTACAAAGTATGCAACGCGGTGAATGTCGACGTTAAAAAGGGTAGTGAGGGTAAAATTTGTAAAAATGTTACGAAATTGTTATGAAGTATACAATACAGTTGAATCATCTATTTATCTGTTTATTTATTTATTTTTTTAGGTACTTACCTATCTTAAGGAAATGTCGTTCACGTCACAATTCTTATCAGTATTCTTATTGGGTGGCTAAATACTCGCGAAAAGCATCGAAAAGCATAGAAATGTAGGGATTTTTGATCCTAACTGTCTTAAAATAAGAGATAGCTGCTCGTTTGTCATAAATAAAATTATAGAAGAAGCTTCAAGGAATAAAATAAGCCGAAGAACAAGAAATTTGAGTCATTAATAGGTGAGAAAATGATTTAATTTGATGTTATCAGGGGAATTAATCCTGAAGACAGCTAATAATACCGCTCAAAAACATCACTTTGAGGTACGATTTCGTGTTTTTTTCAATTCTCTCGGATTCTAAGGGCTCAAATTTCTTAATCATTGGCTTATATTATTCGTTGAAGTCACCTCTAAAATTTCATTTATGTCAGATAACTGCCTATTACTTGTTTTAAGATAATTATGACCAAAACTTAGAATATTCACAATGCTCTTCATGTGTTTTAGCCCACCAGTGAGATAAAGCTTTTAGTTTTTACGTCACGCAACATTGCTTCATTAATTACATATTGATGTGGATATGTTAAAATGGGTGGTGACGAGCATTATGTAAAGGGTAGTTGGAGAGACTGATGACGTCATAATTTTGGATTTAGAAATTTTAATGGCATCGTAACTTGTTTAAGAGGCATCCTGTTGATAGAATCGTAGTGATTAGGCATTTCGTAACGCTTTTACAAATTATTTTGATACAGAAATGTTTCATTTGCTAATTGGAACGGTTCAGAGTCGTAACATTCGCCGAACACCGCCGAATTGGCGACAGGTTGCAAGGGCTGTTAATTTTTTTTCCGATTAGTTATAAGCTACATTGTAATAAACTTGATTCAATTACTCTCTTTTATTTCAATATCCTACTTATTTATTTGCACTATTACCTTTTTTCAAATATCAGAGATGCAGATTATGTCGGCTGTATTTTTTGTTTTCGGAACCCTCTGAGTTTTGTTTCTAATGTTTTCATTCTCGTTTTTAAGATGGCCGAAACATAATCTACCAAACTTTGTTTTCCCGTTTAAAATTCATTATTATTCATTTCTGTTGAATGGCAGATCTTTTGGTTCGCAACTGTCATTACGAAAACCAGTAAAACCAATAAGAAACATGTCTTTCTAATGGAGATAAAGGCACATTTTATTATATTCTTTACACTTGGAGCTTATATACGTTCCTAATTCATGAGATTTATTTTAAAAGTTGATAAAATTTGAGATGAACTTTTTTGTTTTTTGTGATCATTACTGTGGGTCTACGTTTTCAGAAAATAATTTAAAAGTTGATTTCTGAACGCCATACCAGTTGCGTACTTCGCTCATTTAACTGTTGGCAACAGTAAAAATAGGTTAGGTATCAATATATATATATACATATATATACAAAAATTTACTGGAGGAACACTAATTTTGTGACAAAATTCCATCTTTGACTTTCGAAACATACATTCCCTGTTCGATGGTTAATTTCATATTTCATCGTTTCTTATTTTATATCAACTCTCACAATAAGCTGGTTTTACGACTTGTGCACTTCAGCCTTTTTTTTTTTTTTTTTTTTTTTTAGGAATTCAAAGCGTTTATTTTTATTTCAAAATTACGCAATCATCATCTGGATCAAATTTGTACGCTATATTAATCCAATACCAAGCATATTTCATTGACAAATCTGTTTATGCTGCAAGGTTACTTACTAAGCCCAACCAATTTAGCACTCACAATCAATGTGGTATCATGCAAGGTTCAACAATTTAAAATGTACTATTAAAATGATATATAGATTTCGCTTTCTTGAAAAACTGAAAAATAAGTAGGCTAAATGTACGAATCAGCAGCAAGTTATCACGGTTGTATAATAAATTTTCTAATTCGTGCAGCGTAAGTATAATATTTCATAACATGGAAATACAACTCTGCATATTTAGCCTTGATATTTTTCATAACGAAAGGCCATGATGTAGTTTTTTCCTGTAAAGGATAAAAAAAATGCTTCGTGTGAAAAAGACGTTAAAATCAATTATCGTTGTAAATTTTAAAAAAGAAAACTTTTGCTTCTTCACCATATTCATAAAATATAGCTTAAAAAAAAAGAAAAGAATTATCGAAAAGCATGTTGTGAAAATACACCTAACGAAGCATTTTCAAGAGGAGGAAAAGCTTGCTGAAAAAAGACCAAGGATAAATTATTCGGATAGTGTGCCAAGCTCATTATGTAATTTCTTTCTAAAAAGGCGGGTAAGAAAGACCTCCAAAATGACGTCTTTCAAAGTAAAAAGCTTAAAAGAAAAAAATAAGAAAAAAAATCTGAGAAAAAGGTCTGAATAAGTAGCCTACGTAGAAACTCACCATACTATAACTTTATAACATGTAGACCTACCGAATTACCGAATGTAGGTGTCATGTTTCCATTTTATTTATTTTACTTTCTGGCAAATGAGGAAACCTAATGATGACGATAATGATGATGATAATGATGATGATAATGATGATGATAATGACGATGATACTGATATAAGCGATAAAGAGAATAGTATTGACTACAGAGGAAAAATAATCCTCTTTTTTCATGTTGTTGTACGTAAAAATTTCGAAAGTAGTATTTTTTTTTCTCGCAAAATAAAATTTATCGATAATTTTGGAAAAGTCTACATTATTAATGCTATATTTTCGAAGTATTTGATTGGCAAATTTTGTACTTTTAAGAAATGTCGAAAATTTTCACGGAAATTTTTACCCAGAAATTTTATTTCTCAAAATTTCATTACGTAATTAATAGAAATTCACATTTTTTGAATAATTATAGATTTCAGTTACTGCAAAAAGTCAATATTTTCAGTGTTTTACGTTCAAGTGACAAGCAAAAATAGTGGATGAAAATAAAATGAAGATTAAAACCAAAAACAACTGAGCCAACGTCAGTGCACTTACTTGAATTCGCGCTTAAGCTAAAAACGACCAAATAATTTAGGTATTGTTTGTTTTCGATTTTTTGAGAAAAACGGAAACTCATGTAAGCTATTTCACTTTGCTTTCCATCATCTCACGTACTTATGAAAAACCATGTTCCAGTTTTAATGAGAAAACCCAAAACAATTGTACGAAAATTTCTTGAGATTGAAGCTAATAAAGATTTTATGATAGTTTGAATGACTCAACCTCTATGAGTGTCATGACTTTTAAGTACAAATTCAGTTTTTTTCGCATTGTATTAGGTGTTCTGGATATAACATACAACCACCTCCTCTATCATTCTGACTCATTGTTATTGTTTTCGTTGACAAATTACTGCATAGAATAAAAATTTCTACCCCAACGAGAGGTTAATTTAAAATTCCGGATTTTATTTTATTTTATTTTGCCCTTTTCATCCCTGGTGATGGCTTCACTTAGCGTACTTACCAAAAGTAGAAAGCCATTTCAGAATATATTCAATGTTTTTTCATTCCATCTTTTTTCATCCCTAAGAGTCTGAGAAAAGTTTTGATGTGAAAACGGAAATTAAATTTGAACTTGGCATCGCATAAAACCAGTGACGATATATCACTAAAAAATACAAATAATATTTTTTGCCACTTTTTTTGAGTTATTTGGGGCTTAAAAATAGCTTTGATCTCCAAACTGACATAAGTAGAATGGAGGTAGAATAAATTGTAGATATCACCTAAAAATATGCGTAATTTTGTTTTCACCACTCCCTCATTTTGAGCTCCCTAAACTATAGATCATAAAGACAATTTACTTGTGAAAATGGATATTCAATTTGAAATTGGCATTTTAAAAACTGCCTGGGCCATCATTAATTTCTTCATTACAGTAGTTCGAAAAGAAATACATAGTAATGGAACTGCAGCATTATAGTATTGAGAGAAAAGGAAATAGAGTTCTGGGAGACAGAGATTGAAATATTTTTTTTGTTTCTCTTTTGTTCTATCCTTTGTTAATCCCTCAACCAACGCCAATTAAATTTATGATGTAGTTTTTGTTCACGCAAAATATGCACATTTTGCTGTACCTGCCACTCAGCATATTATGAATATGAACTGATCATAATATAATAAGCAGCCTATTTCAACCTGTAAGAAGTGAGTTTGCTAATGGTAAAAGAATCTCTCATATCTGTGGGGCTTGCCGTGGTTGGGATTCAATCATTACACCTCAACATTAGTCCAATTATAAAATTAACGCCCTACCTGATGGGGTATGGAGCCACTTCTATGATCAAATGAACGATAGGTACTCTAGTGGCACAAATACCACACCACTCTTCCCCTAGTACCAAGATACCCCACTACTGACAATATGACGGTAAGAATGACAATGAATGAAACTGAAAGGCAGTATGATGCAGGCATAGAAGGAACCCCTCAACCTTACTGGCTCTCACAGTCCTCTACTGTTGCTGCCACTCGACTCAAATTGGTATTGGCCAGTTGGGGTGAAGAGGTGGGATTGCTGTCAATTAGTATTAGATGTATCTGAAAGATAATGCTTGCTCCAGTTCTCTCAACCATCGTCTGGTGTCATCACTTGTGAGGCTTTTCATGGTCTGTATTCAACCACATGACCTCCACATTTATGTTATGGAGCCACTTCTATAATCGGACAAACTGTAGTGTACCATAATTACGCAGATTTCATAATATGCATTTAGTAGTTCTCAAGATTACCCTTTTTTCTCAAACATACTGAACACTTCTTGAACACTTTTTGTACAGATACGTATTATACAGAAGTATAGATGTAGACAAAGATACTTAAAACATAGATGTAGAGTACTGGCTCATTAATTAGAGAGTGCAGATTTGCAGGGCTGGCAACTTTTCATTTTCCCATGTGTAGCAAAAAAAAAAAAATTTTTTTTGGTGTAAATTTTACACAGAATAAAGAGTAATTGTGTGTAAACATAATTATTTCCCATGTGTAACGAAAACCACTTGGGAATTTCTCATGTGTAGCGATTGCTACACATGCTACACAAAACTTGCCAGTCATACAGATTTGCATGGACTCTGAATTATACTTTAACTGGGTCAATTTTTGAGAGGTATAAATAATATAAAATTTATGCGAAGTATACAATTTCCTAAGAATGAAGAATTTTCTAAAGCACTCTGCTTGGATTCTCTGTGAATGGGAAGTCAAGTAGCTTATGCGATGTTTCAATAAACTTATGTGAATATTTTTCATAACATGGCAGTTTCTTCTTTGTTTATATTTTACTATTTTGAATAGATAGGGTTGGTACATCTTAGATAATTGTAGGTGCCTAGTGACTATCTTTCTATCTTTTTAGTGGAGTACTAAAATCAAGATTCCAGGAGGGTTTCATTTATTAAATTTGGAAATGCTCGTTGTTTTGCCATTATTGAGGAAAAGAGTTACGAGTTCTTGTTTTGGGCTCTGTGATGAGTCCTATAACTATATTTTGGTAGGCTAATTTTATTGATATTATTATTATTATTGTGGAATACCTTATCGTGAGAGATATTCACACTAGAAGGTTTTCAATAGTATTTTGCGTGTTCTGCCACTTTATACAATTAAGTAGGGAGAGCCAAATCCTTGGCAAACACTGGCGATTTTTGAGCCGGTTCTGAGAGTTTATATACAGGATTTGGTACACGCACACAGACACACATGCATACGTACATGTACGTAATTATGTCATGCGTTACGTCGTTTCTTGCCTGCGTTGAGGTGATAAGAAACGACGCAGCGTGTTTGGTACCGGGCTGTGACATTACCGAGATCGTTATCAGGTAATTGATCTCTGTCCATGCCATGTATCTTACCTGTACGTACGTACAGGTACGAACATACAAACGCACCAGTGTATATTTGTTTAACGTCATAAAGACGATTATTGCCAGCCTTTGGGCGGCGACTGTCGTCGAGAGGTGCGAGCCCCTATTACCTCATACGAGTATTGTCCCCACAATTATTATTATTATTATTTTTTTTTTTTTCAATTTATTTTTGTTAAATTTTTTTAATATGATTTTATTATGGTCACTAGCAAAAAAATGAATGTGACTTAGTTCTTGTATTAACAGCTTGAGGGGCTGATTGTTGTTATCAGTTATCTCTTATCAATGTGATTTTCTTCCCACTCAAGTTGCTTCCTGTATTTCCAACAATTGTTGTGACATTGGGGTAGTAATGTGGCTCTGTAGTTGAAGGTTACTATGTTCAAATCCCCAAATTTCCAGTTTTTTTTAATGCACATTTTTTTGTACTTTTGGATATAATAGCTGGTGGCAGGAGTTTTACTCGTCTTAAAAAACCGTATTTAAGAAAATTAATTTTTACCTAACTTATTGATTGCGGGGATATCATCCCAGGTGAGGATTAAGGGGCTTGGACTGCCGATGACAGTCAGTGCTGAAAGGTTGGCCAATATTGTGCAACATATAATTACTAACGTTTGTTCATTTGTAATTACTTGTCACATTTTACAAGTAACTTAAGTTACAATTACCAGACAGTGATTAATTGAGAGATCTTTCTTGGGGTGACATCATAAACTGGTTATTAGCGCATGTGACATACTTTATCAGTTGTCATAATAACCATAAAGGACGACGTTGTTAATTAGTGCAAATACATGTGTATTTGTACATATTATGTGTGTTTGTGTGCGTATCAAGAGCCAGGTATAAAGGACGCCAGTAAACAACACACAGTAGCGAGTGTTTACTGAGGTTGGCTCTCTCGATGAAACTGGTAAACACGCGAATAACTGAAGACTGACTTCTGCAGTGGAATCTCTTCTATGATGTAAGGTATTCCACATTGATATAATATATAGGTCATTGTTTTGTTTAGTTGTTTGTTTATTATCTTTGAATTCGCTAGCATTAATTACAAACTATTCAATTCAGCCTATCGATCAATGTCTAATAATGTTTACCATGTCAATACTATGATAGGATATCCAGAAATAATGGGTGAGGATAAATTTTTCAAAAATGCAAAATATGTTTTTCTCATAAATATTACTTGGATTTAAAAAATATGGAAAATCATCTCATCTCAAGCCATTTTATTTAAGTTCGGGGAAGAATGGTGTTTCCCCGATTGACTACAACCTTGACTCATTTCTCAGGTATTACCATTACTAGATCGTATTCTATGCTTTATTAAAGAACATTCTATTGAATTTTTGCTTTATCCAAACTTTGAGGGTTCCGAATAATTAGGACTAAATTTTAAATTCCCATTGAACATATTTCTTTATCGCATTGATTTTTATTCCCTACTTTATTTGAAAACCCACCACATAATCTTAATCAATGACTTGTTTTTTCATAGTATGTTTTTTGTTTTTTCTTTCATTTTTCATGCGTAAAAAATTAACATTTCAAATAATGTAAGTAGGCCTACTCCATTAACGATTGAATAAGAATTAAATATTAGCTACCTTTCGGCGAGAAAATGTGATATCTGCAGCGAAGAAAAACAGAAAAACAGAGACGAAAAAAAAACTGGAGAGAAAAATAGTAGAAGCATCAAAGCAATAATACTTAACTGCCTATCACAAAGGAAAGTCATTGAGAAAAATTCTCACGAACGTATTTCTTATTAATACGAGCTTCAATACGAGTGGTAATTAAAAACCTTGCGAAAAACTAAGGCACTTAATGTTAAGATAATTACTTCGTGAAACGTGGATACAATTAATTAATTACTTACCGACAGAAAAGGGAGAGTGGAAAAAGAAAGATGGTAAAGGAAAGGGAAGCAAAAAAAATCCAAAGTGAAGTGTTTTCTTGTCAATAGTGGAGGAGAAAAAAAAAAAAGAAGAGAAAGAAGAAGAAAGATTTGAATAGTCTATCGAGTGTAGTAATTAACATTTGTGATGTAATCATCGGTCTAGAGGATAAATAATAGGTCAATAGCTTAGAGGAACTGAAGAAAAACAAAAAGAATTTATCAATATTAATGCGTATTTGAATAACACGAATTTGAAAAAAAAAAAGAAAAAAAAGCAAAAAAGCAAAAGAAAAATGTTTACGCAATCCAAAATTAATTTAAACGCTAGCTGAAAAATGAAAAAAATAATAATTCGAATAATTTTCGCGTGGCACATAACAAAAAGCAAAAAACCTTCATTTTTCGAGGGTAAGGGTAAGTGGAGGGATAAGAAAAATATGTTATAGCTGCATTATAAGTTCTTGCATAAATTGTTTCGAAGGTTTTTCGTTATGTTTGCATGTTATTTCAAACCAAAATTGTTTTATCGATTTTCTTATTGAGGTAGCAGTAAAGTGAAAAAATTCAGTTTCTAAAATCGAGTTTAAATGCGAAATGAAGAAGCACGTAAGTACGAAAAACTTTACGAACCATTGTCACCATGATTGTATATGAGAATGATTTTATAAAAGAAGGACTTCAATGTACACCGTCGGAGAAAATTACTGAACGTTCAAAAGAGGTGGAAGAATATTGGTAAGAATGGTCCCTGCATGAGTCACGAATCTTAGGCTTAGTTTTTTAATTTGTGATGCTAGTGTGGAAGAACCGATCAAAGCCTGACAATCATATTAAAAGACGTGCTTTCTATTTTTAAAAGTTTTCATTGGTAAAACTTTGTTTTTGTAGCGCCCTCCCAAAAAGTAGAAGTTTTCGTGGCCTTAAGCTGTGGTCGCTAAACTTCCTCAGTGGCTGAGCTTGGTACCAACTTTAAAAACTGAAAGTCCGTCGTGAGCCACAGCGAGCTAAAACTTTATATTGAACAAAGAAAAAATTTTCACGGTGCTACAAGCGTGTACCACATACTTCTTCGGTGAAAAAAGTGTGCAAAAAATTCACACGATTTGCATTTCTCGTCCAGTCAAAGGATATATTGGAAATGATATTTGTATTTAATTTTTATTTTGTTAAATAAATATTATCCCCACTTGAGAGTATTTCGTAATCATGATTTTTTCGTTAACTTTGTTTTCACTTTTTGTTAGGCTTACTATCTTATGCGATGGGGACTTAAAAATGGATTACATAGTTTTTCTGTTTGTAGGTAGGTAAACTGTTTTTTCATAAGTACTTTTACTCATACCTTACATTCTGTTTCGGGACAAATTTACTACTTTTGCGCCCATAGGACCTTTCAAGTTTGCTACTTCCTTAAACTTTCTGTAAAATTAATTAGGGAAATACAGTTGTGACATAAACTATGGGCTATCCGAGTTATTATTGGAAAATTTTGTAGCATAACTTTCATTAAGAATAGCTAGTTTCCAACAGCAGTGCACTTTTAGAGGTCTGAATTTCTAAACATAGGTGGTTTTAAAATAGGTTCAGGTTAAAAACGAGTTTTTAGAAGATAAGCTTTCATTTGTTTTGATTTTAGTTTCATGCAAAATAAACATTATTTCGTTGCAGAAAGTTGGCCGCGGTATTGGTATAATTTTATAATAGTGAGTTGAATAAAATGTTTTGGAAAAAACCTAGTTACACATCAGTCTAGATCAGAACGTATCATAGATCATAGTCTTCCCATAGAATAATATTGTAGATACAAATAAAAACGTAATTTAAAGGGAGGGCGTATTAATTCAAGTTCGGACTTTCAGTTGGTTATTTTGTAGGTTTTCTGATTCTCCACCCTCTTTCAGAGCTCTGGGCACTCTTTGTGGGCTCTCAGGCTTTTTGCCAAGGTGGCAACTGCCACCTTGAAACCCAACTGGCATTTCACTGGGTATATGTGAGATTGATTTATTTCTAAAATATCCACCAAAAGGGTAATGTGCAGCTATCTGATTTGATTAGTAATATTTTGTCCCTGAGAAAGCTAACTTTCCGATAAAGAAAATTATCTGTAAAACTACTTTTCTACATGCACTATTTACAGCTCTAAAACACAGCAAATACTCTACTAATTAGTAATTGTAATTATGTATGTAAATTAGTAGCGTTACTGTTAAAATATGGACATTTACAAAAAACTAGTGGCTGTAAAAAGAGTGCCAAATTAGGAGTTACAGTTAATTTAACATTGGTTTTTAACTTTGGTAATGCTTATGTACCGCTAAAATTAGCAGTGGAAATTTTTAATTTTTTTACTAATTAGCTGTGAATTGTTTACTGGGGATGGAGTGTCCAGTATTGTATTGTTTTCAACGAGTGAGCTATTAAGATTTGTGAGAACCCAGCAAAAAAGTAAAACTCATATCTCTATGAAACCAATACTGCAATGAATAAAAATGTAGGTCTGCCTGGACTGCGGATCGAACAAGCAACCTACAAGTTTAAAAGCAGTGACGATATCTGCATGGCCACGCCACCACCGATAGATATTTGTGTGTGTGTGTGTGTGTGTGTGTGTGTGTGCCTATGTATATTCACATCTCCACAACCACTCCCCCATTCTACAGCTACAATGCAGTATGACAGCACAGTAGAGGGTGGAGCTAAGCTGCGGATCACGTAGGAAACCTACCAAATCACATAGGCTTACACCATCATCTCTTCTACACCTCTCTGTGTAGGGGGGTTTGTGAACAAGAAGAGGAGTGCTATTATAAATTTGTATCACATCGGGGTCACCATTTTGTAGGTCTGCCTGGATTGGGGATGGAACCAGCAACCTAAAAGTATAAAAGCAGTGACGATATCCACATGGCCACACCACCACTGATACATACTCATGTGTATGTGCCTATATATGTTTACATACCCATGAAAAGCAAATTACCCCTCAAAGCTAATTTTATATAGGTACTCACATGGAAACCTTGTGAAATCTAACCATTTCAAGTATATTTTGAAAATTTTATGGAAAAATGTTGAGACATGAAACAATTATTAGTTATGTTAAAACGAAAGTCTGAGAATAAAGAAAAATGAAGGTCAGTAAAGGGATTTTGACTATCTTGATAAGATCTATAGTAGAAACCCTACAGTCTTTTAAAAAACAGTTTATTGATCTGTGAGTCACCGATGGTAGGTACGTTAGGTTTGTTTCGTTATCACATTACCATACTTTCCCACGGACTTTTTTTGAAAATTCTTTCTACTGAGCCGTCATCGAATTATAAAGAATAGTTTCATAAGTAGGAGATAAATAAAGAGTTGTTTCTGACTATCAGCTCCTCCCTCTTCGCCATCAGCTCAGCCATGCTACACGTTTGGATATGACCATAATATATGAATGTCACAAGTTGCAACCCTCATTGAAGAAAAAATGACAAAAAACCACGATGAAAAATTGCTCGGGCAAAAATAATAAGTTTAAAAATTTGATTGCACTGAGCTTGAGTGTAGTACAGAATTCTAAACGACCAAAAGCTGAATGCACCATTTTGAGAAAAAAAATGTATGTCCTATACGTGAATGCAATTTCGTTCGCATCTATTTTTATCACAAAATCAAAATTAACGGAGAAAAACTAAAAACCGAATTTAGGAGAATAAACACCACTTTCCCAAAAATGCAAAAGGGGGATTATGCAACTTTTGGTACGTAATTCCAGGAGACTCACCCAACAACCCCACATTGTTAAGTTTCTGCGATAATTTTTCATCTCTTTCCTCATTTTGTGGCGATTTGACTCGACTATCTATAAATCAATGGAACCAAAATTATCGAAATCGCTGTTGGAGTTAGAGAGTTGATACACTTTTGATAAAAAAAAAAAACTCGGCGCTTCGCGCCTCGGGAGGGGGCTCCGCCCCCTCCACCCCCCGGGATGTTATTACTTTGAGCCTGACGGCTAAAATGTAAAATACCTGACCCTTCAGGTTTTAGCCCCCTCTCTCTCTTCCTCTTTCTCACTCTCACTGTAATATTATAAGATACCACTTCTTAAAGAAGTGATCAAGATGAACTCTTTGGATGTTGCAAATTCCTTTGCGGAGCTCTCCAAAACACCACTGTTGAAACTGGATGAACTTGAGCTAAATAAACGAATTGAGATAGGTAGAAAGCCTTTATTTTATCATATTATAATGTGTGGTCTTATATACGCGCTACTTTTGGGTCGCTCTTTCCTGTCGTTTTTTGGCTGGGGACCCATCGCTAAAACCTGAAGGGTCAGGTTAAAAACAGTTTGCCTATTGAATACACGAGACTAACATCTTATTCGTAACATTTTTTGATATTTAGGAAGGCCATCTTTCTGAGGTGCAAAAAAAATACGAGTAACATCGTACCATTCGACATCTACTTCAGATCCAGGTACGAATTTTCAAAATTGTTCTTCTTTGCTAGTAATGGCAGCAGACTATGTAGGCCTTCAAAATAAATACCAATGTATCGTTTTAATTGTGAATCAATAGTGCTCGTGCATTAAATGTCGTTTTAATTCAGGTTACGAGTCGACGAAAAAAATTAGAAATAGAAAAAGAAAGTCAATTTCGTTAAGTCTGGCCGAAAACAGTTCGCACACGTTAGGTTATCTATTGTTTGTGATTAATTAACCATTATAATTTCCCCCAAATATGTATAGCGGACCGACAGAAATTGAGTGGTTGGCAAAAATTGCTGCTACTCCTCGTACAGCCAGTCGCATCACTCCTCCCCCATCCTGCCGACGATTGAATGCGGAAACATTTGCATACGATCAAAGCCATAAATTATTCAGTAACTTCAGTATCAAGCAACGATCCTACCTTGACAATAAAAATTGGAGCATCCTTCCATCAGTTATTCGTTCTAAAATATTCATTGGAAAAAAAAAAAAAGAAGAAAAGCGAAACGAAATGAAAGACTACCCGTATCTAATTTGGGTGAAAATCAAAATTTTAATTTTCGTTCTAATTCGAATGTGCCTGCGCTGCTGTGGAGAATTAATTGGGGTACAGAGAATAGACATTCGTGTAGAGTGCATTATGCAAGCGAAACTATGTAGATGAATGTGAATTCATTTAAAATGACTCAAAATTGGCTTTAAATTTTCAATAAATAAAATATGGAGAGAGTTTGATCCCAAAGTAAACCATGGTTCAAGTGAAAAAACTCTCCATGTGAAAATCATTAGATTTCATATTTTTTTGGTGTGTATTACAGAACAACTATGATAACAGCTTTTCACGAAAAAACGTTTAAATATATTTAATCAAGGAAAGTTTGTAAATCGATAGGTGATAATTTTCAAAATGTCCTAGTTTTTAACCTTTCTTAGAAGTTATCCACATATAAATTTCTAAAATGATTTAAAGTGGAGGGACCCATTTCTTAATGCAACAAAGAGTTGAGATGATATGGCTTCTTAAAAAGTAATAATTTTCATCTTCTCTTCCTCCCAAATATAGGTAAAACTTTCAAAGCTTGATGAAAATAAATAATGTAAAATTATGTTAATTTGTTTTCGTGTCTGGGGAGGTTACAATAGATTTATAATTTTTGTACTCTCTCTTTGGGAGAGAATCAATGTTCAGACATTTTGTAAAGGATTTTTTTCATTTTGACCGTCAATCAAACCAGTAGGTTATGCCTAACCTCTCCGCACCGTGTATATTATCAACAACGCTTTGTGCTCTACTGTCCCTGTAAAAGTAAAAACCAAGAGCGTCCATAGGTCCATCGTAAGGGGGTCCACACATTCTCAGAGGTCTCTTCTGGTCTTCCCTCAAACAGTTACATTGACAAAAAAACACAAGTTTTAGAAGTCGAGCTTTTTTTATTTCCTAACAGAGGGTCTAGACCCACAGGACCTCCTCCTTATGTACACCCTTGACCAAAACATTGTGGTTGACTTAAGATATGGGCTATAAAATGTGAACTTGAAACAATTCAGGTATCCACGCAAATAATAAAACAGTTTAACTCACAATACAAATTGGATGCGAGCGGCCGTCTGCAGAAGCGTAAAGCTCTTGAAAAAATAAATGCACCAAACCCCTGCACTAGGTTAGGGCCCATATTCACAAATGTCACTATAAGCTCCCTTCACTTAAATTTCAGTTTAAAAAAGTTTTTGCACAATTTCGTACTTAAAAGTGTAGGAACGTTGTATCTCTTGAGAGTTTCAATGTGCAAAAAAAGTTACCACACTTTTAAATACAAAATTGCACCAAAAGTCGTTTTTAAGTGAAGTTTAAGTGAAGGGAGGTTAAAGTGACGTTTGTGAGTATGGGCCTAGGAGTTAATAAAAAATAAAGGTTGTAGGTTTGTGAACAGTAGAGCGAAAGAGGAGACCTCACATCTGAAGCGATTTTAATAACTTGATTGTACAAATAGTATCTATAAGAAAAGATGGGAGTGGGTACGTTTTTTGTTTGATGATTTTCTCAGCATTTTGGTATTATGTCGGGACTCACTGGTATGAGGCATAGGGGCTCAAACCCATCAACAACAGTCACCGCCCCAATGGGCTGGCAAATAATTGTCCTTGTGACGTTAAATACACACAAATTACGTTTGATCGTAATTACCTGCATGTACTTGCAGGTAATGTATGAGTACCAAATTGTGACACATCTCGACAATCCGATGATGTCACGATCTGTACACAAACTGGCCCATCATCTCTTATCACCATGAGAGATGATGCAACCGGGCCACTCTCACTTACGTACATATTCCTTACATACATGTGTCTGTGTGTGTGCAAATAAGCCAGTATAAAAACTGTCCAAACTGGCTCTAAAATCACCAGTGTTTGCCTTGGTTTTGGCTTACGTTAAATATGAAGTGGCTGAACACGCTTAAATTCTGTTGAATTTACCTTCTGGAGAAAATACTTTCACACGACAAGGTATTCCACATATTATTTTTTTAAACTATTTTTTTTTTATATCCCGCCTTTTGCGTTTAGTCTATTTTGAGGCCTAATTTTGATCAAATTGTTTTGAAATTTGAAACACATATTTGGATCAATTTAAGGAAAAACTATTATTTTTGGTCTGGATCGGGCACATAGTTCATCGGTAGGTCAGTTCAAATGCATTTTTTATTGAACAGCGTACAGGTTGTAATTTTCAATTGATAGGTCTTAAATTTGGTATACTATGTGTTGTTTAGGTCAAGGACAGTACCTACTAATTTTTGTAGGGATAAGTCTTACGGTACGTCTGATAGAGAGAGTTTTGTTGTAGTTTTGGCAGATTAATGACTCTAAACGGAGTAACTTTCAAGTTATAGTCACAAAATTTGGTACAGGTATTGATCTAAAGTATATCTAACATGATTCCAAATTTGTTTTCTATTGGTATTATAGTTTATTCCTTGGGCTTGTTGGAGCTGCTAATTTTTCATGTTATCTCAATAAAAGTTTTAATTCTCTTTCAATAGTTACAAAGTTTTGTACAAAGAGTATCTCTTAGACAAGGACAAGACCTACCAATTTTGGTTTTGATTGATCAATTTGTTCCCAACTTATCAGCTATTCAGTTTGATTTTCCTACTTTTACTCTTCTGATAATGGTTCTGAAAAATTCATTTTCTGGCTTTCATCGAGAAAACCACTCGTTTTAACCTAAAACCAACACGATCTCAAAAAAAAGTCAATTTTTGCCCACTCACCACCCTATAATAGATTGGAACACGGTCACTAAAATCTATAATATTTTCGTAGTCAGCACGTAGACAACTGCATTATACTTCGTTGTACAACCTGGTATATGTTTTTCTCATATAAGTGTAGTTTTTTTTTTTTTGTTTTTTATATTTATAATTCATAGTTCTCGTCACTACAAGAAAGAAAACCATCGAATTATTTCCTAAAATTCTACTTATTAGAACTTGGAATAATTTTTCATTTCACAAAAAAACAATATTTTTTGACAGATTCATAAAATATTTTGAACTAGTAATACTTACCTATTTGGCAAAAAAAAAAACAAAAAAAAAAACAGTTTAACAAGACGGAAGGTAAATGAATACCCACCACGATCTAATAAGAGAGTAAGAAATAAGAATTTCTGTCATTCAGGAAAAGTAAGCTATTCGTTTTGCGTTTTTGTTTTTTATTTTTTATTTTTTACTTTTTTGAGGTAGCCTTAAATGAATGTACGACAAACTGATGGCCAAAGAACGAAAATGCGATGCTGCTATTTTTCTTCTTTTTTTTTTTCTTTCTGTTGAAAATAGCTCCGCTCAGTAATGGGCAAGCAAACGACGATGCCACATCCCGTTCATAAAATTTTCGTACCTACCACTACAAGCACACATAAATAATAGCGAGCTTAATAAGTTTGATGCTGAAACGAAGGGGCGGGTGAGGGTGAAAAAAAGACGAACGTATTTCACTTGTGTTAGTGTGCATGTTTTGCGAAATGTGTGTCACGGCCCATGGGTGTGCCACCATAAATGTAAAATGACGTCATCTGCAACCGTAGCCATAGAAACGGAGTCTGCTTTACTCGGTGCGGTGACGTCATTAGTTCAGTTTTACGTAAGGCACGTGCATTAAAAGCTAAAGTAGTCGACCTTTTTTTTCTCTCTCTCTGATCCAGCGAACTCAAAATGTAACAAATGTGCACACTCGCACACTTCCACTCCCTTGAAAGGACTGGCATAAAAAAAGAGAGAAGAGAATTATCTACCTAACTATTAAATGTTGTTACTCTGCGAATTCCTGTTCCTTTTTTGGACTCGATTTTTCTTTTGTTTTTGTTCGGGTGACGAGTGAAAATTGTGATTCGAGTTGTATATTACAAGTAGTCTATCCTGGTGGCGAAATTCTATTCGAAAAATATGAATTGCTATTTTCTCTTTTGCATTCGAAATGAGACCGTGGTAATTTTGAAGTTTGTGCATTCTATGGAAAATTTTTGCATTTATTCCATCCAAATCATCTGTTTTAATTTTATTTTTGGATTTTCAACGAATACATCTAATGGTTAAGGTAATTAAATGCTCTGATTTTTTGAATTCTTAATAAGTAATGCAGCAATAGGTATTTCACGTCGCGACTGTGAAAATAACTGCATTCGCAATATGAGGAGGAATTCTTACAAAACAATTTATGGCAGAAAAATTAAATTAATTATATGTACAGTATGTATCTGGTAAAAATTATGTTTTACATCAGTCTGGTTCAAGTTGATGACATTAAATATTGAAAGTTTTGGTGCATAGTAATTTCGAAAAATTCTACAACAATAGAACAGCCAAATAACTTGTCTGTAAAAAAAATATTTCCTCGAGCTCTCGCCAGTTTGGTGGAATTAAGTCGAAAATATTATGAAACGACCGATTCAATTAAACAGAATTTTTTCATGGAGACTACGGACATTTTAGACGATTAAAAAATAAGTTCAGGTTAAAAAGGAGTTTTTAAATGATAAGCATTCATTTTTATTTTTTGGCTTTAGTTTCATGCGAAATGTTTATTTCGATGCGGAAGGTTGGAAGCAGTATTAGTATATTTTATAAATCGCAGTAATGAGTAGAATAAAAGCTTATAAAAAGGCGAATTTCTTATATTTGTTCATTTATTTATTTTTAATAAAAACACTGTTTACCTTGACACTACATTTTCAACTTGACAGCTGATACCTTAATCATAATAAACTCAATTAGATGGGGTAGAATTCTGCAGTATACGTACGTATTGGAACTTAGTGGTCATTTTACCCAGTGGTTGGAAAATAAATCAATGTCGGAAAGGAGGTGGTGGGAGGAGGACGATTGGAATCTGGTGGTCAATAGTCTACTGCATCACTTAAATATTTTTGTGATTTTGAAGTCATATCTAATGCTTGACTACAAATCATTTACCTACTTAGCTATTTCATCGCCATATTTGATATTTAAGCCGTGGTTTTTAAGATGTAATTATTTTCATAAACCAGTGTGGCCCAATAAAATTGGGTCGAACTGGGTTTAAATTGGATTTAAAAGTAACTGTGGGGACTCACTGGTACGAGGAATAGGGGCTCGGACCCCTTGATGACAGTCGCCACCCTAAAGTGCTGGCAAATAATCGTCCTCGTGACGTTAAATACACACAAGTTACGTTTGATCGTAATTACCTGCATGTACTTGCAGGTAATGTATGAGTACCAAATTGTGACACATCTCGACAATCCAATGATGTCACAATCCATACACGAACCAGCCCATCATTTCTTATCACCATAAAAGATGATGCAACTGGGCCACTCTCACTTATGTACGTATTCCTTACATACATGTGTCTCTGTGCGTGCAAATAAGCCAGTATAAAAACCGTCCGAACCGGCTCTAAAATCACCAGTGTTCACCTTGGTTTTGACTTACCCATATGTTAAATATGAAGTGGCTGAACACGCTTAAATTCTGTTGAATTTACCTTCTGGTGAGAATACTTTCTCACGACAAGGTATTCCACAATAACAAAAGGTTTTTTACCTGACATATGAAGGAGGTGAACTTCTGAATGAGTGATGAAAATTCTAAACCCCCCTATGTGTGCTTCCCCATGGAGAGCCTCGAAAATGTGACCACTTTTACTTTTTTTGTACTCCAGTATGAAAATAATGTTCATAAAATTCAAGACAATGAAAATTTAAATTTATTTTCATCATAACTCTCATAGAAGCTGAGATACAGCTTGGTAAAAATGGGTATTGTTTTTCAATATTATAATAATCTCCATTATTTTCTAATTGAGTATTTGTAAATTAATATGGACGTAAACATGGCCAAACATCATTATTTGGGCTATACATCATACCTCAGACCTATATATATATATATATATAGTGTCCCAAATAATAGAAGTGAACATCCAGACAGATAATGAGAAAATTACAATTTTTACTTAATTATTCCAAAATATTTTCATAGTTTGGGATATCATGCACATGCAGGTCTGAAGTATCATGCACATGCAGGTCTGAAGTATCATGCATAGCCCACATAATGATGAAAAATATCAATAAGTATGCTAATTTCTTTGTTCATTTTTACATCTACATCAATTTTCAGATTTCTAATTTGAATATAATGCTGATTATTATGAATTGAAAAAAATGCCTACCTTCTTTTTTAGTACACTGCATCACAGCCCCTATTAAAGTTATGATAAAAATAAATTTGAAATTTTTGTCTTAAATTTTATAAAAATTATTTTCAAATCGAAGTATTTTTATTGTATGTCACTAAGTTGTCAGAGAAACTTGAAAAAACAAAAAGTGGTCACATGTTCGAGCCTACCTACTCTCTTAAGAATTTTTATCACTTATTCAAGAGGCCACCTCCATCACATTTTTATTATTTTTTATTCAATGATAAAAGCTAATTTTACTGGGTGAGTGAAAATTAACTACTGTGTTGAGTACTTTATTTTGAGTCATTATTTAAAAAAAAAAATTATTAGTAATCTGCTGAAGGTGAAGTATAGAATCCTACTAAGCAATAATCAATTTCTACGATACGTCCTAATTGACAACCTATCTTCTGCAAGTTTTCATAGTTTTATGATTCTTATTTTGAGGATTTCAGCGGTGTTGTTATTTATTGAAGTTGTTATTTTATTGTTCTTATTAGTCTACTTTTTATGAGCTAATTAAAAAGACTGAATAATCAGTTTTTGGTAATTTTTACAGGTCTATAAGAAGCCATCACTGCCAAACACTTAGCGCCATTTCTCAATAGAAGAACGTAAAATTCTTCTTCGAGTAAGTAATTTACTTTTTTCATAATAAAGTGAGAATCTATTTAAATGAGAGAGAGAGGTCTTGATTGAAATGATTGATAGTTTAATATATAATTTTCTTTGCATCTTTGTATCACTGGAGGGAACCTAAAGATTACATGGTATAGGATTTTCTCGTAGCAAATAACTGTTGACAGAATATACATACTTGAAGAAAAAATATAGAGAAAGCTCATATTTGCATTAATTGTGGAAAATTCATCATTACCCCCATAGGGAATTACATCTGTCTAAGGTAGCTGAATAGAAGAAACTAAGCTCTGTTTCATATAAGATGAAGAAAATAGAGGCAAAATTCTTTTACGTCAGTGAAAATACTTCATATTTAAAAATCTATGGCTTGATTTGATTTGATTTTTTTCTACAGCTTTAGTAATTTAGTAGCTGGCTTAATAAACGTACGAGTAGGAGGAGGCTAAAATTGATGATTTAGAATTTTACTGTTTGCCTACTGGATTCATTTGTAAATCTGCTATGCGAAAGAAAATTTCATAATAGGAAAAAAAAAAAAAGAATGAGAAAAATGCGGCCAATACACGTAATATAGTTTTCAATACGTGAGCGAAGAACTTTCGAAATGAGAAAAAAAAGACGTATAGAATCTCTGAGAGAAAAAAAAATACTATTTTTAAAACTCCCTACTGAACAAGCATATTAACATTTTCCTTGAAAATGAGAAAAAAAGGACAATCCATTATGAAGGGAGAGGAAGTTGAGGAGAAAAAAGAAAGGAAAAAAAGTAACCCGAGTAACCCTAATTTCTGAAAAGAGGAACTAAATTTGTTGAAAGAAATTCTTCGTTTTATTGGTATTCCGATAATTCTTCAACCCCTATTTTTTTTTTTTTTCCGTAGCTTTTCTTCTTTTTGAATAAAAATAACTAGAAAAATGTGGGTTTACTCCTAGTAAAAGATTTTCTATGAATTATTCATGGTTGGTCTACGCTCTACGGACGTAAGATAAACTGAAAGTGTGCATTAAAAAAACTGAAGTTCATCAACAATTTTTCGCAGAATATTGAAAACGTTTTCAGCTGGCCTCGAGGAACGGCTTTACGTCGGAGTCGGTTGTGTTTTTTCGTGTGTTTTGGAACTGATTTTGTTTTCATTTTTCAATTTAAATATTTTAATTTATATTCACCTGTCTGTATAAAATGAACTGTATTAACCAGACAGGCTAATGGATGTCCATAGCTCGAGCGGAATTGGGCGAAAAATGCGAAAACAGAAAATTCTTATTGCGAAGTGCGTTCAAATGAGAATTGTAACCTCAGTCATAGCACTTTTGTCTCGAATTTACTGAAATTAAATGCATATGGGAACATCGATTTTGTTTGAACGGAATTCACAGGGTTGATAGAGGTTGACTGAATCTGGCAGCAATTATTCAGTCCATGTTTCGGTGTATAAAGTGGTTGCATACAGATAGCCTACCTATACTTAAACTTTTATTTTTAACATTATTATAAATGACAAAATTTATAAATTCTCACTTTACAGAGTGATTCATGAGTGGTTCCTCAAACACGAAAGATGAATAACGAAATACGAGTGCAACCGAGTTCCTACGACTAGGAAAAAACTTTTGACCTATTATGGCCTATCTTCAAAGTTGAGTAGTCAGAAACGCGGATTTCTTAGTAGCGCCGTCACTCGATGCGTAGGCAACTTTCAATACGTTAGTGTCTTGTAATTGTTTTGCATAGACTTTTTTGTTGCGCGTAATAAGTCCAATAATTTACTCCTCTGCCAAAACCAGATTTCCAAAATTTAACAATTGAAAATTTCAAATTTTTATACTTTGCAGCCTTTCGGGCTACCACAATTTTGATGATAAATTTGAAAATAGACCGTTATGTTTTAATCAAAAAGTTTTCTCAGCGTTGTGGATACTTATTCGGTTGTACTCGTATTTCAAGTTTAGGGAACAACTCGAGAATCTTTTGTATAATGGGTTCAAACGAATAATCACAAATTATTGCAAAACTCATAAACCAACCAATCTGATGACGAATTGTGTGAAAAATATCTTAGATTTAAAAATAATTCAAATATTTTAGCAGTTTTTTAGCATTTTTTTTTTTTTGAAATATTTTTTTGTGAATTTTTGATGTTATAAATCCGTACTTTTGGAAATATTTCAGATAAAGATTACATTTTTTTGATAAGGCTACTAATCCCTGATGCTGTAATATAATACTTTGCTGCGGAAAAAATTTCTCAAACTTACCTTGGGTGTAGTTTACTGTTTGTAAAATTTCAGAAATTTGAATTATTGACGCATAAGCTCGACATTTTTTATCTTCGGAATAATGTAACAACCAACAATTAAGAACGAAATTTTGAATGATAAGCCACTGGCTATTGTTCTACAAAAATTCTAACATTAGAAACGTCCATTTTTCTGGCTATGAAAAGTCCAAATGAGCTTAATTTTCTGCTGCAACGTTGTTCTAGGCAAATTTAGCAGTCAATTCAGGAAGTTTTTTGTAACTTTAAAACGATGTAGGTGCTCGTAATGTAATTCTCTTAAAAAATTATTTTCGACGGTTGTACTTGCACTGTCAGAATTAACGCTTACTACGAAAATGCGTTGTACTCGCATCAGATAAAAATTATTGATTGGATAATTTCAAATTTTTCGAGTGTTTTCACGCAAGTTTAATAATAGTTGGTGAAAAAATTAATTACCATTAGAATTCGTGTGAAACGCTGTGAGTATAATTGAGTCGTTTGAAGTAAGCCTCTAGACATACTTACTTGAAATTTTATTGTTATTAAAAATGAAATTTTGCGCAAAAATAGGGAAAAATAAAATCAAAATTCCATTTTTATGTGTACTTAACGTGTCAAACATGTGTCTGTGAGTTGTAGCCTACAAGCATTAAAAAGTTTCTTTATTACTTTATCCATTCGGATTCTGGCACTTTAGATTCGGATTGAAAATTAATTCTTTCATAGGATTTTTTTTTCTCACTCCCCTGAAGTTGAACAACAATAAATGGCTATAATGGCGTTGAAAAAAAAAGAAAAAAAAAGTAAAAAGAGGATGAACATAACATGCAGGAGTAATTTTAAGTTAAATTAGCTTAACACATTTTTTATACAAAGATTTGATAAACTGGAGCTTAAATATCACATCACATTTGTTATGTTTTCACATAGTAGAGTTTTAAGCAGGGTGTTTTAAAACCAACTTATTAAAATCGTTCCCATGAAAAGCTTTAGAGTTTAGACATAACACATTTTTCGATTCACGATAAAATATGATTTTTGGCACCATTAACTCAAATTCATATACTGTGTACTGAGGCATCTGAAACTGAGAAAGATAGAATGAAAATCGGCATGTTATTTCTTTTCAATTTAAAACTATTTCTGTTACTCGTTTTTTTCACAAGGTATATATTATCGTTTCTTTTGGTCTTACTGTCACTTGTACTCTACAGATAATTCGGCGTCTAACCTACATTTATATCTTGTATGTTCCTCACTCCACCTTATTAATATAAGTTAGATTACAGGAACCCAGTCCAGATAAGGTCTTCCCCAAGTACTTTGTTCCTTTTATTCTTGATTCACTCTTTCTCTTTGGTTTCTGAAAAACAAACCAGTCCATCAAAGACTATGAAGTGAATAACACACTCTCTCTCAAAAAATGAGAGATGATGAGTTTTTTCCTTTTTTTTTTTTTTTTTCTAAATAATATGATTGAGTTCATTGTGGGAATACTATCCGTTTCGGTTCATTTGTAATTCCAAAGTATGTCTTCTGATGGATGTCTCTTTCCATTCATAACTAATTCATCGAGTTTGGACCGAGTTGCTGTCATCCTTCTGGCACCATATCATGTTGTGAAATATGAAATCAACTTGTAATAAATGGAGCTATCGATTCACCAGAGTTCTTATTTTTCCTATTGGCCGTAGGTAATTATATTATGATTGATCTATGTAATGTGGAGTAGGGATCGTGTCCAGTGCCTTGCGATGAACCTGTTATAATATATATTTCAGCGGATAACATATTTCATTCATTAGGGAGTCTGTGGGATTGCACCATAACCATATATATTTATCCTCCTTACATGTGAGATGTTCTTGGTTTTTATTAGGGAGACTTTTTTACCAGTTTTTGTTCTTTTTCAACTGTCCTATATTTTTCTTGGTCCTAATATACTTAGCCACACTTGTGATATTGACATTCCCGGATGTCATAATATATGTATGTAATTATTATGTAGGTATGTATAATTTTTGTTAACTCGGTGCAGGTTGCAATTTTTGTCCGATAATTACGAAATTCAGAATAGGCTAAACATGAGTACTAAGACAAGGACCAGACCTTTTGATTGTACAGATAATTGGACGGTACTTCCGATATGTCCGTTATTGTTCCGATTTCGAAGGTTTAATGGCACAAAAGTTGATAAAAATATTAGTACCTGCTAAGATTATAAGACTGGACATGGTGATTTTGTTCTGAATCGATCGGACGGTAGTGGCGGTACGTCCATTTATGTTTTTTCGTAGAGGTAAAATCCGCCTAAAATAAATTCAGTATTCTTCTTTTGTTGTCAAAGTGCGTTTCTAAAACCTGCTTTTTCTAGCGCAGTTTGCTACGCAAGAGTTTTTTAAATTTCTTTTCTGCTGTCCATTAGTTTTTCGTAATTTGTGGGTTACATTTGCATAGGTACGAAACTATTTTTCATTTTCTCTAGAGTGAGGGAGTTGAAGACCACAGACTCGAAGTTCGTCGAAGTTGCGAAGTTTCTCTCCCAAAATTTACCTTAATTTGGACTATTAGTAGTATTGTTTATAACAATTTTTTTCCCAACTAATTCTTAATAACGTATTTGTTCACAGAATGATGGATTTGCATATACATTCATTCCTCGGTGGCGGATTCAGAAGGTTATTTTGGGAGGAAATGACAAATTTTTTCGTGTAGTTGGGCTTTGTTTTTTTGCTCCTCAACTAATTCTTACAGTTTTTATCTGAATTCTGGGGTCATATTTTCCTTTTTTTTTTGGTATTTGGGGGAATTTTCCCATTTTACCCGTGGAAACACTACTGCAGGCTTTTTTCAATTAATATAAGCTTAAGTACGTATCTTTCGTGATTTAAAATTTGATTGTTATAATGTTCATTCATTTTGTCCTTCTTTTTTATACATTTTTATTAACAAGCCACCACTCCTCAAAGAGAATTTATAGACGTTTATATCGATGTGTTTGATTTTTAATCGATCTATATTTCTTGGTATATGACTCAACTCCATTTTGGTAGTCTGCAATGGTTTGAAAACTAAGCAAAAAATAATTTAAATCTATTATGTTGAAAGGGGTGACTTTAGAAAGAGATGATTTCAGGAAGGAGTCACTTTGGAAAGGGTTGATTTTGAAATGGGTTACTTAAATACTGATTTTGGAGCAGCCTCAGCCAGTCTTTTAAATTTTTTCATGTCGTTGAAAGATTTTTTTTTTTTTTAATTTAATTTGTTTATTGTATACTTTAGTAACTAAACAAGCTAAAATTTAGCTACTCGAAGGGTCGTATATCTCCGGTTGGGGTTTAAGGAATTGAGAAATTGGTTAAGACCAATGTCTCGTATGAAGTGAATGATTTTGGATTGGAAGACCATTGTCTCAGAGAGTAGATTATAATGAAGACGATGTGAGGAGGAACTGTAGGCAGGTTTAGTTATGGAAAAATGGAGTTTGTGGTTTATAATGAAGGTTTCAGCATGACATGAGATGATTCTATGTTTAAAAGTTGGCTCGTATACTTATCAGATTATGAGAGAAGTGTATTTTCAATACAAAGGTGAGTGTTGTTTAGGAAAATTTGTATGATAAGTTAATAAGTTATGGACTTTTTTACAGTCTCGACATGTTTAGCTAGAGGAAGGGGAAAGATTTTCCACCCGTATGATCCTAAGAGAAGGACTTTTTCACGAAAATAGTAGGTAGTGTGGTAAACTTAATGGGAGTTTGTAATATTTGGTAATTTACAGTTAGTGGGTTTGCTGTTTCCTCCGCAACGTGACCAGCAGCATCCCATCAGTAATACCTGCATGGTTCCGCGACTGAATAAATGTTATAGAATTGTAGAAAGTGATTAGAAAGTGATGGACTTTGAGGATTTGTTGAATGATAGGACGATTGGAGAAATAGTCTTGGAGAGTGGTTAAAGATGATAGGAAGTCAGAAGTAGAAAAGTACATTTTCATACCCTTGTAATGAAGTTTTCATGTAATCAGCTAAAAAATTCCTTTCCATAGGAACTTTGCTGCAAATATTATTTTTAAATTCAAATTTCGTCTTTTTTTTTTTTTCATTTACCTTGTCTATTTTTTTTTTCAAAAATACTTTCTGTAATCATAATTTCGTATCATTCATAATATTTCTCTCTTATATATATATTTCACATATATATCAATCACCTAAAACAATTCTCATTATATTGACGTCATGTAAACAAGTCTTTACTTGCCTTTACTGACTCATTTATTCTACTTTCAATGTTTATAAACAAACATAAATACACTTTTCATAACAACTCTTTTCTATGAAACCATTCTGCAGATATTGCAAATACCCAAAATCACCATTTATGTCATTTCCTTCAACTCCTATTGGACAATATCTAAACTTGTATTGTCATAACTCTCCAATCATATCACTACCATTTCCACTCTCCAAGAAATCGCCATATTCTCCTCCCAAAACTTCTAATTATAAAAACTCATGTAACCATGTACATTTTATCATCTATATCTCTCTCATCTTTACCTTTTATGTTAAACTTATTATTCTTACGTAACTTACAATTTCACTGTTTTATATTGTGTTTAATACAACCTTTTTCATTTACGAGTATTTAAATTATTTTGTAACCAATATTCTCGTTACACTTTCCAAAATTAATTTCCATCTCCGTCTTAAATATTAATGTTTTTTATATTCTTAACGAATTGGAGTTAATTTGGAATTTTATTTTTCCTATCCTTTTTTTCATTCCATTATGGTGATTCACATGGAGAACATAATATTTCAAAATACCTAAATCTAAAATTTCTATGTTCAAAATTAACCCGTTTCAATTTTGTTGAACTAAATTAAAATTTTACATAAATCTTTTATCGGCCTCTCCATACAGCTGAGATACGAATATTTTCCGATTTTCATTCATTATGAAAATATAATGTTAACCAGGGCCGGCAACTTTTCATTTTCCTATATGTACCAAAAAAAAAAATGTTTTTGGTGCAAATTTTACACAGAATAAAGAGTAATTGTGTGTAAATATAATTATTTCCCATGTGTAGTGAAAACCACTTGGGACACGCTACCTACACAAAACTTGCCGGCCATGCGTCAAAGTATATGTATAGATTAGGTAGGTCTTTTTCAAAGTGATTTGACTGACATTTATACGATTTTATTTCCATATTTATTGGTGATAAACATTATTATGCCTACCTACTTATGAGAGAAATATCAATTTTATCTTTCAGTGAACGCTTAAATTCGTCCGTCCCTTTTGATTCTATTCTCCTATTACTTACCATAATACCAATAATAATTGAAAGCAGAAATATTCTCTTTTTTTTTTTTTTCATTCCTCTCAGTTTCTCTCGTTCTTTTCATGAAATAAATGACACGAACGTTAAATACGGGCAACGGGTGAATATTATTATTAATCTTAAAAAATGACTAACGACGAAAGTCACATAAATCTAAAAAGGCTGACATTTTCCCCAGAACCAGTTAACCACTAAGAAAAGTTTTGTGTTCGGATGGGACAGATTAATCGTTTTCTCCTCTTTTATGATGTTAGTGTTTTTGCGGTGGAAAAACATTCTTACAGAAATCCGCATCTCCTTTGCCACTTCTCCACCTCCGTCTCGCCACTCAACCGACCCTGCCTACAAAAAAATAAATGAGACGACCGTTCATTTATTACGTAGTAACTGACTTTTGTTTGGTATTTACTATCTGCAAAATTTCACGAATAAACTCTAGATGTCTATGTTATCTGCGGAATACGTTCGATATTCGCCATTGAAAACGAAGAGCCTTCCTTTTTCTTATTTCAAAGGATTGTTTTTTAACTGCATCGTTGTAAAGCTATTCCCGAAGGGGTTTTCAATCGTGTCATTTGAAAAAAAAAAAAAAAACAAAAACAAAAACAAAAAGAACAGAAAAATATAATGCAAAAATAAAAACGAACTTTTGTAAGCGCTTTCGCAATTTTTTATTTTCAGCAGGTTTTTTGTTAAAAAAATTAACCCAGTGGCATCAAAAAGACTAATTCATACTGTATTTATAGATAGTAGGTACTTACCTACGGTACTAAAAGTAAATCTAGGTAGACATATATGTATACAGTAAACGTACATTACCCATTGTTACACGACTCTATGACTATTTATTCAGATAGGCTATTTGGTTGTGTGCGTAATCATTTTAACACGATACAGTGTGAAATTTTTATTCTATCATTATAAAATTTTGTTCGCATATGGTAATAGATTCCAATAACTTTGAGCTCAATTGAATCATTAGTTACTGAACAATTACAGAGATTTCTTTGGAGATGACTGTCTACATTACCTACTCTTCACTTTATTAATCAGTTACCATGAAATTCAATACAAATATTTGCAAACCTACTTAACTGAAATAAATACTATAATGATCTCGAGTTCAGCCGAAATATTATTCTATATAGCTACCCTTATCGTAGATTTTTTTCTTTCACTACCCCCACTTAAAATTAATTTTCTCTGCCTTAGGTTCGTCTTCTTTTGTCTATGTTGTGAGAGAGGATTGAATTTTTGTGTTAATCAAAACTTTAATTAAAATAATTTTTGATTTTCCATTTAAAAATACAGATGCACTTTTCATGGAAAATATGGAATTTTTGTGCATTATAATTTGTGTTTTCATTGACAGGTACAATATTGCTGCCAAAATTCTAGAAAATTGCCAGTATTTTCAATTATATTAAAATATGAGAAGTTTTTATTCTACTCATTACCCTGGCATCACCACTAGTCCAAGTTTAACATCAGTTAAGACAAATAAATGTACTCAGATATCTGAAATCCGCAACCTTCCCTACCTTACTACAGAATTAAACTAATAAATATACTAAATCAGGGAATGGCTCACAAATATTAAGATTATACTTCAAATTATCACAGACAAACGAATCAAATACTCGATACAAATATTCCCATTCTTCGAGACACGCTAATATATTTTAATCATTGACTTTATACAATGTGGTGACATGTAGATTTTAAACTCGATCAACAGTGAACCAACGGACTTTATCTTTTTCCCTAACTGTTCATGTTTTTGGTTCCACTATGAACAGTCAGTCTTGTTTCTAACATAGAAGTTTACCATTTGTTGTGAATATTTTATAAGTTCACGACACGATACAGTTCTTGATTCGATATCTTAAGTTAAACTATTAATTGTTTTTACCGAAGTTAAATCGAGAAGTGAACACCGATAGTGAAACTGTTCCTCATTCTACTAATAACCGTTTATGATTCCAAATACACTCGATCAGAATCTGTTGGTTCATACAACATTGGAGACCATGTGGCAATACAAATCTTAACAACAGTATGACCAAATACACGTCTTGTTTAACTGTAAGTGATTTTCATTGTACTAAATGTGAATTGTACTGATGGGTCGACCTACTTATTTAACTCGCCTCTATAAAATTGCCCGACATATTACGTAGGCCTTGGGAGCTTTCACTGGTAGGCTGGTGACCTAACTGTTTGAGCTGACTTGTGCTTTTGACTCTATGGTTTCTAGAGACTCCTTGATATACTTTATCTTGTGATTTCAAACCCTAATACTTGGGATGTATGTTGTTTTCAGACATCACAGTATGTAGTGACACTCCTCACCAAAGTGTAACTGTCTGGCAATTGCCATAATACCTGTTAGCTCTTTCGAACTGTGTTGCCAAATTAATGCGCCTTGTAAGTGCACACCAACTCTTGGCTAGTCCACGATATTCACTACTGCCAACTGCGATTTTAAAATATACCAATACTGCAACCAACTTCCGCAATGAAATAATATTTATTTGGCATGAAACTAAAGCCAAAAAATAAAATAAAAGCTTATCTTTTAAAAATTCATTTTTTTTAATGCTCAAAGTGGCAAATATTTGAGCCTGAGGTGATTGAAAAATATATTCTTATCGTTTTAATATTCAGATGTGCACCTTCCAATATTTACTAAATTCATTCACAAGCTCTTGTGCACAAATGAAAGATACCAAAGTAAGTGATAGGAAAGTGACAGGCTTTCTGCTTCAACTACTGCCTAAATAATTCATTATAGAAGTAAGGAGAGAGAGGTTTGGTTTAGTTCGTAAATTTGGTGCAATAATAATAAAATTCTGACGTATTTTGTAAACTACATAACAAGCTTTGACTTTGTAGGTACATAATGGACCAGGAATACCCTATTTGCCCAATGGTACCTTTTCTATGACAACATCTCTTCCCCACTCTCTCCCTTATCATGGTTTTATAAACCAATGATGGGTACAAAGGTGTGTTCAAACTTGATCACCACAACCGAACAACACTTCGACTAGAATTAGAATCACGCCCATTTCTGTACCTCTGAATGGCTTACACCCGTATTCCAGAACAATATTTAAGTACAGATTCGCTACTTAAGTAATATTTTATCTGTGACTCCCACGTATAAGTATAGGATAAACCTGATCGAACGAGTACTTAAGTCTAACTTAACATTAAGATACGTTGTAGAATACGGGTGTTAAACTTACAAAATTGAGGAGAAAGTAGGCGAGGGTATTTCCTTCACTTGTAGCTTGACTAATCCCAGTTTATCTATTATGCATATAGTCAATAAGTCAAAGGTATCCAGGACTAAAATCAAAATCTCCGTAGAAAAATTAGCTTGTAGAGTTATCGCACATCGATGAACGAAAATAAAGTTGTAATGTTATCATTAATGCAAAACAAGTTCTTAATATTATAGAATAATTTTGAAAGGATTATATTATATCGATATAGAACATGTTAAGAAAAGATTACAAAAATTAATGACTGAACAGGTTGAATGGATAATTTTGAAGAAAATTTTAATTTGGTCTTAAAATTTAAAATTTGTATGTTGGAAAATAACAACTATGGTCACAATATCGACCCAAATTGCTGAGCGTTTGGGTTGTCCAATTGATGTTTTCACATATTATTCGAAAATCTATGTTAATAGACAATGGCCCTTTCATCCCCATATCATCTACAAAATAACTTTCAGATGGTAGAAAAAATGGTCTCGATATTCGAACTCGAAGAGAAAAAAAGTGTTTCGATTATTTTGCAGAACTAGAAGATATTTGCACTTAAACAAAATGTATATTATTAAAGATTTTGCGGCCTATATGCAAGAACGATGCTTAAGTATTAACAGTGACTTAAAAATTACTTATCTTAACAAAGTTATGTTTATACCTAGATAGGTATAATTTATAATGGAAAAAATGTAAGAATTACTTAAGTATCGTTTTTGCATTCGGCCCTAAAGATTAAAGACCCTATTTCAGAGGGACTCCATCACTTGAATTAATCCCATGTATATAATTACTCATTTAATAAGGATATTAGCTGTGTTCGATATGGCAAGAAATGATGAATCTTAAGTTTTGATGGAGAACCAGGGGGATTATTTTACTCTCACGGTAGCTTATAAAGCGTACGTTGCAAAAATTTAAGTGGAATAGTCTCCGTTGGTCCGAATTAAAACTTTAAATGTAAAATTGTTTTCCAATATCGAACACAGTTACTACTTTTCCTACAATTCTAACATTTTTCTTTAATTTTAGGAAAGATCTGGCTCAATCTTACCCACAATCGTTCACAACCATCTTCAAAGTCATCCCAAAATTTCTGATGACAAGGGTGCGTAAATATGAACTTTTAAACAGCAATAAAATTCAATTTCGATCATAACAAAAAAAACCAAAAAAAAAAAAAAAACTTCAACATAATATTTTTAATTTATTCATTCACTCCCAATTCGTACCTCCTTAAGTGATTCCTAATTGTTATCATTATTTTATTTGAACGACAATCAATAAATATTGATCTCAAATATCCATTTCTCAAGAAAAAATATGTAAAACGTTTAGACATAGGATTATGTTAAAAAAAAAAAAAAAAAAAAAAAAAGTACGTACAAAACCTATGAAAGGCATTAAATACAAATATAAACGGATTAGAAAACAGCCTGTCAAATGTAGATAAATCGATTTTTTCTCTCTTTTTCATTTGAAAAAAGATTGCGGCAAGAAGACGAAAGAGAACCGCGTATAGGCCTATACCTACTTTAAATAACGAAAAAATAAATAAATAAAAAGCCTAACCGAAGGAATGAATAAGTTATTCAACCAGATGCAAATATTTTAAAGCAACAACTCTGCTGATTGACATAATGAAGAAAGCACATTTCTGCTGCCGAGTTTAGTTAATTAATTTTATATTTATTATTTACTTTTTTCAACCCTATACCTAAAGAAATAGAATTTTGCTTTTATCCTCTTTTTCACGCTGAAAGAAGGAAACAATTTTCACCGAATACACCTTAACTATTCATGTTCGAAACGAAAAACGTTGGATTTTTTTTGCCTTTTCCTTTTTTTTTTTTTTTTACTTACTTTTTCTTCTTTTTTTTTTATTTTTTCCCATCGTTCTTTTACTTCTTCGCGTTTACTTCCGTAACTTTAAACAGTAATTAAATATTTTCATTTTAATTTATAGCCGTGATTTTGGTTAATTAAAAGAAACATGGTAGAGAGGATGAGAAAAGAAAAACAAATTTAATAACCGATCCTGCTAGCAAATCTGGCTTCGAAATGAGATTGTAAGCTTTGAAGGAATTAAAAGATGGTAAAAAAATGAAAGATATAGCGGAAAGGGTGAGCGAAAAAAGGGAGATTAAAAATTTAATGATATATTCTCGAATTTTTGCTCGACAGTAATACTCAATTTAAAGCATCTGCTGTGTGATGTGAAACACAAAAAATAAAAATCTCGAAGTTGCTATTTGTTCTTTTTTTTTTTTTTCGTCATTTTTCGCCAACCAAATTTTGGTACCTACTATTTATTCTTCGGACTTTCATGAATATTTTATTCCCTAGAAAATATTCATAATGGAAAACTTACTGCGACATTTTAAACTTTTATTCATCCACATATGGTAGAGCACCTCTGTTGATTTGTTCATGTTGTTTTTCTCAAAAACATTTTCCACGGTGGATTTTGGACAAATTCTTTCCTCTTTCTGTAGGGTACCTGTAACACTTCGGACAGAGAGTGTGAGTTGTCAGAAAAACTGAACGAGGAAAAATTTCGGTAGATTTAACATGAATTTATTTGTTGATTTACTTTATCCACGTTCGTTTCCTTCTAAACAGGTGCCAGTTAAAGAAGACGTCTAACCCTAAAACAGAATATTGTAATACCGGAAGACTTCCAGGCCCCCCACCACCACCACCATAGGTGTAAAACATTTCACACAGATTGTTACCTCACACTAAAATTTCACTTTTTTATAGCCATTTCATCGAGGGATACATATTTCGGTCTAGGTAGTTACTGTACCCTTTGTCGAGGGACTCTATCCCCCTGGACCCCATGTGTGAAACCTGTTTCACAAATAGCGACGTCGCACCAGTGTTTCACGTTTTTTGGTCGAATATTCCGGGGTAACATATCAAATAAGTTCTATGTTCCTGGTTAAGATCATTTATATTCGAGTTTTTTACTGAACCATATGGAACTACACCGTGTACGTTAAACTTTCTAAGTAGGTAAGATTTCTATGAAAATCTTATCATTTTTATTTATTTATTTTTCACGCGATGTGTAGAGTAATAAAAACAGACAAGAGCGTAGGTAGAAAATTTTCCAGGGAGGGGCAAAGCAAGTTTTGTCAAAGTAGGGACCAGCTATTGGGGTTATCAGGTAATGATATAACTGGGAATTTGCCGCGTGGGGACTAGTCAATATTAGTGATGGGCAAAATTGTTTATTTGCGGAACCTGGTTCGTCTGCTCATAGTTTTTTAAAAAACATGATTTTTCAATCTGCTCCCTGCTCCTAAACTGCTCCAAACATATTTAAATTGAAAACCATTGAACCAAAAATAATTATTGTATAAATAGTCTGAAAATTAATTTTTATTTGTAATTTTTTCATTCCCATAACTCAACTTCCTGGGAATCAGTACCCCATTGCCCCCTTGACAGTTGATTTTACTAGCTGTGCAAAAAGCAGTCATTGAAATTTTTTTTTAATTCTATAATGAAATTAACGTAAAGAAATTGATAATACTTTAAAGAAAGAAAGTATTACCTACAGTTAGCTTTCATTAAATAAAAATTTTATCTTGCTTAACTACAAATAAGTAGATTTTCTTTGAAAATCCGTTTAAAAATCATGCTGTATAGTTTCAACTTTTTCTCATTATTTCTTCATTTCTACAATCACATCACCGATATAAGGGATAAAGAAAGAAATCCTCATTTTTTCCTTTTTAACTGGCCTTTTTTTTTTTAATTTGGGGGATAATTGCCCCCTGCCCCATACTGGCTACGCCCTTGGCAATGGACTACACTTTAGGAATGAAGAAGGGAAATGTTGGATGAAAACGGAATAGGTAGAGCTGTTCATCAGCTCTATTCTTTATTAAAAAAAATTTGAAATTTTATCACTTTTTAATAACTGACTGAGTTTGAAAAGTACGGCAGTTGTCCAAATCTAGACTGTTCAATTTTCCGAATTAGAACTTGAGTAGGTAAAACTTTAGTTCTAAATAATAATATGTTAAAAATGAATTTTTAAAAATATGCTTTTATAAGTGTAAAACTTGCGAAGTGAAATCTAGCGAACTCTATTGCACTGACACAGAAACACATAACCTAACCCGCAATTGCGATCTTAACTATAGGTAGTCATTCGGGGGTCTATTCATATATGAACCAAAAGTAATCTCAATTCTGAATTAAATAAAAGCACGTAAAAAGTACCAAACTTCCGGACCCAAGTCTCTGATAAAGTTTTGATGAAAGGTTTCATTTTAAGACGAGCTGTTATTCCCGTAGTTACGCAATGTCTATTTATCTTTAGCCTTCTTCCCTTATTTTTAACAACCTTTGTGTAACTCTGAATGTTCAATAACTATTTCATTCAAAAAAAAATCAAAAATCAAAAATATATCCTGTGATGTATTACTCAATAATATAGAAAAAAAATTAACTTTAGACCCTTTTTGTGTTCTGCAAGGGTTCTAGAATTGATTCAATCCAAAATTGGGCCAGAAATTTGAGAACTAAGAACATAATATTGAGCAATGTATCACTTGATAATATGTGGAAAAGTTATTTCACATAACTCCTTTTTTTTAGACCCAAATGAAACATAATGGAGAAAAAAATGACACTGTGGGAGAGAAAGAAAGAGAATAATATCCGTTTCACCGACCAGTAGACAACGAAAAAAAAGCGGAAAATAAGTTCTTCGTAACACTTACCCTAAAAGTACCTAACTGATAATCACTTCGTTTTCACAGCGCAAAGCGAATGGATATCAGCTTGTTTCCATAGTGGAGATAATGAGTTTTATTACTCTCTGTCATTATCCATACAACATATTTGAATCCACAAAAAATGTTTCAGCCTTTAGAGTGAGTGTTGCAAAAATAGCATACCTACGCAACTCGGGTCGGAGTTAGGCATGCTGGATATACCGTAATTCTTATATAAGGAAACAGGAATTTTGCATTGAAAAAACTCAAAATTACCTACATTGTCGCAACGCTGGTCGGAGTGAGCAATTATCAACTCCGGCCATTGGGGCACTCGCCTACAGATTGTGCTTGCAAAAATCACACTCGTTTGATAGTTGTTCACTTTCCTCCCTTGTTGGGAAAAATAATAGGTATTTTTCAGTTTTCTTTTACTCGTTTATGGCCGTTTCAAGAAATGTTTTATCTTTTTTTTATTTTCACAGATAGTAAAATTCTTAACTTTACCCGTAGGGAGGCTAGGGAATTTCACGATGGCTATAAACCTTCCTTGGAGTAGGATAATTTTTTCTGGAAAATCTCATACAAATCTGTCCAGTGGTTCTGGAGTGATAGTGTTTCCAACAGTTTTCAGCTCTTGGTATAGGTATGTGATTATATCACATGGCATTCTAAAATCAATTCTACACATCAGCCACGAAGTGTAGCTAAAATAATGAAGATGGTAACAAGCTGAAGTGAAGAAAAAATTTTCACTTTTTTTCATTCATAACTCTGGGAAAAAATCACAAAAACAATTGAAAATTTATGCGGAATTACATTTTTTGGAAAGAAGAATTTGAAAATCAACTTGAAAAACCTCTGCATTTTCAAAAACATGTGCTCGGGAACCAATTTTTGCGACATTGCAGTTTTCACTTCTGGGCTTGATAAGTAAAATTGGCTCTGGCCATTCTTATCAACATTCATTTTAACTGTTGAGGCATCCGAAATCAAATGGCTCAGAATGTCCGACCTTCATTTATGTTGGTATTTAAATGTTAATGATATCATAATATCCTACATGTAAGACACTATGCAGCTGAAACACTGATATTGATTTGTATTGAAATTATTTTTATTTCAAGATATTTTTATTTTTCACTTGAAATGTCGTGCAGCTGAATTCTTCTCAAACTATAGTGAAGTCTCTCAAACACTATGAAATGTAGCTTACCTTGTCTTCAAATTTAGTCAGCGATTTAGTCTACATTAATTAAGCCAATAATAAGCATAGAATATTGACAAAAGAACCTAACAAAGTTTTGATCCATTCAAGGGTTGAAACCTACAAAAATGAACAGCAGAATTATTTTGTCAATGACATGTAACATAAAAGAAAAGTAGAATTTACGAAGCGAATAATTAAGGTGTAAGCAAAAATAAATAAAAAGCTATTATTGACAACAAGTAGGGGAAACCAGTAGAAAATTCCTTTGTCTTCACCTATTTGTTTGTCTTCATAAGAATTGGGTGGTTTTATGTCAAAGACTCCTATTAGAAACTTTAGGCTTCGGAGTTTTTGTTTTAGTTTTTATGGATGAGTGAGGTGAAATAATATGATCTAACAAAGATGAAGATAGATCAGAACCAAGATGTCACTGTGTGCAAAGGAAGGCTCTACACGGCTTTTATTGACAGAACAATGCAGTTATCTGGACAGAGCTTGTCGAAAGTTTTGTCAGCAACACACCAAATTCCTCTCTTAAATTATGACAAGAATTCCATTTGATTGTATTGTCGACTGTTTTCATTACCTACAAGTATTCTAAAAAGATTGCCTTAAAATATGATATAAATGACTGCATAGGGAAACTATTTTTCACTACTAGAACCTTCATGATATAAAGAATAATCCTTAGCTATCTTTTATCTCTAACCTAATCTATCTTAAAGTTCTACTACCATCCTAATGTCTTTATTAAGTTGAAACAGGTTTGGAAAATCTATATCCACAGATGGAACATTTAATAAATTGCCTTTGCGAGGACTCAGGGCTGGCACTTTTCAAATTTCCCATCCAGTGCTCAAACAAAATGACAAAAAGTTGATTTTTATTAAGCAATAATTTTAAAATATTAATGTTTTATTAATTTATTTAACTGATGAATCACATAGGTATAGATGTATTTATAGGTAAATATTATGTACAAACATTAAAATTAAGTATGGGTTTTAATACAAAATTCTAGAAAAAGTATTCATTTGAACTTGTGTCCGGTCAATAAAGTCATTGACTAGGGGCTCTAAATTCAATTTGTCCGTATATTCTTTATTAATATGGAGGAGACTTAAATGATTTAATCGTTCAGCTACTAAGGTAGATCTCAAATATGCAAACTACTGAAGAATCATTCACATGTACAAGTTGAATTTAGTATCGATAAAATAATTTTGATTAACTTTGTCAATTCAGGTACGATATGAGAAATTTCTAAATTATTATGCTAAAATTCAACGTCTTTAACATTTTTAGGTGAAACATCTAGTTTATTCTGCATTATATCATAGAGCATGCCACCATGCAATTCTAATCTTTGAGCATCAAAGTCATTTTTATAAAATAAAGTTACATCTTCTGCTGACAACGTATTTTTAATAATAAAATTTTCAATTTTACTTAAAAAGGAAAGTGTTTGGGATTCAAAATGCATTTTAAAAAAAGTTAATGTTGTATCTAATAATTTGTAAAAAGTTGGTTGAAAAAACTCTTCGGGATTTAAAAAAATATGAGGCGAAGAATTAGTATCATATCATTTTGGAGCTTTTCTAACTTGTGGAAGGGAAGGTAATTGTAAATTGAGTTGCTTCGCCTCATGCATTACGTTATTTCAAAGTGTAGAAAAACCAGTATCTTGACATTTTTGCATTAAGAAAGTAGTATTATCAATATGATTTTGAGATTCTTTCAAATATAAATCTACTTTCTGTAGGAATTGATTTAAATTTTTAACTCGTTCAAAAATATAAATTAGGGCTTTTAAATGAAAAAAAAAAAAAAAGTAATTTATGAATATAACTAGAATCAGCTGCTGTAATTACTGCATACATACTCGCATCGTCTGAAATTTCTAAAAAAAAATTCAATCAAGGTCTCATAGTTAGCAAGAACCGTTTTTAATAATTTAATTCGAATACACCACCTTGTTGGGCAGGACTTCATTAGCAAAGGTGCATTTTCATCTTGAATATCTTTAAAAATACTCAAACGACGTGGCAAATCACAAACAAACTTAATTATCTGTCTAATAGTTCCAATAAAATCTTTTACTGATGAAATTTCAGTTAAGGAATCTTGTACTCCTAAATTTAGACGATGAGCAACACAATGAACAAATAACGCCAGCTCATTTATTTCTCAAATTCTGCTTTGCAAACCACTTTTTTCCCCACTAACATTACTAGCTCCATCAAAACATTGACCTCTCATATCATTAATGTCTAAATTAAATCGAGTAAGAATATCATTTACAATTAAAAACGAGGTTTCAGCTTTTGTATCCTTAGTTTCATAAAATCCTAAGAATTCTTCTATTACCTCTAACTCATTAGTAACATACTATATACAAAACAACGCCTGTTCCAATCTTCGAGTATCCGTGTTTCATTTATCAGAATTGCATAATATTTGGCTGAATATACAGCTTTTAGAATATTATTTGAAACAGCATCACTCAATATTTTCAACATTTCTTCAGTAATAGAATGATGCAGCCATTTATGATTTGATTAATTCATCCAAGATTTCAGTTCTGGTACATCAGTTGTTTGTAATTTTAACAACTGCATAAACTTGGAATTTTCAAACTCGTCACCCTTATTGAAAGTACCTCAGTATGGCAGTCCCTCTTTTGCAATAAACTGAATTGTCTCAAAAATCTTCATTAAGGCAACCCTTGCAGCTCTCATTTTGTTTGCTTTTTCTACCGATATTTGTGAAATAACAGTATTTATTTTCATATTTGCTAACACCAGTGCACTCTCCCAATGATGTCATTTTTGATTTCTCCACGGTTGCTGTTAGTTAATATCAGCTAATTTATATTTGCATCCAGTGAGAACTTTATTAGTACGTTTTAAACACGTACAATGTCGGAGTGAGTTGGATCCTATCATTCTGTGGTAATATTACTGTAGTAAACTGTTGTATGGGGGATGGTTAGAATTAAAAAGTAATTTGATACAGTATAGTTAGCAGTTAAAATTTTTCATCCATAATTTAGTAGAGGTATCTATGCTTGTGAGGCCGAGCGTACTGTGAACCGAGGTTGTTTGGAGAGTTCCTAAAAAGAAATTCATATTATATTACCTCTTGATTGTTTGTGTTAAGTCTGTTTTGAGGCAGTTGCAGTTCTGCAAATTATTGATCCATATAATCTTCTGTTTAGTTTGAATAAGTCAGTTTTACAAAGAGAATAATGTTGTTGTTGACAAAATAGGTACTGTTTTAGTGCTCATAATATTTTCCTAAAATTGGCTAAAATGAATAATTATCGAGACATAGCCACGGTAAAATCAGATTTTAGGGGTCATATTCATCCGTCACTGAGAAACGCACTGCTAGGATCATTATGGCATCGATCTGAGGATATTTTTGAAAAGAATCGATATATGTATTTTGAAAAATGAAAATTATACTTAGATAGGCATATTTTTTTTCCTGTCCGAAAATTTCGCAGGTTAATAGAGATACAGAACCTACATAAAAATAATAACAACAAGAATAAGTTTAAAAATTTTTAAAACCGCGATTTTCTTCGTATTTTCATCTTCACTTTGGTGAAGGCTTTGTCATAAATTTAATGGAGTTTTCTAAATTTTTCGCATCAGCTTAGAAGCGATTTTGCGAAACACCTCTCTTGGCAAGAATATTGGAAGAAACTCGGCAGGGAATGTCAATATCTGCCTTCTTCGGCTTTTGTTTCGAACAGACGCACGATATGAAGAAGTGCTTCAAAAAGCGGCCATGTTTTCCAGCACTTTTATATGCGCTCCACTGTCCTATATTTATTTTTTGGCCCTTTATTTACGTTCAGAACTAAACGAAATAATATTCTGCAGCCAAATTTTCTCTCTCCCGCAAATAGAGTAAGATTTTTGTCGTTTATTCGTCCCTTCGTTTTTGCGTTTCGAATATTTCTTTCGACTAATGATCCTTGAAGCCTTTTAGCAAGTTTTTTTTTCTATTTTTCTCCTTTCTTTTTCTTTATTTTTCCCTCTCTTTCAGAAAAATAAATTCACCTCAGTAAATGTGAAATTTGTATTAATGAGGCTGTACGTGGGATTAAGATTCATGAACTCAAACGCAACTCGTGTTTTTGTTTTTTACCTCTATTTTAATTCGTTTTTCAAAGTTTTTGAGTGAACATAAAAAATCAAAGTTGGGAAAAAACTTTTTTTCTCTTTCCAGTCAACCGTAGTTAAGGGGTTTTTGTAAAAACCATCGTCCTTGGTTTGTTGTTGTTTTTTTGTGGAAGATTTGGATAAGTGTGGAGTCGAGGGAAAATTTATGTAGGATAATTTTTTCGTTTTAATATTTTTAGGCCAATGTCCTGAATATACTCGGGGTTCAACTCACGTATGAGTGTATTTAATTTCGTTTGTTTTTAGAATAATACATACCCTATTTTTGTGAGGTCTAATATGATTCAGTATCTACTAATTCACGATCGCAGTAGGAGAAGAAATAAAAAATAAAAAAAAATTGTTCATTATCATAAAAGATCCATTGAATTCCATCATCAAAAATCAATTTGATTCCTATAAATAATACTGTGGGGACGTTTCCCTCTTTGCCTCCTCAGGGCTCGGCCCTGTGTCGACAGACGGGTCGCAGACCAAAGTCCGCGACCCATACTAATTGTGCATTGCACATTAAACAAATTACATCGTCTGTATGCACTCATACAGACGATGCGTTTCAGTGTTTACCGTTGAGGCGGTAAACGGAGGCAAGTGAGTATGTAATATTTACATACTCACTGACAGTATACGTGCTGCGGTTCGTATATGGTACCGCATCACTTTTGGACGATTGCCCCAGTTAGGAAGTACGCTTAGTGTACGGTAAGGCAACTTAAACCAGCTGGCTACTGGTACCGAGAAAAAATTCAGTCGCCCCGCACGTAAACCACTGTCTTCCTCCTTAGGTTCCATGAACCCCGTGTAGGTAGCATCTACCTACACTAAACAAGCCACAAATACCTATGTTTTCTTCATAATTGATAGTTTTGTACGAATTACTAATACAGATTATAAGATTCCATAATTATAAACGGAACTCAACGATGATGATAATAATAAATCAGTTAACGAGATGAAATATGGAAGATTTAAAAGATAATGACTTAGTGGTGTGATGAGAAATGTTCACATGCCCTACCAATAATACATTTTTAAGCGGCCAGCTATATAATATGTTTTTCATTTATGTTTTTGTAAAACAATAAAAAAGTAATTGAAACATTAAAAAGTTCTTCAATCTCGGGAATTAGCTTTTTCTTTAAACCTTTTAATTCAAATACATCAGTAATTTGCGATATGGAATTTGAAGGAAGGTCGAGTCTAAAACGACTTCAAGATCAACAACATACTATAATGAATACCACAATGATTCGTCCAACAGCTCTAACATCAAGTTTATTAACTTCATTCTGACCTTGATATATGTGGCGACTTCCTACCAGTGGTGACAAGTGTGCTTACGCACTTGCTAGTAGGTTGTGTGGCTTGTCCCTACATTACATAGGGCAAACACACTTTTTGGTACACACAGGTTGGTAGCTCACCACTACCAATTTAATTTTAACATTGAGCGAGACTCACACACACCCACACGAGATCTATTTGTAGATGTGCACATACGCCTTCTGCAGCATCCTACAATATCAATATTGGTAATTATTATATACCTATAAGCTTATTTATCTATTCAGTTGTAAAGAAGATTGTTTCCACTGAGATGTAGGGCTTTTCCCACTTATTTATGGGGAGTTGTGTGAAATACCATGAGACAAGACCTCATGGTTCTAAGTAGTACGTCGGCTAACTCATTTCATGTCATTTTTCGCTACATGACCTAAGACATTGATATTTCTTGCAATCTGCGATGTTGGGCTGTTAATCTAGTTATCACTTTTTGATTAATTATATTTTTTGATCATCTTTTCTAAAATAGTTACGTGACCTATCATGTACGTTAAATTATAAAGAACAATCGGTCTATTATTTTTTGCCAAATTGATTGTTCCGATTAATTGGCCTAAAATAATCAATTATTTTCAAATGTGATGCAAATATTGACCAAAAAAGTATATTTAGTCCCACTTATACGTAAATCAAAATTTCCCATTTTCTTCAGTTCCAAAAAAAATTAATTTAACTTTTCAGTAGAAATAAAAAGACAAATAGGTAAATTTGATTTCCTCAAACAAACTGTAGGAATCTTACTGAGTCCATACTCTTGGCTGTAAATACTTCAAATTGAAAGACACTTCGAAAAATTTATTTTCGGCTCTTCAACTAAATATTTTCTTCATCACTCAAAAATAAGCACTTCTGCTTTTTGAACGGTGAACTATTTTTCTACTGAATGAAGTACAGTATCTGCAGTTACAGTTTGATTTCTTGGGGAATATCTTCGCAACTGTGGAGTACTGAATTTTCAGCTTTCTACTGCTTTAATATCGTAACTTCTGGTGCTAGTCTTCTCGCTTGATAATGCTAATTGCTAAAATTTTTGTTGTTTAAATTACTCGATTAAAAAGAAAGTTGGAAAACATTTTGCTTCATGCAAACTGACACAGAGAAAGTACCAAGTTAAAGTATTATTACCTTTTCCCCATTTTGGAAATGAAGCACTCCTACTTTTTTTTATTATGTAGGTACCTAACCTGGTAAATTGCGATAGTATTACTTATAATTCTTGCATTAAAAACTCAATTTTCCTCATTCGTTGTTACAAAAAAAGTGTTTTTCTCTGCTTATCCCTAAATTCAGTAGCTTAAGCCCCCTTCCTTATTTGAAATGTGAAATCCACCAATTTTAATGCTTTTCGAAAACAAAAACGGGATTTTCTTTAGAAAACAAAAAGGAGATTTTCGTGAAATTCATCCGCAAAAATAGTTTTTCACTTCGCACAAAGTATAACGTATTTTAAATTTATTTCTCTAAAATAAAATTTTCAATTATATTTCGATTTTTAAAGTCCTACATAAGTAAGAGGGTGGGTACGTACACGAAATTTGGTCTGAATGCTATGCTCACAGTTTGTAGAGAGTACTAACAGTACGAGTAGGTAATCATCTACCGTTCGTGTAGTTTTTAGCAGGGAGCCAAAGTAAAGATCCAACATTAATTAGAAAACCATGAAAAATTTCAACGTTTTTTATTTTTCGATCATAAATCTTACTCTTAGCATCGTTTTTGTAGGATGCATTATTTTTGAAACATTCAGGTATCTAATCGAATAACTTATATTATTGAAGAATAGAAAAATTACATTAAGTAAAATTGTTCTCCCCTTAACTTGTTCCTAGTACCTACATACAACTGGATCAAAATATGTTCATTATTAAATTAAAATTAATTGGTTATTGTTCAACTTATTCGGTATCTATCTACTAAACATTATCATAATACAAGGTATATAGCTAAAAATACAGGTGTGGGAGAAGAAAAAGTCCATTAATTTGTCACTTTGTTTCAAATAGGAACGTTACCCTCTTCTAATCGATTACGAGAGTTGGATAATTTTTTTAAACGGAACAAAAAATTTAGGTACCTACTTAACCAAATCGTTCTTTTTTCTACAAGAAAATTAATTTTTTTCAAGTTTTCAACGAAACCAAAGTTAGATAAAGTTGGCAGAAGGTATCAGTTCAGAAATAGATAATGGGCCATATTCTTAGTTGTTCGGTTTATTTAAGTAAACCCTTGGTAAAGACTTTAAGGGAAATATTAAGGATACTTAGCTGTTTCGGTATTCTTAATGCGTCATTTTTGTACTTAACGTTAAGTGAATTTAAATGATGTCTAAGAATATGGCCCCTTGTGTTCTAGACTATTTGTGCAAATCAAATTAGTTCAGGAGTACCGTAGTTTGGATCATCTACCTCTCCATTTGCCCGAAAAAAATTTCTAGAAACGAAAAAACTGCGTTCACTTTACATTCCACAGATTTTTTTTTTACTTTCACCCCTAAAAAACTTCAGGCTATTCTATGTGAAGAATTTCTGACTACAATACTGAGTTAGCTGGGCCCAAGACCCTATGTAATAGTGCCAGTGGAAAGCCCAAATGATCGATTAGATCGATATTTATTTTCTTTACTTTCTGAAATTGTAATGATAATTTCGTATCATTCATAATATCTCTCTCTTATATATATATATATATATATATTCCACATATATATCAATCACCTAAAACAATTCTCATTATATTGATGTCATGTAAACAAGTCTTTACTTGCCTTTACTGACTCAGTTGTTCTACATTCAATGTTTATAAACAAACATAAATACACTTTTCATAACAACTCTTTTCTATGAAACTATTCTGCAGATTTTGCAAATACCTAAAATCACCATTTATGTCATTTCCTTAAACTCCTATTGGACAATATCTAAACTTGTATCGTCATAACTCTCCAATCATATCACTACCATTTCCACTCTCCAAGAAATCGCCATATTCTCCTCCCAAAACTTCTAGCTATAAAAACTCATGTAACCATGTACATTTTACCTTCTCTTCTTTATTAATATTATTATTCCTAATGTAACTTACTATTTAGTATTTCACCGTTTTATATCTTGTTTAATACAACCTTTTAACATTTACGAGTATTTAATTATTTTGTAACCAATATTCTCGTTATAGAAATACATAAAAGATTGAGGTACGAATACAATGAAACCTCTCGCAGCATTGTGAATGAAAATTTGAAAATTTGATTTATTCAATCGTTAGTAAAATGTTTTTACAAAGTACTTAATCAAGCATTGCCCGATCAAATAAACAAATTTAGGTCCAAAATTCTTACATTTATTTTCAGTTGAAATATTCAAATGTGCAAGTTAAACACAAAATTTGAAAGTTATTCGAAATAATTGTCATTGTATTGAACATATGAGTTCTTATGAAAATTGAAGATTTTATGCTCACCTGAGCTGAAATTAGAAAATTGACAATACTGAAACTTTGAATTTTTCTGTTTTTATAAAAACTAGTTATTAGTGGGTGTGGAATACTATACGTTGTAGAAGATATTCTGACAACAAAGGTTTTCTGTAGTTTTGCATGTTTACTACATATCATATCGAAGGTATAGGGGAGCCAAGACATTGGCAAACACTGGTGATTTTCTAGCCAATTTTGGGAGCTTATATACTGGCCCCTCACATGCACACATAGACATGTGAGAAATACGTACGTATGTGATGACTAATTGCAACGTATTTTACCGTTACTATGGCTATGTGAAAAATATGACAAGTGCACTGATAAGACAGATTGTGATATCATCCAAGATGTAATCTATCAATTTGTCATGGTCTGAATATTATGTTATACTTGCAATGTTTTGCAAGAATGTACATACAAACATATATTGTGTTTTACATGCAGTGCAAAAAATTAGTCACCTTGTGATGACAACTGTCAAGAGGCCAATCTTCCAACCTCTTACAAGTAGGCTAATCCTGGCAATGGGACATGTAAGCTTTTTTGTTGGGCACCATTTTGTAAAAATTTCTTCATAGATCAACTCATGTTTTGGCCAATATTTATCCTTCGAGTCAAAAATGCTACGAAGAGGACATCATTCGTAAATTAGTAAAAACTTTCACTCAAATATTTCACTATAGTTACACTTTTCTCGAAAGATACTTACAAGTACAACATTTTTTGAAAAATCACCGAATAACTTGATCAGAGATATACAATCAATTTGTAAATGGATTTAACTTGAGGTTTGAACATGTGAGTACTCGCAATTATCTCTCATCTGTGTCATACTTGAAATTCTTTTCTAATTTCGAAACAATCTCGGCTACACGTTTTCCTTCCTATTTTTTCTTTTTTTTTCGAGCTTCCTGTTGAACCTTCTTTACTTTTGTGTTCTTTTTAGCCTATTTGTGGTCTTTGTGAAAGGAAACCACGCCCATAATTAGACATTTTACATGGTATAGAGGAAGAGCGAAGAGGGAAATGAGAGGGTAGTTTAAAAGGTTGAATTGTTCGTGGAATAGGAAAAGTACGCGCACACATGCACGCACACGCACACATTCATACCCACGTATAGGTATAGGTATAGTTTTCATGCACCCTATACACATATAAATCCTTTCTATCTTTGCGCACACAGTGTACAATAAGATGATTTATTAGTTGAGCAAAATTTTCGTCGGTAAATGTAATTGTACGACACATTACAAACACGTACGCTGTACATCTATACAAACACACAAAGTCTCGCACACACACACACACACATGCACATTATGTGTAAGCGTTTTACATTTCTACCTATTCCGCCCCCTCCGTAGCCCCTATCCGATCCCCTAATCTGTAATCCGCTGTTTCCTTTCGGCGCTCTATCGGAAATTCGGTCGAATACGTTTAGGTGAAAATAGGAGGATGGGTCGGTGCGTTGAAAAGGCTGGAAGTTTTCTTAAAAGGATTTAGGCACGAAGTGTTGGGGGTTGAGGGTGGCATACACGTTTAAAATTTCAATGAACTATGTATGGGTAGGTATCCGTGTTGTTGTAGAATTTGGTGAAAAATTTTCCAGCTATACGTGAGTGTGTGACTTTGGTAGCGTTTGTAAATCATTCACCAGTATTTTCAGACACGACTACAAAAATATCGAGTTTATTTATGTATAGAAAATTTCGAAAAAGCCAACAACCATTTGGCCATGTTACATGCGGTGTTTACGAAGTGGACGCAAACATTTGAAGCGATGATGATGCAGACTGAGTGTATGCATGTTTTACTGGATGCGTGTAATGGAGGTAGAAAAATAAAAAAATAAACAACTGGCGCAACCTCACTTCGCTATAAAATCCTTTTTGCCAATTCATTCATCATTCAAAAACCTCGATGTAGGCCAAATAAAAGTTCTGCCAAAAATAATACTCAAACACACCTTCAAATTAACTTGAAAACATATGATTAAATTATATTTTCACAGAAGATAATGCTCAAATAAATCGTGGCTCCAATTTCAACTAATTCCTGAATGCCTACAGTCTCCTGGAGTACAATGAAAAAGAAACATCCGCTGAGCTTGAAATTCTAAATTTCTGCTACTACAATGCAGAAAAGACGCTCTTTAACTCATTCGTCGTACATAGGAATAAAGGTACTTGAAGCAACACTTTCGCCAGCAAATTTTTGTTTTAATTCTCGAAAACTAGTTAATCAATAGGCATCACACTTTCAAATTTCAGCCTGTAGTTTTCTCAGAATTCTAAAACAAAGACACTTTTCCCGGAATTTTTTATTCTCCAGTTTTCTCGCAAATCATGGCACAAATATAAAGGCCAAACACGTGTCAGACTTGCTCCCATATGAGGACTATCTTCCGTGAAAATTTCATGCCTTTTCCAATCCTAGTTTTTTAAAAACCATGAACGGAGTGATGCACATTATACAAAAATTAATGACGTCATCATACCCTCCGTAACGGAAATCAGATGTGAAACATACATCGTTACTTCTCTTTTAAATGAAGTCATTTCAATATTGCATAAAAATGACCGCTATTGAATGTATCGCACGAAACTCATTGATGTCGTTCATTAAAATGCTTTTTTTTTTTTTTTTTTTCTCATTCAAAGTACCTAATTATCGAAAATTATTAATTTTTGTTTTTAAATTTTTATAAGAACATTTGAGAAATAGTATTAACATGGTGAAACATTTTATATCTATAGTATCAAAATTTTTTTATCAGTACAGTCATTCATTGGACGTAATATTCAAATCATTCGTGGAAAATTATAATTGCGCGATTGAGACACTGCTTTCAGAATGCGATGTTTTTCTTTTCCTATCTATAAATATGAAAAAATTTCTGTTTCTTTTTAAATGAAATTTATTTGCTACTTTTTGTTGAACCACTTTTGCAGTGTATCCTCGCAGATATTCGCTTCCACCGATAACTTTTCTTACTGTAATTTTTGACTCTTCTTAAGTTTTGTAGACACGCCTTCTTGGAAAAAAATTTAATCCCAAAATGGACTGTAAATTTAAATTCAGCCCCACAAAAAATAAGTCATAATTTGTGATTTGAATTGATGGTTTTTAAGAAAAACGTAAATAAAAATTTCCCTGTCCCTGCCCCTCTCCCACATCCCGATCATCACCGTAGGATACCACTTAAACCCCTCCTTCTACATCTAAAATTTCTAAGTCCACAATTATGACGTCATCACATCCTCTGTAACGAACCTCGGATAAAAAAAGTAAATTGGATAAGAAATATTTTGGATCGACTTCCAGCCCATATTACACCCACTTTGTCAAACAATACAAATTACATTGGTGAAAATAGGAAAATGGTCACGCAATCGTTTTATTTTTTCCTGAAACAGTAAATTTAATCATCCTCACCCTTACCCAATAAAATGTGAAAATCTTCTGGTTTCTATTAAACCTAGTCATAGAATCGGTGATTATTAGCGATGTTGATTATTTTATTCGATTAAACTGGAAAATTAAATTTTTATCTAGAGAATTGATAAATTTTTAAATCGATTTTTGTCTTCTGATTAATCGATTCGATTGGTACAAAGTTTCAGAACATCAGTTACGCACGAAATTGTAAACTTGCAAGCTCAAAAAATCTATTTGATGCTCACCTATTTAATAATTTTGATTTTAAGTAATGAATAAGAATGAATATTCGAAAATCGAGTGGGTAATTTTTAAGTTATAGGTCAATGTTATTTCTTGTGTTTTGTGTTTGAATTAAAGAAATATTTCGAAAACAATACTATTAAATGGAAAACTTTTTTAGTTTTTCACCATAGTTATGCGCATTTAATTCTTTTGCATATAAATTGAGTGAAAATCTCAGGTATTGGAAGTTTATAGGTTTGTTTCGGAAAAAAATTTTAAAAAAATCAATCTTTTATTTAGGTATAATTAATTGTTAGCACCGATTAACCGAACGAGTCGATTACTTACTAGAAAAAGAAATCAAAAAAACTGAAAAAAAAAATTTTTATAGGTAAAATTGACATTACTAGAAGTTATTAAACACAAAAAACGTTCTATGTATATTAGGACATTTATTATATAAAGCTGAAAGTGGATTTTGTACATCCAGCATCAGTCTAGAATTGTGAATGGATTTCAATAAAAATAGAATTGAAAAGTGAGGTTCAGTTTGAAATTTTCCAGTTTACGGCCTCTTAAATACGACATATTCTTGAGTGAAGCCACTGAGAAGTTTTCAGAATTATTGGGTTTAGATTTAACAGAAAAATATTTTACTTAATTATGGACAATTTTACACTGGATGATCTCCGAGGTAAAAACCATGGTCCGTCTCTTCATTCTATGAACGTTATAATCAAAATTGTTGAGAATAAAGCCATAAAGTGTGATTTCATATAAATATGTACTTAAATTCCAGAATATAATCATTTATTTCTCCAATTTTGTAAATAGTAGCACAAGAGTCAGTTTTGACCCAAATTCAGATATCTTCGTACTACGAGTACCTGTTCAGAACTAATTTTCGCCTCTTAAAATTTATTTGAATATAACATATAAAGCATCAAAGTATGGAACAAAAATTCGGTCAGAACATTTTGCAAAATTATATAGCTTAGTATAATATGTATCAGTGTTCAAAAATTGAGAATTTAAAATTTATTAAAATTTAGTTTATAATACAGCTCGATTCCTTTTGTAGTTTCCTCAACATCCTGGAAAAACCGCTATTCCAGGTGTTTTTCGTTCTCCAGTTTTCTTTTAAACTACTGAATAAATAAGCGCCAAACTCCTATCAGATTTTCTCGCAAACTATACTGAACCAATAAGCATCAAATTCTTATCAGACATGGTCCTATAAGTTATAAGTACTACCTATATTATTTGGTGAAGGTTACAGCCTTATCCCTTTGTAGTTTTCTCAAAATCGTAATCACCGATTTTTGATTAAAAAAAATTAGGTTAAAAAAGGAAAGAGGTACCAATCTTTTTCTTTTCTTGTGAAACGGATAATTTTCATCATCCCCACCCTTAAATAGTTTTTCGAGGTTAATTTTAACACCCCGTTCGCAAGCAAACTTGGTAAAAAGATAAAAATAATAAAAATGGAAAAAAAGAATAATAAACGGACGTAAAATATCCAAACGAGGCTAAACTCATTTTATAATAGGCTTAAAGCACAGTGACGTCATCGACGAAAAAGCGTTTTCCGAGTTAAGGGAGTGACGTATGTACACGAACCGAGCATGACGCATTTTGTTTTCCTTTTCGCCCGCTGCCCTTTACTCTGACCTGCTAGTTTTCCTTTTGAAACAAATATTCATAAAAAATAAATAAATAATACAAAAAAAAAAAAAATAGGAAAAGGAAACAAAACCAAAAAAGAAGGAAAAAAATTGTAACTCGTACATTTTCTTCGTTTTTTCTTTTTTTTTTTTTTTTTCATTGGTACGGAAAAAGGAAGAAAACATAGAAGAGAAAAAAAAAGAATAAAAACTACGAGTAGTGTTTTGGAAAATGATTTGAATGGTTGTGTGCTAGTTTTTAGTTTTTTTTTTTTTTTTTTGCAAACGTAGGAAAATTTACAAAAAAAAAAAAATTGCACATTTGTGGGGAACAGAAAAAAAAAACCAAAAACAGGAGGAAATGAGTAAAATGTTGTATTCTTCTAGTGTCGTTTTAACGATATGAATTTTCATACCAATTGAATCGATGAATGCGATGTAAAATATCTGAAGAAACAAAAAAAAGGGAAAGAAAAAAAGGGGCTTGAACGATTGAAAAGTTCAGGATATGCGAGTGATTTTTAATTTATGGTTAAAGACCTCTTCTTTTTTTCTTTTTTTTTCCTTGTATGCGGGTTATTTTGGTTTATAAATGTAATTCGATGAGAATTTTAAACGTTCCTCGTCAACGGTAGTGGATCATTTACAGATTGTTGAGGAAAAAAGGAATGAAAAAGGTCGTTTTAATTTATTAGGATGTAAAATGAATATTCCGTCCTCTAGTTGTTGATGAAATTGGGCATGAAAAACGAATATTCCAAGGTGGTAGTCCCTAGCTCAGGAAAATTTTTTTTTCTAAATTTTAATTGATATGACCCTCACATTAATGAGTAGTTTTAAAATTTCATAAACTATAAAATGCGGAAATATTTTAATTAGAATAGCGCTCGAATTCCTGCTCCATGTTAATTTTTTAATATGCTACAAAAAATTAAGTCGACTCTTTCTTTCTTTTTTCTTTCTCTTTTCTTCGCCCATTTTTCGTTTTTTACAAGAAAAACTAAGCGTTTCGAATACAGTGACTACTTTCATGCTTTCAAACATAATAATGCGATTACCTTATTATTATTTTATTTTTTTGTGTTATTGATTTCAGCGAATTTAACGAGCCAAGTTTTTCTACTTTTATGCACTTAGTTGTGCTTTTTTCCCCTTTCCGATTCACTGGAAAATGAAAGGTCACATATGTTGTACACAATAGTTGAAAACTAATACACGTTCGCTTTAGTAGCGTGACCACCATAAATATAACGCGTGTAATGGGAGGCAAAAAATATGAATTTAAACACCTCATGACGTGTAAATAATTTTTAATTTGTATTTTCCTCGTGTTTTCAGCCGTCAATGGTCGTTGCATGTTATACGTCATTAAAAAACACGTAATGCTCATTTTTTCACCTATTTCTTAACCTTATTGAAATAATTATCGCGCATCTCTCTCTCTTTCTCTCTCGCTCTCTCTCTCTCTCACACGCTCACTTTTTTTCTCTTCATCACTCCGCCTCTCTCGGAAGTGGAACATAATTTTGTAAAAATTAAGAATATTTATAATTCAAGAAAATTATAGCATAATTCCATAAATGCAGCGAGAATTCAAGAAGATAAGAAATATATTTTATTATCGTTTCTTCAAATCTTTAGACCAATATAATTAGGTAGCAAAATAAAAACGTAGGTAGGTCGGTCTATAAACTTGATTGCGAAAATCAGAAATGGCTTTGAATTTCTTGAATTTTTGATACCATCTTTTATGAGATATTTCAGTGTTCAATTCGCTGCGGTGCACTGTATTTTTAAAATTGAAAGATCGTAATATTTGCGTTTCAATATACGTGAACGTAAATTGATGGGAAGAGAAAAATTATGATGAAATTATCAAATTACGAAGTTGCAAAAGCGATCTTAATTATTCGATCAATCAAAATAAAATCAGTTTTGATCATCAAGCATGTTCGTCAGGATCGATCGTCATGTTTCAAACCACTTTGTTCTTATATGCTGGAGATGGAAATGTAATGAAGCGATGTTCTGGAAGGAAATTATAGAGAAGAGAGGAGAAATTTTTAAAATATCAACGAAGAGTGAAAATTTTTACTGTTGAAAAAATTCCAACTCGAAGTAAATATTTTTCAGTTGAATCAATTTTTAATAGGTACCAGAATTGATGTTTAAACTTGAATTTTCGTATTTTTCGGATAGTTTTAGAAATATGAAAAGATAATGGATTTTAAATTTCCGAAAATATTTTATTATGAGCTATAATTGGACATTGGGCGATATTATGTATTGTGGATAATACCTATACTGTATAATTACAGGAGAGTTTCGGATAGTTGAACGAAGACCTGATCAGTGGCGTAGCCAGGATTTTCTATAGGAAGCAATTGAATGAGAAAACATTTTCGCCCTTTCCACAATTTTGCGAGCAACAACATTTTCTGCGTATTTAAGTGATTTGAATTTCTGATATTCATACCAGTCGTCGTTCTTTCTTACAAAATTAAAAGCCATAATAGTTTCAGGCTGAGAAATCCTGCTTAAACAAATTCCGAAGGGTGGTTTATCGCTCAAATCCTCCCCTGACTACGCCACTGGATTAAATAACGCGCGTGCAAGCTGTTGAAAATGATTTTGGCATTACTAATTCGTTTTAAAATGAATAATTTTGAATATTTCGTATATTTGAGAGCATGTATTTTTGCAAGAACGCGTATTACCGATGCATATTTTGTTGTTTTCAACATCCACTTTAAGATAAAGACACCACCAAAGACTTCGGGTTCTTTTTACTTTTCTCCACAAACTTTTAAAATTGTGTTCTATCTTACTCGTGTTCCGCAGATATTTGATGTTTTTTTTTCTGAAATATTGTGAATCAACTTCATTACCTCTAAACATGCTGGAGTTGACGAATTAGCACTAAATATCAAATGTTCCGCAGAATACCTAATATAAAATACTTCTTAATTGCATTTAATTATTACAAGAAGTCTAGCACGGTAATACAATTTCACACATTGAACCACGAAAATACGGAATTTTATTGATAAAAATATGGCGGATCTAAATTTGGATATTGAATGCTGGAAAAATATCAAAAATGAATTACAGTATATATATCTATGAAAAAGGGATAAGGAACAGAATCCAAGAATACATTAGAGCTTAGTAAAGCTAAAAACACTGTATACAGGCTACCTACGTTTACAAAATGTAAGAGCCAGTTATTGTTTTCCAATAAAACAAGAAAACAAAATACCTGAATTCGTTTCAAAAATTAAAAACATAGCCCTCTCTTTCAGAAGCTGCAGTTATGCGAAATTGTCTTAAATTTAGTTAACAAAATTTTTAATCCCTCAACCTCCTCAAAAAAAAATCTGTGTACACAGGAAATTCATTTTCGTATCGAATGAGAACATACAAGTTTAACATTTTAAAATCATCCGAGTGCGATAAAATCTTTTCACTCCACCAACCTGGAGCTTATGAAAAAATAAAAACACAACTATAGAAGACAGTACAGCAGTAGGTATAGGCCTATTTTTCTATACTTTTTATTTTTACATGTGACAAAGACGAAATAGGTATTCGAACAAAAATCGAACGTTTAAACATTCATCAACCAGGGTTATCATCGTATGCCTTTACGAACTACGGTAACCTCCGAGAGGCGACCTCCGTGTCCCATTTTACAGAAAATTCTCCCCCAACAATAGTTTCTGCTTGAAATTTTGGTTGATAAAGTTTTTTATTTAATGTTTTTGATACCTGAGAAAACCTTTCGGGACGCCAAGAGGGCTACTCGTCTTTACTTGTCACCGACTCTCAATTACGAGCAACATTCCCCCCTCCACGTTTCGAAAAAATCAATTTGCATTCACTTAGGCCCCCAAAATTACATCTGTCTAGTTTTGACACCCTCTACTGGATCGTTAACACAGCAAAGGACAATTTTTCATCGAAATCGAAAAACGTTATGTGAAAGTTTTTACAACCGTAAGGATCGGAAATATTTTTGGGAAACCTTTTTAGACGCCATATTGTAACGATAATTAACTGGAGATAGTATTTTTTGGGAACCATTGCGATCACGTCAAAACTAATCGGCTTAAAGGTTTGCGAAACAAATAAAAGTAATTAATATTTACCCTTGTGAAAGACAGAAATGATAATGCTTCTTCGGAATGTCGATTGGTAACAAAAGCAGGAAAAGAGGAATCGCATTCTGCTCGTTAATGAACGTAACTCGAACGAGGGGTTGTAAAGCTTCGGTCTGTTAAACATCGTCGAAAAGCATCTTTACTTGGAATTTTCACCGTTTACACGTATGCATTGGTTGAGATGGAAGATGAAAATGTTGAATTTGCATTAACGTTATTCGGGTTGCCGAAGAAACTGTATATAGGTACTCACATAATTAGGATAAGCTTACCTACTACCTACATTGTGCGAATAGAAATCGATATATTTTAACCATTTTCGTGTTGCCTAAGGTGGTTGGTGAGATTTGTGCGAGAAAATTATATCTAAATCGATTGAACGGCTGTTATAATATTATAGACTAAAAATTTTCATTTTATTACTGTACCTACATAAAAGCAAACCGCCTTTGAACGAAAATCATTAGTTATACTCGTTTGCGAAAAAGATGGTAAATATCGAAAAGTTGCGATATCGATATTCAAAAACTATCGATAGTTTCCCGTCTTCATTATTTTCGCTAGAACGCACCATGGAATAGTTAGTTAGGATTTTTTTCACTGTGGCAAAGGAATTTCGTTGGTGCGTTCCCGGCGCTGACTACTGAAATTTAAATTTGAGTGTAAATGTTCGGATTTTATGTTGTTATTGTAGGATAAAAAAAATTCCGGTAGTAGCTCTGTTACAAAAATTAGGTTGTAAATTTAAAAAAATTGAAAATTTGGTGCTAAAAAGTTAGTAATAGATCCTAATTAATGTTTGTGTTAAATTTTGTAACCGTTGATCTAAAATTACGCAGTTTAACACCATTACCTTTTTCAAAATAAAAATAAAAAAAATTGACATCATAGAAATACCATCCGGCAGAGATCCGCATCATGATTGATAGCATGTTACAATAAAATATTATCGAATATTTGTTTAGAATTTCGTGGATATTTGTTCCAAATAAGGCATTTTATAGGGAAAAAAACCAACAAAAATAGCAGTACCGGAAGTACCGTCTCCAAAATCAACATGTAAAGTCCTTGCGGCTTAGTACTAATATTCGTACCAAATTTCGTGACTAACGGACAAAAAATGTGAATTGTTCCATGGTAACAAGAAAAAACATTAAATATAATTATGTACTATGAATTTCAGTTTTTGGGGCCGAAATTTTCCTTGGGTGTGAAACGAAAAGCGTACCTACCCCAACCACAGATCATTTCATGACACACAGATTAATAAGTAAATTTTCATAGAAACCTGCTTAAAAATAATAATATCAGACATCTATAATAAGAAAATAATTTATCAGCATGTGGCCCACACTTGATTTTACTCGTACTTTTTTTTGGTTCCCACGTTTTGTCTCTTTTCGCCATTTTTTATAAGCTTTGTTCTACTCGCTACTGCGATTTTTAAATATATCAATACTGCAGCCAACCTTCCGCAATGAAATAATATCTATTTCTCATGAAGCTAAAGCCAAAAATAAAATAAGAGCTTATCTTTTAAAAATTCGTTTTTAATATTTAAACTTATTCCTAATTTTTTTGGTGAAACAATAGCACCAGCTTACTTCATCGTCATGGAACACCAACAAAACATAATCAAAAATACACATAAAAAACACTCTAGCGCAGTAAGTTTCGTTAGAAAAAGTAGGCTTTCGAGAAAAAGAATTAGAATTTTGATGGTCACATTAATTACCTATATGTAAGTTTAAATGCGTTAATGGTATGTTATAATTGTATGAAATGTGTTAGCTGCTGACAAAATATTAGACAATGTGAAATATAAAAGAATGAAAAATAAATTAAGATGATAAATTATGATATATCATCACATAATTTAAAATAAAAACAAAGAAATATAATAAAGTTATGAAATGAAAAAAAAAGAAAACATGAGTATGTGGTTAATTTTTGTGAAAAGAAAAGTTCATGGAAATTAGAAAGAAGAGGGAAAAAAAGCTTTACCGGAAGTACCGTTCGGTTGATCCGTATCAAAATTCGTAGCATGCTGCAATAAATTATAATGAATATTTATTTCAATATCCGTATATTTGGTCTCAAAATTCCGCATTTTATGACCAATATAAAAACAAAACCAGCGGTATCGGAAGTACTGCCTGGCCGATCCATGTCAAAATTGGAGCCCTACTACAACAAATGAAAATAAATATCTATTCCGAATTTAATGGCTATTGGTGCAAAATTGAGCATTTTATAGCCAAAATAAAAACAAAAATGGTGGTACCGGAAGAACCATCCGGCCGATCCGCACCGAAATCAATAATTATAGTTTTTGGCTTAGTATAAATATACGTTCCAAATTTTGTGATTATCTGATGAAAATTGCGACCTGTGCCGTGGGAAGAAGAAATGGACTTACATCTGTCTATATATATATGTATATAAATTAGAGTTATTGGTGCCAAAATTTTCCTGAAATCATGAAACGAAAAGCTTACTCACCCCCAATTGGGAGCTAATACTGCACCAAGCGTATTAAGTAGATTTTCTAAAAAAAACCTATTTAAAAAAGCTAAGAGTTAGTCATTTGGTGCATTATAGAGAAAAAAGAAGTCAACAGTTGGCAAATTTGGTCGAGTTATGAAGCAAATGATCGAGAAAAACTACTGAAAACAAAAGTTGATGTTGATAGTGATTGACATCTATAGACGTTGTAGATCGAATGTTCACATTAATTAAAGAATTAAATATGTTTGCAAAGTTACGTCTCAGAAGTGTGTAATTGCAGCAGATCAAATAATGATGAAGTACAGAGTATGAGCTGTAAGTATACGAATATGCAAGGAGACGAACGAATGAATGGCGGAACAATATTGAACATGATATCGAAAGCATAGTACCGATATTTTTTGATATTGTGCCCCCTCTAGTTTGAGAATGATGAAATAATAGAAGATATTTTAAATAATACCTTCATTTGATAGGATGAGGGAGAAAAAATAATTTTCAGTACCAAAAAGAATTTAACGTTATAGCCTAGTGGTGTAACCATTTGGTAGGTATCTCGAAAACATTAATTTCAAGAACCCGATCAAAAGTAGTAGGAGATTTGGTATGAACATAAAAAAAAGCCATTTTGAAAATGAGAATCGTTGCTATTTGGTGACCCATTCAGCGAGAAATCATAAATACCATTCTGCATAGAAACCATTGCCATTTCGTGACTCGCAAGCCCTTAACCTGTAGTGAACAAATGAGGGCTTTATCTCGGCTGACGTTTTCATTTGCCCCAGTAAACAAAAATCTAAAAATCCACCCTATTCCACTTCAAACCCCAAAGAGTACTTGCACTGCCCCCAAAAAGAACAAAATGTCTAAAATCTGGCCACCGCTGGAATTTAATTTGCCTCGCCTATGGTACAAAAGGCTGGTTACAGCTTTGTATGACCCACTTAGTAATAAACGCCATTTTGAGTAGGGATCTTATCCATTTAGTAAAAAATATCATTCTTCAATTAGAAGAATTGTTACAGTTCGATGATTTGTGTTTTTGTTTCTCTCTTAGTGTGATTGGTGTAGTTGTGTTTGATACTTATTGTGAATTTTTGGTACCTATCATATCTTTTAACATGCGTCGATTCGTTACACATAATGATCCTCAATACGTGTAGGTAGTTAAATCAATAGGTAGGTCCTGTGGTAAGTTACATTTTTAGGTTTTTAAGATCTCGAAAGTTGCAGGCGAATTCATCATTGTAGGGAATTAATGTTTTAATCATGTCCATAATTATATAACTTCATCTTTATTAAAATAATAATGATGTGAAAAATCCAATAGTCTCTCAAGCGGTGGCCAATAACTGGTCCTTGAAAATAATGAGGCAACTTTCAACATATATGTAGTTTATAAATCAACAACTCGGTATAATATAGTGATAAGTTGAATAGGCCTATTTAAAAAATATATATTCATACGCGGTGGATGCCGCTTGATTATTAGAACCATTTTGGGACCGGAGCAATTAAAGTAGCTCAGTTAACTGAATGGTTCAATTAACCAAAAGGTCAATATGAAAAAAAAAAAACAAAACAAAACTTTAACGCAGTAACCAACGCTAGAAAATGTAAGTTTTCTCAACCAAAAAAAAATCTGAATAAATAATTAATAATTGATGAAAATTATGTCAAACTTCATAAGTGACTGCTTGTCGTACAAAATTACAGCAAGAGTGCTTTGATGACGGCTTTTGTTTCCTTCTAGAAAATATTTCCTCTTGTTAGCAATAATCTAAGGTTTTTTAAACCATTTTTACACGAGAAGTTTTAAGTCGGTTAAAAACATATTTTGCAATTTGTTGGAATATAATATAATTTGGTAAAATTGAACACAATACAAAAATTTAAATTATTTGAAAGAAGGGTTCTGGTTTCGTAAATTTCACGTTTAAAACGAATATTGTCAAAAAACATTCGTGACGAAGTGAAAGAATAAATTATAAAACACGTACGCAAGTTATTCATCGATTGCTTGGTAAATTGAATAAAGAGAGCCTGCTTTCGACCAGCTTCTTTGGTCCATCTGGACTTCATATTCTTTCCTTAACAATATTTTAAGATTTGTTTAAATTACTTTTCCCCATGGACCGTGAAGCTGATTAAAACAAAATTTTTCAGAATGATGGAATATAATATATTCAATATTTGTATCAAATTTTGCGACTATTGGCTAAGTATTACGTAGGTATGTTTTTTTTTAACGTGCAAGAAGAAAAAAGGAAGGTTAAGTATAATGTAACAAATTTATTGCTGAAATAAAAATAAAATTTCAAGTTCGTCATTCCGATTGCAGTTTTTACCGACGAACATTGTATCAGAAAGAAAGTTAACCTTGTTACCTTGCAACCTCTATGTAAAAATTCTTACATGGAGGTAGGTTTATTCTTTACATCGAGGTTATGCTTCAATCAACGAAAAGCGCTACTTTCGGCTTAATGCAAAATATCAGCGTAAACACCATTTAGAATAAAACAATCGGAAGTTGATTTCAAAGGTCGATCGTTGGATGAAAATTACTTTCCAAGTGTAGACTATTCTGGGTACCTAGGTTTTTTCACTGGCTCACACAGATTGGTTCCAGTGGTTTTTCTGTGGGGTATACTCCATATATCTACGTCGTATACTCTCAAGCAATAAATTCACAAAGAAAAAAGTATTAAAAAAGTCATCAGATTGATTGATTTTTATTCAATTTTTTTCAATTTTTGCTTATTTTGTCGAAGAAATGTTTAAAAAAATAAAAAAAGTAATTTCAATTTTATTTCTCATCATTGATATACCTCCACCAAATCGACCTTGAGAAAAATATAAAATACTCAACCCATGGTTAGGCACTCGACGACTTAATAGTTAACTCTCGAAAAGAATGATGAAAACATTACTAATCTTAATGTTTTTATTTATCGTTTTTGAATTATGATAGAAAAATTGCGGACACCAGTGTGGAATATTTCTGAGCTCCTTGGTTCTGAACTATGTAATATAATAAAAATTTATAGTTGCTCGATTAAACACACAAACCCTATTCGAATCATGTTCTGAATGGTTGGATGACCACAAACTTCAAAGCCTATTCAAAAAGTTAGCGGAGGGGAAGTAGGTTTGCTTGATTTACGCCACCAAATGAATTTCAATTAAACAATGAAAATACCTGTGCCTGTAACTCATTTTGACTTGACAGTCTGTACGTATATCGAGTGCTTTATCGTTATGCAGGTTCACTATCGGATGGTGTTTTACTCATACAAATGAAAAAGCAATGCATTCCGTAGAGTTATATTCTCAATTTTGAGAATAGGCAATAAAATCTTCAGCATATGTAATTGGTCAGCATTAGAATTTTGAATAATTCAAATGTGACATTCGTTATCATTAAAGTTGAAAAATTTTCTTTTCATGTTTTATTCATTGATAGTTTTTGACTGCGTCAAGAATAAATAACAACGCAATCAACGACCGATTTTGGTAATTTTAATTTCGAACTTATCGTGCACGTTTATGGAGGCATTGCCAGAAGTAAATTATTTCTAGTCACAGGTATCGATTATTATTTGGTATTTGACAATTAAAGAATAAATCTAGCGGGATATTAATAAAGATGAGATTCGAGGAAAACCAATGAGCAGATTTTTGGTTTTCGTTTAGTAGTATCGTAAGATCCTCAACACTGAGGGCATACCATACCTGCGAATGCGGGCAGCAACTTAAAATACTAGCGTTATATGAGCAATGGAAAATTAAAAAATTGTTTCATTCTAATTTTGCGAATATAACCGAGTGGACCCTTATTTTATGAAAACCCACCTTTCAGATGAACATCGAATAATCCAAAGTGGATTGTGTTTGAGGAACTGGTCTACTAGGGATGTGCCGCTTCGCAGCTGTCTGGTTTGAAGAACCAGGTTTTTTAAAAGAGCTGTCTCCTGAAACTGCTCTGGTGTGATAAAGTCTGCTCCCTGCTCCTTTCTGCTCCGATACTCCAAAGACCAAAACGAATTTTTTTTAGTTTTTTCGAACTCTGGTTTTGTTATCAGCAGCTAAATTAAGTTCATATCATTTGCCATTGTCATCTCATACTGTCAAACGAGAGAAATCACCAGTAGTGTAACCAAAAAAACATTCTTTGGTGGGCCAAAAGAGGGGCATCAAATTTTAGGATGGGTCCCATAAAAAAAAAAGGTTGGGGAGGGGGCTGGTGACTTTGATAAATTATAAGTAACTCTAATATCCCATCCTATCCCATTCCTTAAAATTTTAAATATGAGGTATTAAGCAGATAAAACTGACAAATGTAAAATTGTTTCAGAATAATATTTCTTTTTTTTTTTTAAAGTAATTCGATGATTACAATGATTAGCAGTAAATAACATAATGAATTTTTCAAAATCAATATTTTTTGATACATGTTTTTCAATATGTAAAACCGCTAAATTAGAGAGTCTGTCATGGCTCATGGTGCCATGCCAACAATTTTTGGTATGTCTTATACGTGAAAAGCTGTATTCACAAGGTGCACTTGAAACAGAAATAGTTACAGCAATAACTATTGGCTTTGACTGAATGAAGAAGTGTTGAAAAATTAAAATTGAAAATGTTTTACCTGAATCTATTAATGAAATACTTTGATCACTTTTTGCTCTCGATTCTAGTTCAGTAGTTTTGCTTTCGGTAGATTTATTTTTCTTTACGTTCGTATTTTTCTAAAAACTAAATCAGTCTTTTTTGAACATTTCATATTGATGATTGATACTGCATAGACATGGATAGCACTCAAATCTTAGAATAAAATTACAAAAATTAAAAGACGAATGTCAAACTGTGTTAGAATTTCATTGTTTCTCAGTTTTATTGTATCAAATTAAAAGAGACGTGAATGATGTGATGGGACTTTGCAAAATAAGCAGTGATGCGCATGAATATAACAACGGTTCAACAAGTAAAAATAAACTGGATGACGCATCAATTCTTATCACCTAAAAGAATTAATTTTCTTCACAATTTTTCAAAATTTATTATTTTTTCTTTTCTTTCTTTCTTTCTTTTTTCTTTAGGATGATTTTAAGAGTTGAAATTTTTTGGGCATGTCACCTGGCTCCCCTCTGGTTACGCCACTGGAAATCACGAAAGAAATGTTTGTTGTGCAAAGCTTAATTTTTCATAAATTGTTGTTTTTAGTATGTTAGCTTAAAATTCTGCGAAAATTTCTGCTCAATCGCACGTTTCATTTTCGAGATATTACTGAAATTCCGCCACTCCTCAACTGGACTGAATCCTTATCATTTCAATTACTCAATCTGAATAGAATTTCAGCGATATCTCGACAACTGAGAGTAAAATTGAGCTGAAATTTTTCAAAGATATCGAGATTATATTAAGTAAGTAGGTATCCGTTGAAAATTTGGCTACAATCGTACATTGGATTTTCGAAATATCGCTGAAATTCTACAACAAGATTTATGTCATATTATTTGTGTAGGTATTCCATATAATAATGAAAGTAGATTTATTTCCACTGAGCTATTAATGCCTAATCTCTCAATTGCGTATGCATTTATTCACCTCGACAAACGAATACTGATCAAAAAATATCCGACACTAATGCGGACACAAAACAAAAAATCACTTTCGAAACGATTCTGCTTCCGGTTTTCCTCGAAGTGATGCCAAAGTCACGTCATACGTAGGGTAAAAAGTATTTTTCCCTTAGCTCCATTTCCGATTTATCAAATTCGATTTAAAAATTCGAGAAAATCGTATTTTTAACACGTTAGCTGGGTACATCTACTCGTGTTCTTCGACGGGTGAAATCGTACAAATTTTGACAGAAAATAAAAAGTCAATGCGAAAAGAAAAAAAAAGAGAGAAAAATAAAGGAAGATACCTATATCTGTAGATACTATCTAGACAGAATTTAGAAAGATGTTGATAGGTTTACTCGAGGTAGATTTTTTTTTTTTCTCCATAACTGCTTTTCTTTTGAGTGTTCCTGTTTTTTTCTTCGTTGACACCGGCTGACATATTTTTATTTGTGCATGAAACATATAGGTACATCTCTCTCTCTCTCTCTCTCTCTCTCTCTCTCTCTCGTTCGCATTCTTCTGTAATAAGTTACGCGGAAAAATTCCAGAATATTTTATTTCTCTTCGAGAATCAATTTAATAATATTGAATTGGCGTCAGACTTATATCTGTTAGCAAAAATTTACGGGCTATCCTACGTATTATTTCATTTTTTTTATATTTTATACTGATTAAAAATTTGGAATTCCAGTAATATCTTGGGTGCCATTGTGCCAATGTGCCATGTGAAAAGTTACATAGGTATATCAAGATAAAGTATCTTTTATAAATGCGCTTGTTGATTTTGGATATACCTACTTTTTGGGGTGGCCCTTGCATTTTTATTCCTAAACCCCCTCTCGACTGCAGAATTAGGAAATACAGTCAACATGTACATACGCACTTGTCTATTCGTCATATTTACTGTTCAGAATAGGTAAAGGTTTTTGATTTTTATCGATACAAGACGTCCATACTTGAAAAAATTAACAAATTAAAAAAGAACACTCCTAACCATCTTGCCTTTATTTTCATTCTTTTTTCTTCCTTTTTTTGAAACACATAGAAGATTGGCCACAAAGAAAGATTATAATTTTCACATTCAACAAACTCATAAGTGAATCAGTCTGATTTTCCATTTACAAAAATGATGATAAGTGATAAAGATAAGTTAAGTAGTAGCCGTTACCTAATTATTTTTTTCAACACTTGCAATGAATTAGTAATGACTGAAATTAGTGTCACATATTTTTTGTTTTCAATAGAATCAACGATTTTAAAAAGTATTCGAAAGGAGATATTTAGAGTATTACGTATTTCCAAAAAGACGAATTCAGCCTTTATGACTGTGTTCGTGGACCAAGGTACTGTTATGTAGAAATTTAATAAGTATATATCAGAGATTTCAACATAGGATTAAGAAAAAAAATGGCGCAGCAAGCCTCGATAGAAAAATTAGGTTTTTGAAAAAAAGAATTATGAATTTTGATGGTTACATTAGTTGTTTGTAAGTTTATATGCGTTAATGGTATGTTACGATTGTATGAAATTTGTTAGCTGCAGACAAAATATTAGAAATTATGAAATTTAAAAGCGTTATTTTTTGAAATGCAAAATTAATTATGATGATATTAGGGTGGTTAATTTTTGTAAAAATAAAAGTTCATGCAAATTAAAAAAAAAAGAATAAAAAATAGTTTACCGGAAGATACCGTCCAATCGATCCCCACCAAAATTGGTAGTGTGCTACAGTAAAATATAATAAATGATTATTTCAAATTTTATGTATATGGTTCCAAAATTCCGTATTTTATGACCAAAATAAAAATAAAAATGGTGGTACCGGAAGTGCCGTACGGCCGATCCGCACCAAAATCAATAAGTCTACTCCTTAGCTTAGTACAAATATTTGCACTAAATTTCGCGACTTGTACCGAAAGAACAAGAAATTTACTTGTATACATATACATATATATATACCTACATATATATGAATTTGAGTTATTGGTGCCAAATTTTTTGTGAGGTCATGAAACTAAAAACGTACCCTCCACCAATCCTGGGGGCTAATACCGCACCAAACGTAATAAACAGATTTTTTAAAGAAAACGTACTTAAAAACTGTAACGTAGCCGCAGGTTTGTTAGAAAAAGTAGTTTTTAGAAAAATGTAAAATTAGGTGGATAGTCACTAAAAAGTTATTAACAGATCGTAATAAATATTTGTTCTAAATTACGTTCCCATTGTTTCAAAATTAGGGATTTTATAGGCGAAATAAAAACGAAAAGAATGTTGCCAGAAGTACCGTGCGACTGATCCGCACCAAAATTCATAACAAGTTATAATATTTGTTACAAATTTCGTAGCTATTGATCGAAAATTGATAATTTTATAGCCAAAACAAAAACAAAAATAGCTATACCGGAAGTAGCTTACTGTATGGCTGATCCGCACCAAATTTTTTGGAAATTATAATAGATCATAATGAATATTTGTTTTAAATTTCGAAGCTATTGGTCGAAAATTGAAAATTTTATGGCCAAAACAAAAGCGAAAATATAGCCATATCGGAAGTTCCGTATTGTTGATCCGCAACAAAATCAATATGTCAGGTCCTTGACTTAGAATAATGTTCGTTCTAAATTTTGTGACTATCGGATAAAAATTGTTACATGTACCGTGGTGACAAGAAATTGGTTTATATGTGTATATATTATATGAATTTGAGTTATTAGTGCCAAAATTTTCCTTGAGTTATGAAACGAGAAGCGTATCCACCCCAACCCCTAGGTGGTTCCATGACATCAAGATTAATAAGTAGGTAGATTTTCAGTGGAAAACCTACTTAATAAAAAAATTACCGTAACGAACGCAACATCTGGCCGATCCTTACTTAAATAAAACTTTATGGTTCTTGGCTCAGTACAAATGTTCGTATCAAATTTAGTGACTATCGGACCAAAATTGCAACCTGTACCTTGAGACAAAGAAATGGAATTTTTACACACACACACACACACATATATATATATATATATATATATATGTGTGCGTGATATATGAATTTGAGTTATTGGTGTCAAAATTTTTGTTAGGTCATGAAAGATAAACGTACCCACTACCAACCCTGGGGGCTAATATCGGACCAAACGTAACAAGTAACTTTTCTAAAGAAATCTACTAAAAAACCACTGATGTATTCCATTATCAGCTTATCAAATTTTATATTTTTAATCGAATTCCTTCCACTTTTATCCGTCACAGATTTCATTAGTTTAAAGTGATAACAAAATAAAAATATTCCAACATTGAATTTCCAAATTTTTTTGCCCGAATTTGTCATTGCCTTTAATTGAAAAGAATGCAAAGAAAGTGAACAGTAGGCTAAAGGGACAAAAAAGAGGTAGGGATACTTCAACTTTTCTAATTATTCTTCTGGCAAGTTCTAGTCATAAACTCAGCGTAGTTTAGTTTTCATTGTGGTTTGAAAAATTCTATGAAAAAAGGAAGTCAGTTCTATAGAATTTCGAATTATTAAAAACGTCTTTTTCAATATATACCGATTTTTTTTTTTTTTTTTTTTTTACAATTATATCAAGAATATGAATCATACAAGAGTAACGAAGTACATACATATTAATGCTACGTTGTTTCTCCAAAAATTCTGTCACAGCTGGAGAAAAATTAAAAGAAAGATAGAAAAAAGGGAAAAAAATATAAGGAAAATTTATACTTAGTCTAAATTAATTTCGTTGTTCGCTTTATTATGATTCATTTTTCTCTTTTCGTTTATTAAAGAATACACTTCCACCACAAATCATTTTGAGAGAGTATTTTAATGAAGGTGTTAAAATTTTTTTTCGAAGATGAAAATATCCTATGCTCTGTATAAGCCTCTTAAAGTTTTGCTATTATAAAGCTTGCGAAGGGAACGCTCTATAACGTTCATATACTTAATTCTCGTTTTTTTTTTATAATTCTGTTTTTGTTTTTGTTTTCCTAATTGGCCATTGAACAAACAGATGCTTTATCAACGACATTTAAAACTTGGAATTTTGAATAAAGAAATTATAATAAATTTCAAGATCAAATGACAAATACGAGTCCTTCTGGCTACGAAGAGATCTTTTCCAGATTTCGACAAATAAAATAATGCGAAATAAAACCAATTTCCCAGTAATCTGAGTCCATAATATATTTCAAATCCATATTTAAGGCTATACAAATATTTTTGTTTGCTTGGGTACTACAAAAGGTACTTTGAGTAGTAGGAAAGGTACCTTGAGTACTAAAAAAAATACCTTTGGCACTAAACAGGATACCTATACTCATCTGAGTATACCTATGTATCGTTCATGTTTTAAAAAAAAGTTATATACCGTCTATATTACGATCAGAAAGCAGTAATTTTAGGCATGTAATCTGTGCTCTGCTCTGATACCTATCTTAATTAGAATTATTTGTTTAAATCAGTCATTTCATCATATTATCATGCAATATAAAATGAAAGTATAATATCAGGCATACTGATTTCTAGTATCATTAGCCACTATAGCTATTCGCCTGACTCCTTTTCTGCAAGAAACATGTTCATTTTCCATGGATAATCCTAATTTCATTTAAACCTTATTATCTTTACACAAGGGCCTCGCCTGAAGCCTCTACTATGTGGTAGGCACTTCATTAATTTTACATTCTTGTGGTGGATTTCCTAACTCAAAACAAATATAAGCAGGATTTAAACTTAAACTCACTTTCTTTATTATATTATCCTAATCTGTATTCTGTAAAGGAGGGAAATTTCAACATCTAAAGAATAAATCAAAAGAAACAGCTGTTAGTATAAACCTTTGTATACACCAAAACACGTAGTGTGTTCCTTCAGTCAACTTTTTAGGTATTCGGTCAAACAGAATAAATAAAAACGTATAAACCGTCCTTCACAACTCTTGGAGGTTTTCTGAATTTAATCGCCACTCTTTTATAAGCTGCAAGTCCATCAAATATCTAATCTTTTTGCAGTTAATGTGGTCCCTTATTTTTAGATAAAAAGTAGGGTTAAGTAGCACCGCAGTCAAGTGGAACGACAGTTTTTACTGAAAAACGAGTGGTTGGTAACACTGACTTATAATGAGAATAAATATTCTGCTATTTTTAACGATTATTGAATTTGTTTCCAACAATGTATCCCGTTTTGGTGGTTCAAAATTTGATAAAATATGAATTTAAATTGATTACACAGAAGTTATATTTACACTGTTTTTGAATTTTGTGTAGTGGCTTGTAAAAACAGATATAGGTAGCCTATAGAATTGTTATTATTATCTGTATCTACCTATAATGGCCTAATATGATATAATTTAATAAAATTATTTCAATTCAGCTTCGAATATAAATGAATTTTTTCCAAGTTTTAGGTTACATATATCTCTGAGAACCGAGATAAGCGTGCATTTTCCAAGTGTCAAATTTTGTTATGGCTGCTATTCAAAAACCAGTAGACCAATTTCTCTCAAATTCAATACAAAAATAATTTCCTAATAATCTCCAATTACCGTAAAAATTTCAAGCCAAAATCTTCAAATTTACAGGAGTTATCGAGATGACAACATGGTGGGTATGTAACACTTTGAGAACCTCTTCCTCCGAAACTAGGACATGAATTTCAGAAATTTTAATACGAATGAGTAGCCCATGAATTCTTCAAACACTAGTCTAAGTTTCATTGCCATAGGTGAAACAGCGGAAGCTACACAGATTCCCAAAAAGTGCTAAAATGAGCAAAAAGTGGAAATATATATATATATATATTATGTACAGAAGAATTTAGTATCCTGTGTATTCGTGATCTACGACTTAGGATCGCACTGAATGCAATAGTTGTATTTTCTTTTGAAAAATACAGTAAAAATTTGCGAGTCAGGTTAAGTGGATCCCCAAAAAATGGGGTCACGTGAGATTCTAGAATTTGATGAAAATTGATCTGCAACAATTACGATTTCTTAATTCTTTTACAGATTTTGAAGCGAATTGATGAAATTGATAATTTCCATACCTATATTTTGCTAGCAGTACACATAATCTGCCGAGAATAGGAACACATGACCTGCTAGGTCAGCTTAAGTGACCGATTGACTTTTTTTTTGTTACAATCAAGTTAATTATAAAATCAACAACATTATTTAGGCCAGGCAATTTTTTAAAAAGCTATATGCTTTTGAGATCTTCACTGTTTTTTTGGCATCTAAAAATTAGGTTTGAATATTGAAGGTAAACTTAATTTCACTTTACCCTAAACAAAAGGAAAAATTTCAAATTATTTTCATTAATTTCCGGTTTAAACGCTATTCAATTATAGTAAGCGTTTACTTACATTTAGGTTAAGATGTAATGTCTCAGAGCAAAATTTAAAAAATACAGCACACGAATTTTGGAAAGAACGTTTTTATTCTTCTCTTTTGGCATTTTTTTTTTTGTCGCCGTAGAAGCCCAGAAAAAATTTGGCTCGAAAATTTTGCTCATTTCTTTGAGTTTTCTTTTGCTTCTGCTTTCTTTTTCGTTAATGATTGGAAAAATTGATTCGCTGCCAAAAAAAAAAAAACAAAAAGAACGCTACCAGCATATTTCGACCAGGGAATGCACTTTTTTTTTTATTTTCTTTCAAACAAAAATAACAAACGGGTTCTTGGGAGAGTAATCGTGTCATTTTTTGTGGTACATTTTCTTTATTAAAAAAAATAAATAAATTATTTTTTGATTGTTATTGCTATGGATTTTTAAAATTATTGGACCAAGTGAGTAGCTATACTGTCCTCAAATTCGCCTCTTTAATAGAAATTAAGATCGACTACTTCAGGATAATCCTTCGAATCAACCAATTTGGGCTATGACATATTATGGCTGGTTGAAAGGACTTAGGTACGTTTTTGGGGCAGAAGTATCAGCAATAATGGGTTTGATAAGCTTGAATTTGGTAAAATTTACGAAGTATGTGTTATATATCCACACAGCTGATTGATCTTTCACAAACTTCTTACTCGTTTAATATACTGTGTACTGTGTCATAACGACAATATTATGGTGAGTACAATTTGGAGTCAACAGTTTTTTGTTTTTTTCCCTCAATTCAAACGCATAACACCCACATTATCATCTCACTTGCACTTACTAGAGACAGAATTTTTTACTCATTGATGGCCATACTACTTTAGAACAGTCTACGGCTGTGTTTGATGGGGCAAAAAAATATTTCCTACGTTTTCTTTAATTAACAAAATAAAAAGTTTAGTTTTAAAGCTACATCACCAATTGGGGTTTAAAAATTAAAAACTGTATGTAACGAGAATATTGGTTACAAAATAATTAAATACTCTTAAATGTTAAAAGGTTGTATTAAACAAGACATAAAACGGTGAAATACTAAATAGTAAGTGACGTAGGTAAGTTACAGTAGGAATAATAAGATTAATAGAGAAGGGTAAAGAAGATAAAATGTACATGGTTACATGAGTTTTTATAGCTAGAAGTTTTGGGAGGAGAATATGGCGATTTCTTGGAGAGTGGAAATGGTAGTGATATGATTGGAGAGTTATGACAATACAAGTTTAGATATTGTCCAATAGGAGTTTAAGGAAATGACATAAATGGTGATTTTAGGTATTTGCAATATCTGCAGAATAGTTTCATAGAAAAGAGTTGTTGAAAAGTGTATTTATGTTTGTTTATAAACATTGAATGTAGAACAACTGAGTCAGTAGAGGCAAATAAAGACTTGTTTACATGACGTCAATATAATGAGAATTGTTTTAGGTGATTGATATATATGTGAAATATATATATAAGAGAGAGATATTATGAATGATACGAAATTATCATTACATAATAATGCTAGGGTATTTTGAAATTCATTGTTTTAGATAAAACATGAATTTGAATGAAATGAAAGTAAAAGTGGAAGGATATGGGAATACGGAACATAGTAAATATACAAATATATAAAATTCATAAAATTTTGTAAATAACATAAAATACATAATATTCATTAAATTTCCAAGTTTTAGAAATAACAAGTTTGTATCGATGTATAAATGTTTTTCATAATATAAATATTCATTGACAATATATATATAAATTTAACATTATTCTTTTTCTTCATTTGATTACAATTTCTTCATTTAAGCTTTAACCTTTGGTTTTATAGGGCTTGTTAATTCATTTAGTAACTGAGTTACATGTTGACTTTGTATTGGTTGCTTAATATAATTGAAAAATAGATATGATAAAATTATTATAATAATAGTATTTAAACTTAACCATATTAATACAAATAGTTGGATTAAAGTTAAAGAACTGTTCTCACTGAATTTATGATATTTTATTTCTAAATTATCGAGTTTATATTGGAGTTCGTTGGTTGGGGTTATAGGTGAGAAGTGTGAAACATACATGGTCCAGTTGGGGTTATAAGCATTGATGCTTGGTAATGCTATAGTATTTCTAATCTTGGAATCTACGATTACGTCGTATTTTGTCCATAATAAAGGAATATGATGTTCAATGGTTACATCATTGGACATATCCAGGGGGCAAGGAAATCCTGGAGGGATGATAACCTCTGAATATCCGTCGGTGTCTTTATTTAAGACTTTGATGTGACAGGGTACTGTCAATAAGATGGTTCCTGGAAGATTATTGTTGATATTTATGATATTAAGTTCATTTGAAACTATATCATACGTAGAAAGTGAATTGTGATTAGTGATGGCAAATTTATTTTGGGAAAATTGGTGGACTAAGATTTTCTTATTATTGGTTTCGCATCTGAAAATACATGATTTTATAAGTTCTTCATAGGGTTTTTTAAGGAATAAGGTTTTAGCACATGAAGAAACTTTATCTGAACCTCTGTTATCTGGGAGATAGCATAAGGGTTTTTCTGGGTTACAGTAATGTAAATCCGTTCCTGAAATATATCGTACTGAATTATCTTCTGAATTATGGATAATAATAGAAGGTTCTTGATCCCATGAGCATAGATTGTCATCGTGAGATCTGAAGGTTAGGGGAATGAATTTATATGCTGAAAAAATAGCATTAAGTTGTTTGATGGGAACTTTAAGTTCAATTTCTAGATTATCATTGTGAACATGACAATTGATAAGATCTAGATGATAATAGTTGAGATAATCTTGTTCGGGAATGGTAAGTTCCATGTTGTTTTTCAACAAAAGGGGTTTGAGTTTACGTAGATCTTCTTGAAGTGTATCAATTGATACAATTGAGGATGGTAAGTTGTGATCTTTACATGCATTAAGCACGTAGCTTATTTTCATGGAATGTTGATGAATTTTCGTAATTGGTAACTTCACCAATAATATAATTTTCTTCGTTGATCGACTTAGAGTATTTTCTAGATATTTCTTTGCATGAAAGAAATCGTCGTAAAAATATTGAAAGTTTTCTCTGAAGGATTTTAAATTTTCGGTGATGTTAAGTAGGGTTGAATGATCTTCTAATACTGCTGATTTGAGAATATCATATTGGGATTTGAGGGAATGTTCGTTGTCTAAGAGTGATTGTCCATCTCTGTAGGTTAATACTCTACAGCATATGGAGAGAAGATCTCCAAAAATGTCTCTGACTTTTGTCACGACAGTTTCTCTTTTACTGCGTAAATGGTTTGGTTTGGGGTAAAAATCTTGTATCAGTGCGAGATTTGATTCGATGAGAGATTCGAATAAGATACTATATCTTTTTGAGATTCTGTGTAGACGGCATTTTAATTTGTCCCAATTGCAATTGTCTTTGTATTTAGTATAAACATGCGTTCGTATGAACTCTGCTGAATCCGTTAGGTTCAATTGTACCATATACAGAATTGGTATGGTTTGCTGATATATGCGAATATGATTGTATTCTTCGAAATAGGCTCCTGTTGAAGCGGTAATAGACGTTTTAACGGGTCTATTTGCTTTTATGCTGATTGATAGTTGAATTGATGGAAGAGTCAGAAGTATCGAAAAGAAACGGTATCTGCAACATATAAAAATTGCAAGATGTGAACGGTTTGCAGAAATTAAAGTACTGTAATTAAATTATAGGAATTATCTTCGATGGTCTATACCAAAATTTGAAAAAGTCACGTATTGCTGAGTTAGGGTTATGTCACTAATTTGATCGTGTGTGATCTAATTGTGAAAAGGGGAATATCGTATGGATATTTAATGATATGGAATTGAACTAATAATTTAGTTCGTCTTCAGCTTTTGTTTCGTGTCTTAGTCGAAATAATTTTTCGTGATTTTCGTGTGCTTTATTGTTGTTTTTTGTTCGTGTGTTTCAAAAATCTAACGAATACTATTTTTGTGTTTTTTCTGGAGAGAAAATATATTCGCGAAATCGTCGAATCTTTTTGAAAAAGAAAACTTAAAGCAAAATAATTTTTTATTTTTTGCAATTTTTATTTTCTCGTGTTGCGATTGGAAAATTTTTGATAAAATTTATTTTTTTGTTTTCGATTTTTGTGCGTAATTCGCTTTTTGTTTATGAAACCTGTTGGGTTGTGTAAATCTGAAATACAGTTTACAGACGTGGTAAGTCGTTACGATCATATTCGAAAAATGGAGTCAATCCAAAAGGGGTTAAAGAAATTGCGTTTGGACTCGAGAGGGAAAATGTTATCTAAAACTGAATGTAGATATCCTGAAAAATCATTTGACAAAAAGGTTCAAAACCTTGTCGAGATGAGGGGTGCTAGAAGTGTTTTGGATAGTCAAATTTTTCTGAGAGGTGGTGTTGCACTCGCTGATGAGACTGTTACGTTTGATGACGTAACACTCGATCTGATATCAGCGTGGATAGGGTGTCATTGCTATCGCCGAGCCTTGTCTGTAATACACAGACAGGTGTGGACGATGGTGAATTACGTCACTCATCCGAACCTACCTTCATGGCAAGAGAGCCAGAAGATGAGGTGGGGTCATACTGATCATGTGAACTTTTGTTCAATTAGATGGATGCATCTCTGCGATCTTACAGTGTGCGATGAGGCTGTGGTGTTTGTCTGTGGTTTGTTGTCGTCGCTTGCTCCATACATTCCTAATGATGTAGAGCTGAAAATTGGTGTCTCTTTTGCTTTGTCCAAAGCAGAGGAGCTAACTCCTGAGTGTGCTGTTCCTCTGTCATTTTTGACAGGGGTGTTAGCTTCGTTGCTGATGATACAGCATGAGACTAACAAGATCGTGGAATGTGGGTTCCTACATCTGCAAAATGTGGATGTTATTCACATGACTCGAGATGGGAATCTCCATCGGTTACGTGAATACATTAGGGAGAAATGGGGATCTACAGTGGAGATAACACCTGCTTCCAATTTTGTAATATTCAAACGAATATTGCGACCAGGCTATATGATTGGTCTTGCCAACATACGTGAGCGGGTAGTTATACCACATGTGGATACCAGATATCCTTATGTGTTCACAGGGGCTACACAATTGAAAGAGGAGTTAAGTGCTCTATGCTACATGGATGTAGACTACGTTTCTATCACTAGATGTGAGAAGGATGATAAGTCTATTCAGGTGGATGTCTCCAATATGAAGAAGGATCCTAGCGACAAAATACTTTCGGCTAGTCCGAAGGCATTGTTAGCAAATGGAATTTCTTCTTCTGTGAGGGACAATCCTCAAGTTGAGTTAACTCGCGTTGATACGCTGAATACGTGTGGTGAGGCAATGCGTACTGAACAACATTCGACAAATGCCAGCATCATTAAGGTTGTTGCTTGTGCAAACAAGTCCTTGAACTGCGCTACAACTTCTGAAATGTATCCGACTTCTGAAACTGAAGAAACTAGCAGGGAGAAAGATGAGGAATTTGCTAAATGGGTTGAAAGATTAAGAAAGCGAATCCAGGATGATAAAACAAGGAGAGTTTCTCTTGGGAATGTTCTAACGAGGAGGGCTACTCCGGTGCCTATTCCGTCTCTGCCTTATATATTTTCTGGAAGAGATCGGGATGCTTCGGGAGAAGACTCTGAGCATCGTAGCAGAATATTTATTCCGATACGTCCGTCAAAGTCCGCGATGGCCAGATGTGGAGGTCGTCGTCCATACAAGAATGTTTGAATTTCGAACTTTAGTGAAAATAGTTGGTGAGTAAAGTTATTAATTATTAACTAACATCTTAGAATATAATTTTTTCTTATTCACAATTTGATAAATTTCATTTTCTTCATTTTATTTGACATGTGTGCGCACTTTTTATTAACATTTAATTTTCATAATTCTTCATATATAATTTTTATATGCCCTTTTTTCTTAAATTTAATTGATTTTCCTTTCGTGTTTATTTCCCTTGGTTTGATAATTGGATGTTGATGGTTGAAGATATGTTCTGCGTGATTGGAGTTTTTTGAATTTCGCATATTCTCGATGTGTTGTATGAGGATTGGAAGGATAATTTATGTTTTCACAAGGTAAAATATTTTGGAGTGATTATAATGATAATATGTGTAGAAATATGTATGTGGATAAAATATGTATATGTACATGGATAAAATATGGATAAAATATATACAAGGGTTAAGGTATATATATATGGATAACATAAACGTAAAGATTTTTTAGCCTATGGGGTTTTTTCTAGGTCTACCTGGTTTACGTTTCATGGCTTTTTCTATATCAGATTTTGCATCTTCGTCATTTTCTTCTTCTGATACGTCTTCTAATGTAGGTTTTTCGTAAGATTTTTTATCCTCAGGAATTTTAATATCTTCAAGTTTGGAATGTATTTTAATATCTGGAGGGAAAATATCTTCGTTGGTATTGCCTTGTCTTTGGTAGTAGGGAATTAATCTTCTGACATGAAGATTTTCTTCTGTTGGTGGTAGGTTTTTGTTTGTATACTGTACTGTATAGTTAAGATCTGAGTTTTTCTTCACTATCATGAATGGTCCTTTGAACTTGAATTTGTTCTTCGCAACGTTTTCATTTTGTCGAATTAAAACCAGGTCGTTGGTTTTAAATTCTTGAACTACTTTGTTTTTGTTGTAGTTGCGGGAATTTATATCTGCTGCTTTCTGTTTTAATTCTGCAATGTTATTTTTCATAGTCTGCAAATTATCTAGAACGTTTTGACATTCGGTCATTGGCTTTGTTGTTGGTATCGCGTATTTGTTTTCTATCGTTGCTCGTGGATTATATCCGTGAAGAAAGAAATATGGAGAGACATTGTTGAGGTAGTGTATGGGTGATGTATTATACGCATACACGACATTGAAGAGTGTGTCAATCCATTCTTCTTCTGTTTTTGGATTATACTTCGTTAAGCATTTTTTTATTATGCCATTAGTTCGTTCAACTAGTCCTTGTGTTTGTGGGCTATATGCTGATGAGTGTATTATTTTGATGTTATTTTCTTTACAGAAATTATGTACGAGGTCGTTCCTAAAATGTGTGCCATTGTCACACGATATTATTTTAGGTTTTCCCTGTGTCGTCATAATTTTTTTAATAAATTTGATGACACTTTGAGCATTAGGATGTCTCACAGGTTCTACAATGCAAAAGTTTGTGCGTCTGTCTACTCCTACAATGATATATCTTTTTTCATAGTCGTTGTCAAATTTTCCTACACAATCTATTTTGATATGGGAAAATGGATCGAATTCCTTGATAGGAATTGGTTTCATCATTCCTATTTCTTTCGGGTTTTGTTGGTTCATTTGGCATTCATGACATGAGTTGATATAGTCATTGACTTTTTTGACTATGTTAAGCATAAAATATCTTAATTTGATTTTTTCCAAAGTTATTTGTCTTCCGAAATGTCCTCCGTTGATGGGATCATCATGCATTTCTTTCAAAATGCTATGAGTTAATGCATCAGGTATAACAGGTACATCCTGATATGGATTACTATTTTTTGATTTTTTCTTGGAAATAATATCGTCTTTTCCTAGATAATATTTATGTGCATGTCTTTCTATCTGCTTTAGTAGTTGTCTATTAAAAATAAAGTCTTTTACAAGAAATTTGTAGACTTGCCCCCAGTAATCATCTAACTGTTGATAATCAGCTAGGGTTTCTATAGGAATATCTTTTCCGTAAACTAATGTTTTTATTTCTCCTTTTTTAGAGATTTCATTTTCTTTTATTCCATCTTTATTTTTTCCTGTTATTGGGTTGAAAATGTTTTCTTCTTTTTGTTTTAAATTTTCTTCTTTATTTTTTGGAATTTCTTCTTTTTTCTTCTTTTTCAAAATTTTAATTTTGATAGGTTCTTTTTTTGTAGCAGATGATCTTGTTATGACATTAACATTTTTGTCTTCTTCTTTTTCTTCTATTAAAAATTATCCTAATTCGAAACATAAGGAATTGTTATCCTTTTTGAATGGTCTGGACAAAAAGTCTGCCATTACGTTCTCTTTTCCTGATATATGCTTAATATCGAATGTGAATTCTCCTAATTTTGATACGAGTCTTGCTAGACGTGGTGATGGTGTTTTCATCCTATGTTGGTAGGTTAAAGGTTGATGATCTGTGTAGATGATAAGTCTGTTCCTAGTAGGAAATCTCTGAAATGTTGACATGATTTTGTTATGGCAATCATTTCTAATTCGAATGAGCATAGATGTTGTTGACATTGTTTTAATTTTTCTGAATAATATCCTATTGTGTATTTTTTTCCAGTTGTAGGGTCTATTTGACGACAAACTGCTCCTACAGCTTCTTTGGATGCGCCAACTTCTAGAAATGTTGATGCTTCTAGGTTGTTAATTTGGAGAACTGGTTTTGATAGTAATATGTTTTTCATTGTATCAAAACATTTTTGATGTTCTTCTTTCCAATCTATTTTTTCATTAAACTTACTGTCTTTTCCTTCTAAGATTTTCATGATGGGTAACATTTGTTTTGTGAAATGTGGTATCATTTTTCTGTTGTATCCACACATTCCTATATATCTTCTTACTTCCTTGAGTGTTCTTGGTGGTGTATATTTTTTATAGCTTCTATGTTTTTTGCTAAAGGTTCTAATTTTCCATGACCTATTTTATGTCCTAAAAGTTCTATCGAGTTTTCTAAGAAATAGCTTTTCTTGGTTTTTACTCGAATATTGTATTTTTTTAATCTTTTCAAAATTTCTTCGGTGTTTTAAACATTCTTCGAAGGTTTCTCCAAATACACAAATGTCATCTATGTATACTATGACTTTTTTCCATAGGATATTGTGAAATATGTCTACCATTGTTTTTTGGAAGACTGAAGGGCTTAAGCTAAGTCCTTGAGGCATGCAATTAAATACATATCCTACTCCTTCAATGTTGATTCCTGTTATTGGTTTGGATTCTTTGTCAAGTGGTAGTTGAAAGTATCCTGAATTTAAATCTATAATAGAGAAATATTTTTTGCTTCGTAGGTGTGGCCATATAGAGTCTATTCTAGGTACTCTAGTTCTGTCTTTTTTTATTTTTCCATTAACAGCTCTGTAATCTACTAATGGTCTGTATGAACCGTCGGGTTTCCTTTTAAGGAACATGGGTGATTCATAGGTAGATGGTTGTCTTTTTAATACTCCTGCTTTTTCTAATTCTTCAATTTTTTCAGCCATTCCATTCTTTCTTTATATGCCATTTTATAATTTCTTCATACTGGTTTATCGTCTTTTAGATTTATATGTACTGGTGGTACTTTGGCTAATGATAAGTTTTTTGTAGAATGGGTGAATATATCTATATAATTTTGTAATTTCTTTATTACTTTAGATTTTTGTTCTGGAGTTATGTTCTTTGAAATTTTTACTTCTATTCCTTCTGGGTCACAAAGTTTTGTGTGTGTGACACATACTTTTTGTTTTTTGGGAATTTTGTTAACTACATATCTTAACGTTCCTAATACTTGATTTTTACGTATCCTTTTTGTATTAGACGTAGGGTTATATACTTTTAAAACTTCCTCATTTTTGATAATTAACTTTGTTTTATTAATAAATTTTTCATTTGTTAAAATTTCTGTAAATGGAGGTAAGGTTTGTAGATATATTGTCTCAAGGATTTATAATATAATCTTTATTGGCACGTATTAATGTTACTTGTTCTTCTTCTGGTCTATTAATTGATGATTTTTTTGGAATTGATATTGATATGGTTTTATCTTCACATGGAATTGAAAATTTTCCATTGGAAAAATCTATGATTGTCCTATATTTCTCTAGGAAAACGTAACCTTTAATAATGTTTTCGATTAGATCCTCTACGATATATGCTTTGATCGGAAATGAACGTCCTTTAAAGATAATTGGAATTGTTGAAACTCCTTTTATTTTGAGTTGAATTTCATTTGCTGCATATAATGTATCGTAAGTAGGTTCTAACGTTACATTTTTTACAAGTTTTTGATGTATGAGTGTTGATTCTGCTCCACAGTCGATAAGACCATAGGTATCAATACCTAGTATATTGCACGGTAGGTACAAACGACATTGGATTTCGTTTTTTCCACTTAGTGCTATAATTGTGATGTTTGGTTTTTTAGGTATTTTCATACTTCTTCTTGACATCTCCGATTTGTCAATTAATTTAGGTGGTGGTTCACCTGCTTCCTGTACAACATGATGTTGGTTTGTTGCTGGGGCATCTACTCGTTTTTTGGAACAGTAGTGCTCTGTTGTGGGTAAGTGATAGCTGGGATGTTATTCTGTGGGTTTTGAATAACATTCTGGTTTTGTGTAGTACCTTAAGTATTCTGGATTGGTACATACATCATAGGAATTTGGTTATAATTTTGATATTGGGGATAATTATTATAACTATTACGATAATATCTTCTTTGAAATCTATTGTTTTGATTTCTAAAATTATTTCCTCTGTAATTTTGATTTGGAAAATTTTGATTTTGGTTTGGAGGTTGGGAGGGATAATTATAATTATAATTATTATAATTATTATAATTATTTCCATTATAATATCCTCTTCCTTTGCTTCTTCCTCTGAAGTTTCCTCGGAAATTATTTCCTTGATTATTAAATTTTTGTGATGGATTAAAATTATTGGAATTATTTTTTTGAGTCATAATTGCTGCTGTTAGTTTCTTAATTTTGGCAATTATATTAGGTTTTTCTTTTTCTTCGGATTTTTCTTCCTCTTCTTCTTTATCTTCATCATCATCTTTCTTCTTTACAGCATTAATTTGTTTTTTTGAAGATGTTTTTATTTTTTGTAATTCATTATTTGCTTCTTCCATCGCTATTCTGTAGGTTTCTAATTGTTTTTTTACTTTTTCTAATTCTGAAGCGAAAATAGGATCTACAGGTATTCTTGTTTTATCCTTACAATATAGATAATCATCGAAAGCTATGTGTAATGCTTGTAGGGTTTTAGGTTTTGCTTTGACTATGTGTTCTCTTTCTTTTTCTCCTATAGATCTGTAGATGTGATCTATAATTCTTTCTTCTGTGATATCTGGTTCTATTTCTTTTAGGGTATTAGACACAAATATTACAAAATCTACGAAATCATCGTCTCCTCTATATAGACGTTTACATAACCTTTCTCTTAATTGAGGTTTTGTTTTTCTAAAAATTTCTTCTAATTTTGGTTTTAAAATTTTCCAATTTATTAACATATCATCATCTGAAATTAATTCGTTAAAAATTATTTGTGCATTTCCTGTAAATGCAATTTTGATTTTTTGCATTTTTATGGCATCATCTGTCCATCCAAAAGCTTCACATTCGTTTTCAAATTGCTTTAGGAATGTTTTTATATTTTTTGAAGATGTGTTCGAAAATGTTGAAGGTCTGATATTAGAATTTATTTCGTTAACCATTTTTATTTTTTCGGGTATTCTAAATGATTTGTTTATATCTTTTGGATGTGATACTAAATCTATTAGAGATTCTTGTAAACTAATCTCTATTGTTTCTTCTTCAGGTTCTGTTTTAGATTCACTTGTTAATTTAAATGTGTTGTTTTTATCACAGGTATTTGATATTAATTTTATGGCTTTATTTTTAGCTTCACGATTAAATTTTAAAGGAGATATTAAATCTTTTACATTATCTTTTTTAAGGAGAGTGTTAATTATAGGATCTGGATGATATTGGATATAGAGACTGATTGCTAATTGGATTTCTGGTCTAGAATTTTGTGAAGGAAAGGGTTGAGGATTTATATTTGACCATAGATTTTTTAAATCTTTGTTTGTTAAGGATGTAATCCAGTGGTTAGCTTTGAATGAAGGTGCGTTTGGAGTTACTTGAATATCCCAATCTTCGTTGTGCATGGGTTTAATTTTTGTAAACTTACAGGATTTTGTTGTTTCTTTTGTTTCCACAGGTGTTTTGGATTCTGCACATGGTTGATGATTGCACGACAGCACTTCGAATAGTTTCCCTGGACAGCAAGATTTTTGATGGTTCCGGAAATTTTTAAATTTCTTTCGAAAAAATATTTTTTTTTTTATTCTGCACGTTAAATGCGCCAAAAAATCTTTTACACTTTTTGTAAATTAGTTCAATAAAATTTTTATAAAATTTCACACTTTTTTAGACTTTTCTTTGAAAAAACAAAACACAGGATTTTTTATGTTCGGGCGCCAGTATTTTGTAACGAGAATATTGGTTACAAAATAATTAAATACTCTTAAATGTTAAAAGGTTGTATTAAACAAGACATAAAACGGTGAAATACTAAATAGTAAGTTACGTAGGTAAGTTACAGTAGGAATAATAAGATTAATAGAGAAGGGTAAAGAAGATAAAATGTACATGGTTACATGAGTTTTTATAGCTAGAAGTTTTGGGAGGAGAATATGGCGATTTCTTGGAGAGTGGAAATGGTAGTGATATGATTGGAGAGTTATGACAATACAAGTTTAGATATTGTCCAATAGGAGTTTAAGGAAATGACATAAATGGTGATTTTAGGTATTTGCAATATCTGCAGAATAGTTTCATAGAAAAGAGTTGTTGAAAAGTGTATTTATGTTTGTTTATAAACATTGAATGTAGAACAACTGAGTCAGTAGAGGCAAATAAAGACTTGTTGACATGACGTCAATATAATGAGAATTGTTTTAGGTGATTGATATATATGTGAAATATATATATAAGAGAGAGATATTATGAATGATACAAAATTATCATTACACTGTAAAAAAAAATTAATTTTTTTTTTAAACTCTCAATTCTCCAGTCTTCTCTTTCCGATGATGCAATAGATACTTATTTTTATTTTAATTTCAGTTTCAAAAACTTCTATGTTTTGAAGAAAAATGCGATCAAGTTTAGAAAGAAAGTAAGAATGTGTATCAAATTTCAGCTTGAAGCGATTCATTCCATGCTAAAATCCTAACTTTCATGGACTATGACTGTATTTTCCAATTACTGACTTGAATACTGCTTCCTTATGGCACTTCTGCTGAATGGATCAGGGTCATAATAAACAGCAAAAGATTCAAAATTTAAAGAAAAATAACTTTTTACTGATGTTCGAATCTCATTTCTACTATATTTCTCCAGTTATTGTACAATTTCTTCAAAAAACGTACTTTTTTTATAATACCTACATATTATAGGTATGTTCTTCATGTACCACTTCATTGATTGGAAACTTTGACTATATAGTACTGGACCAGCAAAAAAAGATGATTTCAGGTTAGACATACCGGCACTAAATACGCAACTAGAGCGTACCTTTTGACGTACTTTACTCTGTTTATGTACACTATCTTTGTGAATTTAAGGGATGACTTTATCAGATGTATTATAAATTGGTGAACTCAAGCAAAACATTGAAAATATGTAGAAGGTACGCTAGAGTTGCCTACTTTTCTGGCGGCATGTCTTGACATTAAAAAGTACATTGGTCTCACGGAGTTTAACTGATCTAGTACTATTATAGTCAAAAAGTGGAAGTGAATTTAGACTTTATGGGACAAGTTTGTTTTATTTAGCGCTGCAGTTATCATATTGTGAGTGTGTTTATGTGAGAGTGTGTAGTAGAGCCTATAGGCCAGGTGAATTTTGTGCTATAATTCAGTGTTGCCAGCTTAAAGAATATATAAGATCATTAAAAAAATATAACTTTGCAGATTTGAAACATGCACAAAAAACTTAATTTTGTGCTCTTTTTCCTTTGAGCCTGTAGGCCATAGTCTCAGTTGCCTTCTGGTAAATGCACCACTGCACATGTGTAGTAAGCCAGTAACTAATATCCCAATTCAGAATATTCTATCTTTGACGAATTTTTGATCGGCATTGGAGATCTTTTTAGCTGTATGTCTCTGGCTGAGATTCATACAACGTTTTACTCTTAGTAAAAGTGCATCATTAAAATTAATTTTTACTAAAATTATTTAATATTTGATTAATTATTCAGCCCTCCTATGGAGCTTGCATTGCATCAAATAAGGTTTTATAAAATATATCAAAGAATAAATTAGCGAAAAGCTAAACTAAGGAGTACATTATCCACAATTGGAGGAATTTTCTCCCCGAGTTAGTAAGTTGGGTTTTGTTGGGCATATTAGGGGAACCTAACTGAGAATTTTCAGCGAAGAAACCTTTGATGGAATTTCTTCTTTTTTGGTCCATTTTTTGATGTTTTTCTTTGGACTAGCAATCTAGCATTAGATTGTTTAAATCTTGTAATTTTGTTGCTCTGTATGAATTTGCATTTTTTCCAGAGAAATCTTTTGGAAACTTGAAATTTTGTCATTCATGATGACTATTCAAACTCGAATAAGAGTATTATACATATAAATGAACTGAGACAAAACTATTCAAAATTATTCAGAATCTCACAATAAAATTATAAAGCAAATTATTGATGTTGACTAATATTAGTAACACTCATAAAATACGACTGGGAAGAAGATTGGGAAGAAAATGGCGGATGATCATGCCTGTGCGTAACTATCGGAGTCCTAGTGGAACTGACACGTGAAAATTCACATTTATGTTAATTAAACTTGTTGAAAACCTAAAACGTGAGTGTAAAACTTGGTAGTTTTTTGCTGCGTAGGAATATGGAATACGAATAATTACTATAATTATTAGGTTACCAAACTATTTGTTCTCAATTTTGTAGGTTCATTTCTCCAGCTCCACTCTTCAAATTTTGACCTGAAAATTTTTTGTGTTTAATTTGTGGTAATATATGCCATCAATTTCAGAATTTGTGCTCACCCCCTTCAAAAGAGTTTGGGGGGATGGAGAAATACTAGCCCCCAATTCCCAATTTTGACTCTAAACTTTGTATGCTAATTGTGCTTAATTTTTGCTAATTTGTGCCATTAATTTTAGAATTTGTGCTCATTTACTTGCAAAGATAGGGGCCTCAGAAATATTATCTTGGGATATGTTTTTTGTTTTACTGCCAAATTTGAATTGACATTTCGCTTTTGAATTCAATCATTTCTTGGGCCCCCGGTTATTTTGAATAAAGGTAAAAACTAACTTTTAATAGGTACATTATTTAGTAACATAATTATGATGAGTGTACATTTCCAAAAGGGCCGAGTTAAAATCTACACCCAATTTTTGCATTGAACCACTCTTTTGACTATCTGTGGATTCAAGAAGTTGGTTAAAATTAATTTTTGGAATCCTGTCTCTAATTTTAATCTATTTGAAGATGTCTCCTATCTTAGAATACAATAAAATTTAAAACAAAATAGGTAAAAATGTGCCCTTTGACATCACAACCAATTGTACTATAAATAAAACATTGTTGAAAAAAAGAAATTGTAAAAACCTGATTATTATTCAAAGTTTTGAGTCAAAAATAAAAATGGGTGAGGCTGCATTTCTTCAGCTACCCAAATTTCTTTTGCATATAACTAAAGATGTGAATGCGCAACAATTATAAGCTTGTTGGTACAAATAAGCACAAATTAAAAAAGAGTAGTGAGCTAAGTTTTGTATCAAAAGTGAGAACAAATTTAAAAATGGTTGGCACAAAATGATCCAAATTCACACAAATTGACATAAATTGACACAAATTGAGCACAATTAGTATGAAAATGTTTCAAGTCAAAATTCAAAATGGGGGGCTAGCATTTCTCCAGCCCCTCTAAAAACTTTTTTTTATATATTAAGAAGGGGATGGTAACAAATTCCAAAATTGGTAGCAAAATTTAGCACTAATTAAATCCAGTTAGTATGAAAAATTTTGGTTAAAAATTCAAAGTGAGGTAGTCTGAGGGGAGACATTGAACCACAAATATTTTTCCAAGAGAATGATTATCAAATTTTTAATTCGCCGCACAAACTAGCACAAATTGAGTACAATTAACTAGCAAAGTTCCAACTTAAAATTCAAAATGGGGGCTGACACATAAATTTCTGAGGCCCCTATCTTTGCAAGTAAATGAGCACAAATTCTAAAATTAATGGCACAAATTAGCATAAATTAAGCACAATTAACATACAAAGTTTAGAATCAAAATTGGAAATTGGAGGCTAGTATTTCTCCATTCCCCCAGACTCTTTTGTTTATATCTAAAGAAGGGGGTGAGCACAAATTCTGAAATTGATGGCACATATTAGCACAAATTAAACACAATTAGGCCAAAAATTTTCAGGTCAAAATTTGAAAAGGGGGGCCGAAGAAATGGACCTCAGTTTTGTTTTATTTTGCTTTATTTAAAGGACAACACGGTTGAATTAAATTTAATTCTTTTGAAATACATTTGGCCAGCATGGATATTGCCAGTTTTTTATGATTTATTATTTTTTTATCATTTATGTCATCTTGTTATCATGTAGCACTAGCTGATAATTGGTTAGGCCAGATAGTTTTAGAAAGTTCGTAGTTAACTGGTTCTCTGAAAAGATTGTTCATCTTTCTAGTGTACAATTCGATAAAAACTCAAGTAAAATGTAGTAAAATGTGTTAAAACATTCCCTTTTAAATAAGTTACGTCATTTGTAGCGCATGCCCGTGTCTTTTTTATCAAAAAAGGTTAGGTAGGTACTTTATTATTGCTCTATTTGAGATATTAGAATTAATTTTTTTCATATTTTCATCACTTCACAGAGGTGACAGAACTATAATCAGATTATATACTCTTTTTATTTAGAATATTTACTCTCTTTTTCGTAAAAAAAAAAGAGAACTCTCTCTTTTGGCCCAAAAAGGGCACTTAAGTCTTTTCATGTTTTCTTCATGTTTTTCATATCCAAATTTTCACCGAAAACTATTTTTTCACTCACTTTTTTCCTATTGTTTCTCTTTTTCGACGCTAAAAAGACGATATTCAATGATCGCTTTTAAGTAGGTTTTCTTTATAAAATCTACGTATGATGCTAGGTGCGGTATTAGCCCGCATGGTGGATGGTGGGTATGTTATTCGTTTTATGACCTCAGAAAAGTTTTGGCACCAATAACACAAATTCGTATATATATATATATAAGTCAATTTCTTGTTCCCACCGTACAGGTCGAAATTTTTGTCTGACAATCAAAATACTTGGTAAAAACATTTATACTAAGCCAAGGACCAGACCTATTGATTTTAGTGCGGATCGGTCGAAGAGTACTTCCGGTACCACCATTTTTGTTTTTATATTGGTCAAAACGTGGAATTTTGGAACCATATGTAGGAAATTTGAAATAAATATTCATTATAATTTATTGTAGCATGCTACGGTACTTCCGGTGAAGCTTTTTTTTCCTCTTTTTTTTCTAATTTGCATTAACTTTTCTTTTTGTAAAAATTAACCACATGTTCATGTTTTCTTTTTTTTTCTTTCATAACTTCATTGTATTTCTTTGGTTTTATTTCAAATTATATGATTATATACCTATCACACTTTATCATCTTAATTAATTTTTTGTTTTTTCAAGAAATAATGCTTTTGAATTTTGCATTGTCTAATATTTTGTCAGCAGCTAACACATTTCATACAATCGTAACATACCATTAACGCATATAAACTTACAGACAATTAATGTGACCATCAAAATTCATAGGTAATTCTTTTTCTCAACCTACTTTTTCGAGCGAGGCTTGCTACGCTCGAGTTGTTTTTTTTCTTTTTTTCCCTTGTCAAAAAAATCTGTACAGCCTAGTATAGGTTGTACTCGTGATTGCACGTACTTCTCGTAGTTCTAACTCTACTCATGTCCTTAATGGGAGCGCTAGCTCATACTTGTAGTCGAACGTAAAATGTAAATAATAACGAAGTTCCTGGCTGCGACTTTGTGGTAATTACGAATTTGTGTATAGGACGGGTTAATTATGGTTAGATGAGTTAATTCAAATCGCATGACATGAGGTGACAGTCGTGGCATGTGCAGTGCTTTGACTATATAGTCAAAGGTGCAGTGTACAATAATTGTGTAAGCGTATTTTCCTTTCGACGAAAACTCGAAAGAACACGAATCGAATCCCGTGAACAGTTGTGAATTGTTTAGACACCTGTTAAACCAGTTCAGTGTACACTGTACAGTAATCAGTTTCAGTCAGTTTGTATGTTTCTGACTCTTATTGTCGATACGTAGCTGCATCGATTCTTCACGTATTAATTCGCCTTCATAAATATAATAAAAGTATATAATACAAAAAATACGTTCCTATTTTATCGAATGCTTATGTTCTGATTTATATACTGGTGATCTATTAATTTTCTTATCGGTGTTCGTTAACAGATATCTGTTTCATTTTTGTGCAATAAACCAATTTGTTGTTCCCTTTTTTTTTTTTCCTAAATTAATCTTATTTTCGTTAATTACTACAGAATACATTCAGTAAAATAATTACGCATAATTTCTGTTCTTATCGTGAAATTCTTTATCGTGTTCCAATAATGAGTTACCTGCTTATATCGTATACTTTGGTGATGAACTGTTGATAAAATTGTTTACGAAGAAATTTCTGCATACTTGCCTGCTGTCTATTTCAAATAAGGTACCTACCAGGTTTGCGTTCATACAAGTAATGCGATATTTTATCTTTTCTTTTACCTTATGTTCACGAGGAATATTTTATTTTATCTGCGTAATTACTCGTTGAAAATATTCTGTGCCCTACTGATAAGAGAAGAACCTTGGAAGTTCCACAAATTTACCTGCAACAGTTAAAATAATAATTACTTAGGTAATTAGGTAGGTACTGTAACTGAAGCATTTTGGTCTTCGTTTTCTTTTTCCTCTTGGATGATAATTTTTGTATAATTGGGCTTGTCAGTGTACGTGATGAACGTTTTTGTGGAGAATTAGTAAAAATAAAATGTTACTGAGAAGGAAAACTTAATTCTACGGTTTCAGTTAAAATTTATTTTTGTAAATTCAGATAAGGTTACCTCTGTTTTGTGGGGAAAAATTGAGGAGAAAAAAAAGATTGTGAACTGGAACACATGGTGGAAGTGAAACTTGTTACAGTGAAATTTTTATTTTGAAGAATGAATGTTTTGTTGGCGGCATGATTTTTCTTTTTTGTTTTGTATACACATTGAAATGCAGAAAAAGTCATTTAAAAAATTGTTTTCACCAATTGGTGAACGCTTCAAAGTCAAAATTTGTTAGATATCACTGTTACCAGCACTATCTATGATTCTATAGTTGAGATATTTCACCAAGTTTCGGAGTCTTAGGCCTATATTCACAAACGTCATTTAACCTACCTTCACTTAAACTTTGTTGATACGAAATCCCACCTTCTCTCTTTCTTCATCATCATCACGATCATACTTTATATATATATGTCATATGTACACTCTTGTCACGAAGTGCTTCCCCTACCATTCTCGATCCGATAACGCTGTTGCTTCGCCATTTCATATTTCAGTTGTATTTTATATTTTAGTCGCTAATAAAATGTCGTTAAAGTAAAAAGTCTCAAGTTCTTTCGGTCCTCGTTCTGTATGCCTCACATCATGGTAGCCATCACTGCGGTAGAACTTTGAGGAGAGACTTAGAAAATTTAAATTGATGAAATAATTTTTGAATTTATTTACTGTTGTGCGAAAATCTTTTCATGTTTTCTGTTAATTAATACACGAAATATTTATCGTGTTTTTCGAGAAGTTTAAACTCGAATTTTAATTTATTGAAAATTTTGAAAAAATTCAAAATTAAATCGAAAATTAGAAGCTGAAGTTCCCAACTTAATAACGGCCAATCCTGGAAGTCATCGAACGCCAAATCCAGAAAGGAACGCCAAAGAGATCGAGTGAACAGCCAAAGGAAACCTGCTCCCATCATCGAGGACTCATCGTAGATCCACACATCGAAGACCCAATTTTTTGGCCAACCCCAAACCAAATTCAAGCAGGTAGTACGACGGTGTACAGCTGAGTAAAGAAAACTGGAATAATTCGTCAGCACAACAGAAATAAAAATAAAAGTAATTTTTTTTTTTTTTTTTGTAAAGGTAATATTCATTGAAGCTAATTATTTTTCATATTTGTATAACTGTATTTTGAACTGAGTCTGAAAAAAGGAAAAATTCGAAGATATTAAAATTATCTATGCCCCCTATAATAAATTTGTTTGAAGGAAAAATTGGAGAATATAATATTGAAAAGGAAGAGTTAATAGAATTAATAAAAAAGTTTGAAGGTGAGAAATTTATTGATGTAAAATTGGAAACGTATAATTTACCCCATGTTAAATATTTCACAGGAGAAATAATTTTGGAATCATTTGTAATAGCAGTTTTAAATATATTAGAATTTCAGAATCTTCAGTAAATTATTTTTCAAACAGAATTTACAGTTCTGATAAATCGAAAGAGAAATTTATGAATAGATTCTTTAATTAGTTAAATAATAAAACTGGATAATAACGATAAAGATAAAAAAGGAAATAGTGAAAAAGAAAATTTAATTAAGGAAATTGAAAAAGAATCCCTAGAAAATAAGAAATATATAGCTGTTATTAATAGAGAAAAAAGTGTGCTAGGATTTCGTAAACTTAAAGAAAATATGGCATCCCAAAATGAAATTAAACCCATACAAGCTCCATTGGGAAAGGTATTTAATGGAAAATATTACTTAGACTGGCATAGGATGATTATTTCGGCTATTAGGGGAGCTGGATATTATGATATTTTCGGAGAGCACGAATTCCTTCAATTATATATTAATCATATTGATGATTTAAATTTCCATCCCAAAAAAGATATGATAGGTTATTGCAAAATGCAAGACAATGCAAAAGCTTTTATATTAGAAAGAGTGTCGAACGAGATAAGAAAACAAATAAGGGACTGCAATACAGCGATATTGATGTTGAAAAAGTTAGATAATATTTATGGTACGAAAACTTCAGTCACAGCCAATATGGCAAAGGCAAAATGGATGGAGTTTAGATTTCAGCCTGGTGGAAATATGAAAGGTTTTCTGAAAAAATGGGATGAATTAGTGACTGACGTAAGAAATAGTGGTAAAGAAGTCACAGAGAATGAAGAATTAGAAAATTTGCAATTAGCCTTATGCTACGAGCAAGCAATTGCAAAAATACAATATGAAAATTTACCTTCAGAAGAAAAAAATTTGGATAACTTTAAGAGAATATTAAGGGAAGACTCTGACCAGAAATTTAGGGAGCAGACATTAAAAAAGCAAAATGGTAATAGTAACCAAGTAAACAATAATTATAGAAATAATAACGGTAATTATAATAGAAATAATTATAGGGGTAGATATAATAATTATAGAAATAATTATAGAGGAAATGGCAATGGTCGTAATGGTTATACAAATGGTAATCAAAATAATTTTAATAATAATGGTAATGGCAATAATAATGAATCAAACCAGAACCAAAATAACAATTCAAACAACAATGGGAATAATAATAATGGAAATTATAGAGGAAACAATTATAGAGGTAACTCGAATTATAGAGGCAATAATTATAAAAGTAATAATTATAGAGGTAATGGTAGGAATTATAGTTAGAATAATCCAAAATGTTACAAATGTGGGCAATTTGGACACATAGCACAAAATTGTACTAATAATAATCCTCAAACAAATAATAGTAATGATAATTTTAATAATAATCAGGGAAATTATCCTCCAAAAACAAATGCAAATCAACAAAACATTAATAAAAAAGAGAATGCAGAACAGCAAGTGAAAATGTCTTGCATGGTCAAAAAATTCAACAAAAATAATAATGAATGGTTATTAAATGAATTAATTAATAATAATAAATATAATAATAATGAAAATTACGAAATATTAAATCACAGAGCAATTTTGGATGGAGCTGCAGAGGTACATCTAACATCTGATTTAAATAAATTAGTTGATGTTAAAAAATTTGTGACTCCAGTCAAATTGCAATGTGCTGGTAGAAACACTTTTTTATATGCCACTCACACAGGTAGAATGGTGATTAAAGTCAAAAATTCTAACAAAATTCAGTCATTGATAGAATTAAACGATGTTCATTATGTGCCGGATCTGAATTTAGATATTATTTCAGCCATAAAAATTACAAATACTGGAATAATTAATATTGATCAACAAAAAGAGATAGCGAATATATATTTTATTGAGAATGCAGAAATAATTATAACTGCAATAAAACAAGAAGGAATATTCTATATATACTATAATATTGCAAATGATAATAATAAAAAAAAATAAAATAAATGATGATACTAATAATACTGAATCGAATATAATATGTGCCCCGTCACTCAAAATATAGACGATGAATGGGATGACTTTACAGTAGAATTGAAAATTCAAGAAGATGATATAAATATTGAACCACCCCAGGGGGGTGAAAATAATGAAATAATAATTGAAAATAATGAAAATAATAATATTAATACACCACAAATAAATAATAATATAAATAAAAAATTGTTAATACATAGGAGACTTGGACACTTAAATGCCAGATATCTGCAAAAGTTAAAAACTTTAGCGGTTGGCATTCCCAAAAATCTGAATTTTAGAGATGAGGATTTTGTAAATTGCCAAATATGTTGTATTGCCAATAATTCGAGATTGGGTCATAATGGTATTAGAACTAAGCCAACTTGAAAATTGGAAATAGCGTCCTCAGACATTATGGGTCCGTTTACGCCCTCTGTGGCGAATCAAAAATATATTTTAACTTTTATAGATCACTTTTCGAAGTACACATTTGTCATGCCTATAGCTAATAAAAGCCAGGTCACAAATGAATTTAAAAATATTATAATATCTATGAAAAATAAATTTCCTGAATATCCCATAGGAACTATAAGATGTGATAATGCCAAGGAATATACCGAAGCATAAATAATAAATTATTGTAATGAGGTTGGAATAACAATGGATTATGTGGTACCATATTCTCCAGAATTAAATGGTGTTGCCGAAAGGCAAAATCAAACTTTAATGAAGAGAGTACGGGCCATGTTAATCGATGCCAACCTTGACATAAAATATTGGTCCTATGTTGTAGTAACAGCGGCTTATTTGATTAATAGATCACCTACGAAAGCAAATAAGGAATTTAAAACACCTTATGAACTGTTCTATGGAATAAAGCCAAATTTAAGAAATCTTAAGGTTTTTGGAGCGTTAACTTATAGGCATATTCCCATAGAAGTAAGGAAACAGAATGCTACAAAAGCAAAAGCCAAATCAAAGAATAAAATTGACCCGAAATTGGCACATAGGGCGGAGAAAAATATAATGATGGGCTATACAAATACGGGATACTGTCTCAAAGACCACTACAATACAAAATCATACATTTCATGTGATGTTAAAATGGATGAAACACAAAATATAAAATCACTATTGATAAATAATAAACCATTAACAATAAAATCATCAGATTATGAATACGATTTAGGGATAATTAACCCCATAATTATGAACATTAATGTAAAATACGGTAAAGCATATATAGAAGATAATATTCCGAAAACTTTTACTGAAATAGAAATGAACCCATTTAGGGAAGATTGGATCAGGGCCATAAATGACGAATTTAATTCTCTCGATGACATGAAGGTATGGGAAATAGTAGACTATGACCGCCAAAAGCTTATTGATACAAGATGGATTTTCACAATTAAATTTGATGAGTTTGGAAATCCAAAACCAAAAGCAAGACTTGTAGCGAGAGGTTTTAAAGATCGAATGGAATATAACATTGCTGAAACCCATGGCCCAGTAGCATCGATAGGAACTATAAGATCATTATTATCTATAGTTAATAAGGAGAAATTAATAATGGTACAGTATGATGTAAAAACTGCATATTTAAATTCACCTATAATCAAACCTATTTTTGTGAGGAGACCTGAGGGTATAAATATTAACTCGAATCAGGTATTGGAATTAAAGAAATTGATTTATGGATTAAAGACATCCAGCAAGTCATGGTACGACCTATTAGATACAAAAGTAAGGGATATGGGCTTTACTAAAACAAAAAGTGATAGATGTTTTTATACCATAATTAATAATGAAGAAAAAATATATTTTTTGACCTATGTGGATGACATATTAATTGCATCGAATTCGCAATCATCCATAACTAAAATAAATGAGGAATTGCAGAAAGATTTCACAATCACTATAATAAATAATCCTAAATTTTTTGTGGGTCTAGAAATAGTTAGAAATATCGAAAACAACACAATAATACTCTCACAATACAAACATATAAATAAAATGTTGAAAAAATTTGGAATTTCGGAATTAAAAAATACGAACACCCCTATGGAGACAGGTTTAAAAATAGATAAAATAGAAAATGGTAGAGATGACACTGAATACAGGTCAATGATAGGTGGACTGCTATATTTAGCAAGACTTACAAGACCGGATATATTATTCCCAGTTAATTATTTCTCACATTTTCAAAATAACTCCAACGATACTCTAAAAAATTATGTTAAAAGAATATTTAGATATGTTAATGCCACAAAAAATTATAATATAATATATAGATCAAAAGGGGATGGTATACAGGCTTATATTGACGCCTCTTATGCGCCCCAAGTCGATGACACAAACATAGAATTAACTAATCTTAAAAAGGGGAAATCCATAACTGGATTTATGTTATTTTCTTATGGAGACTTGGTGGAATGGAATTGCTCCAAGCAAACTATCCATGCATCATCGAGTACTGCGGGTGAAATAATTGCAGTCTTCGACACACTAGATACCATAAAAGTGATACAATATATGAATTACAAAATTTTTGGAGAAAAATTAATTGTGGATGTAATGGAAGATAATATTTCAACCCAAAAAATATGTTCAGGAGGTAGTCAGAAAAAATCGAGAGCCCTAATGATCAAATGCTATTCAATTTTAGAAGCATTTGAAGAAAAAATAATATTTTTTAGAACTGTGAGCTCCGAAAATCAATTAGCGGACATTTTGACAAAATCATTAGATCGTTCAAAATTCGAAAATATAATTGTTAAAGTATTGAACGAAACAAATATTTACACATAATATAATAAAAAATTCGTTTATTTCAAAGTCACAATATGTTTCAAAATTTTATATTTCAAAGTACAGGTCGTCCCAAGTCCAAAACATAAGTCGTAACATGAAAATAATTGCTTAAAAATTAACCTTCAATTATTGCAAAAAGGAGTACTTAACAATACCATTTACTAGAAAATACTTGCAAGAGATAAATGCTCGATTTCTCGAAAATAGTAACAATGAAAAAAGCAAGAAAATCGAACAAGAAAAAACCCTACAATTCAAATAATAAAAACCCTATACATTTTCAAACAAGCGTGAGAGAAATACACAAAATATTCCCACACAATTTTATGAAAGGAAATCCTCTAACAATAACACAATGAAGATTAAACCCATTACATGACCGCAATTATGATAAATCGAAAGAAGGTTGCCTTATCGAAAAACATGTTAAACGCCAGTTCAAATACAATAGCAATACACGAAAGATAAGCGATGCAACGTATATTATTCTACAATCATTTTCATGTCACACTTTTAAGATAAAATACGAAACGTAACGTTCTTTTAAATTCAATGAACTCGTAATCGGAAATACCTTCGTCTATTTTTTTTTCTTTTTCTTTAATGTAATATGTATACGTGAATATTTTTTTTTCTTTTTCAAATTCCTTTTCTGATTCTTTTTCTAATCGAAATATACGATGAATGAATAATATGTTACCTATAATCTTTTAATATTTTTGCATGTTACCAATTTTGTATTTTAATATTTTTTTTTTTTTGCTTTTCTCATATATACCATTTTTATATCATATTTTATGCATGTTACCATATTTATTTATTTATTTTACACAATTATTTTATTTATTCTCGAAGCACAGCACAGCAAAATTTTTTTTAGGAATCAAAGTTACCATAATAATATTCAAACAATACGATGTCAATATTTTTATTTTTTTTTTATTTTTGAAATTTTTTTAAATTATTATGCATATATCATTTTGTACTTAATATTTTTTGTTCATTTTCAGCGTACAACATGATGAAGAACTCGATCGGTAAAATTTCAGGGTGGTGTTGATACGAAATCCCACCTTCTCTCTTTCTTCATCATCATCACGATCATACTTTATATATATATGTCATATGTACACTCTCGTCACGAAGTGCTTCCCCTACCATTCTCGATCCGATAACGCTGTTGCTTCGCCATTTCATATTTCAGTTGTATTTTATATTTTAGTCGCTAATAAAATGTCGTTAAAGTAAAAAGTCTCAAGTTCTTTCGGTCCTCGTTCTGTACGCCTCACATCAAACTTCACTTAAAAATTGCTGTTGGCACAATTTTGTACTTCAGAATGTGGTAACATTTTATTTTCACATTGGAACTCTCATAAGAGATACAATGTTCCCACATTTTTGAGTAAGAAATTGTGCAAAAAAATTTTTTAAAGTGAAATTTAAGTGAAGGGAGGTTAAAGTGACGTTTGTGAATATGGGCTGTAATCTTTTTATCTGTGACTTACTGTACACCTGGACTACTACTACGTTTTTGTTCTTACCAAACTACAAATCAAGAACAACATGTCCTCAAGTGATTTAATAAATGCAATAAGTCAATTTAAATATTTTATTATTAATTACTTTTTTTTCTTTATTTCTTTTATCATTTGAATACACAAATTGAATAATTGAATATGTTATATCAAGTTTGAATGATCTACGAAATATAAAGAAATTAAATCATGGAACCCTTCATTCCACTAATAAGGAAACAATGAATAAAAATGTATAGAAAAGGTGTTGGAGGAAATGAATCAGATAGAGTTGAACAGGCCTAGCTTTTGTAAGGTTTTTCATTTCAAGTGCTTTGTCACATTACTGTTTTGTCTATTTCCTTTCACAGGCTTTGTTGTATGACCATTTTTAGTTTACTGCCCAGCACAAGGAAGTTTCATCTCTGAATAAATAAAAATAGAGCTGTGAATAGAATCATTGCATTTCTCGTGAAAAAGTACTTAGTTTTCATAAGTTTTCATATTATTATTAGCATATTTTGTCAATTTGAAACAAAAATTACTTTGCAGTAAAAATGTAATAACATTTGAATGGATGAAAAGAGTGAGCTGAGAATTTTTTTTCATATGCTTCCTTGTATTATCATTTTGTTAATTTCATTTCATGGGCTTTGTTGCATGACCGTTTTTAGTTTACTACTCAGTACAAAGAAGTTTCTCTTCAAAAAGCACCAATTTCGAGTAATTTTTAGTTAGAATATTATAATTTACTAGAAAGTACCCAATGCTGCTACGCAGCAATAATTCACAAACCCATGTAAACCATAAATGTGTCCAAATGGGGGATTCTCCCTGAAAGTTTGACTGTGGCATTTGCGACATTCTATGCAACTATGTGAAGAAACAGATGAAATAAAAGCATGGTTAAGTATATAGCAGTCTTCAAATACTTTTTTCTAGATCTGTTTAAAGAACATTTGGCTTTTCATTAGACATACAACATTAAATAGGCGACTCTGAGGAATAAAATAAGACCAAAAACAATAATTTTGGGCTCTCAGGAGCCGAGATAAAAAAAACATGCTTCTATTTCACTATTTTTGGGTCTTTTCATTGATTGGTTGTTTTTCCACATAGTTAAACTCTTTTTCCAAGGTGCGGAGATACCACCCATACTGTGATTTCAAAAGTAAAATCCCCCATTATCAATTTTTGTATTAAGAAATTTATAATTATATGAAATTCGTCTTAATAGTTAAAAAATTTTTTTTATTATTACTAATTTTAATCATATATGTTCATTGATAAAAACAATATTATTAATCCATTATGTGAGATTGTTATTAATAGATCGTGGGATAGAATAAAATAATAATTAATATCATTCTGATTCAGTGTACCTACACCACGACAAAATATTGAAAAACGTCAGATAAATTGTATTAAACTGTCGACCTTTTTTTTTCTCGTTAGTTTGTCGGGGCCGCGAACCTCCCTTTTTCAGACCCTATTTGCGTCTGTGATCTTCGAGCACCATTTGAAATTATTTTTGTCTCTGATCAGTGGCCAGCCTTAGTAAAAATTTGTTCATATTCTAATCCTACTTTTATCGTCTGAAGCGACAGTTTACTATTCGTCAGTTAAAATTAATTTTTGAAAAATATTTTCATCACAAGATTACCCAATGTTGAGTAATCAATTCGTGTAACGTAGTATATTAGTATATTGTTTTTTTTTTTTAGAAAGCCAGTTATTAACTTGCGTCTAGATTCTGTCTGCTACACAGATACTTCCGCTGTAGTTACGTTAGTATACGCAATCATCTGTTGATGTTAAGTTTTCATCAAATTAAGAAAATGAAGCGACGAATTTTCTTAATAATAGTATAGGTATTTGTAAAAGAAAGAACAAAAAAAAAAAAAAGTAGAGAAGAAAAACACCACCGCAGTTGGCAGCAAACCACGCTAGAAAATGTAGGTTCTCTTAAGCAAAAAATTTTACACGATTTGCATTTCTTGCACAGTCGAGGATACATTGTAATGACGTTTATATTTAATTTTCATTTTGTTAAATAAACGTACTCGTCATTTTATTTTTATGTAGATTTAATATTGAAAATCTACTTATTGATCTTTGTGTCAAGGAGGGATCGAGAGGGTGGGGTTACGTTTCTCATTTCATAACTCGAGAGAAATTGTGGCACTAATAACTCAAATTCATATATATAAGCCAATTTTTTGTTACCACAGCATAGGTCGCCATTTTTAATCCGATAGTCACGAAATCTGGAACCAAAATTAGTACTAAGCCAAGGACTTGACCTATCAATTTTGTTATGGATCGACCTTACGGTACTTCCGGTATGGCTATTTTTATTTTGGTTTTTGCTATAAAATTTTCAATTTTTGACCGATAGCTACAAAATTTGAAAATGTATTCATTATAAATTATAATAACTTTTTATAAATTTTGTTGAGTCCTGGAAAACAACGAATTTGGTTTTGTGTTAATATACGTGTGTTGAATCATGAATAAAACCAAGTACACACGCACACTAACAAAACAATCATGGTTTGTTGGTTTTGTTAACATTTATCACGTCTTATTTTTACAATGTATCTCAGATTAAATATTTCCAGTGTTGAAAATCTAAATAAATAAATAAATACCTGCGATAAAAAAAATGAGAATATCAAAAATATTTTCCAGAATGATGGGTAAAATTTACCTTTAATGAAATATCAAGGAAATTCATATTGAATTATACTGCAAGGATATAAAATACGTGGGCAAGTTATTAAATAATTGCTTTATAGCAAATTAAATTTCAGCAAACCTAACAGCTTTTTTGTTTCATCCGGAATTATATCTATTCATCTTTGCAAGTAGTTAAATATTTTTTCAAATCAATTCTACGCATGAACCATGCAGCAGATTGAAACTAAATTTTGCATAATGTTTGAATATAACATATTCAATGTTAGTACCAAATTTCGTAATTATTTGTAGAAAACTACGCATTTTATAACCATTAAAGCTTCAAAAATGCGACATAATAGGATGTATCGGACACGCTGATCTATGCCAAAAACAATATGGTTTCTCTTTGTCTAGATCCGAATATGTATACCAAATTTCATGACTATCAAATAAAAATGTTTCCACCTGCACTGTGTTAAACAGAAATGTGTACATAAGGTAACAGAGGCAAATATGCCGCATTTTCACAAAGTCATATTGGCGGCACTGTTGGGAGAAAAATAACATCACTGGTATGTGTAGGGTAGTCAACAGACCTTCTGTTCAAGTTTTTGTGACTAGAAACCTTAGTCCCTCCTTGCATTTTATTTTAAAGTGAATTGGGTGTGATGGAAATCTTAAAAATAATTAACGTGAATTTTGATGATAATTGGAATGAATTATCCTATTTCCTCCAAAAATTTATGAAATAACTAGCGAATTTTTTGTAGTATAATTGAACTCCGTTGATGTGATTGTCATTATTTAATTTAAAAAATGTAAAATAACAAAAAATTCAAATCTGCTAATATGGCCAACATACATAGAAGCTAAGATGCCACACCAGTATTGAAATTACTCATTGCAGAATGATATTTAATTGATTAAATTTAATGAATAATTGAAATAAGTACCATCTTATATCATTTCTTTTTCATTTATGGTCAAATTGTAGGGAAATACATTGGAAAAACATATTGCGATTTCAAGGACTGAATAAAATTTTTAGAAAACAATAATTTAAACTTATTTATTTCCATTTTCCAAATTTAAGAAAAATGATTCTATGTAGTTGTTCTTTAATTTTAATAGATTTTTTCCAGAAATTTCAACAATTTTGGATTTGTGGGGACTCAACGGTATGAGGTGAAGGGGCTCGGACCCCTCGACGACAGTCGCCGCCCCAAAGGGCAGGCCAATTACTCGTCTCAATGACGTTAAATCACACAAAGTACGTTCGATCGTAATTACCTGTACGTACTTGCAGGTAATGTACGAGTACCGAATCGTGACATCACCAAACAATGTCACAATCCGTACACAAACCGGCCAGCCATCTCTTATCACGATAGGGGATGATGCGACCTGGCCGCCCTCACCGACGTACGTATTACCTTACGTACGTGTGCTTGTGTGCGTGTGAATAAGCCGTATATAAACTGCCTGAACTGGCTCTAAAATCGCCAATGTTCGGTCTGGTTCTGGCTTACCCATACGTTTGTACGAAGTGGCTGAACACGCTTAAATTCTGTTGAATTTCCTTCTGGTGAGAATATCTCTCACAACAAGGTATTCCACAGGATTTGTTTTTTTTTTTTTTTTTGTTTTTTTTTGTTTTTTTTGTTTTTTTTTAAATACATGCAAATTTCCATTAGCCATCTTAGCCGCCACTATGTGGCATCTTACGGATGGCCAAAAATAGAGTTTTTTTATTTTTTTTATTAATAGATTATCTTCGAATAAACATTTGATTGAATGGTGGTGAATGATGCATAAGGCCTTGAAATTCATTAGTGCCAAATATGGTCTCTTTTCAACTCTCCTATCAAAATTTATTTTAAGTATTCAAAAGGTGCGGCATCTTCGCCTCCTTTACTTTATATAATACAAATATGTGTTGGTAAATTTACAGGTAATTTAGCGTATTTGGTACGCCATATTATCAACCCCTTTTCTCAGGAAAAAATTAAGGTGATATTCTGCCCCTTGAAGGTTTTTTGTACTAACGGGGTAGCTACATAACATCGAATACTTATCAAATTTCATGTTTGTACTCCCCCCTTAGACACCTAAGATATTTTAAACCATAACTTACAGTTGTTTTCCTAATTTTCTCCCCTAAGTGCGAAAAGCGCCAATTAGTTAAGCCACCAATGAATATGATTTAACTTTATTTTTCCATGTCTTATCAGTAGTTAAACTTGGTTTGTCCTGCAGTTTAAAGTTGGTACAACAGGGCCCTAGGAGTCAATCATATAAAAAATGTTAGCCTTGGTAAAAAAATTTTTCATATAATTTTCTACAAATTAGGTCATCCGTATATTTTTGATAGTCGTCATAGTTTTTGAGTTTCTTACCACTTTATCATTGAAAATAGTTTTTGTTTTCATATCGTTACTTATAAATTTTTTATCACACTATCTGTCGTCATTCCTAGTGAATAAAGGTGATTTATGTATTTCACGAATTTGAGTTCTTTCTAATCGTTGATTCATCTCTAACAGTGAATTCAAATGAATCGCACCATTGATTCACTATTATCAGTCTATAACAAAAGTAAACAATCTCCATATCTCAACTGACTTCTTGTGAATCCATTAATCATAGTAATCATATGTAGCCTCCATAATGACTGCGATCTTGCGATCAAAATCGATTATGTTGGGTTGAGTGAGTGCAGTTGTACTTTGTACATTATTTGTGGGTACGAAGATCACATAAATTTAATAGGTGGATAAAAATTGGTTTATTCAGATGGGATTGTGTTTTGGATGATTGCCAGTGCTTTCAGAATGTGAATACTAGCACCCATGTGATCAAATTTAACGTTGTTCACAGTCATGAACTTCCTGTATGGTGCATTCTGAATGGACAAAAATTCGGTATGAAGTTGTTGATGAACCATGTGAACGTCGCAGTAAGAACATGAATACCGACCTGGTTACTCATAAGTCAAAACTGGTCGTTCATCTTCACCTTGGGAAAACACAATCCTCATAAAAAATAATACTAGTATGCATCGTGTAAAAATTATTGCATGAATCCCAAATTACTAACAGTTAACTTGGACAGAGCTCCATATTGGACAGAATTATTATTTTGATAGTCAAGTATGTATGAAGCGATGAAAGAGAAAACATGTTACTGTAGTCAGTGATACCGAAAATAATAATATCTATCACCAACTCGCCCATATTCGACATATCTGAGCAGTGCACTAACTCTATTGAGTGATGAGATGTTATTAAAAGTTTTCAAAAACTATTTTTTATGTTATTTACTGTTCGTGCATAGTAAGTATTAGTACGTGCCTCTGATACTACTCTTCCTGTTTCCTTATAAGAAAACTAAAATTTACGAAAAATTTGCTTAAATCCATGTAACATTTTTTCTCCTATCACACTTTCATTTTAAAAACAAAATTAAATTTCTGACGTCTTGCATAGATACCTATGGGTTACGTCCTTATGAAAAGCAATCGATTTTTGTTTTTTAATTATTTTTTAAAAGATTGGTGATTATTTTAAAATCCTAGACGTTTGAAGAGTGAAACAGAAAATTACTATTAATAAATCCAACTTTTAAACAAAATAAAATGTTGTTATAACTTGAAGCAATTGTCAAAATTTTCCCGTATGAAATATTCCAGGCGTTATTAAAACATCCCATTTTTGAACTGAAAAATCAGTTACCTATTTGGAAATTGTACAAGAGTGGCCGCAGATATATTAGTCTGGAAAAATTATGGTACCTATTCAAAGAAAAGATAAGAATTTGAAAATTTACACTCATGTTAAAACATTATAAGAAGTTAAAAAAAAATTAATAGCAGTTAGCTTCACTTTCTTCAGTATAGTTGTTAATTTGTCCACAGTGTTTTCGCACGTTTCCAAAAAAAAAAAAAAAAATCAGCTATTATTAATTATATATATTTTTTTTTGACTTCGTTTACACAATTTTTCAGCTTAAACCTTTGAAGTGTTTTATAATTTTCCACTATGAATGATAATTTTCATCATTAAGACATTTTGGCGGTCGAAATCGGAGGGAGAAAAAAAAGTGAATAAGATGTGAACGAAAACTTTCTAAAACTGTAAACAAAATAAATAAGTTTTCCATTGTACTATACCTTCATCAAATAGGTAAATATAGGAGAAAAGAGCCTAAAATTTACTTAAAAAAACAAAAAGTGTTTTAAGTGAGAGTATATGACCACGAATATTTATAAAAAAAAATCAATACCTCCAAAGAGAAAAATTATAATAATTTTTTTAATTAGAAACATGCAGTGGAGTAGCCACAGTGGATCGGGTAGAGCAGCCGTTTCAGGTTGCCTACGTGGGAAAGGCGCAGTATTTTTGAGGGGAGGCAGTAAATTAGCTAATAAATTGCGGGTAAAGCGGAAAAAAATGTTAGAATGGAGAGTTAGATGCCAAAGGTTACGTTTGCTTTAAGGCGCATCAAACCTTGCTAAGTCAATGAAGAAATGATAAGGGACACTGGGTATGTAATAGAAAAACTTGAGAAGTAAATTTGAAGTTTTTTTCACCCCCTTACCTGCTAAATCAAACAGTTTTTGCGTAAAACTAGTGCTGCACATTTCTGAATCGATCACCTTTTGGGTTATACAGCAAGTTTTTTCCCAGTACGGTGATGAATGCTTAGTTTTCACCAGCTGTACTGGATTTTCAAATGGTGATACCTACCTCCAGTTGAGCGGGATGTTGGTGTCACGATGTGACAATAAGTGTAAATCGTTTATGATGTGCCAGATTTTCTGCAGATGGGCGCATGTCTTGATGGTTTAACGTACGATTTGATAAAATTGGTTTTTTGTGATAAAAAATGTGACCTTGATGGCTATTTTGGAAAACTAACTCAATGTCTTCTAAAATGGACTCATGATTGCAACTTCACCACGCATGAAGCTGGTTATGCTGTACTGGGAAGGTAGTCTCCTGGGAAGCTATTCCACTAACATTTTACGTCGTTTTAACCACTTACGCTCTTCACGCCTCCATTTTCGTGGCGTAAAATACCGTAGGATTCTCAGAAACCCATCCGCCATAGTTAAAGTTTGCTTAACCAGCGCCGTAACTGAAACAACGTATAAAGTTTTTGTGGAATAGCTCCCCTGGTTGTTATTTTGTAGTGTAGTGTGTCCACCCTCGGTAACAAGACCATTCAAATCTAGTACCAAGTGGTTATATTGTATTTCAGGTATGAGCGATTATGTTGCACTTTTGATAGCATAATGGCTCTAAAATAAATAATTCTTAAGAAATCGTCACAAAATTTAAAACACAAATTGATTCAATACTCTTCTAACATGCTATCAAATTTGGTTGCGATTGGCTTTACATTTTATGACTTGGGGGCTGTTGGAGAGGCTAATTTTTGTTTAATAGACATATAATTTAATTGAAACATTACCTTTAACGAAAAGATCAAACTTACTAATTTTGGTTTCAATTAGTCAGTTGGTTCCGAAGTTATATATTTTGTGTGATTTTCTTTTTTTTTTTCTGACAATCATCGCGAAAAATAAATTTTTGTCTAAATTTTGAAGATTGTGTACCATTGGAACTGATACATTGAAATGTGTGGAACTGCTATATGAGATAAAGCATGTTTTGACTACTTGAGCAGAACTGTTACCCGCCCGTATCTATAAGGCTTTATCAAAACATTTGTAGTTGGCACATGCGCCTTGAATTTTGTCTTAAAAAATTTGGTTGTACGTTTATTAGGTATAATGATGATGTAAGCCATTTTCTTGTTACTACGGTTCAGGTCGAAATTTTTATCCGATAGGAACGAAATTTGGAACGAACATTAGTATTAAGCCAAGAACTTGACTTATTGATTTTGTTGCGGATCAACCGTACGGTACTTCCGTTATGGCTATTTTCGTTTTTGTTTTAGCTATAAAATTTTCAGTTTTCGATCAATAGCTTCGAAATTTGAAACAAATATTCATTAGACTATGATTTATTATAACTTACTATAAATTTTGGTGCGGATCAGCCGCACAGTAAGCTACTTCCGGTATGGCTATTTTCGTTTTTGTTTTGGCTATATAATTATTAATTTTCGATCAATAACTACGAAATTTGTAACAAATATTATAATTTACTATAAATTTTGGTGCGGATTGGTCGCACGGTACTTCCGGTAACATTATTTTCGTTTTTATTTCGCCTATAAAATGCCTAATTTTGGACCAATAGGAACGTAATTCGGAACAAATATTTATTATCATCTATATTAACAACGTTTTAGTGACTACCGAATTTTACATTTTTCGAAAACCTACATTTTCTAACGGAGCTGCTGCTGCGTTAGAATTTTTTCTCTTTAAATTTAAATGAATCTGTTAGAAATTTAAAATTTATTGTATATTTTCCTAGCACCTAAAAACCCCTTCCTGCGAAAATTTCTGGTTAATACTAACACTGTTGGATTAGTTTTCTAGAACAACTGTACTTACATGCATGCGTACATACTGTATTATGCATAATCACTAGTATGTCTAATGCATACGGTATTACTCATTTTATGGTAGGTACTTATAGGATAGGATTTATTTAAGTAGGTATGTGATTAAAGAATGAACAGAATAAAAAATAAAAAAATAAAAATCGAAAAACGTGAGACTACTGCATGCATTTAATTGAATATAAGTAGCAAATGAGCCACTAATGGGCTACTTACTCCAATAAAATGTATTACAATACCTATGTATAATGAACTTACAAAAACTGCAGGTAAAATACGTTCATTCTAATTAAATCGAACAAAATGGCCGGCAAAAGTTTGTAAAATTTAAAACTTTCGACAGGATTATTTGAGAAAATTAATCGACGACCACGTTTTGCATTTAAATGAACTTCTTAATTTGGCGAAGGTACCTTGCCTGTACCTAAAAGTTACGCTCTTATAATAAGGATTATTTTTTTTCTTTTTTCTTTAAATTTCAAACTAATAATTACACATATTTTTTGTCACTCCAGTGTATTTTTTTTATTTTTTTATTTTTTTTCTGAACTTGTATTCATCTACACTTCGTATTTTTTCAACATTTCTGTATTTGTAATTGAAATTTTTTCCATTTCATCGCATCGAAATATTTCTTTTCAAGCATCTTTCTCTGTCTCTCGGCTCTCTCTCTCTCTATTTTCCTGTCTGCGCTATGTTCTTTTGTTTCGAAAAAGTTCGTTTGATATTCGTAAAGTATTTTGTTGCTATACGTGCTTTCTCCTATTGTACTCCACGAACGAAAATATTTCACTCCATTTAGCTTAGCGTTGATGCGAAAGAATACATTGTGTTGTTGTTTCTTCTTTTTTTTTTTTTTTTTTAAATATATTGTTCATATTTTTTGTTGCAGGTTTTGGAGACAAAATATTGCAGGTGAAATTCGAAGAAGAAGATTCAACCATGGCATTTAAAATATTGCTTAAAAAAGAAGTGAGTTTTGAAAAAAATTTTGGTGCTTACTCTTCGCTACCTATGTGTAGGAATAAAGTAAAATAACGGTGATCGGGTTTTCTCCATTCGCTCATTAATTACCCATTTTCGAGGCTTTTCTACTAATTGTACTCGTTGGATTAACGCCAAGATATGTTTCATTACTAATCTCTTTTGCGGTGTTTTGGTCGCAGGATTAAATTATTTATGAAGTAATGTGCGAAAATTTCGGGGTATTGATTCGTTTTTTTTTTGGGGGGTGGGGAAATACGCATAAAGCGATGAGTGCCCCTTTTATTTAGTGAAAACGAGATTTAAAATGTGAAATAATGTGGTTACATTTTTACGATTTATTGCCACCTATTTCGAATTTATCTAACTTTTGAAAACCATTTTTGTAGGTTCAACGTATAATTTGAAAAATTTTTGGTATTTATGCATATTAAGTAGGTGGGTATAACCAATCACCGACTTGCGATTAAATTTCGCAAAGATGACGGCAGATTTTGATTTGTTGAATTTTTTTCAAAATCCTTATTAGTAAACAATAATTGTGAAAAGTAAACAAAGTTGGTATGTATTGGTAGTGTTATTTGATCAGTTAATGACATGGATTGAAATTTGAATAATTATTTTCTTATCTTATTTGTAAACATATCAAGGTTTGTTTTTTTTTCCTTTAGGAGACAGGACTACCGATTAGCCCACAGCGTAAGTTAAAGGCTAACAGACATTATGAAAATTATATTAATTGATAGTTGATGGAGCGTTTTGTTGTTAAATTCCAAACGCACCCTCCTGGCTTGTATCTTCTGCTGGTTATTTAACGGCAATAAAATAGAGAGTTGGAATAAAGGAGCAATAGAAATTGGTCTATAGCATTGACTATAATTACACGTATACCTACTACCTTGAAGGCGGGTACACATTAGTATCATTCGGCCATGCCATATCTTCGGTGCGTATTGTGATACGAGACACACAGATGATAGAGCTCTCATTCTGTGAGGTGTTGCCTGGGATCGTATCGTATCTTCAAATTTTATTGAAAATTTTGCGATCCCCGGTAATGCCTTTTGATGTGATGGCAGAATATCAACATCGAATGGAAAAAAGTCGTACCCTATCATCGTATCATTTTTTGATATGGTACAAGGTTACATTTCTCAAACACATTGAAACGATATGACGATATGGTATGGCAAAATGTTACAAATGTTTACGTGTCTTAACCAGACTGACAAACTAATGTTAAATTTTTTCCATCCAATGTGGGTCTGAGAAATGGATCCATCAACAGGTTTTACTGCAATTATGGGACCCGAGTTTTAAAAAGAACAAAGAAGTACATGACCATTCACATTTTCTTTTGTATGCAGTGAAAAATTTCATTTTAAAAGGTTTTGATTTCTTTTATCTGCAGCAGCCACCTTGTGTGTTGGTTTTTTGTGATACCTAATAAAAAAAATGGGTAGCTGAAGAACAATTTGGGAAATATTGTAATAAAGAGAAGATCTATACCAATAGGGCACATTGTGTTTTAAAAACAAACTAAATTTTCTTTGGAAAACTTCTCCATTATATTTATCAGTCTTATATAATTATATATTCAATCAATGGTCGATGGAAACTATATCAATGCATAAGTTCATAGATCATTCCAGGCTCATTAATCGAACAAAATGAGACGTACTGATTCTAACTTAAGGCTAGTTTTGTACTTTTGAAGGGTTACAAACCTCCAAAAACAGAAAAAGAGCAAAGAACAGATTTTTTTGAGCAAGAACTATTCTTTTTCGATAAATGTGCTCTTCAAAAGCATTAGCGAATTATATGTATATTTCGGAAGCAGCCTATCCTTATTTTAGGGAACCAATAAGAAATTTTATTATGGTTTGGTTTTGTTGAGAATTTATAACAATTTGAACATCATAGATCCTATATTTTCGAATTTCCTCCTCTTTTTTTTTTTTTTTTTTTTTAATCATTCGAAGCACAAATTCCATAGTTGATTATAAAACGTGCTAGTGAATGGTAGTTATGATTTCATTAATAAATATTTTATCAATGTGCTCGATAAATGTTATTTTGGGTTAATTCGACATTTTTTCTTGATATATTCAGTAAAAATGTTTTTTATTGATATAAGAGCCACAAAATCGAGCAAACTGAACATTCAATGTATGTGTATTAATATACCGTTTACTTAAAGTGTTGTAAATATTGCAAGCTATTTATATAATCTCCGTACCTTCATACCATATTTCAGTTGCTAGTTTTTCTTAAAAAAATTTACTGATAAGATAATTGATAATACCAACTCGGCGGGTTGTTCGTAGAGACAGTAATACGGATAATAGAGAAATTAATAATTAATTTTTTTCCTAATCGAACGTTACTTTTTTTTTTTATAATTTATCGTGCATCTTTATCAAACGGTTTTTGTTGGTATTCTTCCGGTTTTAATTGAAAATTTCAAATTAAATTCTGAATTATCTACCCACTTTTTTCGTACTGCAAAATCAGTTCTCTTCGCAACACTAGGATCGTTTATCGAGATGTAATCTAAGTTAAAAGATTTAATTCGGTAGTTTCCTCGAAATTAAAATGATAAGTAGATACGCGGTTATGACATAAAACCGCAACCATCTTGAAGAGAATTAGATATTTCGCGTCGACTCGTTTGGTAAGAATGTATGTAATATGTAACATTCGGAGAAAGAATGTTCATAGAAAACATTGTATTGCATTGCCCTTTCTTCTCTTTATGATACCTACCAACTAAAATCTCAAACGCATAAGCTATATTTATTTTCATGATGATTTTTAATGCCAAAGTTCACTACCTACCTATCGTTTATTACAGTGGATATTAATGATAACTGTTTTTGGTTTCATTTATTATAATAAGTAAGTAGGTACTGAAAACCTGCAGTAGCCTATTGTTGGGCATCAGTCACCATTTTTTTCGCTTCATACCTCGCAACCTATTAGCTGCCTGGTGGTGAGAAAGAAGTGAATTCAGCCTCATTTTATTCAAATTTATTTTATTTTATTTTATTTAGATATTCATTATTATTAATTTTTTCACTGATCTCTGTTATCGGGCGAAGTAACAATAGTAATCCTATAGTACTCTGCTCGTAATGTTCTCATGAGAGCAAATGAACAGGAATCAGAAATTCGTCCAAATATTTTATGACTGCCCTGCTCGCTGATTCTACCACAACTAGAGAGTTGACTACATCAGGAAATCATAGGATAAAGGTACCATCCATGAAGTGAAATGCAGAGATTGGAAATCATTTTTAGACACAAATTTTTTGTTCAAATGAAAAGCGCCTAATTGTAGTTGTCTCAAACATACGAAAAATTATAGAGAACTACCATAAAAACTGATTTAAAAAAACTTGATATTCTTCTCTCTGATACCTTTTTTTCACCGAAATATCGTAACTTCAATGTATTGAAAATGACACTAAACCCAGGCTATTGCCAGTTGATTTTATAATTATGCTACTTACTAGTCTGCTACAGGAGAGCTGCTAGGTTTTTTGATAGAGCTGGCATGCAAGTACACATGATAGGCTGCTTAATCTTTTAAAAAAAAAAAAATTGTTCCTTACCTACAAAGTTCTCTTCAACCGGGTTCTGAGAACAGAATCTGAATGGATGAAAGAAACGGAAGAGAAACTGTATTTTTCACTATTATGCTTAATTTTTTGAAACTGAATTCGAAGCAGTTTTAGTTTGGAGTACTGGACCAGACTGCGAACAGAGTACACTGAATCCAAAATACTGATTTTTTCAAACAAGTATTCAATTCTTGGCAATAGAAGACATTTTTTTTTTTGTCATTCCTGTGTATTTTCTGATTTTTGGGATTTTGTATTGCATTCAGAGAGTTTTTCCGCCAACGATCTAAGAATTTATATTTAAATTAAGTGAAAAATCCTACGGTGATTAACTGTATCCTGATGTTGACGAGAAATGAGAGGTTCAGAGCAGAAGTGGACCAAGACCACTAAACCTCTTTTTGAGAAAGGCACGTTTAAACTTTACTTCTCTCTGTTTATTCTATGAAAATTAATTGGAATCAAGTTTATTCTGTCAGAATGGAAGTGAATGATAACTTGGAAACAGTTACTGCGTTGAAAAACATACATTTTCGATTACCAAAAACTTGCCTTACCCTGGCAATTGTAATTAGTGAACTTGGTCCACTTTTACTCCAAACGCCTCAAATGATGCTCCGATGCTTTACTTTCGGCATATATCTCATTATTGATCTTGACTGTTATTTGATCACCTCCATTTGTATTTAGTCTTATTCGGTTCTTGTTTTCCAGATATCATTTGAAATTTTTTGCTCAATACTTTCGACATATATCTCATTATTGAACTTGACTGTTATTTGATCACCTCCATTTGTATTTAGTCTTATTCGGTTCTTGTTTTCCAGATATCATTTGAAATTTTTTGCTCAATACTTTCGACATATATCTCATTATTGATCTTGACTGTTATTTGATCACCTCCATTTGTATTTAGTCTTATTCGGTTCTTGTTTTCCAGATATCATTTGAAATTTTTCGCTCAAAAAATGTTGAAGAAATGAGAAAAAAGGATTCTTTCCCATTTTTTGTGGGTCTCAGTCGTTTTGCTTTTCGTACCTTCTTGGACTGTATTCGTATGCAGTTTGTAGTATGATTTTTTTTTTTTTTAATTTTATAAAAATTCAGTATGACTGTAAATTATCCGTTACGACAGCCTCCATGTAAATTCGTATCCCTCAACGCTACGTTTACATTTGGTTCACAATTTTTACACCTTGGAAATGCTCTCTTTTGACGAGCCTACGAATATTCGTCATAATCATTTTTGAGAAATTTTTCTCGCAGTAACTTTGCCGCATTCTTTGATGTGAAAAATATTATTTTACTCCACGTGTGCGTCGTTCAATTCGTCGATATGCCCGAATTATTTGTACAAAAATAGGGAAGCACTTTCGGCTATGCAAGTGCACTTTTCAGTAAGTAGGTACATATTTTGAATTTGACTCTTCACAACGAGGATCCATTTGTATAAAAAGACGTGCGTATACTTTTCTTTCGCATCTCCAAATTTCAGACGAACTTCCGCCCCTACATTATTTTGTATCTGCTTTTCGAAATTCTTTTTTTCTTTTTCTTTACGCCTCATCCATTCTCTACGCGAATGTATATTCGTGCTTTTTTCAGTTTTTTTCCCCTTCCTTTTTTCGTGCTGCCGTCTGTCCCACTTTCTCCAGTTTTATTTTATACATAATCGAATACCGAGTATGAAGATACGTTGTGCCAACGGGTGCATGCGAAATTTCTTAAATTTCCACTCCATTGTCGTAGAGAATTCCATAAATTGTTTATATGGCGAAGAATTTCGTATGCGAATGCACTGTTTACTGTGTGGTGTACACTATACATATGTATACGTGTAGCCTACAATATAAAGTTCTCGTGTATATTGAAGTAGAAAAATAAGAAGGAGGAAAAAATGAAAAACTATAGAAAACGAGGCGTTATCGAAATTTGAAGGCAATGTGAAACGTAATCCAAGTAGGTACTTACTTCCGTATCAGTTTTTAGCTGCATTTTATTCGCGTACCTATCTTTTTGCAAGTGGTTGTGTGTAAAACAAATGACCTGCAAAATTTTTATGAAATTGGGTTTCAGATAAAATACAAAGTAGTCCCTCAGTCTCTGAGTGGTGTATTTTACATAAGAGAGGATTAGGGAGCCTCGGTTTACGATTGAGGGGGCAGAAAGTGGACCAAATTGTAGTTTTTCAATTAAAACTGGTTTTGAATGGTCGAAAGTACATAGGTACATACATACGTACAGTTCAGTTTAATGAGAATAAAAATGTACTTTTATTCGGACAAATTAGTGAAGTTTTGATTTCTTCACTAATGAAAGGGTTCGGGGGTGTAAAATAACATACTAAAAGTCACAGTCCTTCCACCGCGAGCGACCACAGATATGCCTCTCAAAATGGTTTTTCACGTTTATCTCAACAAATTTTTTTTTTTCTTTTGAGAGTATCACAGTATGAAAATGTCAGATATACTGAATTTCCTGTAAAAAGGTTTTGTTAATTTCACTCATTTGATGCCCCCCTTCGCTGCCAAATGAGCGCGAAAGATGGTAGATACCTTTTCATTGAGCACTGAAAGCACGAGTAGAGTTGCTATATTGACGCAATAACTTCAACTTATAGTAACATATAATACTCACGATATATTCATTTTTGCATGGGCATCAAAATGGGGATTGGGGATATAATGTCACCAGCTTTTTGTTTTTTTGTTGTTTTTTTTTTTTTTGGTTTCTTAATTTACTATCTAAAATTAAAAATTGTGGGAAAAAAAGAGGAATAGTTGAAAATTTTTCTTCATTTTATATTCTACTCAGCTTTTGAGTTTTCTCAAAAACTGAATGGGCCTCTTATTTTACTCTAGTCCTTGAGACAGATATCTTAACCACCCACCCTTCTTATTGGATCTAGAAAACATTATCAAGAGAAAATTTTTAAAATTATTACTCTTCTGTTTATCTTACTATTTTTAATTTCAGTCAGTAAAAGCAAAAAAGAACTAAAAAAAAATAAAAAAACTGGGGGCACCTTCTTCCATACAGCCCATTTTGCAATCCATACAAAAATGAATATATCGTGAGTATTGTGTCATTATAAGTTGAAATTATTGCATCAATACATACAGTAACAGTAGTCATTTCCGTGCACAATGAAAATATACCATCTTTCGAACTCATTTGGTAATGGAGAAGAGCATCAGATAACTAAAATTAATACATTCTGTAAGGAATTTAGTGCCAAACACCTTCATACAGTGCTACTTTTTCAAAAAAATCTATATTTGTTGAGACAAACTTGAAAAACAATTCTGCGGGGAATATTTACCCGCATATATGTGGACGCTCACAGTAGTACGTTTTTAGACGTTCAAACTGACCGATTAGTGAAGAAATCATAACTATTCTAATTTGTCCGAATAAAAAACCTATCTTGACAGGACTAATATTATTCAACGGAAGGTAGGCCCAATATTAGCTATCCGTGAGAATTCACGTCCTGAATGAAATCACTCTCATGTATTACTGAGACTCAAATTTGCTTCAGGGGTCTGCGTCATTTATAATGGCTAATTCCTCAGAAATTCCATCTATTGTTTAGTTCCTCACTTTTATAGCCAGGAATCTGCGCTTGGTATTGCTGGAAAGAAAAAAACATTTTCTTAAATCTGTATTCCATCAGATGTTTTGTTCATACTCAGCTACTTGGAGATAAACTAGTGAAAAAATATAAATTGATGGAAAATTTTCCGTTTTTGTATTCTTAAGATAAGGTACCTATTATCATGTCGAGAATATTTTCCCTTAGTGATTTTTCTTTATTTGGGAGAGAGGGGGATGCTACAAAACATAGTGTGTGACACTCGTGCGAAGTAGGTGATTGCTACTTGTGTGATTTGCATCACCCGTCTTCGTCTTGCGCCGCAAAAATCACACTCGTATCAAAATCACCTACTTTACGCACTTGTATCACAAATACGTAACTATTTTAATTTTGGACGCTTTACAGTATTGTTTGATCTACAGTAGTTATGCTATCTATCTGAATAGGAAAGAAGGTGATCGAGTACTTTTATAGCACATACCAGTAACACATATAACTGTACAGTATAATTATATCACTGTATTCAGTACTGCTAGAATGTTGTAAAATTTTCCATGAATTGTTTATGTGTTAGCAAACTTTGTATACGCGTGTTGAGGACGAGAAAAAAAGAACGAGCAGACTGCGTAGTGTTATCAAAAGTTAAAGGAAGAGTCAAATATAATCGTGGAACTATTGTAGCAACTTTCGTACTCTCATCTCTTGCAAGTATCTCCAAAAAATAGTAAAAAATTTTACGAAATTAAATGTTTAACAAAACGTTGAATCGCTCTTTTTTTTATTTTTTATTTTTATTTTTTTATTAATGATAAAAGAAACTGTTTTATCTGTGAAGATAGAATACGGTTTATATAATGTTCCAATTTCGTTCTGTTAGTTTTGTGTTTTACAATTTGTTGTTGTTTTTTGGTGTTTTTTTGGATGTACTCGTTGGTCTGTAGACCTTCCTAACTGCGCTTTTGGTTTCTCCTCTTTTTTTACTTTTTTATTTTCTCTCTTTGTCTGCCTTTTTTTCGCCGTCGTCATTGAGGTTTTTTTTTTCTCTTTCATCTTTTTCTTATACTTTGTTCCCCTTTCTTTTTGGGGACAAAAAAGGAGATTGTCGTACAAACACACCGAAGAGAAGGAGAAAATCGTATAACGATGTACGAAGACGACATAAATTTTAAAGTTTCAGCAACGGAGCGCTCCACAGTTTCTGAAAGTTTGTTTTTAGTTGCTGTGCTGTCGTTGCGTCCTAATGATTCGATTCGAATTCGTGGCACAAGTTTTGCTGTAGCGAAGGGTAAAAAAGAAGCAGTTTTATGTTGGTTTTTTTTTTTCTTCCTCCTTTTTCATTTTTTTATACCCCACACAGTTTTAAGAATGTTTTTTTTTATCGTCTTCTACATTTTTGTCTTCTTCTTCATTACTCCCACCATTTTTTATGTACACCGAATCAATTCTTTAGTAACGGATCGTATATTAATGATGAGCAAGCATGACGATGGTGTTGTGGCGTCTTAAGAGTACCTGTGCGATGCTTGCACTCTTTCATTTGAAATGAAAAATTAAACTGATAACTTTCCAGGAAGATATTGGTAATACATACGTCATGTGTCAGTGGTCGACTACTTGAATGGGATCATAATCTTCTTTTTCCTTCGTATAACCTACCTATTATCAACTCCTAGGGATTTACTTCACAATTTTATTTTAAACTTAGGTATGTACCAAAATTCAATCTGTGTGATGAACTGGTTTTAACTAGGACCCCTCCTCGGCTTAAATATTTTGTAAAACTGGGACTCAATCCTCCATAATCACTTTAAACTATGCCTAAGCTGTAGCTCAAAGTCTTTAAAATTACTACAGGTTGGCCAAGTTCGATGAAAACATGGAACCATTTAAGTCATCGGTTTGAGTATTTTATTATGTAGGTGTATAATACGGTGGGCGCTGCTTAATCCGATCACTGGATAATTTAGATGGTCGCTTATTTTGGCCAAAATTTCTGGGAACGAATTAAATATATCTGTCTCCGTACATTTTTTTTTTCGCCTAATCCGAACATGTTTTCGGATAATACGGACGAAAAATCTTAAGAAAAACCCAAAATAACCACGTTTTTTCAAATATAAATTTATTTTTTAGTTGATTTTTCCCATTTTAGCAAGTTTTTGTTTTTGTTTTGGGGGCTAAATTGATTTTTCAATTGATTTTTTTTTTTAATTCAATTGGGATAACATAATTTAAAATGTTGAATAAATAGTAGGTAGGTATAATTATATACATACCAGAACGTTTACGAATATTTCCATCATTAAATTATTATTTGTTGACAATAATATTTTACAAAGGTATAAAAAAATTTTTTAATCAGTATCAGAAATTTATAATTTTATGCAGATAAATGATTAAATTGAATGATTTCAGAGAGAAGTTGTGTATCAGTGTATAAGAATTTTGAGAACTAAATATAAATTGCTGAAATATTTTGCAGAATTTCACAAGATAGCTGACCTTGGTCATGTTTGATGTTTATGTACATGTTCAAGTTTCATATAACAAAGTTTTAATGCATGGCCAAGGGGCCAGTGTTTCTTGGTATATTGGTATATAGAAATTTGTTACAAAAGTATATTAGAAAACAGTCTGAATTTAGTCCCTAATGTGATATTGTTAGTAAGTGTGAAGTTCTGTAAGAAGCTGCTATTAGAACATATTATGCCACGAGTGAGAACGTTTGGATGAAGTTTTTAAATCTCAAGTTAGGTTTTAAGTTCATATTAAGTGATGACTGATGAGTAATGATGGTGAAACAAATTTAATAATAAGGACTAAACTAAAGACTAAACTGAATAAGCCATGCTGCAAGAAAAATTGGTCATAATTATTCACAAATCACACCGCAGACAGAGAGGTTTTATTCGAGTATAAAATTTTTATGCTGCGAACACTGATTGAAATGTTGAGTTTGAAAAGGTACTTTTTATGTATGGAATTTCTATACTGGTAACACTCTGTTTTCATATTTGACGTATTTTTGTAGCACAGTGTGTAGATGAAATTATTGAACATCTCTTCAGCTGTGTGTCTCTGACCATTCCTAATATAAAAGTATTTATATCCTACACTTCGATTATGTAGTTATGGATACCCTAGTAAACACAAAAATCCGTGCCAACAATAACATCTAAAGCCCTAAAATGGATATGAGTTTCACTCGATTTCACAGCAAACGTATTTAGATAGGTTTAAATTCACAGCACCAAGAGACTGAAAATAGATGAAAGAAGACATACTGCGCATGCTCAGAAAACCTATTTCAATTTTAGGGAGTTTAGAATGATGGCGCGTTCGGTTAACATTGTTGAAATGAAGCTACTGGGCAAATGATCGAAAATCTTACACTACACCTTGAGGCTCAGTTTAGATTCGCTTCCATGGTACAATGGAATGACTAATCAAAAAACATTAAGTCATATGGCAGGTATGTACAGATCTTGCATCAAATGCAAGATCCTGATCATTAAGAATGATCGAAACCATCAGCAAAAATTTTGATTGAGCATCTTCATTTATTCTCTAGTGTAGCTTTTTAAAATTAATGAAATGAATTGTTGAATGCTGAAGGGAAATACACGTGGAATGTGAGAAAACTGATATTATAATCATTTAAAATTTTATTTCTTTGTCTACAATATTGTGCATTATTACATTCTCTGAGTAAAGAAACAAATCATATTTTTTTGTCGATTCTCAAGCACTCGATGTAAAGCTGTTAGCTTTTAACGAATTTCTAAATTACTACGTTTTTAAAGACCTTCGTGCGCATAAAGGCGGTTTTACACGAATCGAACGTGTGACAAGCGCAATTCGCTACGATCAAACAGCAAAGGACCTCCCGTGACCTAAGGTAATGAACACAGGAAAAAATTGAACGAGGAACAAATGTTCGTTTTATGTAAATGCCCTTTGCGACAAATAATTTGATTCTATTTTGATTGAAACGCATTAAAAATTCATACCTTTTTCGATTCAGAAATTTTGTTTCAATTTTCCCTTGAAAAACAAAATAAATGAAAGAATTTTCAAGTTGCTGTTTCAAGTTAACTACTCATTTTATTGCTCAGGATTTCAAGGAACTTGAGAGTCAGTTTATGGATATGTCTAAAAATGAGCAAGACTTATGATTATAGCTAATTATTATACAAATAATTAATTTAATTTTGATTTAAAAAAAAAAAAACTAAAAACTGTAGCAACAAAAAAGTTGTAAATAAATATTTCATTTCATAATTTTTAGTGTCTTATAATGTCAAATGGAAGGACATGTTGAAAAAATTTTCGGAAATATGCAAGGGCTTGAGGAATTCTGAGAATTTAAAATTTTTAAAAAATATTGAACCTCTATAATTCATCGTGGAAACATCTCAAATTGAAGCCATTTTACTGACGCAAATTAACAGTAGGTGGTGATACAAAATTTCTGATAAACGTATGTAATTAGCTGGAACTCATTTCTTGACAAATCTTTTATGGCTAAAATTAACAAAAATAAACAGTCTGCTTACCGTTTTGTTGTTCAATTTCAATTCATCTCATTTAAGTTTATTCATTTTTATACACTTCTTTTCTGGAATTAGCAGCTGGAAAGGTGACAAAAAAGAAAATTCCATCCTAAATACCATTTCATTAGGCTTTTCGAACGAGTAATTTACAAAATCCTTTCTGTCATTTATTTGGAAAATGTTCGTCGGTTTTCAATTGCCACGCCGTTTGTCAAAGTTATTGTTTCTTGGAAGTTTTGTAGGTCGTACTTTCACTCGCCTATTATACAGCCTAAGAGAGGGCTCATTAACACTGAATTTGTCGCAGTAAATTTATTGTCAACGGTTCCTAAACTGTTTGTAGCTTCTGCAGCATTTACTCATACTTTTACGAATACATCGAAGGCTTTTTGGTGTTGGTTAATTTTTGCCATTATTTTAAAGTTATATTCGTGGGTGACAATTGAGGAGTTCGAGAGGCTATAACGATTCGAGTCTAATTTTTTTTTATTGAAAAATACATTACCGATTCTAGGCGATTACATTTTCCTTCCGTTTTTTTAAGAACTTACTATTTGTTTATATCATTCATGAAAAAATTTCAAAAACTTACCCCAACAACGTCTACTCAAATGTGTATTACGTACTTTTTCGATTATTTGAGTTCGAGTGTCAGTTCTTGAAGTGTCGAGTTTCACTTAAATTCAATATTCATTTATAATTTTCTGAGAAGTATAAATCAATACAATTTCTCTGTGATTGGTCAAGTTTAGTTCTTAGTAAACCATAGGCGAAAATGAAAATGAGAATTTTTTTTTCGACCCCTTATATCTTATATTTTTTAGTTAATTACGGTGTGAGAAAATTCTTAAATTAGTTTTGTGAGCTAAAATTAATTTGAAGCGAAACTTTCATTGCTCTAGCTCCTGTTAAAATCTCTCCTAGAGCATTAACTGTGCACATTTTGAAACATTCAATTCTTCAGTTTTCCCAACTTTTAATTGCCTTAATTGACCGTTCTTAGCCTTACTTTATGCATTCGAGTATGCTTTTCACTTAGATTCAAAGAAAAATAACTTTATTTTCTCTGTGAAAAGTGATGAGCAAAAAACCAAAAACTCTGCTCCAAAATAAGAGGTCCAGTATTGAACACTGTTCACCTCCGTTCTCCATTGGGTATGCAACCAGTCATACTTGGATATACCCAGTCTTCACCATCATTCCATTAAATTGCTCCGTCTATTATGCTATATGCATAGATAAATAATGGACCCCTTAAAATTATGGTAAAAATTAAATTTCCATCCGCCGTTTCACCTCTTTTAAAAATGCCAAATTGATTCGACTTATTCAGATATTTTCACGTCGAACAAAAATACTAAAATATTTTAGTTAGAAATGCGAAATTCGCTCAGTCGTATTCTCACTGCTTTCGTGCTTTTCGTTTAAAATATTAATATCAAACATCTGTTTTACTTGTCTGAACGAATAAATTTAAAAAATGTTTTTATCCCCGCCGCACCGGTCGATTCATTTTCCTTTACGGTGAAAAATTATTTCTATCCCTATTAGGTTTGCCATGTTTATTGAATCCAATTTTCATTCGCGTAAGGAGTGTCCGGTACGGTGACGTAGGTTTGTTTATTTTTTTTCTAATTTAGCCTACTGTTATTAATTTTTTTTTTTTTATGCTTCACCCAAGTTTAATTGCATGATCATTTGATTTAAAAATCTCATGTCGCTTTAATTTTTCATTTTTGCGAGTGCACTTAGATTACTACGTGTAAAACTTTCGGGCAAAAAACAGCTGGAATAGTTACATTGAATTTGTTTGATTAAAGACCCAAACTTTTTTTTTTAGTGATGCTGAACTTTCAAAAGTTGGACTGTTACAGTTATCAAAATTATAAACGAATCCCATCGTGAGGTTTTTTTTTTTTTTATTTCCATTTTTATGGTTTCAGCTACAGTTGCTTCTTGAAAAACTGAAAATCATGATTGAACGAGGTGTTTTTTGGGGAACTGGTTATACTTGAGTGACAAACAGACGTTCGAAAATTAAATTCCTGACGAAGAATGTTTATTCTTCCCCTCAATTTTCCTTATTTTTTATTGATATTTAAAAAAGTCAGAATTTAGAATTCATAAATTTGAAGCTTAATATTAAATACATCATTTGTTTTAGAAATTTTAAAAATTGTTAGCTATAGGTCTATTAAATGTGACAAAAAATTTGGAACCTTTAGCACTTTCTAAAAACAGGTTGCTCGACTTGGGGAAGTGTGGTACTAGTTCCTCGAAGAAACTGTTAAATTTTCCAAAGTGGAAGTTCCAAAAAATTTTGTTTCTCATAAAATGCCGAATTTTCTGTCCTAATTCGAGGAATAAGTTATAATAAAAAGTTCTTTTTGAAGAATATAGGTGCATTTGTATCATATACCCTTCTCATCAAAAAGAAATAGTTTACTCGAGCTAAGATTGTAGAAAATAATGGTTGGGGTTACAATGATTAAAAATTTTACAAGTCCTTATCAGTTCTCATTTCTATTTTCTGTACTTATGGTTAATTTTTATGAAATTCAAGTTATATACTGTCTCTAGAAATTTTTGAAACAGTTCTTTGCTCTATCAAAATTTTACAGTGGGCTAGATTTAGCTTATACATTGTAGTCTACGTGATGCAGTGGCGGAGCGAGTGCGTGTTTTGTGGAACTTTACACAATTAGGTACTGTACCAAAAGAGTCATAAGAGCCATAAGATTAATTTTCATAATTAGATATTCATTGAAAACCTATTTGAACAGAAAACTGAGGAATAAATTGACATAGTCAGCGGCTGTGAGAGGAGTAGTCCTAAAGAACAACTCAACGATTCAATATGGATTTGCACCTATGCTCTCTTCACCCTAAGAACTGCGTCATGTCATAAACCATATTCAAACTTATCTGCTTGAAATACGATGTTTGTTTACTCCACACAATGATACTTATCACTGTATAACAATGTGCATCAATACCTTTTCCTCTTTCCCCAACCAGTTGCAACGTTTATTATAATTCTGACGTCACGCACTTCTTAGCGTAAACAGAGTATATATATCTCATAACCTCTCGAATCCAGTGGTGTAGTAAATGGAAGATTTTGTAATTCAAACACCACCAGAGTTCAAACAAATTTATAATTCCTTCCCTCAGTAATGGCTGACGAACGAAAATTCACAAATTTAATGCCGCATGACGTTGACAACTCCACCAAGAATCTTGATTTAGCTACGCCACTGGTAGAATTAATTCGCTTTGCTGCTTGACAGCGAGTGTTTTCCATGTTTATAATTTTTTAGTCTTTTTTATTGAGCAATGAATTAGTTTTGTTATCACAACGTAGTCAATATTCTTATAAAATACAGTGTGTGAAACGAACAAAATGAGATCATGAGCTCAGTTTTTGATTTTTTCGAAATATTTTATGACTTTTGCATTATTTTGTGTAACTCCATTGCATGAGGAATAAGATTCTAAGCCAAAATCAATAGAAAATCGCGTTCTCGTGTAGATATGATTTTTATGAAACTTCGACGATTTGATGAATTTTACATTTTAACAACAAAATAATCTTCTTTTTCCTTTAGTATTTTGTTTGGTTTAAAATTTTTTTCAACAAATTGTGGGTTATTGGTTTTTAGATAATTTCTTGCGATTCGAGATATTCAATTACGAAATTCGGTGTAAGACATTACTTTGAAACATCGTTTTTGTAGCTTGTTTTCAACCATAAAACCTCGATTAAGGTGACTTATACCAGGTTTTTTGAGCAAAATATGAATATATTTTGTTTTTCTTCGGTCCATCTTCCTTTTCTTATTGCATTTGCGAATTTATGACGTTATCGACAAGAAGCAGATTCTCTTAAATGTCACATAACTCAAACATACGGCTCGAGAAAATTGAGATTTTATGCAAATGCACTGCTGTAAGTATATCTACGGTGAAATGAATAAGTAGGTTAATGGTTTAAAGTACCAAACAGATGAGGGTGGTAAAAGATGCGACGTTTGTCTACAAAAAATGAAACAAACAAAAAAAAAGTAATTTTAAACAAAATTTAAATTTTTATAAGTCCGACTCGAATATTAGTAATGTGAAAAGTTCTCGTCATTCATTCAGTTTTAGCTTTCAAATTCGGTGGAAAAGAGGTTTTTTTTATTTTTTATCGCAATTCGGATGAAAATTCTGTTAGAAAACCTTTTAACAAGGTGGTGAAAAACAAGTGAATTATTTAAATTTTTTTTCTTCTCGTATTTGTCTGTAATACTGTGAAAATTCTCTTAGCTACGTTTAGTCGCATTGGTGGTAGGTAGCGTTTAGAGTCGAAAGGGTGTTTTGTTAAAGAATGAATTTTAATTTTCTTTACAGACAGTATACTTAGTCCTTTTTTCATTTTCCATTTATGTACGTGTTCGTTGTAATATTCTGCTACGTCTATATAACGAGTGCAAATGCTAAAGTTTCCATGTCAATCCGTTTTTTTGTTGTTTTTTTTTTGATCGTCTGTTTTTTCCTTCGCACGATGAAGGGGTTCACGAAAAAATTTGATATACTTTTGTTTTTCCTTCATTTAGAATTGATTTCATTTACGTAAAGGAATGAGTTTTGAAAGTTTTATTCATAAAACGAATAACTTTACGTCTCTGTCGACGAACTACCTTTTATAATTTTGATTTGTTCGTCGATAAGTGCTTTCAAGTTTATCTTCAAAGTACAACACCTACTTGATTTCATTGTTTTTTCGGTTGTTTCGCTTTTATTGCGAGTAAATACATATTGCCTATATTAATTATTAATTGGATGCGACGACAAAAAGACGAACATTATGGATGCATTTAATTATATTTTTATGGCGAATAACTTATGCATTTTACCTACGCATTACGTTATCCTGGTTTATGTCGGATAAATTGGATAAATAAAGCTACGGCTGTAAAGTGTATACGAGAGTCGTGTTGCTGGGTAGTTAATGTCTCGACTTGGAAACTCTGCTGGTTTTAATAATGCAATTTAAATGCACTGACTGTAGCATGTGAGTAAAGTATATTAGCTTATTCGAAAAATCGAAAATGTTTTTGAATTTTCGAGTTTTTATGACAGGAATAAATTATAACGTACAGACAGCAATTATATTTGTTAATAGAGGAAAATTACCTCTCAAACTTTCAGTAATTTTGGGAAATGATAGTCATTTTTCTCGACGAAAAAAAAAGGATAAGTGTGGCATAAAAGGGTGTATTCAGAAAATTTGTGAGGGTAGCAAGAGGAACATGTTTCCATGTGATACGAAAATAGGCTTGCACTAGTCTAAATATTGCATTTTAATATTTTAATATTTTGTAATCCAATGAAGGAAGGTTACAATTCTCCAATGTGACCAGAAACAAAAAACAACGCGTAGTTCTGATTGAGACTCGAGTTAGAATATGAGGCGACGACTTGCGGATTGGAAATTTGAAAAGTTTCTGTGTTGCTTGTTGTATCTTCTTCCTTGCGCGTTGATTATGATGGTCAGCAAAAATTTGCTCCACATATCTGATCTGGCAATGTGAGTACACAAATGCTGATTAACAATACATTTTAATGGTCATATTCTGATGGTATATCTATAGGTACACTATACTTTCAGTATTATTTTAGTTACCACCTACTTTTATTCGACTTAAGAATAAAAGAACCTGATTTTTTATTTTTTCATGGAAAAAAAAGTCTACATATCATGCAGATTAAAAGAGGTCCGCACGCAGTATGAAGATTTGGAAGGTTGGGTACTAGGGTACATATAAAAGTGTTAAAACTCCAAACGTCGATTGGTCCTCAAATGTAAGTCCCACGAGTGTTTATTGGTTTTCGAATAACATTTTTATGTAGATTTTCTTTGAAAATCGACTTACTAATTTCAGTTTTAATTGTGGTGTTCTATTTAGGAAGAGTTGTACCTGTAATTTAGTACCCTGATATATTAGACGTAATCCTAATTCAGAAATCTATGAACAAATACAGAGCTTCGCGTGTCGGAAAGAGGCTGTGTCACCTACACCCCCACCAACTCAGTTTCCCCTTAGGGAAGACTTTGTGAACTGTGGGAAACGCTTCATATCAAGGTCGGTTTTAAGGGGAGATTTGGGGTATAAAAAAAAGTCAATTATTTGGTTCTTCAAATTTTACGTCTACGAAATATGTAAAAAAGTGTTTACTCCTCCCAGAAAATTTCATGAATTCTATAAAATGTGATTTAATCCCCACCCAAGTAGAAATCTTAAAATCATTCCCCATATGCAATAGGATCTTGACGAATTTACTTTGAAAAATCATGGGCAAAAGAGGGGTCAACATGAGGTGTGGGAACCCATGAGGCTGTTTCCCCTTTACCAACAGTTGTTCAATCAGCGGTGTGGCTCTCGTGATTTTGGTATCTCAGTGTAATGCCAACAGCGTAATACTTTTCTTATAGTTATCCTTCACTAAAACTTTTTCAAAGTTAGTAATTTTTAGCAAGGCGCGAACTAATTTCAGGCCACACCAAACATACTAAAAAAGTCAGTGTTCAATTCTAAGTCATAAAAATTCTGATATTTTCCCCGAAACCTCATTAGCTGTAGTTCAGGCCCTGGTTATTAGAAAATTAATCATTATTTATCCAAGTGAGTAGGTAATGATAATTTATCATCATTCATCAATCATTTCGTTGAGTAGCCATTGCCTATCACTTGTGTATAGTTGTGGTAATGTTTAATGGATCAAAGCTCTCACAAAAATTCTATGTTTTTGAGACCACTCTAATGGTATATTTTTCCTATTTTCCTTTCTTTATGCCATTTTGGTCGAATTTTATTGGGTCGTTCACCTTTGACGAAAAAATAATTATTCTAGTCGATCATTATTTTAATCACGTTTGTTACTAATAAATACGTTGTCTACCATAAGCGTAATTTACGCCCGGTAAAGTAAGCTGTGATTATTTTATTACCGCATGTCGTAAAGAGGAAAATATTTTTGGTCGACGAATTTCGTTTTAATAGAGCGCTGGCGATTCTGCTAAGGAAGTTTTGAGGAGCATTACCGTTCGTCGGTAGTTTAGGGTTTTTTCATCCTCTTCCCACTCCAGCAGCCCCCTTCGTGACGCTTTCCTAGCCTGGTTACACGCTTCGAAAGGGATAGTTGGTGATATTACGTTATTACTATCAGTTTATGATTTATTATTAAACGGTTAATGAGCCATTATGGCGAAAAGGCTGGCTGGAAAAACGATATAACCTGCTTTACGTGGAAGGACGATAAATTTTTAACCCCTTATGGGAGATAAATTCGTATAAATAGGAAAAAGCACCTGGTGTATCGTGTATCGTCGTTCTATGAGAACTGGTTCTGTAGAACTTTCGGAAGAATTTCTCGAATTGTGTTTTTCTAAATGATTCCCTGCTCCCGAGAACCGTGGATTATTCCTATTTTCGTTGGAAAAAGAGGATTTAAATAATAGTTTTGAGATGATTCTGGTTTTGGTGATTAGCTCGAAATTTAAATAAAATTGAATTTAGTCTAATTAGACACCTGTCGGAAAATTTTTCCCTTACAAAACTGCTTTGAAAAACAAACAATATATCATCCTCCTCTCCGAACTTCGACATCAAAATAGGCTATATCCTCCAGTTGCTGGATAAAATGACCGTGTAGCCAATGACCATGAAAACAAAAAAAAAAAAAACTTATTTGTTGAGATTAATCCGAGAATTTCGAACTGATGAAATAGAGTAACTTCAGGTTAATCCAAGAAATCATATAAATTTATACCATGAAAGGTACGAACTAACTACAAAAAGCTGTACCTGTCGTTAATCAGTGGTGGACTAAAGGGGTCATTAATGGAGCAATGGAGGCAGTACATCCCAGGCTATTTCAACGAAGAGCCTCTAACTGGATTAAATTTAATAAAAGAAACATTGTGCATTATTAACATTATATTTACTGAACAAAAGGGCAACTATGGTAGTCTACGATAGACCCCTTTGATGGAAGGGGATTTTGGTTTAATCAAAGTTTGTTACGAAAACCAAAGCTATGGCCTAAACAATAAGAATCTGTTGCTGGGCCTCTATTAGCTTTTGTCTGTCAAAGCCATTAACTCTGAGGCACTTGTAGAAACTTAGCACAAAATCCTGTACGAATTGATTTAGTGACGAGAAGCCGTTACCATTTACTTGGTTTTATTATTGAGATTAAATTTTTAATTGTACTTATCACGTTACCGCTCTTTCTTAAGTTATTAAAAGGCTGATTACTTCATTCGCCTATAAAGCAAACGTAGGCAGCATGAAAAAGGGAGAAAAAACATAAAATATGTATTCAGTATCTTCGAGAACCATAATTTATGCAGTGCCAACTTGATTACACTCAGGCGTGAGTTACATGAACGAATTTTACTCAATCTTGAAATTATATAAAGCAACGAATCTATATTATCTGTTATCGAGACGTATCGTAGGTACCTGAAAGAGAAGTTATTGAAATAGAAATAAAATATGTGAGCAACACAGAAGTTCCAAACATCGATCTCTTTAGATATCTGAAATATTCGTTTTCTTTTTATCCCTCATTATATCATTCTATCGAAAAAATAATAATTAACAGGTTTTACCTTACCAGTGAATATGTTAGTGCATTGAAAATGATTCTGTTTTTGTGGTGGTTTTGTGTGAATGGGTCGAATAAAAAAATCATCGTTGAATTTGAAATCTGCGCCAAAAAACGTGCCAAATGATGTATCACGCAATAAAATATGAAAAGTTCAAATTTAGCCACCTTTTGAACCCTTTTGCGGGTGAACGGAAAGGTCGAATGAAAAAATAATTGTAAAATTCAAAGTTTGCTTCTCAAAAAATGTACCCGGTGATGTATCACACAATAAAATACGAGGAGTGAAAATTTGTATTTTTATGTATTTACCTATCTCCGATTTTCATTTTCTTTCTTATATTCTCGCTGACCTTTCTAGAGCTTTTTTGTTTTTACCTAGCAACATTTATTTATTTATCTCAATTACCTTTCTCACGTATTTGCGAGCGGCTTTGACTATGTAGCAATGAACCACTAAAGAACCGATAATTTCTGATTAGACACGCTGGCGCTCAATATGCAATCCCTGCGTACCTTTTGATGAACTTTTCATTACGTTTATATGTACTCTATCCTTGTGAATTTAAGGATGTCTTCTAAATTGGTGAACTCAAGCAGAACGTGGAAAATACGCAGTAGGCACACCGGGGTTTTCTACTTTTTCGCAGGCATGTCATGACATTAAAAAGTACATTGGTTTTATGAAGCTTTACTGGTCCCTTACTATATGTATAGTCAAAGGCGGGCGTACATTGTCAGATGTCATTGATGTCGAATCGTTTTGAACTATTTCAAAATGTACCTCGATCCCGCGAAGTTCGACATTTTCAATGTCAAAAAATCCTCCAGTGTTGAAATTCTGGGATTTAACATGATAGGGATAATTTGTAATTAGTCTTACGTGGCACTTCAAAACTGATGTCAGTACCTGTATTAAAACTCTTTAAAAACATTCCTAATTATATGCAACGAAAATTTTGCTTACCTGCCGGTGACATTTCTGCTGGAACAAAATAATATGAATAGCTGACTATTGTAATCGGCGACACAACTCGCTCCACTTGGACGGGAACACCGGCTGTGAGGTCATCCACAGCTAATCAGCTGATTTCACCGTACCCTTGGCCCTATATCTCTGCAGTAAACCCGATTCACCATCACCAACCGTGCGTTCTTTGTGCTTTGCAATTAAGCTATCGTGTGCGTGCGTGCGTATGCCCGCATCCACTTTGGCGTACGGTGTTGTTATTTTGTTTCCGTGTGCCCCTTTCGCAGTCACAGGCAATGATGACAGCATGGGCGAAACTCGGAAGCGGATGAAAGAATCTGGCGGCGGCGGTGGAGGCGGTGGATTTGTAACCCAGTCGAGAACACTACCGAGGACTAACCCTCCTCACCTTCATCACCGGTCCCGTTCGCATTCACACACCTTTCCGCACCACTACCATACGCATCCCCATTCTCACTCCCACTCCCATCCCCCGACGCATCCGCATCCGTATCCGCATTCGCAAGTCCGCGACGCCACTTTTTTGACGTCGACGAACACCCATCCCAACGACTTCGACGACAACCACCAACACCACCACCACCACGAGCACGAACGACTGCGTCACCCCCACCATCATGGACTGTTTGGCAGCGAAACTGACACCGATGACGGAAAGGTGACCAGTGCCACGCATACACCATCCCCCCACCACTTGCTCAACGACAGTAATGAGACGCAGACGGAGGAAGATGACGAAACCACTCTCAGAGAGATACTCGTGAGGTAAGGGCGCCGTCGTGCGGTGAGGCCACCCCACCGGCTGAAACTCCATACAATGAGCTAGACCTGTGCGTGTGCGTGTGTGTGTGTGTGTGTGTTCGCACGCGCGCGAAAGTCTACATCCTAGTCCAGGATGATCTCTATGGAATCTTCCTAGGAAGAAATTTAGTCCAGTTCCTTGCAAGAATTGACGAAATTCGCTCCTGGCATCTTATCCAGAAGTTTCCTACATGAAAATTTTAGTGGCTCGTATCAAAACGTATTCTCCTCTCCCAGACTTCGCTCTTCTACGTTTTGGCATGTCAACGATTTCATCAGTTTTCATAATATCTACCTACCTCATAATATTCTTTCTTTTTATTCCCTAATAGTCTAATCAAATCTTGCAAAACAAAACAAAAATTAATATTACCTATCTAGAGTTGTTGGCTGGGTCCCGCAAAGTAACATGTTGAAAGTTTCACCACCCTTTATGTTTGTTTCAATTTTTGGGAGGAGCGTGTTTAACCCTCAAAATTCGGTTCTTCCCGTTTTTAACCAAAAATTTGAATTTTGTGATAAAAACAGTCGAGTAAAAAAATAGTTTGGCATAAAATTTCATGCAAATAAATTCTATGCAGTTTTTGTTCAACGCCTCCCTTCCTCACCAGAAAGTCTTGAAAACAACCATTCTTCAGTCAATATGTTTAATAACATCATTTATGTGAAATATAACTCGTAATTATCATACTAGTCAGATAATTAGTAAAACAAATAAATATATTTTGAGGAGGAAAACGAATTCTGGGGGATAAACACATTCTTCCCAAAACTGCAAGGAGCTTAGAGGGTGCAAGTTCGGTATGTTACTCTGGGAAATTTACCCAATGACCCTATATGCATAGGTAAAGTTTTTTGTGCCAATTTTTCTTTTTCTCCCATTTTAATACTTATTTATCTGGAATGTAAGACAAATTTTTCCATTCACTGTTAGTTTCATACCCAACTCCAACTGCCTCGAATAACAACATTTTCAATCAAAACGTAAATGGGTGTTTAAATTATAGGGCATTTTTCATGTAAGCTGAAAGTTTTTTTCACCCTCCCCCTCGGAAACGAGTAGTTTTTATGGAGCGTGCATATCACAGTTTTTGCGATGCCACCGTTGAAGCAATTGCCCAGTTTCAATATCTACAGATACCTGTTCTGTGTGCTTCCACAATAAGATCTTGTATTCGTATCTGAAAAATTTCAGTCATATACCCCGACAATTATGCCAATAGATGGGTTGTCCACATGATGGAGTATATGATTCTGTACTCCCCGCGGATCTCACCCAATCCCTATTAAGGAAACTCGCCCATGGCAATAGAATGCCTAATGGCTTTTTCAGTTCGAGAGCTAGCCACAGCTATATCTTGTGATAATTTTTTTTTGGATTCGACAGTTATTGTCAAAGAACAGTTGCTTCCATTGTGATCGCATTTTCTGTGAAAATTTAGCTTCATTATTCTCTTAGCATAAAATTTTCATTCGTTTAGTGTTCTGAAATTAGTACCTGAGGGTGACCTGAAGCTGTTTATTCGCATCGGAGCACCTATTGATGAGGAAAATTTGTTTTGGTATGACTTTTGCACTTTTTGCGAGACCATGATTGAGGGTTGACTGTGCAAAACTAATGCCAAAACCAAAACCAAATCTTGCTTTTATTTTCGCTCATTTATAGTGAACACAAAGGATTCTGAGTTGCCTTTCCATGGTTCCCAATTTCTTCTAATTTGCGGATCTCACAGGAAATACATTTTTGATGGACAAATAAAATAATGCCGGCAAAAAATTTGTTAGTTGTTTCTCATACAGCTTATGAGAAATTACCGTATGAAAACTCCCCCAGCGCAGTCAGAGTAAGCTAATTGTAGCAATCATTACCAACCAATCACCTACCATGTAGGATATGAAAATGAAAATAAAATTTTTCTTGATTTTGCAATGATTTGATTCAAATTTAGAGAGAACCCATCGAAACCACCATCAGTGTCTGACGTCACATCCCAGCTATATCACCGTTAGGTTTTAACTGCTTAAGGAATTTGATTTTGATAAATTAGATGTATTTTTGAATATTCTCCAAAAATGTGTATGGGTAGGTACTCGGAGAGTTTTTATAAATTTATGTATTATTTTCGTTCCCCTCTGAAACGAATAGTTCCGACTCCAAATAAATCAATATATTCTAAGCTTCAGAAAAAAAATACCGAAAGTGATCAGCAACTGGAAAAATTACATGTAATATGCTTATTCGAGTATCTAGGGTTGGTTTTTGTGAAATAAATTTTCCATATTGAAGAATCACAAAGAATCTACTTTTTTGTATAATTTTTTATACTCTGCAAATCGTCAGATATGTTACCGTATTGTATAGCTTATATCTACCAATTCGAAAAATCGATAGAACCATCAAAGGTGGCACTACCTTAGCCTTTGCAAAAATACTCTTTTGTATCAAATTGTTCGTAGTTTTGAATGTGAAAAAAAATTGAAAACCTACACAAAAATTTTTATTTCATAGGTCGTTGAATTTGTGGAATTTTTCCATTGAAAAACAACTTATTTTCATTAATACGGTTGAAAGCGGCCAGATAATTTTGCAAAATCACGTACATCAGGGCGGGTAACAGTTCCACGCAAGTAGTCAAAACATGCCTTATCTCATATAACAGTTCCGCGAATTTTAATATACCAGTTCGGTGCATTTCAGTGTATCAGTTCTGCGTAGTAATCTTCACAGTTAAGAAAAAAATTTATATTTTTGGGCGATTATTATGGAAAAAAGAGAAAACCACACTAATTATCTAACAACTTGGGAACCAACTGACCAATTGAAACCAAAATTGGTAGGTTTTATCCCTACGTTAAAGGTGATGTTCCAATTAAATTTTGTAACTATTTTTTGAAAATTATTCATTTTAGAGTCATTTTGCTGTCAAAAATGCAACACAATCGATCATACCAGGTGTATCGTAAAACCATTCAGTACGAAATTTGATTGGTCTTATTCTTGACTTAGTACTAGTGTTTGATCAAAATTTTGTGACTATGGAACAAAACTGACGTCCTGTACCATTTTAATAGGAATTGTACATATATACATACATATATACATACATGTACATTCATACAAACATAAATACGTCATATTACGAATTTTCAAAAATGGTGCCAAAGGTTTCTTTGGGTTATGGAAAATGCGCTGAACTGTATGATTTATAAAATAGACTTGACGCAGAACTGGGCCACTCCCCTGGAGGTTTGTATGCAACTGTAGCGCTCCCGTACAATCATGCAGTCGGATCATAGCTTTGGGGAGAAAAAAAAAAAGGAGTTATACCCTTTTTTTGATCGTTAGTCTATCGACGTTAAACAAAATTTTCATTTGAATCGGCAAGAATGAAATTTCGTTAGACGAAAAAATATGATTCAGATTATTTTATCTGAATAAAAATGGCTGGAAAAAGTTCAAAAGTATGGTCTTCTTCTGTGAACTTGAACTAAATAAAGTGAAATCTAGTTTGTTGATGGTATCCACTTGAGTTTTTTAACGAATATGGCATTTTCAGAGACTGTGATATTCTTCGCATTACCTGTAATTATTATTCGAAAATTAGAAAATCTATTTTTCAGTCGTTTAACTGAACCCATTTCCCATACCACTACAATTTTTCATTTAGATTACCTACCTAAAATTAATTTTTCATTCTCCATCCATTCGATATCTTAAGTGTTTGTGGGTAGAGGAAAATTGAATTGAAAATACCTGCCTACTTTTACTCCTCCTGTATTTCCTCTTATTTTCGTCTTTTTTCATCTTCTTTTCAGAGTAGTGAAAAAAAAAAAAAGGTACCTACAGTAGCTAGGATAAAAATTTACTAACGCATTAATTAGCTGAAATAGGTCGTCTGTCTGTCCCACGCTCACTCTTTATATTTCCGCTCGATCAACTGGCTAAAAAGGACCAAAACAAAAAAAAAAAAAAAAAAAAGAATAAAGAAAAAAGAAAGGAAAAATAGTGGGAAAAAGGGGAAAAACCGAGGAAAAAATAAGGAAATAATTATTTGAGCGAACGTGTTTTTGTTTGTCTAGCTCATTGTTGGCGTTTCACCGATCTTAACTTTTTTAAAACAGCCTTCTTAGAGTAGGTGTTACACGGAGTAATGAGATTTTTGATGTCGCAAAAACTGAAGCCGAAGGGTTGTGCAGCACGTAGAGACGTGGGACGGCGGTGGCAGTTGGATGGGGAGACAGAGACTGTATTTAACGATTATGTTCATTATGCGACGAAAAGGGCTCTCTGTTTCGTTTTCCTCTTTTTAAACATTTTACGTGTGGGTTTTTATTTTATTTTTTACTTTTTTTTATACTTACTTTTCGTTGTTGTAGTTGTTGTTTTTGTTGTTGTCTTATATTATATTGGAGTGCACGAGTGGCTGGAGGGGCTGGAGAGGCTGTTTGGATGGAGTGTCCCGCATGAATTGTTGGTCCTTCTTCGGGGCAGCCTTTTCTAGCTATATAATCTAGCAGATAACTCGCTCATGCACAACACTTTTATCTTTATTGCGTGTGTACTGCCATCAATACAAGTCGTTCGCCCAAATTTGTCGACCACGCAATAAAATGTCGTCCCTTCGGTCGCGTTTCGTTTCCATACGTAATTTTCGCTGGAAATTTCTTCCACATTTTTCTCGCCACTGGTTACTTGACTTTTCAACGCTCGATGGCTGCCCTGACGAACGAATCGAAGATGCCTCAACTTGAAAACAAGTCACCAAATTGTGCCTAAAGCAAAGCTAAAAAGAAATTGTCATGTAGACCGATGGGCGAACGCATGTGCTATAGTTGAAACCCACAATTTCCTCAAAACTATTTTCGACTAATCAATGTTGGTACTGACCAGAAAGGCTCGCCGACTCACTCTTCAAAACTGGTACATTAATATCACAAAATTACGCGGTAGTGCACGGCAAAAATGTGTAAATTGGGGTACAAATTTCCGCATACATCTGTAATAATCTAATCAGTTGAAAGCGGGTTCATCCTTTCATCACTTTTCACATATTTCCGTTAGTAAAAGTAAAAAACTTCGTAAGTGAAGGTATAGAACTACTTGCTGCTCATACAAAACCAATTTAAAAATAAAAAATTGAACTAACCTGTAAATAACAAATTGTTAAATATTTTCAAATTTTTACATTTTCTGATTAGAGCTATTCAAAAATCTGTGAAAATTTATCTGGATAATGTGACGAATATAGGTGAACATTTTCTAGATATACGACTATATGTCACACAAAAGTAAAAATTTTCATTAATTTTCTGAAAATATTACATTCTAGTGACTTTCCTAACAATAAATTTTACTGTTCACTCGAAAACAAAAAAAAAAATAAAATAATGTTTGACCTTATTAGAGTACACTCACGTGGAACTTCCTAAAAACTATCCACCCACAAAAAGTAAATGTTAATTCTCCCTCCTTCAGGTAACAACCAATCATAGTAAACTAATCTTGCTACTATTTACCATTTCCTTTTTATACTATCTCCAGATGAAGAATATACAAAATAATACGCAGAAGAATACAATTTTCAATTTCTTAATATTCAATATTTAATGTTCAATACTAATATGTTACTCGTTTAAAGATTTTTTATTTACCTGTAAATTGAAATATTATTTTATGTAAAACCAAATTGTGTTTGAATTTACTTGAAGTCTCATAAAACAAAGAAAGTTAAGGTCCATCATAAGAGTGTGCATACCTAGGAGTTATATTTTATTTATAAAAATTTACCTTTCATTGTTCGTAAGTATTTATTTGTGATTCTCTACAAATAAATACTTGGTAAAAGTGTCAATGCCAAAAAGAGGTAAAAATAACCAGAATATCACTCTTTTTCTGGCATTACAGATAATACACAGGGAAACCAGTTGGAATTTTATATGTCAGAATTATTTAAACATAAAAATGTATATTTGTATAAAATAATAAGATTGTTTTTTGTTTTTTTCATTATAAAAACTATGGATACCTGGATAATTTTTATCACGATATAAAACGTAAAACATTCTGAGATGAAACAATTACCTATAAATAAATAAAAAATTAATAGAATAATAAAAGACTTTTAACAAATTTTGAAAAACATAAATGGGAATTTATTCGAATTGAAAGCCCAATATATAATTATGTTACTAGGCACATAGAACAATTTTAGATATTCTGAAGCAATACTGTGGACAGACCTTCAAAGAAAGTGAGAATTGAAGAATAGTACAAAAATGTTGATAACATTTATAGGAATTTTAATAAGACTTAAATTGCTTTAATATGCCGAAGTATCTGCAATAATATCAAAATTCCTGTTTTACCAGATAAAAGAAGAATTGAATTATTCTCTAGGATGTGGAGTGCAATTTGAAAATATTAAATGTATCAATAATTGCTGATTTCCTATTACCTGTTATCTGAAAGAGAAAAATGTCTCACACTAAAACACTGAATTGGCTTTCAAGAAAAATCCTACTCCAGAATTCATGAGAAATACACAAATTTTTAATATCAAATTTTCTAAATCCCAAAAATATTAATTGCAGATAATAGATAATTCTCTTCCATTTCAGTTGAAATCCTACTACCAGTACACAGCCTTTTACGAAGTTTTTGCAGATAATGGTGAGAATTAGTCCCAAAAATATTTCTGCCTCAGAACATGTAAGTGAAATGAAAATCATTCGCAAGTGAAAGCGGTAAAATTTGTGAACGTGAAGCAAATGAGAGATCCAGAACATTTGACTAAATTCATATTTTTAAACTCGTATCAATTCCTATTAGTGTTTTTAAAAATCTTTGTCCTATTCAAGTTGTTTTCATACATAATTTTTTTATCTCAGAATGTTTTCGATTTATATCATGAAAAAATTATCAAGATATCCACAGTTTTATTTTGAAAACAGGAAAAAAAGAATTTTCCTCTCTTTCATAACTGTAAATTTTTGTGTTTAAATAATTCTCATGTATAAAATTCCAACTGGTTTCCTTGTGTATTATCCAGATAAATTTTTAGAAATTTTTGAGCAGTTCTATTTGGAAAATATAAATGTGGAATACCTTGTCGTGAGAGATATTCTCACCAGAAGGAAATTCAACAGAATTTAAGCGTGTTCAGCCACTTCGTACGTAAGTACGGGTAAGCCAGAACCAGACCGAACACTGGCGATTTTAAAGCCTGTTCTAAGAGTTTATATACTGGTTTTGGCAAACGCACACAAACACACGTACGTAAGGTAATACGTACATTAGTGAGAATGGGCAGGTCATATCATCCCCTACCGAGATAAGATATGTCTGGCCGGTTCGTGTACGAATTGTGACGTCATTGTACTGTGTCACGATTCAGTACTCGTACATTACCTGCAAGGACATGCAGGTAATTACGATCAAACGAGTTTTGTGTATTTAACGTCATGTAGACGAGTAATTGGCCTGCCCTTTGGGGCGGCGACTGTCGTCGAGGGGTCCGAGCCCCTTTACCTCATACCAGTGAGTCCCCACAATAAAAATTTGAAAATATTAAACAATTTGTGATTTAAAGGTTAGTTCAATTTCCTACTTGGTTTTTAGAGAATTTTCTGTTTTTAAATTAGTTTTTTATCAGTAGCAAGTAGTTCTACACCTTCACTTCAAAAGTTTTTTACTTTTACTAGTGCAAGTATATGGAAAGTGATGAAATGGTTAATTGGGTCTTTGAGGTTTACATGGTAAAAATTTTATGCCCTCATAAAATTCAGTAGGTTTATGTTTAGCTGAAAACATACTTTTTCTTCCCATAGAAAGAACTAATTTTTTTATGATTTGAGGTGTGGTTGTAACGTCATTTCTTCTAAAATTGGTAAGTCCCTTCTCAAGAAAGCCAAGACCTTCTGTTGGATTTGCAAAGATAACGCGATCTTTTAGTAGCACTTTACCCTTGAATTTCTCCTATGAGCTTTTCGTTTTTACGCTCTTCATTATGTGCGACTGTTACATGATTTGCCGACGTCTGCACTTTATCTGCTTCCAAATCTGATTGTCAGCAAGACTGACAACTTTTTCTATTGCCTGAGTGACTTGATTACCTTCTGGTTTCGTATCCGAAGAACTGAAAATTTTTTTCCAAATACCCTTCCACAAGTGCTTCAAGCTGAAGATTTGGGGCGGAGGAGAGGGAAGGTGGGAAATTGCGTAACTCCAAATTTGCTCAGGTCGAGGTGATCTGCATTAGTGAAAACTATAAGTTACGAGATAAAATAAAATTGGGTATAAAAGAAAAGAAGAATGGTACCCACTTTCGAATTCGGAGGATATTGGAGAAATACATTTTTAATTTAATTAAAAAACACCACCGCGCTCGACCTACTTTCGTGCACGGAATATTACGGACATTGTTTTTTTCATTCAAAAAATGACAATAAATAACAGCCCACCTAATCTAAACACGAAACAAATGTTGGGTACATTGGAAAAATGTATTTTAAATTTTTTTAAAAGGCAAAGAAAAACAACGGTACCCAATTCACATACTACCCAATAAACGCTGTAGGTCATGGAGACATTTAGTTTGTTTTGAAAAAATAAATAATTCAAACGCATTACTTGACATTCTACCTTACGAGGAGTAGATACCTGTTTCAGATATTGCCTTTTCAATCAGAGCAATGAATCTTTGAATTCTGTCATTGCTATTGGTGACTAAAGAAAGATTTTTTCCATCAATCAACAATCAACTACGTAGGTATATTGCCACAATGGTCGTCGTTCGGCTCACTTAAGTAAACCTTTAGTAAACCCCGTAAGGGAAAAGAGTAAGTGCGTACTTCACTGTTTTGGCGTTTTTAAAGCGTCATTTTTGTCACTTAGTGTGAATTCTAAGGGGAAAATTCAAGTCTGGTTAGGTCACTTAAGTGAATTCACTTTGTTAAATGCCATTAACGTTAAGTGAATTTATATGACTACGAATATGGCCAAATGGCTTTATACGAACTAATTAAGGCTAATTTCGAGTTTTGACCGTAATATGTGAATCCAAAAATATTAATCGACCCTCATGATATATTATAGGGTGCTATATGTTTTTCATGTAGATAATTCTGATTAGATTTTCATTTATCAGCTGTAGGTACATACCTGTCTACCTATGCAGGTAGGGAAAGGGAACCACTAGTATTTTTAGTCTTTACTCGGATAAATTGTATTCTTTCACCTTTTCCTTTATATGTACGTCTTGAATTTTTATCTTTCGATGGATATTATTTGGGTAGTAATCCGTACGAGTCTAACTTATTCAGTTTAGAATTTCAATTTTGAAATGAAAAAACTTTTTTCATGTTCGTTCCAGAGATCTTAATTTTGTAAAATTTTTCACTAAATACCTCGTATAATATAAAAAATTCAAGAGATGAACGACTGCGAGAATTTTTTTTTTTTTCTGCTTTCTGATTATCTTTCACCTTTAATAATTCTGCTCTACAATTGTCAACTTCATATATTATTCTGTGCTGGCTTTTCTTCACGATGCTCAGTTTTTGCAATTATACTTTACACTGTTAGGTTCTTGTAATATAGGCGTGTTACGACATTCATTTTTCTGTAGATACACGAATCGTATAAATGTGTGTAAAAAATTCAAAATGATAAAAAATTGTCGCTCGTGGATTACATAACCCCTCGCTGAAATATTAAAAATGTAATTTCCTTTCGAAGAGGTGAAAAAACTTTGTTATTTTATTTTTTTACTCTCTTCACGGCGAGCTCTATTTTCCATTTTTATTTTTCCAGCTTTCTTTTTTTCCCTCAGATTTTAAAGCTCATTTGCATTATCTTTTTACTATAAACATATAAATATACGATGGCTCTTATCTGCCTTTTAAGCGGCTAAATACGAGGGTGAAATTAAATTTTTCTCGGTTCACTCTTTTTAGTTGCGGGAGAGGGAAAAAAAAAAAAAATTAATTTACCATTTTCTTTTTACCTAATTTAACGTCCTCGGCATATGTAAGAATTTTCATTCCTGAATTTATGCAATCTTTACTTTGCGTTAGAAAAGCGGCCCGGTCTGATTCATTGGACCTTCATGGAAATTTTTTCTAAAAAATCGTACGGTAGCCCACCATTTAGATCCTTATTTCAGAATAAATTATTAAGAATGTTTGGCTAAATGTTAACAAAATTCTACGCTTTATAATTTTTTCTGGCCTAACAATTTATAAATTTAATCGCCATTTGTTTCATTAGCCAAAAGTGTAGGTTTTCTAATTTTTAATTCGGGTGTTCCTCTTAATATGAACCCCTTAGTTAGAATGGTATATTATGCATTGTAGAAGAGAGTTATCAAAGAAAATGTTCCATTTTTACAAATTGACTGAGAAAATAAGAAAAAATGAAAACATTTTACTTAAGAACTTTTTTGCAGAATTCTTGGGAGTAGTCCACTAAACATCACATCAAAAATCTCACCTCCCACCACTGAAGAAACATTGTCAAATTTTTATGAAGCCTAGAAAAATTCATTTAATTGAAATTAGTTCACACTAATGATGAGTGTGAAGAAAATTGTTTTTCTGCTGTGCTTAAATTATTCATGATTCTAATATGCATGGTAAGTTAAATCTTTTTTTTTTGCATTCACTGGTGCAATTCGTGTATTTCTATCAGTAGAAAATAGTTTTTTTTTTTAATGATAACTAGGCCCGAAACTAAAAATTATTTTTTGTTTGAAATTTTATCGGTAATTGTATGAGCTGTTATATAACTTGAAAAAAAATTATTAAGGACCAAATAAGTCGTTTAAACTATGCTTTAAATTAGAAATTCAGTTACTGTGAGGTTATAGAAATTGACAGATTTCAAAAAGTTCGCTGGTTGATGATATTTGGTTATTTTTAAAAATTCTTCAAGTAAGTATAAAAATCCTGGAATTAATCATATGATATGAAAAAAGCTGAAATATTTGGTAGTGTTATAAATTTTATGTCTCAAGAATTTGAACTCTTGCCATACGATTGGTGTATGTCATGCAGTTTTCTATTGCAGATAATTACCTGAAAGTTAATAATTTGAGGGGATGCTCTAATTGTTTCCAGAAAATAAATCAGAAAGATGCATCATTTCCTAATATCTCTACTTATCCACTGTAAAATATTATGAAAATTAAAACAAATTTGTTTGATGCTGAAATTAGGTTTCGTTGTTCAAAGTTGACGTCACATAGTCAATAAAATTCTTGCGTTTTGCATCCTAAAATTCGCCTAAAAATACTCAGTTTATTTTGAATATTGTACCTTCCACTTGAATGCAGACTGCCTTTTGAAAATTTCATTTTATTTTAAAACTTGACCTTTCAACATAATGTGTACCTTTTTCTACCATCTGTTTGTTCTTGCTACTGAAAAATACATACAACAGATATCTTATTACGACTTCTCGTCTTCGTGGATGTTGAACTGTTTTCTTCCGCGTGATTTTGATCTTTAAACCTCCAACCAGTGGAAAAATTATTTTCATAACCTAATGGGAAATGTTGATTTTGTCTCTTCAAATTATTCTGTTTTTAATTTATTTTCGTCTCGTTACGCAAAAACTATTGACGTAAACATAGGTAGCTAGTCTTCTGCCCTTAAAAACCTGCACCTTTTTGACAAATTAATGCGCATCTTTCTGCTCATATCCGACGTACTCGACATTTAGTGATCATTACTCCGTGAAACATTTATGCTTTTTTATAATTTGAAATGAATGAAAATAGAAAATAAAAACACAGAAAAGAATTTTCGTTTTGTGTTCAAGCGGAGAAATTGAAGAGAAAAATTTAAAAAAAAAAAGCAAAAAAATAAAATAAAATAAGCGAAGAAAATGTGTGTGTTTAAACGCCTTGCTTGCTTTGGAAAATTTATACGCGAGTGTATATGTAAAGGAGAAGGGGGGAGAAAATTTGTTCTGTTCAAAAACAGTTTTCAATGGCTTATTTGTAACTTCAGATAACACCGGATGTATACGAATCGTCGAAGGAAGAAACAACTTTTTTAATGTTTAAAAAATGAGGGGTCGTCTGCCCTTTATTCGCGTTCTGATGCTCTCTCAGAAATATATTGTGTATACAAATTGCCAATATTCTTTCTTTTTCGTGCTTTTAAAAACGTTATGGCACCAGAATTTGTTCCCTTTCGAGAGTCCGTGCACATACAGCATATTTAATTGGTTTTTAATATTTGTTTTTCAACTTTTGAAAATATAATTCACTCTGGAAAAATTATTTATGATGTCTTCTGATGTACGAACACTTTGTGATAAATGTCGACGAGTTATGGGTCTTACAATGTGGAGAAGGGAAAGTGTAAAATGATCCAAAAAATAAGTTTCCATTAATTAGGTTATATGCTGACCGCATTCATTAATCGATTTGAAAACAAATGATATGCCATTCGAAAGTTTGAAGCCTTGCTTACAAAATCATATGAAAATTTCGCCATTAATTTTCCTTAAATTGAAGAATTTGGCAAAATTGCTCTTTACAAACCTTCGGCCTATTAACGTCTTGTAAATAAAGTGAAAGAAAAGTGGGTTCACGAAAAGTGATGTTTGAGAATACGTCGGTAAATTAGGATAATTGTTTATTATGTAACCCCCCTCTCAAAAAAAAATATTTCCATTTATTACATGGTCATTAAATTTTACCAATAATTCTTCCTCGAGTGGAATAATTTAGCAAAATGGTGAACTACATTTTTGAGGCAACGTTGGCCTTTTGAATCGGTTACAGAATTTTGACCCTTGATTGTTTCCAAGCAATTATACAAACCATTTTGTATGTTGAACCACAAACTAAATGTAGGAAAGTGAATTGGGGCAAGAGTTTGTTACACATGTATGCCCTCAAACAATATATTTTAATTAATTACATGGTAATTTATTAAAGGTTTTACAAAAATGAAAACTTATTACTGAATGTTGAAAACATTTACCTATAAAATCATAAATACTAAAACGATTTTCCAACAATTCTTCCTCAAATTGGGAAATGAGGTAAAATAATAGGTTACCTTTTTGGGTCAATCTTACAATATCTTACAATACCGAAAATTGAGTCAAGAAACATCACTTACCATGTTGAAGTTTGAGTGGTTTGAACAGTAGGAAACGCTTATCAATTTTAAAAATATTTTTTATCAAGCCTATCTTAAATAAAAATGACCAAGTACGAACCATAGAGTTATCATTTTGGAGGGGAGGTTGAGGGATTGTTTCCCATAACGAGAATTCCATTGAAGAATATTGATGGATTGGACAATATAACGCAATTTCAACATAGAAAGCGATAATAGTTGTTATTGAGATAGATATTGCTATATTGAGTGAGTCAGTTTGTCCTTACGCTCGAGCCAATAGTTGACGAATATATTACGTCATTTCAGGAATTTATATCAAATTGTAGGTACCGAAGAACTCGAAACTGATTCAGAAATTGAAAAAAAATCCTAAATATTAAGTGCGTTAGTGAATTTAGACTATATTAAAATAAACTGTGTTGTGATAAACAAATAACAGATCGAAGGGCACATTAAAATGCATAAATTAAAATATATTCGGCGATGAATACCTTCGAGATGTTGGCTGTTTTGATTTAGAAAGAAAATCGGTTTTGTAAATCTACGAATGAGTGGACCAAAATGGGGATTTTCCGACTATTAAATTCTTCATTTTCTTCAATTATTCTGAAACATCGACTTTAGCCCTGAAGCAGCAGAATAACGATATGCTTGCCACAATGTTACGAAACAACAACAAGGTGGTGTTAGTTTTTTCTAACGAAAATCTATGAACAACTAATTCTGCCTTCTTATCTGTTTAACAATCTGCAAAATGGGTAAACACAAGTGCATTTTTTAGTTGTTTATCAAATTTTTATTTGGTGTTCGTTGGTGCAGATATTTCCTAAAGGGTTATAAATGTGCTTGATACAATGCAGCTGGCCCAACTTATGTCTCCTATATGTATAGGTCTGTGCTATACGGCAAGCAAAAGTAACTTAAAGCAGGTTTTGATTGATTAAAATAACATTATACTCATTAGAATCCTGTTAGAAATTATCAGGTTTAAAATTTCTTAAATAGCACACCTGGTAAATCCCACCCAAATTTGGCCGAAGGTAGTCTAACTACATTATTCATGAACCCTACGAGGAAATGTACGTCTTCGATATAGTGAAATGGAAATTGAGGGTATTTTATTTTATAAGAAAATGCATCATAATACCTGTTAGAAAAAAAAAATATTAATAAATAATTTGAATATGGTTGAAAGTTGACCAACTAACTTATAGCTAGATAATACAACTCGGTCCTTTCTAATGCGAAAACAGTGAATCTTATCTCACGCACTGATTTCACTGGCTCACTGTCTCATTTGAAATGTTCTCTTTGAGTGTATTCCTCGGAAAAATTAATTTAAGGTACATTCTTGTTCATTTTCAAACACTCTAATCATGCAAAAATTATAAAATCTGTCTATAATTTTGGTGATCAAGCCTCCCGTCTCTATTGGGTTTCGAAAAACACTACGTCGAAAGGATTCTAAAAGTAGGTATAGACTATTTCTAACGAGTAATTAGCCTACCACTATTTTACATAATTATGCGCGTCAGACAGCAATTACCTTCAAATATGTAAATTTCTTTAGTCTGATCCTTGTGACAGATTCGTGTACATTCGGTATCGTAACGGCTACGTTATCCTTTGGGACCAACATTTTCAAAACTGATTTCTACTTTGTTCCAAATCAGTTAAAAATTATTCGTTTTGTTTTACTTTGTTTTTTCTCGTAAATTGCTTTGAAATGTTTTTGTTTCATTTTTCTGAGGCTCTCTTCGTGTGTGCAGACTTATGGCAATTTTGGTTAACAATGTATATCTACTCGATAATAAAGAGAGGTGCGTACGTTACATTTTATCATCGTTTTTCTGTTTGGTTTTCTCCCCTTCGGAAATGTGTCGAAATGGAGGCTGCCTATGTTTTCAGCTACTCTTTGAAAAGCTATCAGAAAACAAATCTGTCGCTGTGTCGCAGTAAAATAGTTTATCACGTTTTGAACATCCGATACCCATTTGTATCGTTTTTAGGATAAACAATAATTTTTGACGATCAGACAACATCCATTTTCACAGTTGATTTTCAATCTCGCTGTTTCTCTCTGTCTCTCTCTGTCTCTCTCTGTCTCTCTCTCTCTTTCTATTTCATCTTTGATGACGGTCTGCTTATGCTTTTCTACTCTTTTCAGTGGGAACGGCTTCTATATTATGTAAGGAATTGGCGAGGAGATACTACCAAAAAAACTAGTATCTTAATTTTATTGTCCAAGTCGAAATAGAGCTGTAAATAGCCTTGAAATAATGTGTGTCAAAATTGATATTTTGAACGTAATTTCTTAGTGGTCTACGAATCCGATGTACATTTGATCGGTGGATTTGTTTCAGCAAATTAATTTGAGCAATTTAATTCGTATTTTTACTTAAAAAACTCGATACATTGTGTCCGAAGAAGGCAGCCAGTTGGCGAAAACGATGAAAAAATGTGGTTTTCCCCCTGCCGGATAGATTGAGAGCCAAAATGACGTCGTGACTACGTGCACGGTACTAAAGTCGACTAAACTCGTGAAGCCATGAAGCGATGGTTACGTCGTCGTTAATTTTGTGGTTAGAGGATTTGCACACATGTTTGCTGAAATTGGCGGTGCGACGTGGAACCAGTTTCTGGTTTCATTTGTCGTAATTATTACGCAGATTTTATTCTAACTCCCGCATGCTGCCCACCACGGTTTGGTGGCTAAGTGGACGCCGGCAGATGGACTATCACTTGGAATTTAGTAAGTTTGATTTAGCTTGGGAGAGCAGAGTCGAATCTGTCGACTTGCGAATATGATTAGAAAGGGAGTGGCTCACTGTAGCTTAGCTTTGGACCAATTTCACAACTACGCTCTAGCAAAATCTATCGAACTCTGTGTTCATCTATGGGTGAAGAGAAGGTTCCAATAAGATACGGATAGGACCGGAGAGATGGGGAGGAAAGGGGGATCTCCCGGGCCCGTACTTTTTAAGAGGGCGCGAAGAGTCCTCATCAAATGTTTACACCAAAAGAAAATTGAAAAATCGATTGAATATTTGCTAAAATTATGAAACTATGCTCGGATTTTCTCTCTCTGGCTCAAGATATAGGTCGTGAAACGCATTTTATGAAATCTTGGCAGGTAATTCGACCAATCAGGTTAGTTATTGAGGGAATCAGAAGGAAAAGGTTATTGTGTAATAGGCTGCCTAGTCTGAGCGGTCAGTTGTGAACAAAAAGTACTGTTTTCACAATATTTGAAGGGGGAGAGTGTATTCTTTATGTAAGACTCACCTTAGTATCCCAGTAAAAATTGCTTATGATACTAATTTCTCAAGCCAAAGTTAGTACTTGAGTGTAGGTCTTGCGTTTGGCCCTTACGTGTTAAACTCTCCAAAGTATCTACACTAAGTTTCAGTTGTTGCAACGAGTGTGAAGGGGATACGTGATTTTACTGCTAAAAAATATAGTGGAATAGCTTTCTCATTCTGACTAGTGAAAACCCGTCCTCAACTACTGTTACCAACTTTCTCATTTCATGGCTTCACAAGTCTAGTTAGCTTTAGACAATATAATTCGAGGTGGGACCGCACATTTGTTTATTTGCCAAACATTGCCAAATACCAAATATCCGGCTTCTGTCTGGCCTATTTGGCAAATATAGATCCACACATTTGATATTCGCCAGTATTTGCCTAAAATCAACTCAAAATTTATTTATTTCCTTTGACTCGAGTTCGAAATACCGATTTTTTTTTTGGAAACAACGAGACTACATTTGGCTAATAAGACAACTGATTCGCATACTCGGTATTTGTCTATGTGTGATGTTTTGCCTGTGCAATGTCCGGCAAATAATCCAATGTGCGGAGCCGGCTTCACTCAGAGAGTCGTACATTTTCCAAACGTAACAAGCAATTTTCCGCATTGTGTTTTTGACGCCCATTGTCAAATTGTGTGGTTATCATTTTTTTTGTTGTATAATTGTTGTTGTGTGGCTATCGTGTACGTGTATATGGGAGGTGTGTTTCAAAAGTAAGTTTAATAACCTGATCGCAATAAAACTTGGACGGAATGAATGTGAGGCTGTTAACACTAAATTTTTTTGTGGTGAGTTAATGACGTGCTGATGTTGAAACATAAATTTTGTACAATGGCGGGTAATGATACGTCGTCTGATTGTGAACATAGAGCAGTGATAAAGTTTTTGATTAAAAAACAAATCTTTCCGGAACCGAAGGATTGTGCGCGGTGTGTGATGACAAAAATACTTTTTTACCAATGCCAAGAACAAATCTGTGGGCAGGGAGGAATAGTATGAAAGAATTTTTATCACTGCTATTTTCTCAAATTGGGATAACTCATCATCCAACCCGATATTGAGGCTCTTTACTACCGATGGTGATAAGTAAGAGATAAACCACCATTTTGTATTACTACTGTTGTGATGTATTGAATAAGTATATACATTTATATTAACGTATTATGTTTATTTTTTTAATTATCAAATTTGTTTTTTTTTTTAGTTATTGCTGAAATTATTTTTGACGTGTAAACATCTTAGCACTCGGTCTATGCTAGGGGCTAAACAAGAATTATGATCGTCAGATTTGTGTAACTTGTAACTCTTACAATTGTAATTCTCATTTGTGTGTGTTACATGATATATAGGTGTGTGATTGTGTGCATGCACATTGCGCTCATTCACAACCACACTTTTATGTTTACACATCAATCCTTCATGAGTGTAGCTCCAGCAGAACTCTCACCTTTTTTTTTATTTAGAAATTTTTTTATATTATTAATATTCAGTTAGCTATGTCAAAAAATAAGAAATTAGTTACACATTTTTTTATTCGAAATACAGTACTACTAATTTTATTAGATAAATTGTAGAAAATATCACCCAGATATGAAGCTGAGTGATGGCACAAATTTTAAAGAGAATGTTCTCTTGTACAATTTGAATAAAAAAAATTTTTTTTTCACTCATACATACGTGTACGCTAGAGAGTACCCAGCAGCAATAATTTACACAATCTTACATAAATATGTTGGAATTATTAATTTACCAGATGCATTGATACGATACTGTGAAGAAAAAAATGATTCAAAGTTGGAAACAAATATTTATATAAAATATTTTACATGTAAAAGCCACATCTGTAACGCTGTCACATGATCATAGTTACAGATATATTTGGCTATGCGTGTATTTCAGTTTCAATCAAACTTCAGATCATTTTAGTTCTTCATTTTGAACCTGATTAATTGATAATTTCGGACACGTTTCTGGTTCATGTATAGATCTGTGAATAAAATTATTTCTGCGTAGCAACATCGCGTAGGTACTCACTAGTATATGCGTATATACAGTCATATATTATAGTACATAATAATAAACAACGTAAACTAACATAATGCAATTAATAATAACAAATATTGACGATTCATCTCTTATCATCCTCATGCACATACATGATATTAAAGAACCTTACGGACACTGTATAAAATTTATGTTTCAACATCAGCAGATTGCTAACTCACCACAAAAAAAAAAAAAATTCCATCTTGTCCCAACAGTCTCGCAAACATTCTATCCAAGCTTCATTGCGAAGTTGTCAGTGTAAGCGGAGAAAAAAAACCAAAAACTTATCTTACTTTCGAAACACCCCTCATACTTAAGCGTGGTAAAAAAGAAGAAAGAAATAAAACAAAAAGAGAAATATCCAGCATATTAGCAGGCGGGCCGTAGGTACATTGCAGTGTTTGAGCTGATGATGGCCTGGCGTTGCGTTTTGTTTTTTTCCTTCTTTTTCTTTTTGCCATCCCTCCCCTCTCACTCGCACTCGTTTTGCGAACAAAACATGTAAGGTAGGGGGCATATATGTATGTATGGAAATAGCGTATGATGGAAGGTGTCGGGTGCCGCAGTCTGCAGAGGCAGGTGACCGTGATGAGCATGAATCTGAACGCCAAGCTGGACGAGTTGCAGACGCGCGGCGATCGGCAGCTCGAAACGGATATCGCCTTGTGCGAGATACGCTCCCAGCTCGACCACCTCACCAAGTCGATGGAGTCGTGCCAGAGTGACGTGAACGAGGTGAAACGTGACATCGCCGTCATGAAAAGCGAGGTGGACCAGGTGCAGCAGATCCGAGTCGAAATCGAAGAACTGCGCGAATACGTCGATCGGCTGGAGGAGCAGACGCACCGCAGAAAGCTCAGACTGTTACAACAGGTGACGTGACTGCGTGCCCAACGCAGAAGCTAGAACTCCGCTGGCATTTGTTGTAGTTTGAAGAGCTTTGTTGCTTTGCCGCTCCCAATTAGGCGCGAATATAGTCGTTTCGTACTTTGTAGTCGTAGATGCTGATTTTGTTTGGTTGGTAGCTGTGATGCACTTCGAACAGACCATAGAGTGTGAATGGTGTTCGGTGTTTTGCTTGGACTTGAGTTTTTCGAGGCTGGAAACTGTGCTGTGTGGCGACCATACCGCACCTTTAGTGTAATTACGGTTTATCCAGCATAGTGGCCATTAATTTGCCATTGTTTATGATGGACGATGCCATGCCATCTTCTCGTCGTGAGCTAGGTTTTGACCAGAGAAGCAAGAATCTGGTGCTAGAACCTGAGCATTCTTTGGCGCTTACTTGGTGTGAATGACCACGGAGCAAAAAGCTACATCAGTGATTCTCAGACTTGGAGGCATAAGGGTACTCCACGAGGGCGTGAGACTACCATAAAAAAAAATAAAAATACTCTACAATTAAACATTTCTAAATAAACTATATTAACATACCTAATATTATATTAGGGCGGAGGGCGCAGAGTATAGTCACTAAGTTAATAGGGCATCACTAAAAAAATGTTTAAAAAGTTTAAGAACCACTGAGCTACATCATTCGCACTAAAAGAGCCGAATAAACATATTATTTTTGCATTTAAAAATCACGCATTAGAGCGAAGACTTGACACTTTACAAATAAATGACACTTTTTCTGTTTTCCAAAAACATTAAAATAATTTTTTTCTTCATTTATGCTCATCCTTGCGTTCTTCAATAGAGACTTTGATCTAGGATGGCCTGGACAAATGTTTCATCTAAAGGCGTATACATGTTTTTATCATTTTGCCATACTGTATCTTCGTACCATCCCAATATGTATGTAGTTTGTAATCTCATACAGTATCAAAATAATGATAGGCTACAATGATACATTATAACCTTTTTCCATTCAATGTCTGAATTCTGCTATCACATCAAAAAGTGCTACCTCCATTCGTAAAATTTTAAAAACAATTTGAAGATAAGATTTGATCTTAGGTAATACATTGTAAAATGAGAGCGGTATGATATGCACTGATGATATGGCATGGCAGAATGATACTAATGTGTATTCCCCTTAAAGGCACTCACTCGGATATAATTGTGTTATTTGATTTTGGTTTCTGATGTGTAGGGGCTAAACAAAAATTACAACTGTCAAATTCACATAACTGTAACTCTTACAATTGTAAGTCTCGTTTGTAGGTGTATGGTTGTGCATTGTACGCGGACACAACCACACTATTATTATGTTTACACATCAATCTCTTATGAGTATAGCCTATATAGCCCCAGCGGAACTCGCACTTTTTTCTAGTACTTACCTACTTTAAAAGTCCCAAAAAACTTTAATGAATTTTCATTGTTGGCCGTAAGTGTTGGAAAAACTATATAAAATCAAAATATGAAAGCCTAATATTTATGTTATGGTCAGAACCTGTTTTTTATCAAAAACTAGTTTGGATTAGTCCAAAATAGTTTTGACTAATGATTCATATTTTTATCCAGCAATAGCCTATTAAAATTGACTCGAAAATCAGTTTTTACTAACCAAAACTAGTGTTGACAAATTCGCTTCACAGATCCTAATTTTGACCTATCAAAACTAGTTTTTGACTCAAAATTAACGAATACTTCACAATAGGATCTCAATTCGTAATCTTAGTTTTGACTGCAAGAAAAACCCTTTATGCGGTCAAAATTAGTTGATTTGGTATTACAGGAGTACATTCAGAATGAACAACCAAAACAACCATATTTGTTAGGAGAAAGTTGAAATATTACTCCAAGTTTACCCAAGTCAAAATGACCTATTTCTCCCAATTCAGGGTAAATAATTAGAACACAATCGATTGTTATCAATCATTTCACGTTGTTATTAAAATACTACTCTATTAACCAATCAGAATTGTTGTGGTAATTTTACTCCAACCATTTACTGAGGTAAAATTCACTTCCCCGAATGAAATAACCAACTCATTCTGAACATTTGGAGTGTTTTGGTGGTTGTACAGGTGTTACTCATGCTTTAATTTTGAACTCAGCCCAGTGGTTGCCAGATAATTGGACCACCCGCTTATTTTGGGAAAAATCACGAAGGGCTTGACTTGAATTGATCATTTCAATGTATTTTCGAACTTATAATGCATCTAATTGTCAATTAAAATTCATCTGATGGAGAGTTAGAATGAGGTACGTGAGACTAAAACACTCCGGATATTGCAAATAATCAAATAAGTTCTTATATACAATCCTCCATATTTGAAAAGTCTTTAAAAAATGAGAAAATTCCATAAGAAGACCAAATGTCTATTGGACTAATTACAATAGTGCTGATTATATACTTTTGTTCAAAAAAATGAAATTTCCAGTAACTTATTTACATCTGGCATCGGCATTTAATTACCAGAGCTCAGTTCCAAGCATGGACAGCTTTATGTTGGTTGCACTATCTCGAGCAAGATCCGTTCTGTATATGAAGGTTCAAATAGATCCAAAAGGTTATACATGAAGAAATAAAACTTTGTGTGGAAAGAGCTTTAGGTGTAAGGAGCAACAATGGTTCTCTAGTAAGTGTATATTATGCCATGAAAAACATAATCTACAATATTGTTACAAATTACTTTCCTGCAATTTTTGTGAGTGAACTTGTTTTTGAAATAATCATTTTGCAACTGTTTTATGACTTATTTCTGTGAATATGTCTAGTAAATAATATTCCTAATCCCACAATGAATTAGGCCTATTAAAGTATTCTTGGCGTTTTACATGCATACTTACCGTAATTTTATCTAAATTCAGATTTGATCGCTACTTTGGACTATAAAAATAGTTAAAACAGTTTCACCCAAAAAAAAAAGCACTAGATGTGATGAATTAAAAATAGATTTACCCAATTTTTGGTTTTGATTAAGGGTTTTTAGTTAATAATAGGATAAATTAGTTATTTGGTACAACTGGTTAGGGCTTAGGCATGCCTAGCCAATGCTTTTATTCATGATTAATAAAAATATGACTCTTTGGTCAAAAGTTGACAAATCGTCTTCCTAATAATGTGCCTAGTCAAAACTAGTTTTTGACAAAAAATGGGTTCTGACAACAACATTTGCATGAAAAAGTGGTCTATATGATCTTCCAGCTTCCAAATTGTTGTCAGTGGTGAGAAAATGTAGTCTCGGTTTTGCAGAACGTGCAAGAAGATGAATATCAATTATAAAATTTTAGAAAATACAATATGAACGAACTAAAAGTGTTCTTAATCTTGTTGCTTGAATTGGCTTTTTTAGTGTTAAATTTTTTTCTTTCTCTTTATAGTTATTTAATCCTTTACCACCGGTATTTTTGGTAGGTACTCATATATTTTGAAGCGACATGAATGATATTCAAGTTCAGTGCAGTCATCATTAACAATAAAAATCTGGTACCTAACCACGAGCAACATTGAGACCCTGCGCAAATCCAAGGCCAAGGTCTTGCATTTGCTTATCGTGAATTTTCGTGTGTTAATCGAAGGTAAATTATCACTGGATTGGTTTTGGTTGCCTACCACTTTAGCTCTGAAGAAAAACGTCCGACGCTTTACTACTTTAGATACTCTTGTCCAGAGATCGTGCGATAAACTTGCGACCACTCGATGATGAATCGTTCTTCACTTTTCTTGTCTCACCTTTTATTTTGCCAAACTCATCATTCTGTCCAGCGCGTATTGCGCAACCATTATTAAAAAACAAAATCCTGTTTACCAGCGAATTTATTTTTTGTCTTGACATTTTTCATGCACCGTGTATTTATATACAAAAAAAATGTACGACTAGGCTATATATTTTTCTGCACGAATTTATTAACCGTAACTAATGGATCTTTAGCGGTGGCCTCAAGTTCAAGTATTTTTTTTTTATTTTTTTTTTTTTCTACCATACTCTCGTACGTTTGCTGAGTAAAATATACGAGTTGGGTTACATGTTCAGAGAGAGCACGGCATAGAGTAGAAAAAAAAAAGTTCAACTTTTGTCGGATACCAATAATCTTTCGATACAAACTATGAAGGAAGGGAGAAAAAAAAACTCTTAATGCACATACAACGACTAAAAGTATACCAAAAAGGCTAAAGTAGCAAAAATCAATACGAATTGCGGCTAAACGATTAACGTTTATAGCTCTCACAGTCAAAAACCATTCTACCATATTTAATTTTTTTTTCTCGTTTTTACGTTCTTGTATTTGGATAATGTTTTTGGTCATCGAAATTAAAGTAATGCGGAAAATAACGTGTCAAATGGACTAAAATTGATGCCCCCATTTTAAATGTTTATGTTCTACCTCTTTGTGTACTGTGTCGCAAACGTAAGACGTTTTTTTTGTTGTTTCCCGCGCACCCCCACCCTCCCAAAGTAATATTGAATTGAAAAGAAGAAAGGAACAATAGGGGGGAAAACAGTGAAACTGCTTGGCAAATACAGGCCTTTAGCATAAAGGTCGTTGAATTGTGCTGTTTTTCTTTATCCTTAAATATTTAATCAAATCGTGGTTGTACTTGGTAGATTATAAATTTGCGACACTGCCTTTGTTTTCACCTCTCTTATCGATTTTAAGGTAATCCCAATTATTATTGTTGTTGATTAGAAAATTTTCCACCTTTGAGTGGAATTTGAGGAACAGGTAGGCCACTCTGTTCTCTGCGAAGAAACGCGCAGGAGACGTTCTAAAGGTAATGTCCGTTTACTTCTGCTTCTGCTTCTTCTTCGCACTATCCATAGCCTGCTTCTATATATTGTCTAAATTCATATATTTCTATAGGTAATTAGACGATACTAATTAATCATTCAATATTGATAAAATTAAGAAAATTTACCGTTTACCTATGCCTGTACATAATTTTTCTCTCACTCCAGATTTGAGCTTGTGGGTTATAATATGATTTCGAAACGGTATCTGTCAATTTTGAAAATATCGTGTCAATCCATTTGTTTGTTCACTTGACCAAAGTTGGCTTCAAAATAACTGCAGGTAGCTGTTTTCTTGTAACTTGGAAATGTTAAATGAAACGCTTCGAAAACTTTTACTCACTCCTTTTCATCTGGATTCGTTTATTTGAACGTTAGAAAATGTGATTTTTTTTCTCAAAACGATATGCATCGTTTTATTAGGTTAGGTTCCATGTATATTGCAGATAAGTCAAAATTAAGTTCGTTTACTTAGGAATAACAAAATTATTTTGGTCACGTATTATTATATTGTTTGTTAGTCTACAACTGCTTCGATCCGCAGAAGTTACGAATACATACGAATTATAAATATTTGAAAAAATCGTATACCTACTTCACTGTAAATGAATGGAAGAGTCTTCAAAAGAAATATGAAATCGTCATGAGCAAGGTACATATACTACTTCGTTACTAGGTACGCTCGATCATTTCATTAGTGTGCTAGTGTGCGTAAAATACGTCACACGTAGGAGAAAGAAAATCCTTGAAATACGCACAGCCGAGGCTACCTTATAAAAGTCCATATTCCTTGGTTTTGAGTGCATAATATCGTTTGATAGGTTTATTTACATTCAATTCTAATCACCTGATAAAAAAAAATATACATATATATATTATATCTAATTGAATGGAGCTATTTAAATTATGTGCCCTGTCAAACCAATAAATACTTTGTATTTTAGTGATAAATTTCTCTTCTTCGAGATTATATACAGGGTGCTCTCTGAGTGGACCGCCATAGTGCACCAGCCGATAGTACAGTGAGAAAAGTGAAAAAGTTGTCCAATTCTGCCGTACAACTTGTAGATATGTAATGTAAAATTTACAAAAACACGCATATCACTTCTTGGTTTTGTATGTTGAGTCAAGATGCGGGTTAAAATTTTTGATTAATGATGGTGCCAAGGAGGCAGTTTTTGATCGACTTTTTTTTTGTTGATTTTCTGAATTTTCAAACTTTCATAACTTCTTCAACTTTAAAGATGAGCAATATGTGGAGATCAACGAGTTCTATAAGACCCTTTTGGTTGATAACAGATTCTGGGCCACACAAAAATATTTTTTAATAATTTTAATGCTCTGCGGGCCCTCCAATTTTGAAAATAGACCATTTGTTGGCATAATAGTTTTTTATTTTCTCAATATACTATCTACTAGTGCAATATGGCCATCCACTCTGACAGCACTCATACAATGAGTATTTTTAATGTGGTACACATTTCTATATTCATTAAAGGTGTGAAAACTGAAAGGCGAAAGTAGCCCGCGCGAATCTCAGTGTGAATTTTAGTGTGAGTTTTGGATGAATGTTGGTGCAAATTTTAAAGCAAGAATATAAGGAAAGGGAGTAGTAAGAAAATTTTTTAGTGTGCGAGTGTATAATTGCAATCAACGAATGCAAACTAACAAAAAAACAAGTTTCGCTGTTTCCTCGAAATGACTAACTTTGTTGTTTCCACAAAACAACAAATTATACACTGTTACCAACCTGCAAAAATAGGAAGGTGTACCACATTAAATGATTCAGTCCGCTTGTTTAATGTAGTCACTGAAGAGCGCTTTTTGTTTTTGTTTTCTGCAGTTAGTGTAGAAATGAACGAAAGAAATTATATAAATTTTGCAGACTATGGCACAGCTTTATGAATTAATGTGAATCTTCCATTCTGTGTACCTATATAAATTGTGAGACGAGAGGGGTACCTATAGTAATGGTAAATTTAGTAAAATGTTGAATGTGAAACATATGGCCCCAGTTGTTGGCGTCTTGGTCCAAACATTTTTATTCTACTACTCATTGAAAAACAATCAGTGGTTCAATAATAACCTGAGAATGGAATCTGCGTTAGGGTCTGTAATGTTCACTTTCTAAAGTCCGCTTACCGTTTATCTATAATCTCTCAGCTGTTGTCTCCTGCGACGGATTATTTGCACATTCATAGTTATTCACTTTATTTTTACATTCTGTTCTTTCATCGCTTTAATAAACGAATGATCAAACATAATTTACATTACTTGTAGATCCGTCTCAACGAATCATAATATACTACAATCGGTATGATTTTATCGATTTAAAATTTTTATCCTATTTTCACGCTAAAGAGGTACCCATAACAATGAAGAAAGATAATTAATTAAAACCAAAACAAAAATAATAAATTTATAAACTTTGAAACCTGCGGATTGATTCTTAATTTCATCTCCTAACATGCAATTTACAGAGAAGTATTCGTTCCAATCAGCTTAAAATCTAACATATAAGTAATTTTCTGCCCTATGTTTATGTAGCTGCAGAAGTGAGTGCCTACTAAAACTCAAAGCGAGTCAAAAAACCATAGTTATAAGCTAATTCATCCTCGCAGGAGTCATTCGATTTCTTCTCGAGTTGATTGTCATAGATTCTATGTAAAAACATTATAGACACCTAACTCATTCTTTCGTACTTAGGTTACTAATTAGGTAGGTATTATTTTCTTATAAATGGTACTGGTTGACAAATCACGAGAAAACAAAGTAAAAAATTATTTAGCTTACTTCAATCAGACGACATCTTGTATGCTATCATTAATTTTTCACCAGTTTGAGTATTTTATTTATCTTTCTCCATCTCTTTCTCGACTGACAATATTCCATTATGTGTATTACTGTATTTGTAAATTTCTATCTGCTTTTATCAAATACTTTTTTTCCAGGACATCGAATTGGTAAAATTAACTCGAAAACTATACTCGTCGAATTGAAATTAGTTTTACATTACGGTGACTTTTTTTTCCCCATTCTTTGCGCTTCTTAATTGCATATTGACTGCTATTTGCGCTTTTATACTCAATTGAAAGCTTTTTTTTTTTTTTTTTTACGTTGGTACCTACTTATTTGCTTTTCGAGTTTGATGAATTTTTAAACGAGTGTTAAAACATGGAATGATTTTTTTTTTCTTTTTCCACGAGGAAATGGATACACGCTGTTATGTTAAAGTTAAAATGAAACGCTTTTTTCTAAATGATTTTTTTTTTTTTTTCTATATGTTTTGGCTTGTTTTATCATGCTGATTTGATTACTTTTGTATTTTTTTTTTATACTGTGTGCATCTGAAATTATATTATTATTATTATATTAGTAATCGAGTGAGTTATTACATTGCAATGATACGTTAGTCAATCCAGTGGGAAACAAAACGAGAAATTTTAACGTTCATTTATCTATGGCATTTCCCACGAGTGATTACCAATATTGTGGCTGTCCATAATAACGTTGAAGTTAACAAGCAAAAAATCTCAGCCTCGGGTGTTTATTTTTGAAATTAGAAGGGTTTTTTTTTCAGAAAAACACATACATTTTTCTTCCACGAAGTACCTAACGACGTTTAAGTTTTTCAATTGTAAATTTCCTTCAAATTTCAACTGAGAACAACTCTACGAAAAAGTGATGAAGTTTTCCAAATTTCAAGCCACAAATTTAATTCTGGTTTGATCCGTTTCCTGTATTTTTCAAAAAATGATATTCTGATTGGAATTTCGGTACTGAAAAACTTAGTTTATGTCAACCGAAGAACTTCATGATTTCTTTAATTATGTCGACAAGCGACAACCTGAACTGAGATTTTTTCTTTGATTTGGTTGGAACGTGGCCTTATTAAGTATTTATACTTGGTAAAAAAATTAAGTTCTTCCCGTTTTTTATTTATTTTTTTTATTTGGAATATATTTTTTTTTAATAATATTATTTTCGAATAGTACCCAGGATGAGTTCTATATTTGTAGAAAAAAATATTAATCAGATTTTATGTTTAAAATTTTTAAAATTCAATCCATTAAAAAAAATTTTTTTTTAATTATTTATTTGGCTGTTATTGATTGAAATTAGTTAATATTAATAAGTCTTTGTGCAATGTAATATTTCTTTCGATTTCTTCGTCATGACGTTCGAAAATCGACTGTGGTAATTTATACGAACCTTCTTTATTTTTTTTTTACAGGGTTTGACATTTTTTTTGTCATACACCATCCTTGCATCCATGTTAGGCATGTTGCAATTTGGATACAATACTGGCGTAATAAATGCACCCGAAGGCGTAAGTTTGATATTTTATTTATTTAGACGTTTTACAACGAAAATATTACTATTTTCAGTATTATATCTAGAATATTTCTCAATTCCATCCATTTACAACTCCTTCAACTTTTTTATTTTTTTTCTCTTTTTGCTTAAATTTTTGTGTTTTTCTCGAATACCATTCTAATGTTTCTTGAGTAGAAATTTTCTAATACTGAAAAATTGACATCGATCACAACTCCTCTACTTTCTTTCTTTCGCGTCCTTTATTGCCTCTCCTTTCATTTCCTCTTAAACTCAACATTCTTGCCTAGTTTGTTGCAAAAGTGGTAATAAAATTGGCCTCACAAAAAAAAAGGCGTGGTTATGATGAAAATTATCAAATTACCACGAAAATTGATTAGTTACATTTTATATTCAAGAAGATGTGACCATTTTCTGCAGTATATTAGAAGAAGAACCCTAATCAAGGAAGGAATTGTAGTTTAATTTATATTTTTCTACAAAACAATAAATAAATTAATAATAAATAAATAAACTTGGGTGTATAGTTCGATTACTAGGACTTTACTTAACCTTTTTAAAATTTTATTAATTGAAATATTTTTTAAATTTATCGCATTTAGCCTATTCATTTTCGGGTAAATTTTTGTAATTATTAAATATCAAATATTAAAAATAAATTCGATTTCCTTCTATTTATTGAAACAGCTGATTATAGACCATTGGTTGATCAGGTAAAAATGATTCTTATGACATCTTGTATCGATTCTCAAAATCTAATCCAAAACTAATGAGGGGTACCGTCCAATAAGGATCTTTGCAGAGAACATGATTTCATTTAAACAAAAAGTTTAAAATCAAGATCAAATTTTTATGAGAGAAAAGAGCTCTAGAAATAATAAATTCAAGAACGAACTCGGTGTGCAGTCTATTCAACTTTTTAGTTTAGAAATTAAGATTACATAAAAGAAGGGGTATAGTTGAAAATTTAAAATTTTTTATAACCTTACGAATGAAACATTCTAAATATCCTTTTTCTCAAAACAATTCTGATTCAAAAGTAACGCAAATCAAAAAAAAATTCGGATAAAAGTTGAAATACAAATTTAAGAATGATGAATTCACTCTGCTGGCATCAACGATCTGCCAGAAAACTAGTTGCGTACAATATTTTTGGCAATAAATCCACCAAAGAGAGAGTTTTATTTATTTGATTAAAGATGTCAACTCCTTTAATTAACATAATTTTATAAAATAATTAAATAATTAAGGAGATGTAAACTATTCTTACTTATTGGCATTACTGTGCAAAACAGCCCTCTTTCTTGCAGACATTGTTCCACTTGCATACGTGTAAATGGCGCAGTTAAAAATAGACAGAAATGCTGTTAAGAAAAAACTCCATTTTTACACTAGTGAAAAAAAATTTTTTTCGGTGGAGTAATGAACAAAAGCAGGTTAGAAAAAACTCATTTTTACACTAGTGAAGAAACGAAAATTATTTTTCAACTGTTCCGAATCAATTTGGAAATCTCGGACTTCGTTAATCAAAATCGATTCGATACTAAGCTCTTTTTGGTGCATGAGCTGCGAAAAAATAATCTCTTCCCATTATAGTGATTAAAAAATTTCTGATACTTCATATATTTTAGAAAAAACATGCCCTATTTCACGTTTTACTTCCACATTACACATTCATTGTCAATTATTTTCTATTAATATTGATGCTTGCTCTGCAGAAAAATCTTTCTGAGAACCCTGTAACATCGAAATTGCCCCGTTATATCAAAGTTGAATATCAGTTTTACATTGATGTTTGATGGGTTGCATAATCTTTCATGTAGCAGGAAGAATTTTCAAAGTGTCCAATCTTTTATACATGCGTGAAATACTTAGTAGTGATGTGTCATTTTATTCAGAAGTACTTCCAATGAATGACTCCATGAGAGAAACGACTCCGAGTCATTCCATTTGGCAAAAGAAACTAGTTCCATCATTTTTTCTCCTTCCTTTCATTCTTTTCTTTCCTTCCATTCTAACATTCATTCAAGGATATTTAATGCATCCTTTGAGTATATAATTATGTAATGAAGGGCTGAGTTCGATTCTTCAACGATAGAGTGGAGAACAAGAGTGGGCATAATCCTCAAAAAAATAATTCGAATCACAAATCCTTTAAAGCAAAGTGATTCGAATCACAAATCACAATTACTTTCAGTCCAAAGATTAAAAGTAATTCCTACAAATCATTTTCCTACGAATCACAAATCCTCAAAGTCTCGAATGCTAAATAATTTTGTTTGATCTTGATATGAAAAAAAGTTATAAATATTTCAGTAATTTGGGATAAAAAACTGTTTTATTTAGGAAAGTGAAAGGTAAAAATTCTCTGAAGAGGCTGTTCAATTTTATATTAAGGATGAAATTCATGAATTTTGTTTTCAACATATACCAAATTTCAGTAATTTCTCGGGAATTTCCTGACTAGAAGAATAGGATTTGTTATTTGTTGTTTCGCTGTTTGTAAATAAATGATTCGAAACACGAATCCTTTTCAGCTCCAGAAGAGGATTCGAATCCTATCTTTTTCACGAATCCTGCTCACTCTTACGAGGAACGAAATTACCGTGAGATTTGTATCTATACATTTATGTAGGTACATAGATATAGTAATGTGCAAAACGGAGTAATTCCATTCCCCAAACATGCTATCTGTGTTTGATTATAACTACCTATAGAAATGTTATACGAATCAGCCCTCCATAACATATTTATACTCAAAGGATGCGTTTCATTTTTGAAACTGGTGGAACTAAAGAAACTAACGAAGTACTTCCAAGAACTATTTCGACTCGCGGAGTTTGAATGGTGGAAACAGATCCATGAAGAAAACTAAAATTCCCATTACTAATACTTAAGGAAGATCAGTTTTAACATCTTTCCCAATGTCTTAGCATTGAAAATATTTTGAAATTGAAATGAATTTTTTTTTCATTTTTAAGTTTTGACTCGGGTTTATTTTGAGTTTCCCTGTACTTAGTGAGAAGTTCCTTGAGAGAGTTAATGATAGCAGGCTGTCATTTTTTAGAAAACTTAATTTCTCTACTTCCACCCCGAGATCATGAACCTTATACATCTACATTGCTTTAGTTTCAACTGTTTTCTTTAGTTTATATATATACGATTTAAATTCATTGGGTTAATTTGACACTGATTAAAGCTCATAGTAAGATCATTATACGAGAATGAAACTTTGAAGTTCAATCAGCCTTAATCCTGAGGTTAGAGTTAACTTACTTCTGTATAATTCGCTTACTCCTCCTAAGTTGGGCCATCAACCTGAGTCCTATATTTCGTTGTCATATTTTTTCGTTCGACATTCACTTTTTATGGCGTATTAGTTTTTTATTTGTCGACGTTTTCACGCTGAATCTGAAGTAGCGTAATTAACCATAGGTTAGCTAAGTAGGTACCTGTTTGGCGGTCCTCTGTTTCTACCTCAAAATATATTCGTTATGAAATCTTGGAAATGTAAGCAAAGTATATTCGTATAAAATACATATATAAGGTACCTACGTACCTGCATTTTTGCTTGCCAAATCGCTCAATACAGAGTAGGCCAGCATCTTTAACTAAAATGCCAATTAAAATTATTTCTTTATTACCACAGTAGCTCTTCAAGCTGTTTAGCCAAAGAACTGAATAATTTAATGTGGTGTACGTTTCGAGTTTTACTGGCTGGTAACACTGGATAATTTATTGTTTCGGTGGAAACAATGAAATTTGTTTTTTTGTCAGTGTGCGTGTGTTGAATGCAATCAAATACAGGCGTACACTAACAAATTTTTCTTTCTTCTCTCTTTTACAGTGAAATTCGCACCAAAATTGGCACCGAAATTTGCGTCCAGATTTGCATTGATATTCATGTCAGTCACCTTCACCTTTTGGTTTTTACTACCCATAGTGAAAATAGAAATGAGTACCTCATTAAAAAGAAAAAAGTCATCAATTAGAATGATTCTCACCACTGCATCATGATTTTGCTCTGATCGACCCACAGATGGTGATATACCCACCACACCCCCTGTCAAAAAATCTCTGTCTATCCCCTCTGCTTCCTTCCTTGACGTCTTCCTCTCTTTTCCTTCAATTCTTTCATTTCTTCCCCCTTCTCTTCATTTCTCTGACCACACTATGGCCCATATTCACAAATGTCACTTTAACCTTCCTTTACTTAAGCTTCACTTGAAAATGACTTTTGGCACAATTTTGTAGTTAAGAAAGTGGTAACATTTTATTTTTACATTGAAACTCTCGTAAGAGATACAAGGTTCCCACATTTTTAAGTACAAAATTGTGCAAACAAATTTTTTTAAGTGAAATTTAAGTGAAGGGAGGTTAAAGTGACGTTTGTGAATATGGGCCTATATCTTTCTTCCTCCCCTTTACAATTCCCTGTCGCTCTATTCTTCTCTCCATTTCTCTGGAACAGTGTTTCCCACTTCTGTTTAATCCAGGGCCAAAACTAATCGAACTAGCAAATCTGGTGATAAGTCAATAAGTTTTTTTGAGGCTCAATAAAATTCGTAAAAGGACGTGCAACTTAAAATAAATTTATTAAAAAGTGTTAGTGTCGACCCATATTACGGTACATTGTACAGAAACTCTTTAATGTGAATGTTGAAGTCGATCTCACTTCAAATTTATTTATTTCAGTTATTTTTCTCACTTTTAAAATATCTTGAAGCAGTAATTTTGCTATTCCATCTTTTAGATTAAAAATGGCGTACATCATCACTCGTCCCAAGTGTGCCTCAATATTCTGGAAATCAACGTTTGTTAGATATTATTTCTTTATCAAATCCTCTATTTGACTTACCAATTTGTACTCGCTATTTATTATTAATTTATTTTATTATTTTTATTCACATTTTTACAACATAGAGCCCCACATCTAGAGAAGAAGTTGGCGTATAATCATGAAATTTTATGGACCTAATATTATGTCGAAAGATATATTTGTGGGAGAGGGAAAGTAAAAATTAAAAATTGGATGGGAAGGGGGTTAAAATCTACATGTTTACTCCCAAGGTATTGTTAAATCTTTCCTTCAGATAGTAAAAGTAAGTTTTGTTAAATTTGAACTCAATCTGTTTGAGTGGTTCTGAAGTGATGGCAAAACTTTCTACCCAAATAGGTGATGTTTTCATCCAATGAATGATGTTGTTTACGTAAATGAGAAAAAATTAAACTACTAGGATGTCGGTAACATTCGAAAATTATATTTTCCTCACAAAAAGTCTCGGTAGGCCATGCATAAAACATTTGAAAAATTCTTCAATATCTGTTCAAAATCTTCAAAAGTAATAATGTTCTAAGTTTTACGGTTATTGGAGGAAAAATAACATTTATTGGCGAAAGCATCCAAAGTCTTAATATTAATTTTTTGTAACGGTAGATGAAATAAATAAAATTCCTCTCGTTCTCATTAAAAAAAAAAAAAAAAAAAAAAAAAAAAAGGGAAAAGGAAAACAGGACGAAAAATCAAAATTTTAATTACTGGTTTGTATGAATAAAATAGAACGTCTTATCAAAGGAAATATTTAAAAAATTTTCGTTTTCTGTTTCTCTAGAAGAGAAAAAAAATTTTTAATTCAAAATGGAAAAATTGTCACTGATTTTAATTTAGTACGAAATTCTTAGTGTCATTGAGTTTATCTGTCCTGGGCTGCGATCATGAACTTAATTGGTAATTAATAGTAGTTAATAGCCTCTAGTATGTATTTTAAGTGTGGTATCAATCGCTGTCAATTATCAATTCAGTTATTGATCGTAGCCCTGATGTGAAAAACGATGGAGGTCGCGAGTTCAAATTTCTTATATGAAAGCAATTTTAACTGCAGTTCTTGTTTTTGAAAACCTACTAAATGTAAGCATTTATCGTTAATTGTGACGAAATAATTTCATAAGACTTGAAGCTCCTTTTAAAACCAGCTCGTCATTTGCGTAATAAAATTTTCTGCAAAAAACTTATTGTGGGGACAATACTTGTATGAGGTAACAGGGGCTCGCACCCCTCGACGACAGCTGCCGCCCAAAGTCTAGAAATAATTGTCTTTATGACGTTAAACGAATTTACACTGGTGCGTTTGTATGTTCGTACCTGTACGTACGTACAGGTAAGATACATTGCACAGGCCGAGATCAATTACCAGATAACGATCTCGGTGATGTCACGGCCCGGTACCAAACATACTGCGTCATTTCTTATCACCTCGACAGAGGCAAGAAACGACGTAACGCATGACATAATTACGTACATGTACGTATGCATGTGTGTCTGTGTGCGTGTGCCAAATTCTGTATATAAACTCTCAGAACTGGCTCAAAAATCGCCAGTGTTCGCCGAGGATTTGGCTCTCCCATACTTAATTGTATGAAGTGGCAGAACACGCAAAATACTGTTGAAGACCTTCTAGTGTGAATATCTCTCACGACAAGGTATTCCACACTTATCAACTCATATAATTGGAACTTACACTAATCCAAATTATTCATATTTTTGTACGATAAATTATACAAATTATTGGTACCAAAGTAATTTTTCTCAACCGATAACTGCTGAACTGATGTTACTTACACTTTCACAACTCTGTTAATTCTTGACGTATTAAGTTTCAAATATTTCTTGTTTTCATTTCTTCATGACTATACTTTTGAAGCATCTATAATGGACTTCCGTGGTAGTGTCAGAAAAAAGTTTCAAGTAGATCAGGTATCAGTAACAACTTTCCCATTTAACATTGACCCAGTCTCAGAGAGATAGACAGCAGTGTCGTAGCCAGGACTTTCTTAAGGAAGTGGATTTGATAAGTGAAAATTTCTCCCCTTTCTCTTCAGTGCATTGGCAAATTTCCACAACTTTGTTTCATAGGGAGGGAGGAACCACTGGCGGACTTTGGTTAACCATGGACCGAAAAATCTGAAACCTTCCGAGCCAAGACTGTACTACGCAGGATTCATGTCATAGTAAAGGAAAATTTATAAATTGAAAAAATAATTTTTGGAGCGGAGCGAACGAATAATTTTTTGTATATTTTGGGATATGAATTTCTGATTTTCATACCCATTGTCATTATTGATGTGTAAACATCTTAGCGCTCAGTCTAGGATGGGGACTAAAGGAGAATTACAATCTTCAGATTTGCATAACTCTAACTTTTCAATTATAACTCTCGTTTGTGCACCTACACAGTGAGAATTATGTTCAGATATTTTTATGTTTACTCATCAACCCTTTATGAGTATAGCAGCGGAACTCAAGCCCCTTTTTGTCATGAAATTATAAACCATAATGGTCTCAGTCTGTGAAATTCTGATTTGAAAAAATCCAAAGGGGAATTTATCCCCCTAACCCCCTCTGGCTACGCCACTGATAGACGGGCAGGCAGATGAACGAACCTACATACCACATCACATTGTTCAGTTTATTTTGCTGGAAAATATTAAAATTTATAGATTTTCAGAAAAACAAAACCATCGACCACTCCGCAGTGTATAAATGTTCGTCTATTTAACAGATGCTGAGTTGTCATCGTCGTTACCTTCTTGCAAATATGTCCAGTGATTTGTCTGTGACGTTGATGTAACCGAACCTCCTGATGAATCAGTCATTATGTCCACATGCTTCCTTCTTGGCCTTGCCCTTGTCTTCTTCACTTTTTGTACAGATATATTGGCTGATAATCTTAAAGGAGAGATCCTTATCCATTCTCTCCACCTGTTCCCATCTTCTTTGTAATATTTTTATTTTCACCACAATTGGTGTCTTCTTAAACTTTCTTTGGAATTTTTCCATTTCTTCTTTTGTCAAGCCAGGTAAAGCCCTTAGATTCCTCTTGAGAAATGATTTTCTATGGTAGTATAATTAGTTTCTTATCCACCTTCTTCAATTCTTATGCGTCGTTGCTGTACAATAAGCATTGAAACTTCAAACATATTTTCAATTTACTTTTCTTATTACACTGATGGCACTTGGAAGGCAATTTATTTCCCTGAATACTTTTACGAATAAAATTTTTTTTTGTTGATGGGCTATCTACTCCGCCCACACTTGAGATCACTGTTCCTAAATACTTTAAAGTATTGATTTATATTTGATAATCGTTTCATTTATTGCCAGTGGCGGTTACAGGAGAGAAATGGGAAAATTAACCCCAAACTCAAAAAAATAGAAAAAAATGAAAATATGGCCACAGAATCCAGATAAAGACCATCAAAAAGTTGTTAAAAAGCAAAAAAAAAAAAAACCCAATTCCACAAATTTTTTTTCCTTCCACCCCCCCCCCAAAAAAAAATGGTGCTCTAAAATCGCCTTACTATTTTTAATCAGATTGAATCCTCTACTTAAAAACTCATTATCTTTGTTTTCGAGATCAACATTTTCGAGTCAAACTACTTTGCAAATTACTTCCAAGTTTTTGCTAAATCTGCAACTAAATTATCATAATTTGGGTTTATTCTGAGGCTACCACCGGTTAAAATATTATTTTTATGAAAACCTCCGAAATAATTCATTCTATCATTTTCCTCTAACGTACTCCTTCATCGATGTCAATTTTCATTTGCAAAAAAACAAATAAAAACGAAAAAAACCACAGCTGCATGAATTTATGTAATTTTCTGATTCTCGGTACGTTTTTTTTATTTCTTTTTTCAATTTTACCTAACATTTCACCTAAAATTTACCCAAAATTTATATAATTACTTAAATGTTTCTCTAATAATTAGATATATTTTCGTGAAATTTTCGTAAAAAGTAGAGCAATGGCGTAGATGACTCAAAATCAAATTGGGGAAGCAAAAAAACAACGAAGACAACAACAACAATAATAATAAAAAATTAAAATTAACGTAATTTATCAATGCAACGGGTGTTCTTTTCGCATAATTAAATTTTTTATTGGGACATTATCAGAATTTTGAACTCCCAATTCTTCCCCACTCCCTCAATTATACCATTGACCGTCAAAGGAGACATTACACGAATTCATGGGTAAAATATGCGTGGTTCTCTTTTCTCAGTGTATCGAATTTCAGTCGGAATTTATCCGCTGCGAGTATAACCGTATTACCTTTCATTTGTAAATTTGTAATTTTCAGAATATAGGAACCTTTATCAAAGACGTGTACAAAGATAGATACAAAAAAGATCTTCCAGAGAGTACCGTACGGGGTATGTACGCGTTTGCAGTTTCTATATTCGCCGTTGGAGGTATGCTTGGAGGTTTCAGTGGTGGCATGATAGCTGATCGTTTTGGCAGGTTGGTTGCATATGAATTTCTTACGCATTGACAAATAATTTCTTTATTTCACCAGATTATCGACCAAAAGAAAAAAGAAAAAAAAAAACAATTACAACGAATTTACCAATTTTTACTTAGGTACTATAATTTGAAAGAAATTATTTCGTCTCTAACCGAAATGCGTGTAATTTTTCAGAAAAGGAGGATTGCTGCTGAATAATTTTGTAGGAATCGGCGGTGCCTGCCTTATGGCCTTTACAAAGTTTTTTCGTAGTTACGAAATTTTATTCGCTGGCCGATTCATTATCGGTGTAAATTGCGGTTAGTACCTATCATTATAGATTTTAATTCATTTTCATAATCGAGTGTCGAATGATTCGATTTTTTTTTTTTTTTCTAACGACATGACATTTTTGTCGTCATAACTCGCTTGGTGCGGTTAACGATGGGTACGGTACCTATAGTTTTGGTATAACGAACGAGTACGATGCGGTTTTACAATTTCACCATAATATGCATTTAAACGTAATCACCTAATGATTTTTCTTCATTTTTCTGGTCGATGGTATGTGTTAAATATTATCACCCTCGTTAGTGCTAAGTCAATTCGACCGAACTGCAGCCTACGAAGTATAGTTATATATACATACGTATACAGAGTGTCCAAGTTTAAAATGTCAAAAATTAATTAAGAGGGGGATTTTATAGGTTATTTGCGAACAAAAAATTTCATTTAACAATTTTTCGAATTCACAGATAATTTTATAATTTTTTTCAGATTGCTCAACCTTATCTATATATCGGAAAATCCTCGATAACTTCGAAAATATAATAAATTGATGGTAGAGCAAATCTGATTGCACCAGTCCAAACTGGACTAAATTTCCTTTCAGAGTAGTGTGCTTTTTAAACCTGAATTACTTAATGGCGAAAAATTACTTTCCAATTTTTTGATTACAAGAATTAGCCAGTTTTTGCTTGTAGATTTTAAACTACATTTTTTCACGCGTAACAAGAGTTGGGTGTCAGGTTTCTTCGCAGAAAAAACATTCTTAAGTAATACCTAAGCTTTTCAATGGTGCAACATTTTTTTCCGATTAAATTCATTAAGAAAATATATTTGAATTAGAAAAAAAAAAAAAAGCAGAACTTTTAAATTTTACTATCATTGAACATTTTCGAAAGTAAGGTTAAGTAATTTCATTTAAAAAAAAAAAAAAAAAATTAACTCAAAAACGGGTGAAAAATTTTTAAATTACATTTATTGTTGCTAATAATCCGTTTAATCACCCTACCGAGTTTCGAAATTTCGAATTTTGGAACTTAGATACTCTGTAAGTATAGCAGATCTTAATTTCCCGACTATTTGAAGTTTTACGAACCGTCAAATTGGACAACATTACCATTTTCGAGCTTTCTCTATCAATGTCATTACACTCAACTACCTTTGTTCTGTAAAAAATCAAAAGTTCTTAATCGTTCGTAGTAACTTACGTACCTAAGTTATCAAAATTTCATTCATTAATTAGAATTTATGATTTTATTCTCTGAAAACGTGGAAACTTCTGGTACCCTATCTCTTCCTTATCCATTTGTGAAAAAAGTTAACGATTAGATATTCTGCATAATTAATTCTTTGAAAGATTTTTCAAAATACAAAAATCAAGAATTCGGTATTCGTAATAAATTCGTTCTTATACCTTTAGAATTACTCGAGTGTTTTGGTTCATTTGTTTTTAACTCAAAATAGCGGAGGGTGAGGCTACTAGGGTTGGCTATTTTATTCTTAGCCAAGCAACGGCAGCTAAAATAATATTGTTCTTGATGTTTGTACGAAACTGAATGGAGACTGCTAATGGCGCCTGTAGAGTACCTTGTCCAGTTTCCTACTGGAGCGTATTTAAATTTATTTTATTACGAAAGTTTAACCTCATCTTTTCTTACTCACTTTAATTTATACTGTTTTTGAAGTGCTCCAAAAATGCTTTCGAATAAACGAAAATATCCCTGAAAAAAGTTTTTCTGTAGGAACTGAGGTAAGTAGCCGAAGTTGATAAAAAGTCACGAGCCATTTCTGCAAAAATTACATCAATCCATTATCGAAAATTATCACAAATAATCGTATCAATGACATTCTCGATAGAAGGAAGGATATGGCTTTATTCAAATGAAAACGATTGCAGTGTATAATAAATTGAAATTACCGAATTTATGAGAAAGTTATTTTTAAAATTGTTTTCATATTTCAAACAATTATTTACCTATTTAAGTAGTAGAATTAACAAAGTTTTACAGTTTGCTTGTACTTTTTCTTTCTTATTTTCTCTCAGTCTTGCATAGTCGAGTCGTTGTCTCGGTCCTCCTTCTTTAGGTCTGGTATCAGCCTCAAAACCTATTTTCCTCATCTTCTACAAGAATATTGGAAATTTTTTCTTTTGTAAATGGGAATATGTATTAAATAGATACATCAGATTATTTTGAGTAAATTGAAAGATCATTTAAAAAAGCGAACTCAATAAAAATGGTACCTACTTTATTTTGAAAATTTTTCTATAGCCTGATCCTTATAAAATCAAAAAGTTATCAGATAAATTCTCAAGAATTTTGGCGTTTATAAAATTGTCATAAATCAAAATATCACTTCACACCAAATTTTTTATATGTAGAGTGAGCATGAGTTTATCTACCAAAAGAAAGGAAAGCAGTGTTTTTATTTATGGTAGATAAACCAGAAAAAATAAATTTGGATTAAAAACGAGTTTTTGAAAGATAATCTTTTATTTTTTTATTTTTTTTTGGCTTTAGCTTTATACGAAATTAACATTACTTCGTTGCAGAAGGTTGGCAACAATATTGGTATATTTTATAAATCGCAGTAGTAAGTAGAATAAACGCTTATAAAAAATTATATTAAAAATTGTAAAAATGAAAATTTAAAATTTTTTCGAACTCCAATATCTGTTCCTCATCAATCATCAGGGTTCAAAAAACATTACACATGGTCATCCCAGGTTGTTTCACCTAGATCACCTCTGTTTATGGCACCAGTTTTTATGTTCTGGCCCCTCTATCTGAATTATGTTGGCATATATTAGGCCAAAAATTCAATTTTTTAGGAACCTTAGTACAAATGAGATCTTTATTTTGTTTTCCTCATTTCAAACTACATATGTATGTATGTGCACGTATGTTAACTGGTTTTGATAAACTAGCCGAATAGTGTAACAGTAATCTACCAGAAAACTATCTGCATAGATCTCAGTTTCGAGCAGATTCACTTAAATGTGAAATCGTCGTAAATTTCTAAATTAAAACAGTCAAAGATGAAAAATTCTCGAAAAACGTGAATTTTGCAAGATTTTTATTTCATCAAATTTTGTAACTAACTCGGAAGGTAACAAATGGCACATCTAAATAATTGATACTGGTTATCATTATCAGCTGTCATCAACATTATAAAATTATTAGTCTGTGAATCAGTTTCTTTATCATTGAATTTTGATACAGAAATAATATGGAGTAGTTTGTGCAATTATTTGGGATGACGATTTTCTTCTTATAAATTATATGGGCTATCTTTTCTTGTGCAATTTTCATTTTACCATAGGATAATTTATCAGTCAATTTATATTTGTCTCGTGTAAGTATTTTATGTATCCCATTTCCCACTCTCGGTCATCCAAGAAATATTTTTTTTATTTCTTGTACTTTTTACAAATTTGAAGGTCAATAATGAAAATAAATTCTAGTTTTTGTGGAACTTTTATTTAGGTACCAGTATCAATTAAGTTACAAAAAAAAAGACAACAACAATAACAAGAAAAAAGACTGTTGGTCTGACTAAGTGTATTGAGTAAAGACATTTTGCGGAGCCATCCAAGATAAAAAGCTCTCCTGGAAAAGGCATAAATGAGCGTAGATGATGAAGCTCGTTTAAATATTAGGTCTTAGTCATGGTCTTGATCTTGCTACCTTTGGTACCCATGGCAGTGGAGCAGACAGCTTCATTGTTAAGAGGGGAACATCTTATATTCTTTGCCGTCTCGTGTTATTCCCTCCCACCATGTCGCAACACCATCACCACCGACGAACATACCATTTGTTTTAATGTCAACGTTTTTTTCGGAGCTAAGGGGGAAGGTCCACCTATAGATCTACATTAATAACCCTTATTGACATCGTCATTGAACTGTGGCATTGGTCTTGGACGTGCATTTTGTGCACAAGTCGTTTAAAAACCAAAAACCTGATTTGTCCATCAATTATTTTGCTCATATTTTTCTATGGCTTTATTTAGGTACCTCCTTATTTTTGTATTTAATTTAATTTTGTGTATTAATTTCAGGTTTAAATACTTCCTTAGTACCAATGTATATATCAGAAATATCGCCGCTCAATTTAAGAGGAGGTCTGGGAACCATTAATCAGTTAGCCGTGACCCTAGGATTATTGATTTCGCAAATTTTAGGAATCAAACAAATTTTAGGCACGGACGATGGTTGGCCCGTACTATTAGGCAAGTATTTTCAAATTGATGACAAAATTTTATCGACTAAAATATAGGCCACCGTTTTACATTAATAATTGTGTTTTTTTTTTGTTTTTTTTTTTTTGGTGTGTGTGTAATTCCACTGTTTTACAGGTTTAGCCGTTTGTCCTTCCATTTTACAGTTAATATTGTTACCAGTGTGTCCCGAATCTCCTAGGTATCTTTTAATTACCAAACAGTGGGAAGAAGAGGCTAGAAAAGGTAGGTAATAACGTATACGTATAATTTCCCTATACCCTGTTTGCCTCGTGCTCGTACATATTATACAGAATATTTCGGTGTAGGTACGAATCCTATTATAGTCTACATAAGCTGAAAAGAAATTACTATTTCAAAATTACACCCTCTATATTATATTCGTATATATAATTTTATAAAATTGCATTTTTCATCCCCTTTTTCATTTAAAATAATTTCAAAAAACGAATTTTCCCCCCATTTTTTACCGCTTTATCGTTGTCCATTCGAATATGTGTTTGGAATACTGGGGCACATTTTTTTTCTCTCTTTTTTTTTTTTTTTCCTACAGATTCCATTGAGACATGACCCACGTCACATTTAAATTAACGCCAACGTTTTTCGTAAAACACTCGTTCAGTAATTAAATTCCGGATAAAACAACTCACTGGTTGTATTAAAGCTAATTCTGAAAGGATTTCTTTTTACCCAGTTTGCTTGCAAATGTGGTATTAATTTTTTTTGTTTTTCGTCTTTTTTTTTGTTTCTTTTTATTTGTACTTACTAAACTCTTAAACCCCTTCCGTTGTGAGGCATTAAGCTTGCCCCAGACTGAAAGCAGGTAAAATTAAACTTTTTTTTTTTGATTCAAGGAAAATTCCTCACGCGTATAAATTGTCGAAAGTTGATGAAAATCTTAAATTTTTATTTTCCATGATTTTATCTTTTTTCTTTTTTTCTTTTCTTCTTTTCATCTTTGAAAATTACTTACAATGACTCCAAGCCTATTTTCGTTTGCGTCGTATCTATATATTGTTTGGAATCTAAATGCGTTTCCTCAGTCTGAGTATTATCTCTTTTCTATATGTATTTTTGCGTGTCATCTTACGATGGTGAAGTCATTCCATCCATCAACCCTCATAATTTGAGAGAGATTTTACACTTCTATTGATGTATTTTAACACATACATCTAGCCTAGGTCTCTGCAGCCCGGTGGAGTGGAGCTAAACGATATAAAAAGTAACTTAATTGAAATTAATTAATTATAAGGGGTTGAGGGAATCTCATTCACTCTGTATCAGGCACTCGTAGATCGTTCGTACAATCATGAAGTAAATGAATTAGAATATGCTCAGTCCCAGCTTCTATCTTTTCTGATCATTCAACAAAATGTAACACAACCAAGTAACCAACTTCTAAATGTTTTAACATCTACGTATCGTCATTCTGACTAACTATCTGTGGTTTGGTATGATATATATAGGCGGGGAACGGTTATTCCACCATCTGACAGCAAAAACACTAAATAAAGTCTAAAGAAAGTGGGAGAAGGTTGATGGTACTGTAGTCTCGTGAGGACAGAGAGACAATTACCTTTCACAGCTACGTACAGCTAAAACATTAATGTAAACAAAACAGTTTTGTATACAGTCTTTATTGTCTGAATCTTTACCTCTTCCTTTCCCCCCTGGGTTATCAGCTCATATGACGTTACGTCGTTCGTATTCGGAATGAAGTATATCCAAAAAATTTTGTTGGCATAATCGAGTGAATTATGAACATACGAGAGTCGTTAAAAAGTAAAATTTGATGCACCTCATAAAAAAAAAATCAGGCAACTATTCGAGTAGATAAGTATATATTTATAATTTAGAAGGTTTATCCTACTTTTTTACATAGTTTCCATCATTATCAATGCACGTATTGTACCACTTCATCTAATGTCGTTCAACTCGTGTTGAGTATCTCTAGGGGGGGAGTGTGTGGGAACTGCCATACTTTGTCTAATATAAAATACATTTGCCAGTTATAGTTGGTGGTGAGATGGCTGTGCAGTTAAGTTCACCACTTTTAGCTGGAAAATATGTAGGTTCCAGGTTCGATTCCCCGAGCCAACAAAACCTACAAAGAACATTGTGACTCTATTTTGTAACTGATGTTTTGTTTCCTGTAAAGAAAAAAAATGTCGGCAAATTGAGGCTTTGATATGTGTGATGAATAAGATCTCCTTCAATTAGTTTGACTTTGCTGAAGTTTGTATACCTGAGATATGCGGACTGATTCATGAATGAGAACTATTATAATTAACCTGTGGTAAAATGAGATAATTACCTAATTTACATGAGAATTTTTTTGTTCTAAATTTCATTTTGGTATATTTTTTTTTTTAAATACCTAATTTAGTTATTTGTGATATAAATGCAAAAAGTAGGTCGTTGCCGTACAAGTGTGATGATTGCAGAACAAGCGAAAGACGTGATTTGCAAATCGCACAAGTCACATGCTTCGCACCCTTGTCACATGCTACAACGTTCCGAGTGGATGTAAAAAAGCAAATTTTTGCATGGTGCGAATATTAGTAAGCGCCGTACAAATTCATTTTCGTTTCGCACCGCCATTTAGGCCGTGCATCTGCTCTTTTGATTTCCCTTACTGCAAGCATTATATTTTATACATCTAGTATTTATTTAAAACTGTAGGCTAATTTTTTCTGTTTTTGTTCGTGTTCCTCGTCATACTTCTTTTTGTGGGTGGATTTTATAAAAAAAATAGTGTAGGTATCACAAATAACTGCAGTAATACCCCGTGAATACGTTTTTCAAGGGACCACAGTGAAAAAACGTAATAAGTACCTATGCAGAAAAACTTAATGTAGGTACCGGAAATAGAAAAACTCCGAATTTAATTTAAAAAAACAGAATAACATTTTTTAAACGTTTTATGAAGAAGAATTTGAAGGCGACAAAAATTATGCTGTAATTAATAATTAGGTTCACTCCATATGGCAAATAGTGCGAAAAGTTTCCCCGATTTTATAAACTGAAGTTTGAATTTAGAAAGTGCAGCACTAATTCTTGTGAGAGGCCGTTTAATTTCCTGTGGCAGAATTCTGAAAAAAAACCTTGTTTCTTCCAAATTTTTAATAATAAACCTGACCAGACTTTCCTTAAAAACTATAATGTATGAGAAAAAATCTTAACCAGCAATATCTTACCTGGAAAATTTTACATAGATTTAATATGGAAAATCAAGGGACTATAATATAGTAACAATGTAACTATTACGCAGGAAAACGTCTTATACAAGTATGTTTCGGCAGTGTTTTATTGTATTTTACCCCTCTACCCACTTAAAATATAGTATTTTTTGTTTGTCTGATGTGTGTGTAAAGAAGCTAATTTCAACATGTTGGGAAAAGTCAGAATTTGCACATACGCAATTTGCCAATCATGCATTTGCGCATCACAAAATGAGTTTTTGTCACATAATATTAAATATAAGGAGTATGTTGTGTCATAGACACGATTTTTTCTTTTTGGTTGTAGCAGGACCAAAAATTGATGAAAAAGTGTAGTTTTGAGCTTAACTGATATTTTGGACCCTTGTTAAAAAAATGAGACTATAGAAGTAGAGAAACAATGATTTGTCTTTGAAAAAAATGTTTTTAACAAGGGTCTACTCTCAGTCCATGGTACAACAGGTAGAAAGAATGCTGGAAACCTATTTTTGGTACTACTTACGAGTACCAACATTGTTAATAACAAACAGTATAATTTTATTTCCTACTGAAGTAAAATTATGAAAATAGGTGTAGGTATCTGTTAGAGGAGAATGTTGTACCATTAATCTAATTTTTCATAATTTTTCATAGCCTCCAAAAAGTCATCTGCTTGTTGCGAATATCTGTGACTGCCTTCCCGTATTAGAAGGATTTATTTTAGGTCTTTTCTGGCCTATATAATTACAGGACATCATCTGTAACCCAAAACAATACTTAGTTTTCAGAGGTCCATGGTACAATATGTAGAAAAGTCCACAGAATAACAGCATAACACGAACGAACTTTTTATATTTCAGATTCTCAGATTCAAACATTGATTTTTCATTACTTACTGATCCAAAGGGAGTTAAACGTTTTAAATCGAAATTCTAATTTTTGTCTTCTGCATATGTCTTTTACCTCGCAATATTACAAGAAAAATAAAACTTTTCCGATAAAATCTCCATAATGTGTATGTGGTTCAACAAACAAGCATCTCATGCCAGTTTTGCCAAAATATCATGGGTTATTTGTCATGTTCTTATATCGCCTATGGTTTTTTTTGGGTTTTTTTTTTTAATAAAATATTGAATTTTTACATATACCATTAAAGTTACACATAAAGATACCAAATTTAACAATTATTCCACCAAAAAATTCCATAAACAATGCATCAAATTTGGGGGTTGAACATGGCACAGTTACACTACGAATAACTTCTGAAATTTTTAGTTATCAACGCCCTGTAATACACAACTGTAAGAAACATAATATAACAAACAGTAATGATATTTTGGCAAAACTGGCGCGAGACACTTGTGATCAATAGGTCCTTGGTATAATTCTCCCCTATAAATGCTGTTAAAAGAAATGGCACCACTTTTGAAGGTATTGTCCCCATTCCTACAGTACCGAATTCACATTTGCTTGCGCCCCATATGGGCCTATTGACAATAATCAAACTTTTTTTTCTTAAAATGAATGTATTAGTTATCTGTGGCACAAGTGTATAAAGTAGGTGATTTTGATTTGAGTGTGATTTCTACATAACTCGCCTTCGACTCCTGTTGCAAATCACGCGAGTATCAACCACCTACTATATACACGTGTGTCACACACTATTTTTTGTAACAACCCCTCTCCTAAAAAACAAAAAGATTTAGATAAATGAATATTTTAGCAATTGGCAAACATAAGTGCAAACTATCACCAGTTGGTATGGCATAAGCAGTGTTGGGCGATTCTCAGAAACAACATTTTCTGGTAGGAATTCTCACTAATTTTTGAGGAATGGGAATTCAATTGAGAATTCTTGGTGAAAATGGATACAATACCCTCATACTTCATATTTTGACTGCCTCGCTGTTGATTTCCTTACAGTCGAACTTGAGTAAATTAGAGAACAAAAATTATTTCCACCTCTCATTTAAGCTATGATTTAATGATATTTTGGCACCAATGCATTGCAAAAGAAAACATTAGGATACCGATGCAATGTATTTTGTGCCTTGATACTTGTGCTAATCAGCCAATTTTTGTCAAATTTCAACTAGTATGGGCGTTAGCAGAATGAGCGAGGGGTCATCAGTTTGTATTCTCAGAGCAGAGAAATTTTTTTGGAAAAAAAGTGAATAAATAAATAAATAAATATACATATAATTAAGGAAAATGATTTTAAGGACTAGCTTGTATAAAGTAAAACATGCGCCCAAGAAGTAAAGACTTTATACATCTAAAATCGCCTGCTTTATGTATAGTCAGCGTGTAAGGTACATATAAAAATGAAGTTTATCAAGTGTTGCAAAAATATAATTATTAATTCAGAAACCACAAAAAACACAAATTTCATAGATTAAAATGAGACTGAAAATTTTACAGTTCTGTAGGAGTGCGGATATTTTGTCTTGAAAGTTGTGCCACTTTTCATTTCGCATACGTCCTCTGTTATATTTAATTCTCTGTGGTTTCTGTTGACTTTTTTCTCTGTTAATGAAACTTCCTTGGGTGTGTGTGACACTAATACAAAGTAGCAAACATCACTCTCGTAATAAAATGCATTTTGCGTTTGTATCACAAAATAATATTATTGGATTTCGTCTTCCTAGGGAAGGATCAGGGAAATTGAAAAAACATGTTGTCACTTTGTTGGAGCGCCCCCGCCCCCAATTCTTGGAGAACGAACAGAATGGTGTGTGGGTGGATAAATTTTATTACTTCCTCTAGAGTCCGATTCCACCATATATCAGGCTTAAGACTTTTTGCATCGATTAATTTCATTTCAAAGGCCAAAATGGCTGTCATCAACGCTCATTATTCTTTTTAAGCAGGTTTTCGCGAAAATCAACTCGTTAATTTTTTAAAAATATTGTTTATTTCAATCGATGGGGTGGGGGAGAATAAACGTATGTCTGGAATGGAATAATAAAAGGAGATATTGTCCCCACCGTCCCTTGATGAAGCTGACAAAGTGTTATGACGAATGTTGGCGGAAAGAGGGGAATGGTCTTCTCATCATTAATTTTTTACGAGTCGGCATTTTTGAGAAAGTAACGAGTTTTTCGTTTCTTTAATAAATACCTAGATTTTTCGCGCGACCACCGTGCAGGTTCTTACTTACGCGCTCGAAATTATCGTCGCGTACCTATTAATTATTGGCATTTGATTGCAGCATTAAGACGATTACGAGCTTCTAATCAAATCGAAGAGGACGTCGAAGAAATGCGGGCCGAAGAACGTGCTTCACGCGCTGAGACGGCCGTTTCTATGTTAGAATTAATGTGTTCACCAACCCTAAGGTATCCTTTAATGATAGGCGTCGTGATGCAACTTTCTCAACAATTATCCGGTATAAATGCTGTAAGTACCTACGTTTCTTTTTCGTTTTTGGCGTACCTAATTAACGAAAGTGCGGCCATACGGAGTGTCGGTGGGCGGTCCCGCTTCGACGTTCAAAGGCTCTGCCCTGTGGGTGCCGAGTCGAACAGAAATTCGAACGGCATTTTTTAATGTGCGATCCGTACGTGAAATTCGCAGGTTTTTTACTATTCGACCGGTCTGTTTCATCGCGCTGGTTTGGGCGAAGAAACCGCCAAATTTATGACCATCGGAATTGGACTGATAATGGTTCTGATGACCCTAATTACCATACCGTTGATGGACCGAATGGGCAGACGAACGTTGCATCTGTACGGCCTGGGTGGAATGTTCATTTTTTCAATATTTATTACGATATCGTTTCTAGCCAAAGTAAGTATCGGCGCCGAACCGGCTCTGGTTCGCACATTTTGGTTGTATGGAGGTACTTATGGATACCTACTGGCTGCTACGCAAACGTTAGTTCGCTTCTTTCGAGAGCATTTAAAATTCAAATCGAAACGATTTATCACCCGAGGTTTCAGCCTTGGTCTTTTTACCCAATTGGGGTATTAAAATTGACCTCATGGAGGGTTTAGGGGTGTGGGTGGTGAAAATTTTCCCTTTGACGATAAAATAAAACTAATGACACCATTTTCGCATTTTGACTTAATTTTTTTTAATTTATAATTATATATACCTAATAATTATGTAGGCTGCGTATCTCCTAAATTTCTGGTTTACGGTTTTGAGAAATTAGTGAAAGGGATAAAGTTGATATTTTCACGATGAAAGTATTCCTGAAATAGGACCAGATCTGAAAGAAGTTTGTTTCTTATTGGTTGAGTGGTTTCCGAGAAAACTGGAAAACCAACAACTCCTGGAAAAGTAGTTTTTCTAAGATTTTGAAGAAACTATTAAAGGAATTGGACTTAAATTTTCACGATAGATTTTCCTCATGTTAGTGCAAATCTGATTGAAGTTTGGTGTCTATTCGTTCCATAGTTGCCTAGAAAACTGAAAAAGAATTTTGGTTTATGATTTTGAAAAAATTACCAAAGGGATAGGGCTGAAATATTTACGACACGTAGTTTTTGTATAGGACCGAGTATGAAAGAAGTTTAATGCTAATTGATCTGATAATTTCCGAAAAAACTGGAGAACAAATAATTGCTAGAAAAGTGGTTTTTCTAAGATTTTGAGGAAATTACAAGGTGGATTAGATAGAAATTTTCACGTTGGTTTCTCATTACATATATGAAAGTCTGATATAGATCTGGGAATATTCGTTTAGAAGTTTCCTATAAAATCGGAAAGGAATTTTGGTTCACGGTTTTGAGAAAACTACAGAAAGGGATCTGGCTGAAATTTTCGAGATAGATTTTCATTATGAGAGTGTAAGTTTGGTAGAAGTTTGGTACCGATTGGATCAGCAGTTTTCGTGAAAAATGAAAAATTTCTGGAGAAACGCACGTCGATTGTATTGGTTGAAGTATTTTTTTCTTATATACGGCGCAATGGGTTACAAACGTCTTTTCTGCATTTCATTAATTTATATTTTTTTGTTATTTTGATATTGTCAACGAACATTGGCTAACTGTGTTTTCCAGCCAAGTATCATTACGCGAGTGTTTTTTACCCAGTTTGCTTGCAAATGGGGTATTAAAATTGACCTCACAAAAGGGTTAGGGATGGAGATGATGAAAATTATCCGTTTCATGAGAAAAGAAAACGATTGGTACCATTTTCCCATTTCGACTCAATTTTTTAATGTATATGTATGTACCTATAAATGTATATACATATATAGGTATATACTCGTATGCATGTGAGCTTAACTCAGTATTAAATTTGGCAATACAGACAAAATGTAAAGCTGCGAGTGCAAAAAGGTAGTTTGTAGACTATTAGTCCACTGGCTCGCTAGGTGACTGACCAATGTGTAATACACTTGTTCGTCTTCGATCACCCGTCGTCACATTTGCGATAGATTTTAATTATATTGCTGCAAATTCGACAGAAGTTTGGTGCCTATTAGTTCAGTAGTTTTTGAGAAAAATAAAAAACAAAATTGTTAGAATAAATTTTGTATTCACAATTTTGAGAAAACTACCAAACAGATGAGGCTGAAATTTGTACAAAAGATAGTTATCATATGGAAAAAAGTGTAAAATAATTTTGGTGCTCATCAGTTTGGTGGTTCTTGAGAAAATGGGAAAGCTAAAAATTCCAGAAAAAGTCATTTTTCAAGGATTTTTAAAAAATTACGAGAGTAATGGAATTGAAACTTTCACGATAATTTTTTTTACTTTAAACTATAAATGAAATATCGATATATCGATGCTTGTCTGATACTGATAATTATTAATACAAATATTGATTACTAGCGATATCTTTCTACAATTTTTTCAAGTTTTTGGAATTTTTTTTTTAATAGGGATGAAAATTGGCAAACTGGGTTTTCCAGCAAAGTAATATTGCACTAGAGGTTTTTTTTGTGTTTAATTTTGATTTTTTTTTCTTTTTGAACTATACATGAGAAAGATTCAAAATTCCGCTTTTTGTGATATTGGATGCTCTTAAACCGATGGAGGTGATAAATAGAAATTTTTGAAACTTGACTCTACCGATCTAATGAGTTCTAAATTGTTTAGTTTTTATAAATAGGTATAGCTATACTACTTTCTGCAATATTTTCATTCGTATAGAAAAATATAACACCTAGTAGATATACTGAATACAGTATAATAGCAGCCTTGTTACGAGCTATCGCATGCATAATTATTGAATATAAAATTTTTCATTTAATTTTTACGTTAAAAATTGCGACTAATTCAGTAGGTAGGTAGGTACCTACCTATGTAGTATCTCCAACAACCTTAGATTCTAATTTACAAGTTTTTTAATTTTTATTTGCGAATTATATTTATTTTGGTTCTCTTCAATTATTTTGAGTTGGCTTCGTCTATGATTTTGATTTATCCGAATGAAGTCTTCCTTAACCAAGTAGGATAATACTCGTAATGGTGAACCGTATTTTATGAACTCGTGTTTTTCTGTTACCTATATGATTACTCGACTCGAATTCGTGTGCGGAAATACTATACTTGGCCACCAATTTATCGTTGTTTACTTCTGTACTGTTTGTCTGTATAACTTGAAATTTATTTCTAATTGTACGATTATAGACGTCTCATTTATGCAATTTTGTATCCCTATTATTCTACCCTCAACGACAGATAAAGATGAAAACGTCTATTAAAACTTGGAAATTGAATTATAATGTGCCAGTTGTTTTGCCAAAATTAATTGATAATTCTAATTTACGGTAGGTGTATACATAATTTAACTATTTTTTTTATCTTTTTTTTTTTTACTATTCGTTGTAGGTCAGAGGCTATGTTTTATAGTTTGTCTAAAATATTGAAAGGTTCGAAATTTTCCATAATTTTATTTTATTTTATTTTTTTTTATATGCTTTGTTGATATTTATGACTAGAGTGCGAATTTTTCGGAATTATTTCAAGGTTAAAATTCGATATTGAACACTATTTTCGGCATTATTCGGCAAAATAAAAAAACCTTTACACAATGAAAAAATGAAAATAGCATAAAAAAACTTCAAGTTTCAATTTTGTCTTAAATTCTCCAATTTTCTATGTGAAAATGATGTATTGTTTAACGATAAATTCAATGAGCTCATTCCCAGAGCTTTAGATATCTGTCATTCGTTAACAGGATAAATAACTAGCGTCAATTCATCTCCCTGTAATTTGAGTTTTTTTCTCCTATAGACAATGAAAATAGCACCTAAAAACTTCAGGTTTCAATTTTCTTTTTAATTCTACAGTTTTTCTTTGAAAATAAGCGTTTTTTGGAATTTCGTCAATTTTGGCATTTATTCCATTTTCGGCACTTTTCAGTGAAATAAATTTTTTTTCCCATTCCCCCAATCTATGAAACGAACTTCAGTTTGATTTCCAAGTTCTTGCCCTTTAAGGAAATTATTCGACAAATGCCAGAGAATCCGTGCCGTATTTATGACTTTTGATAATATTTTTTAAAAATTTTCTCCAATTATTATTACATTTAGTTCAGTTGAATGGTTTGTTAGAAAGAATGCCAAAATTCACTCGCATCGTTATCCGAGTTATGGTCACCTTATTTTCATCATTACTTATTCTGTTTTTCAACCCTACAGAAATGATTCGAGAAAAGATTTTAATTTAGAGGTATTACGACGACTGTTTTCTGATTCTTTAATTTTACTCGAGAATGAGGGAATATGGTTGTACTATTTTTTCAGCCTTATAGCATTCGAATCACTCTTAAACTTATATAAATTGAATATACTATTATAACTAAAAATATTAATAATAAAATTTTAAATAACATCAAAACTATTAAAATTAAAAAACTAAAGTCTAAATTAATAATAATTCTATTTAAAGGTAAAATTAATAATAATATAAATATATTTAATATTATAAATATTGGAACTAAAAAAAAAATTAATATATTATAATTAAATAAATTTAATATAAATTTACTTAATAATTTTAATAAATCTTTTTAATCGACTATTCTGTTCCATGTTGTCGTCTTTATCCTCCTCACGCATGAATTCGAATTCGAAATATTTTAATGAACCAGTTATCATTGTTGTATTTTCAACTTTTATTTTATTGTTTTGGTTTACCATTCCTATCCGAAAAGTTAAGGAAGTGAACGCATCACTACGTTTAATAGGAGTTCTTCGGTTATGTGCAGGAAATGGTCGACTGGATGTCGTATCTGTCGGTGGTCTCCACGCTGGGTTATGTGGTATTTTTCGCCGTCGGTCCTGGTTCGATTCCGTGGATGATAACAGCCGAATTGTTCTCACAGGGGCCACGACCAGCAGCCATGTCCATTGCCGTACTTGTCAATTGGATGGCTAATTTCGTCATCGGTATCGGTTTTCCGACGATGAATGTAAGCAGATATTTCGAATTTTTCAGCTATTTATTCTCCAGTTTGGGCCGATTTATGTTGTAGAGAGCGTTACTTCTATGCTACCTATCCGTATTGTCCTCGGAGTAATTTCAATTTTTGAAGACATACTTTTGTGGTCAATTAATTAAAGACAATAATTATTATGTATGGTGAGACGAGCCTAACTCAGAATTTTTTCTTAATATATTTATTCGCTTTGTTTATCTGCTAAGGCTGTAAATGTATATCATTGACTATACATACTATCATAACCAGACTGACAAACCAATGTCAACATTTTTCCACCAGACTTAGATCTGAGAAATGGATCCTACCGACAGGTTTTGCTGCTATTATGGGATCCGAGTTTGAAAAAGAACAAAAACGTACATAAAAATATTACCATTCACCTTTTCACGTATGTGTGCAGTAAATAACCTTTTTTCAAATAGTTTCGATTTATATTATCTGCAGCAGCCAACTCTTTGTGTGTAGGTTTTTTATGATATCTAATAAATAAAAAAAAAGGACTACCTAGTTTGAAGAACAATTTGGAGAAATATTTGTGAAAACGAGAAGGTCCATACCACTAACTCATCATTGTGTTTTAAAAACGAACTGGATTTTCTGTGGCAAATTTTTCCATTATGTTCGTCAATCTTCATCAGTTTTTTGACTTCCCTGAAAAATGGTTCGCACAAATAATATCAGTTTTGATTTTTGATTCCAGGATCCTCATTTAATTCACCGATGACTCTTTACTTATTTCCTTATGTAAAATGCTGATTTTTACCTAAGTGAGGGCTGAATAAGTATTTGCAGTTTTTTTGAGTTGGTCGTGGTTTGAATTAAGTGTGGGGACCATTGATTTGTAAGCCATTGCTACTAATTCCTGGAGAAAAATGAAAATACTGAAAATATGACGGATTAAAATTAACTTACGTACTTACTGATATATCTATCTAAGGTGTTGAGGGAGGTTAAAGTGACTTTCCTGAATATAGATGTCAGGCCCATATTCACAAACGTCACTTTAACCTCCCTTCACTTGAACTTCACTTAAAAATGATTTTTGGCACAATTTTGTATTTAAGAGTGTGGTAACGTTTTATTTTTGCATTGGAACTCTCATAAGAGATACAATGTTCCCACATTTTTAAGTACGTAGTTGTGCAAAAAACTTTTTTTAAGTGAAATTTAAGTGAAGGGAGTTTAAGGTGACGTTTGTGAATATGGGCTTCAGTCTACAAAAACAGTTCTGACACTAACTGTTTGTCTAATGTGAGTGTGTTAAAAAAAAAAATCTCAAATCCAATTTACACAAGCCTTGTAATATTAAGTAATATTAAATTCGAAACCTTTTTTGATTTTCAAACGAATGGACCAATCACAAAACAGAATTTTAAGTAGTTTGCTGTGATTGGTTCGTTTACTTTTATCTTCCTGTTTTCAATATTCTATGTATTTTTGGAACAGCCTCACAGAACAGTTTGTTATACATAAATATTTTTAAACCTGGCTTGTTTTACTTTTTGCAGGCGGCTTTAGAAAATTACACGTTTCTTCCATTCAGCGTATTCTTAGCATTTTTCTGGATCTTCACGTACCAAAAAGTTCCAGAAACGAAAAATAAAACTTTCGAAGAAATTTCAGCCGAATTCCGACGTAGTGGAAGGTAAATTTCGTTGAAAGTCGTTTTGGATACCTACCATAGTGAACCTAATTTATATACTATGCCAAATTTTATCATTTATTTTTAGCCTATATAATTTTTTGGTATCATTTTGTTTTTGAATGTGTTGAATTATTTGTGCTTTTTTTGACTACACTATTATACTGCACTCTTTATCTCACAATCAGTTTGCTGTTCTAAAATAAAACTGAGCATAAAGGCAATAATTTATGAGATACTTAATCGCGTAAACAATTTATTATCGTAGGTATAATATATCTATTAAACATTTTAGTGAGCAAACCAAAACAATCCGAACTTTCCGACCCATTTAAATAATAAAATTTTCAATATTTAAACTTGAAAATTTTTTTGAGTTTAGGTTCATAGTTTTTTTTTTTTTAACAAACTTTAATTAGATGCATCCTACACTATACTACGAGCAATAATTATACGTATGCATGTATATTTGTATGTAAACGCTTTCTGGATACTGTGGCTGAAATGCAAAGGTTAGGAGATTTTGGGTGCGAGAAAATGATCTGGATAGGTCCTAAGTTTAACAAAATTCGTTGAGCAGAAATATGAGCATCTCAGTCAATTCATCAGCAATAAGGTAACAACTAACGATAAAAAATTCGCAACGGGTACAAAATGTTTCATATTGAATCTTAAACGATGGTTAATGATTTAACATCGGCTACCATCACTAAATTTTATTAATGAATTTCGAATTTGGCTGTTGAATTTCAAATATTATGATTTTTTACCTTTTAGTGTACAGCTAAACATTCTAGCAAAGCTCGGTGAACCAAATAGTGGTGGCAACCCCCATATTGCGAGTGTTGCAGTTGCAACTGGGAAAAATTTCCAATAAAATACTACATGAATAAATTCGTCGAAATAAGCACCAAACGTGAATTTGCTCTAAGAACCTAAATTATGTTTTTTTGTTTTATTTCAATTTTTTTTTTTTTTCTATATTTACTATTTAACATACTTTATAATTATATTTGTTTTTCTTATGTTCTATTAATCTGTTTTGCAAAAATATTTAACATAGGTACTCATTTTCATAACATTCATTTAGTTTTTAATACGTCTTTAATTTAATATTTTTTTTAAGTAGGTGTTTCAATTAGTTTATTCTAACTTTTTTCCCTTTTTTTTTCTATCGTCTGAAAAATTTTAACGTCTCACGTATGTGTACCACCCATACCCTTATTTATTGGAGAAAAAAATTTTGATTTTGAGAATTGAAACTAAAAATGTTTTGCAACACCCTAAAAAAATCTAGGTTGCCGCCACGTACCTACTTTTACTTGGACAAACGAAAAATATTTTTTATGTTTATTTTTAGTTTTGAAAAATTTAACCTGAAAAACAATTTAAAGTGATTGATTTTTTTATATATTTTAGAAGAATTAGGGCTAATTTTACAATAGTGGTTTAAACCTGGTTTAGCGGAAAAATAAAGTTTCTACAACCCATTGAACAAAGTTCAATCATACTGAACCACAGTTTAACTTTACCACCGGATTTCCGTGAGTGAACTGCTGGTTCAAATAGAGCCCTGTGTAGTTACAAGTACGGAAATACGCCATTTTGTATCCACAGTTTAATTCACATAACCTTATTAGAATTTCAGCTGTAACTGAAGAACCAATGATACGATTTAAACGAAATTTGTAAAGAATCTTTAAAAAGCATATGTTAATATTTCACCAAAATTTCAGTTTTCTACAAGTAGTAGTTCTCTTGCAATTGCATTCGACAACTTTGATTGTGTAGTTTGTTCTCTTAAAATTATATATGATTAAAGGTTTGTTTCTATGTCCTTTAGTCTGTTAGACGAAAGTAGATTTTAAGTGAAACAATGAAAAAGTTTCATAAAATTAATAAAACAATCTAAAACTATTGAAATTTATTAAATCTACATAAATATCAATCAATTCATTTATGAGCTGTAGCATATAAAATGGCGTATTGCCAGAATTTAGTTCGAGTTTCTCATTGGCTGGTTTATCATGAGATTTTTTCTACTAATGAACTGCAAATATATATGGTTGCTATACACTATACAATTATTAAATACCGTTAAAATATTATCATGTTATCAGTTATTTATTTATTTTATTTTACATGTCAATGTCATAAACTTAATTTCCACCTATGAAAAACAGAGGTGGTAACTATAACTGCTTGCTGTAACCTTAACCAATTATAACCTTAATGTTTGAAGTAAAAACCTTAACTGATATTAACCATAGCAAAACTTTTCAATAACCTTAATAGAACTTAACCAAAAATTAAAAAACTCATATCTGTAACCATAACTGACACTGAAATTTGATATTTTCATCCATTTTTGTTCTCTCTTTTCTTTTCTTTATTTTAATCAGAAAATAATTCAAATGTATGCTTCTGCATTATAGATAGTGTAACACTTCATGACTGTCAGGGCCGGATTTAGGGGGGTGCAAAGGGTACAACTGTACCGGGCTGCACATTTTTACCTTTTTTTTTTTTTTTTTTAACTGCATATTTAATTAAACTTATAAATTTTTATAGTAAAAACTCCTGATAAAAATCCATAAAAAATTTTTTTGATGATGGAATAGGTTGCTAAAATTAGAAAAATAAATGAGGGGGCGCAAAAATGTTATTGTAACAGGGTACTTGAGCTGTAAATCTAGCCCTGATGACTGTACACTGTATCTGTATTTGAAATATCCTGGTTTCCTAGTAAGGTAACATAGTTAATTGTTCAATTTTCGCATATGAGAAATTCAAATTGACGAAGTCACGAAGAAAAGAATTAAGATGAACTTCAGAGCACTCGACCTTGTTAATGTTAATTTTTGTCTATTGTTTTTAATCGTGACTGATTAATTGATATTATGATAAATTATAGAAGTTAAATGTTGAATAAAACTTGTAGGAGTTGGCAACTTAGGAAATCCAACATTTGAACCATTGACACCCATGTTTATCCATCCATAAAAGTCAACCTCTATGCCAGTTAAGCTATGGAGCTGTCTCTTATAAACTGATAAACGTTGAATACTTGTAGGCATAGCATAGTTGCCCTTGCCACACCCAACTTCCCCTCAGTGCAGAAGATACAAGTAGAAGGATACAACAAGCAATGTGGTGTGAGGTACAGAAGGAATATGGCCTTGGATCATTTAGTACTAAATACCCAGTAATCCCATCTCATCAATGTTAACAAAACATGTCATCATTCTACAGCACTAAAATGGACATCGGTTCTCTGAGCGTATGTAGTTTGTCTTTTTTCATCTGTTTTTGGTTTTGTGAATTTAAAACTATGTAAATACGTTGCTGTGAATCCAGTGAAATCAAGTGGAAACTCATATTCATTTCATGGCTTAAGGTGAATATTAGTGGTACAGATTTTTACGTTTACCTAGCTATTCAGAACTAAATGATCGAAGAACTTGGCAAACCTTATATGCTGCTACCTTTGACTACATAGTATTACGTATGCACGGCTCGAACAATGAATCATTAGACAACAAAAATTAAACAAACACCTTCAGTGACGGGGAAATGAAAAAATATGCAGGTAATTGTGTTATCACTCATTCTCAGACCACTAACACACATTCTCGAGCAATAATTAGCTAATTTTTGCATTTCCTGTACATCCAGTTCATAATATCTTTTTCCCATACCTCCGATGTTTTTATCCCATTTTTATACGCTTTTATTCTACTTACTCAATTTGTTGAAGTACACCGGATAACAAACTTCAGCGTTACTTTCACGTGTTGCGGCACACGCACACATATACACTTATATCCGTTTTTATCAATTGTTTTTTCAATTTTTGTTTATTTCTGTCTGGGAAAAAAAGTAAGAAATTTTATTTTCTCGTTCGCCGTTATTTTCTTCTTCAAATTATAAAAGCGTATTTTTTAAAAACTCGTTTTTAACCAAACTTATTATCTGTATGAGCAGTCCATACCTAGTACTATATAGTTAAAGGCTATTACTATGAACCACTGCTGTTGCAGCCGCCTCAGCTAGATGTGCATTAAAAGATGGGGGTGTTGCTCAACCAGGCAAGAGTACCGATGTATTCTAAGAAATAGTGCTCAAGCTAATTGAAGCATTTGTCCTTCTTACTTTTTTATTTATTTTTATCTATATGATCTCAAATTTAAAAAAAAAATTATTGTAGAAAAAATTCAAAAATACACAGTTTATCCACATTGTAATTTGTAAGCTAGACTATTAGCCTATTATAGTCTGATTCACACTTGGCTAGTTTTTATGCCACTAGCCCATTCTTTTGACAGTTAAAGTTACTTGCTGTTTTAACCTTTTAGTCAACTTCAGTTTGGCTGATTTTCATGTGAAATTCCAATGAGATTTTTGGAAGACCATCCGTCAAGTTGAAGTTAACTGTAATTGCTAAAAATAGCAAACTTACTTTAACTGTTAACAGAATAGTACCACAAATAGCTCGCTAGTAGCTACAAAACTAGCCAAGTGTGAATGAGGCTTTAATTATAAATATTTAACAATTCCAGATGAAGTATCGAAAAAAAAGTAAACCTTGACTGATAAAAACTGTAACCGATATTTTTAAACAGAAAAACTGTAATCATAATAGAACTAAATGTTGCAGCACTGATCAAAACAAAACTGACAAGCAAATTAAATTTTATTTCAATTGCCGCCTCTGATGAAAAGCTAATATTAAGTGAAATAAGAGTTGAGAAAAACATAGATTTACTTAAACCACTACTGATAAATAATTGTAAAACCATACCAACCTTAAACCATGCACCAAGGTTCAGTTGAACCAGAGTTTAAACCTCTATTGTAAAATTAGACCTTATAATCTCTTACATGAAAATCATTCTTCATTTTCTCTTCCAGCGTCTGTCTCACTTCAAAAGGCATGACCTTGTCTAATTTTAAGATCATATCCGATCTCACTGAAGTACCTACTGAAAGAATTACCTACCCATAGTATATTAAAATTCCCCGATCCTAAGACTAAAAATATATATGAGTTAACTTTTAACGACGAGAAAATGAATTCACCCTTATTTTGATTGTCTATTGACGGAATCGCACCCATTCATTGCGAAAAACCAAAAGTTCAAATTATTTTTTCGTTAATTTCCGGTTATTCTGAACTGCATTGTCTTCCATGGATGGATACTGAGACGTAACCATGTTATTATCTCTTATTTCAATTAATGCATGAAATAATAATAATAAGTGAGCAAAATTAACAAATTTGGCTTTAGACTTTGATTAGTCAAAAACCACTCGAAGCAAACTAAAATCAATTAGAGGGATATTTTTTTTTGTAAAAGAAGAAGTATTTATCACAATAAAATTAGATTTTTCTTGATTTTGTTAAGATTTTAAAAGTTTGATAAATTAAATATGACTTATGAGTCTCCATCAGAAATAGATTTTATCACAATAGGAATAAAATTAAGGGGTATGAGATTTTTGTTATCCTAAAAGTAACCAAAATTTAACCAATAAAGCTTCTCCCATTCAAAGATGACGATGTTCGTGCATGTAAGCCTTTGGATTAAGAGATTAAAAATATGAAAAAATTTTACTGTGCTCATAAAAAAAAAAAAAAAAAAAAAAAACTTTTTAGTTCAGAAAAAATAACCTAAGAATACAGCCTCCAGTACAACTACAGAATTCTTAATTTTTCAAAATCGTAGCTTTCGCAAATCGTTTACCCCAAATGATTCAAAAATTTAAATTCATTGTAATCACTCTTTCATTAAATGCATTTTTGATTCTCGATCTCAAGCCACTAATAATTGTACATAATCGTGAAATACTGAACATTAATTTATTTATACTAAAGACTGTGTAATTTGTATCTTACCCAGAATGGACTTCAAGATTCATGCATTTTCCATTTTAACATACCTACCTACATCAGCTTTTTTTTTTTTTTTATCTATTCCTAAATGTGTAATTCAAAATAAATTTGCTGAATATTTAAATAATTTACATTCAAGTTGTAAGCTACAACGACCATTCATACCAAACGAATATTGTTAAATCAACTTTTTGACTGCTTACAGGGATAGTTTTCGAGATACAACACCTTATGGGTAAGTTTTATAGTTTTTTTTTTTTGTTTTTTGTTAATTTTTTGTTTTTTGAATTCTTGAAGTTTATTTTTATTTTTTTCTGTATGTTTAGTTTAAGTACTTTTGTTCGTTTTCAGTATTGTAGTATTTCTGTAACTTTTGGTTTTGCTTATTTTGATTCGACTTTATTTTTTTTTTTACGAATTAAATATTTTGAACATAATGTTAAGAACGTTATTTTTGCAAACGAATTGCTTTAATACAGTGAAATTAGTCACTCGCTTATTTATTTATACTTATTTTATTTTTATTTTTGGCCTACTTTCGCTTCCATATTTATTATTCACCTATTATGTCATATTTTCCTCTTTTTGCACTTAAAATTATTGTATTTCATTTTCGTGCACACGCGTATTTGTCTCAACGTCTTCCAATACATCTTTCTCGTTTTTATTCTTTATGTCTTTCTTCTCTTTTTTTTTTTGGTTTTTAGTTTTTTTTGTTCGCATTTTCATAATTTCTCTCCCATTCAAACTTACTGTTCTATACACCTTCAAAATAAAATTAAGAAATAAATTTGTTTGGAATGAAAAGATTGAAAAAAAAAAAAAATCACTTTTCAACTACACAAACGAAAAGAAACACGTACCAAAACTGAAAACGTAACATATGGCTTATGCTGCAAATAATTTAGGCTCACGTTGACGCTGAAACATTTTAAATATTTTCAGTACGATAAACTTAAACGAAGGACTCAAGCAAAAATGAGTGGCCTTAACGTTTTGTCAACTCATTCACAGAAGAACTTCTGCCTTTAGACACCGTAGAGAAATCATTAACTTTATAAAACCATTATTCGGATTATTTTCCGATATATAATCATTCCTGTTATACTTTTTTTTCTCCTTTTAGTTTCCTAGGTTACCATTTTTCATAAATTTTATTATTTTATTCATTTTGAGGAGAAAAAAAAACGAGTATTTCTTCTTCTTTCTTTTTTTCTGTATTGGTTTAATTTTATTTCGATTTTTCCCTTTTTTTTTTTTTGTTTTCTCATTTCTCTCTTCTTTTTTTTTTATTGTATCTTTTCTATTTATGTAATAATTTTAATGACGTTATAATTATGTTTTAAATACGTCGTCTTCCATATCTTTTTTTCCTCTCTTACATTTGTGTGTACTTTTTTCTCTCTTTTTTGTTGAATATAATTTTTAATCTTTTTCCATTATTTCAAATTTTTACAACTTACTGGGAAAGTTAAACCGGGAAAATTTGCTCAGAATGTATGGAAGATAGAAAAACAAGATCAGTAGTACGACTCAAAAGGTTAACTTCGATCGTCGTGATTGTTACGACTTATGACTTATGGCGGTGATTAATTTAATTTGTTACTCTACTGAATTACCTATCTTATGTATAAAATCCACTTTGTCTGTAACGCTTATCACGTGATCAGTTTCACAGATATTATTGGCTATGTTTATATATTTCGATTTCAGTCTAACTCTGCATCTTTTTTTTCTTCATTATGCACCTAATTCATTGATAATTCGGACATACTTATGGTTTACGTAGGTCTGTGAATGAATTATTACTGCATAGCACCATTGGGTACTTCGACCATACACTAGATAGACTGGCCCTGTACAATGCTTCCCATTGAAGCAGTGATAAATACGGAATGTGACGTTACATTGTGGCAAGAAGTTGTTTTACCCAGGATATACTGTTGATATTTCCAGGTTTTTGAAGTTGATTTTAGCCAGGTTGGAGTTTTTTTTTTTTTTTTGAAAAATTGTACATATTCATTTCTTTTTTTTTTCTATTAAAAAATTTATTTCAGAAGAAAAAATGAACTTTTTTTGATTTTTTTTTCTTCAAAAAACCTTATGGGATTTAACATGCATTTGCCACATTGTGACGTCATTTATGTGTGCTTCAATTTCCATTGCCATAGCCAGTCTATCTAGTATATGGTCGAAGATTGGGTACTCTCTAGTCTTATACATAAAAGCCACTTTAGTAACGTTATTACGTGACCATAGTTACAGATATATTTGGCTACGCGTATATTCCAGTCCAACTCAAAATCATTTTTTTCTTCACAAAATCATATCAATGCACCTGATAATGGTAAATTGATGATTCCGACGTACTTATCTGTGTTTGTGTAAATTATTTCTGAGGAGCAGCATTGAGTACTCTTTAGTTTTCATATAAATACTTTGTGCTTATTTGTTGGGGGAAAAAAAATGTATGCTTTGAAACTTAGTTTACCACAGTTGCTAACCTTGGGAATGTATTACTATATTTAGGAATTTTTGGTGAATTTGGAAATTCTGGATATTTTTTAAAGCATATTTTGTTTTTTGAGTAATTTTTTTCATAGGTAGGTATTTATTAAAAAAAAATTTTAAAAAGTAGTGTCATTTTAGCAATTTCTGCACAAACAGGTTATTTTGAATTAGAAATTTTCTCATGTTTCTGAAATTTTTTTTTTTACTCGAGTCCCTATAATACAGGTATTCTTGTATCCTGACGTAATTTTTCTATATGTTTAATAATAACTGATATGTAAATTAATATGTTCATTCTCAATGGCAAAAAAGTGCTGCTCTTATAAGCTCTAAGTTCTCTAGAATTTATGTCAAGAGTGAGATCAGTTAAATCGAAGTATTTTAGAGAAAACTCTTTTCATATTTAGACGTCATTTTGTAAATAGAAGTAAGTTAAGACCTTTTTTTTAATAAAATTAATAATTTAGGAGATTGCTCTTTTTCATTTTTGCTGTTGTTGTTGTTATTGTAACTGTTCGTGTATTTTTGGAATCGATGAATTTTTGATTTCAAGATTTTTCTATTTCAATCTAGGGATTTCTTCTCAAATTGGTTGACAACCATAAGCAGTTGAGCTCCCCCTTTACCCTTCGATTGGATGATTCCAAGTTTTGTTTCAGACATGAGGAAGGACACTTTTTTTTCAATAACGCAGTCTTTTGAATGTCTTAGCTAATTGCCAGTATTTCAGAAGAAAATAGACATATACGGCTCCGGCTTGTTCGAAGTTTGACTTATCGATAGTAATTTGTCCCTAAAATGAAACTTCTTCGATGCAGAGTTATAAAAGAAGTCAAAATATTTTTAATACTGGTAATCAGAAATAATGATGTACAAATCACAGACCAAAATATTGGTGAAACTGAATTAAGTGCATTGAACGTTACAAACTTCGTGTGTGAATATATATTAGAGTGATATTCTTCTAATTTAAAATTAACTTCACCTTTGCCAATATAGTAGCGCTTTTCAGTAAGCGAGTACTTTTTATGACACGATGTAGACACATCTACGTATGCAAGATTAACCATGTTATCACACACCATGGGAAATTAACATTATGGTGGGTAATAAAAATAATAAGTCGGGTAAATGTTGTATGATTCGTTATTTACCATACATTGCACCAAAATTCTAAAGTAAAATATACAAATAATACAACAAAATACACAATTAAGGAATCAAGATAATGTAATAATTATCAAGTAAAATGAACATTCTCTAATATATTATTCAAAATGACCATCAGTAACTATTTGACATAATACCAATGGCAATCAGGAAACTCAACAGCTTGAACATGTTCTAACTGAGCATCTGTAATTTTGTGCCAGCAATCATTTATCGCATTGCCGAGTCACTTTCAACGGAATATGGTCCACATTTGTAAATCACAGACATGTAACTCCCACAAAAAAACATCCAACCTATTGAAATCAAGTGCCAAATTTACCCACGGTTAGTTAGAAAGTGTTTAAGCTGAGTTTCCCAATTGCCTATGGTGTTGAATCATGGCTACTGCCTGTCATTTGGAACTATTTATTTGAAAATCTTCATTTTACCTATCGATTACATCATTTGATTCTTTACTTACGTATTTTATCATTTATTTGCATATTTTATTTTTAAATTTTGGTTTAATGTAAATGAAGAATCATACGACGATTACCTTTGCTTATTCATTGTATCACGCCCTGCAATGTTAATTTCCTATGGTGCATGATTTCCACATAAGCTAAATATATATAATGGCTCCATCGCCCTTTGGCTTATGCCAGTCTTGGATTTTTTCTGGCATACCTATAAGTAATACTGTAGAATTCTTTGTTTCGGAGGGAGCCGAAGCAACGAACACTTTTTTTTTCGTGTCTGTGTGTGGCTCTGTGGGTACTGGAGCATGCGCATCGAATATGAAGGAATAACTTTATTGGCAAGGGTGAACTAAGAAAAATGCCACGCCGTGATATCATTGTTACTCGAAGCTTACAACCAAATATAGCGACTCATTTGAATTGATGACGATCTGTGCAGTCGACTAAAATTGAGCTACTATTTTCTGACAAAACATCAGTATAGCAGCCATTTGATCCTCTAAGAAACCAGTTTTGATTGAAATTTTCAAGGATTAAGACTCGAGTCACCGGTATTTTTTCAGTCTCTGTCCTATCAATATCGAAATTTAATCACGTTGCGGACGAAGAATGTTTTTTGAAATTTAATTTTACGATTTTTAGCTCATTGATGAAAATATTGTAAAATAAATGTAAAAATTAACGAACACTGAAATCTTCAAATTACTTACAGGGCCCGTATCATAATCTGGTTAACCTTTTGTAGATAAAACTGATCTCGAATGTCTCAATTATTGTTTCTTATTAGATTCGAGAATTTGTTTTTCCACGGATTTTGAAGCAATATAAAGTACGTTTGGTGTGTTTGTGTGCGAGTGTATATAATAGGATGCGATATTATCACCCATAATGTGATTAAAGGTTCTCATTGAGCCCTCCCCTTATGTCATTCCCCAACTAAAAATTTTTTATTTATATTGTATTGAAATCGTATCTTTTTGTTGTACTACTTGCATACCTGCATGAGTAGTGATAGTGATGGATTTGGCTTTTAAAGTTGTGTACGTATGTTTTAGTTTATGAAGAAAAAATAAATTTAAATAAATAATAAAAAAACAAGTGTTACCTAATTACCAAGTTGATTTCATGAAAGTTTCATTCACTCACGTCTTCATTCATCATATTGGTGTTTTGCTGTTGTTTTATTTTTCTTAATGTAGTCTCATTGTTTCGAGTTTTTTGTTTTTCGTTAGGTAGTTAAAGCGAGACAGAGATACTGGCAAGAGGTGAACAGAGAAATAAGTTTCAAATTATATGTTACAAAAATTTTCCAACATAGATATTAAGAAGTCTAAACTTTTGCGTTTCCGCTTCAAAGGGTGGCGATTTGTTTTGTTTTTCTTTTTTCTCACAGAAAAATAAAACGTTTTGGAGAAATTTTAATTGCCACGGTGATTCACTTGATACATTTTTGTGAAAATTAATTTTAAAAACTAAATAACCAATATAGATCAAAATTTTCCGAAAATATTGTATTTATAGTACTTACCGTCACAAGGAACAAATATTATTTTTATGAAATATCTTGACATAGTTGGATATCTAGTCGGTTGAAAAAAAATTGTTTATTCCGCACGAGATATTAGTTGTCCGTGATTCTCTGGAGAAAAAAATGATGTTAACGAATAGGTATGTTTGACCGTCAGAAAGGATAGATAAATTTTCGGAATGCCCTTAATCGAAACAACCAAATTTGGTAGTAACACAATTCCATTAATTTCTTTTCTTCTTTTTTTTTTTGAAAAACTGGCAATTTGTTTTACAATAATTATAAATTGAGTTATGTTTTGATGAAAACGGTCGCAAGTTAAATGTTATTCTTGGTATTCTGAAGGAACAACTGACAAAGCAAATAGGTACTGTGTGTCTCCGAACAATGGTAATTGAGGCCATTTATTTTCCACCAAGCTGAATAGGTCTATTTGTGTGAACAATAAACCACTAAATTATGTGTACGGTTAATGTCAAACATGATAAATTCCTTTACTTCCTATTTTTCAAGAGTCTAGTATTATGCAATATTAGCGGAGTCGACCAAATAAATAATTAGTAACCATGAAGATGACCCAAAGTAGTAATTTGAAAAATTTTACCTACTAAAAATATTTAATGCCAATCATTGAGTAGCTGTAAAATCATTTAGAAACCACCAAGAATTTTCAGTTTTAAAAAAATGAGGCCAAGTGCGCTAACCTCCCATAAAATCAAAAATTCTTAATAGTCTACCACAAAAAAAAAAAAAAATTATATTATTTTACTTTTTGTTTGAAATGCTTTATCAAATTTTCTATTAAGGAGAAAATTAAGTGCATCTTTATTAATTTGGCATTAATTTTCATCAACTATAAATTATATGAAGTTTTCAATATTGTTTTGGCATTAGTTGATTAATATACAAGGTATTCCAGTTTCTCTTCTCATTCCGCAAAGGTATGATAGACCTCGTTTGGACGAAAAAAAAAAAGTCTCTTCACATATGCTCTTGCTTCAAAATTGAGCGAGTTATAGGCCAGTGAAAAAATATGAAAGGTAAATTTCAGAGAAATTAAAAAAAAATTCTCAGGTTTTACACTTTGCAAGAACAAGCGGGTAGAGTAGGGCATTAATAATAAATTAAAATTAAAATAAATAAAGTTGTTAATTTTTTCTTTATCTTTCAGTTTTGTATTTACTCCATAAACTAAACTTATATTGACCATTTAGACAACACACTCCCATAAAATCAATGTAATAAAATTGGCAACAGCTTATAGTTCACTAAGTAAGCGCAAGGGTCTTTTACGATTCAAAGTGAAGCAAATTTCTGTGGGATGAAATTTTCCAAATGACTTTTGAGACAACTTCTTATCAGAGTGTGTCCACTTGTCTAATCGTTTATATAACTATACCATAAACAACGAAACAACGTTACCACCTCCACTTTATTTTTCATGACCATTTTCTCACTTCACTATTTTGACCGTTATCAATCCCTTCTCTTAACCTTCAAACATTAAATATTGGTAAAAATCGGTTGGCGGACACTTTTTTACAAACTCTAGAAACATTTTCAGTGCTAAACAAACCAAAGTCCGGCCGATTCACCTTAATCGGATCAAAATTGCCTTCAATTGTCTGAGAAAGACAAGAAAAGTATGTGTGTAAGACAAATTGCATAGCACACTCATACTTATTTTATGTCGGGGAAGATCGATTGTAGTTTTGACTGATCAAGTTGAATAAACAGGACTTCAAAAGTTCTTTTTTTTTTAGATTTTTTTAAATTTGCTCTTTCATATTTTTTCATTGGCTTATCACTCGGGCAATTTTGAAGAAAGAACATAATATGCAAGGCCAATTTTTTTTTGTCAAAATAAGTTCTACCATACCCTCGGGGGATAGGAAGAGAAACTAGGACACCCTGTATAGGCCCACAACAGATACACGTATAGTCGTATACCAAATCAATAGATCAACATGACAATGTGAATTTTTAGGTTTTAGTTTTCGTGACCTGTCCTATTTCAAATTCAAGATTTTCGGTGGTTTCTATTTTAATTTTACCGTCCCAGTGGTTGGTAGCTGCTGCATATTTTTTTCATAATATTTTTCAAATTACCTCGTCCTGCGTATTTACCAGTGGTTTAAAGATTGTAATGACGAAGAAATTATTGCAGGAAAATTTTGGTACAACAATTTTTAGTGTTTTCATCTAAATATCCTATCTCTCAAAGATTTTCAAATAAAAATTCCTCTAAAATATTTCGATCACGTACAATGAAGTGAATGTATGTTATATCAAATTTCAATATCAGATTTTTTAAATGTGACCTAACGATGGAGTAGTGCGAAATGTGATAGTGTGCAGTGAGAATAGAAAAAATAAATAAAAAAACAAAGAAAACACCAAGAACTTCTTTTAAAATTAAGAAAATTTCGTTCATTCGAATGACACGAATTATGTACTTTGTACCATAATTGTATGTTCATATAGCAAGAAGAAAAAAGAGATAAAAGATCCGGCGCAGGATGGATCCGAGTATTGTGACTGTGGTAATCCATCCCTGTTCGCTCATTGGTTACCAATGGAATCTATAATTTAACTTACCTAAATATTTAAAAATGTAAACTTTTTTTAATATATATATATATATTTTTTTTTACAATTTAGTCTGATTTGTGGGTTTATGTCTTTGTTTTTCTATATTCTACAACGTAGAAATTTATGTAATTTTTTTTTACCATATTTATGTCGTGTTATTTTCGAACGTTTCAAAATATTTTAAACTTTTTTTTATGTATAATTAATAATTTATTAACTCAGGTTACCAGTGTGAAAATAGAATAAGAGTTATTGTACAAGCTCCAAAAAAAGTCAAAAACCGCACTGTAGGTCAGGATTTTTTTATTATAATTTTTTTTTAATCTCTGAAAAACATAAGCATAGGAAATTTGAAATTTTTCTGAAATAAAAAGTAAATATCAGGTTTTTTTTTTTTTTTGGAAACCTGCCGCAAATGGTGATTTTTTTACCATTTTTTTATACCTTCCATTCTCCTTGAGGAGGAAACCCTCGAAATTCACTCTTTGCAGGGCTAACTCCTGGAAAAAATTAAACTATAAACGATCACAATCCGATAACAAGCACATTAAGGATTCTATATGAGAGGGGGAGGAGTTTTGCTCCCTTCAACCAAACGTAGATATTTATGGTTAAATTATCATTTTTCACGAAGGCGGGGTGGTTATAAGTTCGTTGTTAAATTCTTACCTTTTTAAGGGGAGTTTCAGCACTCTCACCTGCAATGGAAATTTTACGAAAATTGAGGGTACGATGAAAATAAGGAGAAACAAATGAAAAAATGAAATAAAAACGACGAGAAGACGAGCCACCCTCCTTACAGTGAACCCCATTTCGAAGTAATTAAGCCTGTATATGTTCTATTGAAGTATTTGGTCTTAAAATAGGTAAGTACGTGAAAATAGTCTCAAACGAGAATCACATTAGAAATAAGTAAAGAAAATTTGGATTTTTCCACTCGATAAAACGAACGTCGAATGAATGACACTAATGAACCGAGAAAATTTCATTTTCCTCTTTATCCTTATCCCTTCTAGATACTCGTACCTTTTCGAGCATTTTTTCCATTTAATTATAAATTACCTATACACGTTTTTCACACGTGTAGAAACGATATGTCCGCAGCCTAGGTATTTGGAATTACAAACTCTGTTCTGGAAAATCGTTAATCGTCGTCGCACGAGTTAATTAGACTTTGTCGCCTTACTTTTCAGTGTAAAATTTCAAATTTCAAACCTTTTTTCATTTTCTTCTTTTTTTTTTTTTTCATTTTCCTTTTTTCATTTTCTTCGTTAAGATATACTTTCTCAGTTACTCGAGTTAATCATACGTCTGCACTTCGAAATAGAACCATCCCCACCCTTAGAGATCATTATCGCGTTACCTTTTCGTCACTTGAAACCATCAAGAAAACAATGTTCAACATGCTGCGAAAGCGTTCTAGATGACCGAACCTATGCCCGAATTATCGAATCAGCTATATATTTCTGTTTCTTTATTCGGTGGTAAAGCCAGCCTCCGTTTGGTTCAGAATAATACCCGTTGGTTGTTTCGAGTCTTCCTCCAATTTAACAATTTATTGATTTCATGTATGTTGCTCAAAAACTTAATTTATTCCACTAAAATTATTCGCTCATTTCTATACATCTGTTTTATTGATTCGTTATCATTTTGTTGTGTTTTTACCAATCATATTGTGTACCTATCTCACCATGGAGGACGTAATATTTTTTCAAATATATGGGAGCGGGGGGGAGGGTTTTTTTGTAGAGAATTTTTCAAGGAAGTCGAACAAAAATTTTATCAATCTTGTGACTCTTGAAAAATAAATTTTTACATAATAAAGAAAGGCTCCCGAACGAACATACGTGGGAATTTGGTAGAGGAGAGAGTAACTGCTCCTTGACACCCTATCCCATTTATGGAGGGGTAGACACTTGTGAGAAAAATTGCAAACACTGCCCAAAATTGCAGTTTTCAAGTGTTCCGCGAACTACTTCATTCAGCCTGCATTTCAGACTTTTTCTGAAGTTTTGATGTTCTTAATTTTATGCAATTTTATTCGTTTTCTGCCGCAATTGTTCGTAAGAAGACAATGAAACATCAGATTCAACAGTTTTATGATTTGCATTTTTTTTTTTTTTTTGTGTTTACCCTCTTGAGAAAAAACAACCGTCAATGTTACACGAAGTCCTATAAGTAATTCTCTGACATTTAGCCTTTTTCTTTTTCGCCCAAGATTTTGCTTCATATGCTGAATTTTTCTATATTTTTTGGAACTATTTGCAACAATACAAACGTTTCAACCTGAATGATTTGCCTAAAACCATACTTACCATTTACCCTTCGTTTTATTTGTTTGCTTCATAAGCGTGAAATAATTCGACATTATTCGGCGCTGCTTATTAATTTTTTTCAAACAAAAAACTAAGAATAAGCTCTACATATGAAACAGATATAAGACATGGTTTTTAACTGTCATTGATTTGACTGCAAAAATCGATACTTTTGACGTCGTTTATTTTTTTCGAAATGATTGAAGGCCTTAATAGAATACTGATTAACTTAAGCCAAACTGCTGTTTTTTTTTTTATGGGCATGCATTTTAGAAAGCGAGTGGTGACTCACTTTTATCGAAATGTAATCTTACATTTTTTTCTCTTTCAAGTCTTACTGCTTTATTTATTCTTTTATTTATTTATTTTTACAGTTGTCTACTTCCTATAATATTATGTCTTACTCGTAGATATCAAAATTTTCATTCCGCGCGTAGCCCCCACTATTCTTCAACATCTATAAAAGAGTAACGTTCTTAATGTTACAGAAAAACGAGGGTAAGCCGTTTCCTATTCAAAACACAAAACAGTGTAGGGCAGGAAATGGGAGAGTAATTGAAGCATAACCTCACCCTACTCCAAAAAAACATTATTTAAAAAGTGTGGAGACTAAAAATCATGATATATTGAACTTTTTTCTCTTTTTCATTCTTATCTTAAAGAATGAGCATAAAAAAAAAACAACCCTCATAAAATCTATACTCCCCAGCTCTCCATCGTTTGTGAAAACAACAATTTGTAAAAATTTTAATTCCATTTTTTGCTATTTTTAGGATGTAATAAAATTTGAAAAAAATCAACGATGATCTCAAAATTAAATTACTTCTAATATTTTTTGCCTTTTTTTTTTTTTTTTCATCCCCAAACCTTTCTTTATTCATAAGCCTACTTGTATTATTATTATTATTATTATTATTATTATTATTATTATTATTGTTATTATTATCATTATTATTATTATTATTATTATTATTATTATTATTATTATTATTATTATTATTATTATTATTATTATTATTATTATTATTATTATTTTGGTATTTTTCAAATGATTGAAACAAAATTTTTATTTTTATTTCGTCGGTATTTCTGTAAATTTTTTATTTCATTTCTATCAAAAAAATATACCTATAATAACCTTATCAAATTTAATTTTAACTGGACCAAAAATTAAATTTTTTGGAAAGAAATATGTGTAGGTATATTTAGTCTTTCTGATTTTGAAATTTGATTCCAAAATTCTCCAAGTGCTGATCTATATACCTATGATTTATTTTATTCGTAGGCCACGTCGTATTTTTACGTGTAAAACATTATTTGTTACTTGTTTTCAATTTAATAGTTCCCTTTTTTGTTACTATATTTAATAAACATGTTTATGTATATTTTATATATATATAATTTTGTTTTTTTTTGTAGTTTAACTTAACATGATAATTTTAAAAGTCGTTAAGTTGTTTGTGTGCTAAAAAAAGTGCCTCTTTCTGGGTATTCGTTCAACAATCCATATCATTTTTTTTATTTTATGTTTTTAATATGTAGGTACTTTCTATGTAGTGATTATGAAATTGTCGCATACTAATCCATGTTTTACTCTTGGTTGTAATAATTGTTCGATTTTTTTTTTCTTTACGAATCAAATGAAATCTGAAAACTACGAATTTTTAGTTTTTACATCCAAAAAAACTGTAGATGTTTTTAAAGGCTGAATTGAAACTAAAATTTTATTTGTGAGTTCATTCATATTTTCTGAAGTTTTTTAAATTTAATTTACTATTGCAAGCTGGTCCATGTCTACTCGAATCTGGAAAGTTTGTAATCATTCAATTATATAAATTATTATAGTTATAAATTTTTTAACAAGTTCGTAGTATAAAAATTCCAAGTCAGTCATTTCATTAATTAGGTACCTACCTACCAGTGGTTCTTTAGTATGAATTATTGAATTTAAGCCGGTCTCAAGATTTTTGTATTTATTGTTGGTGGTGAATTTGGTAAATAAATTCATTCAATAATATTTTTCAATCGATGATTCTATATAGTTTGAAAGAATATGAACGAGGTAAAGGCTACTCGATATTTTTCATTTCGTGTATTTTGAAAAGACTTTAGACAGGTATCTAATTGGTTTTAAAATATAAATATGTCTAATTTTATTTTATTTCACAATTTTTCAAGAAGGTACTTGCGACCAATAAAATTTAATTGAAAAATTTATTATTTCAGGCAAAAGTGAACACCTTCCACAGAGAACTGAAAAAGTTAGTTTAGTATTTTATAACCATTTACTGTTAATTCGTCATTTGTAGGAGATTAAGGGTAAATATTTCGAGAGAAATTACCACAAATAATTCTTCCAAGGGACAAAAAGTGACCCATACCCACCTGTCATGTTCGGTGCCTACGCCATTAGGCATATTTTATTTTCTTGGTTAATTATACTTTCAATATGCCCACGAACTTATTTCAACTAGTAATACTATTTTACGCAACTAATTTGCAAAATCACTTTACTATTGCAAATGAGCAAACGATATTTTTTGCAACAAATTCTCCAAAAGAAGGTTATTATTGTATTCGATCAATTTTTTGAAATCCTAATCGCTGACATATGGATGATTCAAGGGCGTAGTCAAGAGGGAAAAAAGGAGGCGATTACCCCCTGATGACATTATTTTTATGTTTTTTCTTTGCTTGTAACTTTTAACATTTGAATAAAATTTTGGCAGTAAATAAGCGATAGCAGGTTCCATAAACACTAAATTTGTCATATTTTCTAAATTTTCAAATGAACATTAAAAAAAACAAGTTCGTTAAATATTTTTTTCCTCCCCTTGAAGAAATCCTGGCTATGCCCCTAGGATAATTCTACCTACCCCATCAATAAAATTTCGAATAATTAGGTATTTAGATGTGTAGGAAGCAATGAAAAAATAAACCAAAAAGTAGTTGAGAAAATGATCATTTCCACACTATTAAACAATTGAAATTTTTTTTTCGGTCAAGAAAATATGAAGAAAAAAGTAGTTAAGAAAACATTAATTTCCACACTAGTGAAGAAACGAAATTTTTCTTTCTCTAGTTTCGAATCGATTTGGAAATCTCTCACTTAGCTAACCAAAATCGATTCAATAATATTACCTCTTTTTGGTGTATGAGTTGCGAAAACATAAATTTTTATATCGTACAATACGTAATGATAAAACACCTACTTACCTACGTTTGATTTTCACGGTTACAAAGAACTGGAAAAATTGTTAAAAATTTTGGTAAGGTTTGTGTTGATAATAAGAGAACAATCACTGTATTGTAAATATAGGTTAGCTTCGTATCCCGTGGTATCGTTAACTGATAGGTATACCAACACTGACGTCCTTAAAGAAAAAAACCATAGAATTGTATCGTTTTTTTCGAATAAAAATTACTTTTTAGTAAAGTAGAAGAATTTTACGGATGAAAATAATATGTTGATTCCCAAGAATCTCAAAGGCACCCTTCCCCACAGCTACCACACTGCAGAATATTGTTTTAAGAGTCTCTGAAATCTCTTTCTATCAAATCGAACAGAATGCTACTACTTTCTCGTTATTTCTTCGAAGAAAATACACTTACGTGAAATGAAGCAACGAAGGTGCTTATTAATTTTATTAGTCAATTTATATAATTTTTAGTAATTTTTTTCTTCTTTCTCAGTGATACATTTTAAGGAAAAAAAAAAAAAAAAAAAAAAAGGAAAGAAAAAAAAAGCCATCGACGATTGTATCGATTATCAATCGATTTTACAAATTTTACCTATAAGTATAATATAAATGTCTGTAATATCTTATTTATTGTTATTCTTAAAAATTATTAACTACAGTACTGTATAATATTATACGGTACCTACGTATTTTGTGTAAGTTGTTAGTCTGAATTGGACGGAAAATCGAAACGAATGACTTTTATAAAGTTAATGATAATACATATAGGTAGAGTTATACAAATTGAGACGATATTAAAATAAAAAAATTATATTTCAAATTTTCCATTAGTTTTTATGTACCTAATCATCATCCCACATCATTATTTGCGATTTTGTATTCATGCAAAATGGAGCAAAAAAAAAAAAGCTTTGGTAATTCGATGGCATTATTACTCTACCTTAATAGCGGTAGAAGTTATATACGTTACTGCAGTAGAAATATTCGAGCATTATTTTATTTATTTACCTATAATTATTACATTTTTTTTTTTACTTTTTTTTTTATTTCCCTTAGCTTAGAATATTGTTGAAAAGTTATTCGCCAACGTATAGGTCGACACTATACAAATTATGCTTCTTGTAGTTGCACGTCTGTGGCCCCAAAAAGAAGACTGAGGAAATAAAAAATGCTTTTAATTAGCGGACAGCTTGACGGCACACAATTGGCTGAATATATGTGTCAATGTTATCTTTGGTAAAAGTAGGATGAGTTATATTTGAGAAAAAAAAATTACACAACTTTGCCAATAATTTTAAGATGGACTCGGAGCGTAAAGTCTATGATAAGGAGAGTACTCTACTTCAAATTTTACTGGAAGTTTTTTCACCATTTTTTTTTTCCTTGGAACTTATTATTTTTTGAAATTTTAAGATTAGGTAGATACTATAATTGAATTCGAGCCTTCTTTAACCTTCAGACGATGTTCTTTTCGATTACATTTAATTAGCCATAAATACTTAAGAAATATTATTTTATAAATGTCGTTATTACTTAATGTTAAAAGGTGGAAATTGTTTTTTTTTTTTTTTTTTTTAATTTGTTATACAAAAATACAAAAAAAAAAAAAAAAAAGGAATTGACTAACTAGAATTTTTTTCATTAAGTTAATAATAAATATTTTGTTTATCTCGAGTGAAATGTTCGGGAGCTAGTAAGATCATGGTTGTGATAAAAGTTCACATTTTGTGAAAGTACCTTCTTTATGAATTGCTAGAAGGTATACATCAGTTACCGCTCGTAGCTCTTAAATTAAATATCAATAGACCATAATTGACACTGATAATTATTCTTGGCTCTAAAAAAATGGTTTAGCCCTAAAAATTTAGATAAAATGGTTGGTATGCAGCTATAGATAAATACGACCGGTAGTCTTGGAGTTATTATTTGTCATATTTTCTTATTGCAAAATATTTCCAAGATTTTTAAATAGGGAAATTTCAGTGAAGTTTTTTCCATTAATTGTGAAAAAGCTCCATTGGTATAAGCTGAAACAGGTTTGAAAAGTGGCTAATATCGATACATATCGATATTCTTCTTAAAACATCGATATTTCTTATACCGATATTTTTCCCAGGAATACTGATACGTTTTACTTATCCCTATTTTTCTCATGTTTTACCACCAAAATTTTTATGTTTCATTAAGATATTGAAATATTCCAACACAACTCTTCCAACATTTATAAGTTTTATTTCTATAGATCTTACAGATTTTATCATTTAACAATGATAGTCGAATTCTCATCGTATCAATAATTCATTGGTGGTAAATTAGGTATGGGAAAAATACCGATACATATCGATACATATCGATACGAAAAAATCTCGGTATTCCTCACCACTGCTTTATCGATACCTATCGAAGCACTAAAATCTTAGGTAGACTACTGATTTTTCGATTATAAATCCATTTAAAATGTTGAAATGGATTTGAAAGTGATTTATTTTAAAGTTCACTCCCAATGTTATTGGCAGTTTTTCATCTGACCTGCTGTAATTTTATTCATCTGTATGATCTTGAAATTGAAACAGCCAAAATGTATTGATTAATGCACATCAAAGCAAGCCAGATGGAAACAGGAATTTTCAATATATTAACCATTATTTTTAATGCAAATTATTCTCATGGGTGGAACGAAAGGGGCTTGACCCATTTCGTTGCTCGGCTTCCTGTCAGAATTTAATTATGACGAACAATATTCGTTAACACTGTTTCGAATACCAAAACTACAGGTAGGTACTCGATGATAACCTAAATATCCCATTACACTTTTTGTAAACAATATACAATTCACCCATCTACAACGTCACAATCAGTCAAATCCCGTCACCACTTTTAGCGACCTAAAAACACCTGTCCCTCAATATTATTGAAAATCAGCAAATCCCTATTGTAACAATCCTTACTTCACTTAGTCTATTCATCATATTCAGTCACATACACCATGTACTCTGAATGGGTATATATACCCTGGCAATAATACAATCGATGCTCAGTTTAGTTCATTATATTTTCTAAAGTATTACGTGTACGTACTTATCCCAATATTTGATTTTATGTGTTAAATTGTTTAAATTCATAGTACAGTGTTTGAAATAATAATTGTGTTTGATATTTTAGTCACATACAAAGTTAAGGTCTACAATAGTCTGTGGACAATTAAATTCAATATTTTAAATAATAAAGAAATATTTAAAGAATATTTCTTCATATGGTGTAACACTGAAAGTTGTTCTAAATTGGTACAATACAACTTCTTTTGGCCATTACAACTTCTTAAAGGGGGGGGGAATTTTCATTTGAAACTAACTGAACTTCGTCGTGTAGTTTTTCGTGCCTTTCTGATTAGATTTTATATTATTCTTCAATAACAAATTTTCCCTTTCGTAGTAGGTACTTAAAATAAAAATTATTCTTAACATTTTTCCATTAAAAGCAAAAGACTATAAATTTTAAGGGGTCGAATGACAATTTATCTCTGCAAAAGTAATGAAGGAATTGAGGAAGAGAGTTACTGTTTTAGCTATAAAAAATGGTCCTCTTGTATTTTTAATTGTTTTCCAAGTAAGTTTCCTTTCCTATAGTTGTCAAAAATTACCCGATAAGCTTATGCCAGAGGCATTTTAGAAATAGGACTTGCTCTTCTCGCAAATTTCGACTTTGTAATGATATTCAGGACATCCAAATACAGTCCGCTCCAAATGTTTTTGTGTTTTAATGACATAAGAAAAGAAAAATGGACAGTTTCACGAGATATTTACTTTGTCTCTCTCCTTAATTTATGAATTACCTACTGTTACATTTAAAGAGACATTCTCTATGAAAAAAGTATTTTTTTCTTTTAGAATTTTGAAAAAGATTTTATATTCTATTCGGTGGTGATGTTTTGTTCAAACACGTATCAAAATACCTACGAATGGAGTATAATTCGTGGAACTCCTGAAAGACGCTTCGTACATGAGATTTATATGTACAAGAAGTTGCATAGCACTTTTTGGTAGGAGTAATTTGAAACGCTATATATAGAGTGCAAAACTTCAGTGACAGGTACTAAGTTGTACTCGATAAGACGAATAAAAAATGTTATGCTAATATAAAGGTGGCTCGGGATTTAATTCTCTTGGATAGACGTGAATTGATCAGATCGAAGAATGGAGATGGCCTCATGTTGGATCACCTTGTCGAGGGGCCAGTGGCCAAGTTCAGGAGATGGTTGCTCCCCGACATTGGAAAACGTATTCTACATCTTTAATTTTAGACAAAACATGGATTTAAATAGACAAAATTGGGGGTCCAGGGGGCAAAGTCACCTTTATGAAGGAGGGAGTCCAGGAAAAAAGGGTTAAATTGATGGAGATCTTTGGTAAGGCAGGGGAGTAGTTCAGGAATAGAGCTCCCTAATTAAGCACCAAGCTGAAAATTTCAGCAACGTATTCAGCAGAAGAATTTATTGAGTTTATTCTTTGTTTTAAATGATGATGATGATAATAATAATAATAATAATAATAATAATAATTATAATTATAATGTAAATAATTAATTCTTTTCACATCGAGGACCATAATCGAGATAACTTTACAGTACTTGATACTTGAATATAATTTGATATTGATGTGGTTTAAATCTGGCGGCCAATCGTCTCCCTACGAGAATTTTTCAATTTGGTACAGGAGAAGGAGAACCAAACGGTCGAAAAGAAAAACATCCTTATTTTAATTTGGGAATGCATTTGACCCTCTGGTGTCGTGGTTAACTATCAAATCGCCATGAGCTAAATTCAACGAGTCACATGAGTCTTATAGCTGCTACCATAATCGTAGTTTAGGAATGGCTCTAGATTGATTCTTTTGATGACTTGTGAAGGGCAACGATGAATGTGTAGACATTTGTTGCATCTGAAATCACAACCACCACTTTTCAGTCTGTATAGAATCGGTCCAATAATATCGGATTCAAAATGAAATCTTCGTTTATAGTCTACCTAAGTAAGTATATTTTTTTCGTGAATTTTAAAAAACCAAAAATTTAATCGTATAAATGATTTAGAAATTTCTTCGTCGATGCAGTCTTCCAAGTATCTAATGAGGATACAAATAAATTCAACGAATATTTATTTTTTTCTGCAGGAGTATGTTAAACTGCGTTAATGCACTGGAACAGAGGATACCAGCTCCACCTCCACCAACAGAACGAGCGTCGTTAATGGTATCTGAAGAAAAACCAATTCCCGACACATGTAAGTTTAAAATGTTCTATTGCATATGTAGGTACCTATTACCTATGTGGTAACGCTGGTTCATTTATGGTTCCTTTTATGTGCCAATGCCTGTCGTCTTACATTCGTTAACTCCTTTTCTTTTTACGCTATCCAAAATATTCTGATCCTTTATTGCTTCAAATTATTCAACTGTGACTAAATTTTGAGAATTTTGAAACTAATTATGCGAATCTTTTACCTTCGGTAAATGAAAAAAAAAATTATTTAACATAAAACTGAAAAAATAATGTTATAATTAGGAACCAATTCGGCAAATGCAGCAAAATCGATGCAAAAAACTAACTGATTTCAAAAAATATGTCCCATTGTTCATTGTTTTATAGACCCACTACTCTCCAGAAAGAGACAAAAAAGCTAGGGTTCTGCTGTTTGACATTCAAAAGTATATTGTACTGATCGGACATTTTCAAATTTGTACCAATGTTAGAGGTCATTACGATGGTTTTACTGGCGAAAAAATTGTTGGTGTCCCTCAAGTATAATAATATTATAGAAAAACAATTTTTTTGCAAATTAAAACCATTTCTTTCTGTTGATTTACTTCAGTGGATTTCATCCAAAAAAATACTGTCGGTGACAGCTGGTTCACCCTAAAAAATGGTTAAAAGAAATTCAAAATCGAATGAGTGTGGGTACTGCGTATTTGGATTTTTTACCTTATAAACATAAAAATGTTGCCATTTCTATTTTTCCTTGTACAATATATCGTATTTATATTATTATAATTTGTTGGCTTTTCTTTTCTCGCATACAAATACTCATTCTGTCATTTCATGTTTATTTTTTTTATTCATATAAACTTTTCATAACAGTAATTTAAAAATGAAAAAAAGTTTTGTCAAGGGGATTCAAACCACACACCTCCAGTATGCCAAACATACATTTTTCCACCAACATACGTTGGCTGATGATGGAATACTGATAATAACAATTTATTAATACGTCTTTAGTCAATTCCTAATGACCAGACATGTGGTAACCATGAAAAGAAATATGTTATTACATTTACCGGTTAAGGAATCCAAATAGGCCTACCTTGTGGGTACCTGTGGCACCTTGTCCATATGATATGAAATATATATGTATGTCTGTCAAGTTCACCTCTTTTGGCTGGCAAATATGTAGGACGTCTATCTGATTCCCAGGTTGAAAGTTCTATATATGGTGACTCTCAACGTGTGCTGGACATGCACATACTGTAGCGATGTGTGGAGAAACTCATCACTCTCCTTCTTTCTGCAAGTCACTGATAGATAGCTCCCTGTATTTAGGAATTGTGCAAATACAGTTAGTATAATTTTGTGTGTCTAGGGTGTTGGTGGTATGCTGGTCCGTTGCAGGTCATTTTCCTAAATTCATTTTCCCAAATGGACAATTTGCCAAAAATTTTTTTCCTCAATCATATTCCAAATACCAATTTCCTGAAGGGTAATTATCTCAAATGGAAAATTTCCTAAAGAATCAAAATTATCATTAAAAATACGAGAATGACAACATTCACTGAACCAAACCTTCCACAATTCCTTAAGACGCAATTCTTTTTAAAAAAAAAATAAAAAAATAAGCTCTTGGTCCTTACTTTCCACAATATCTGAAGGGGCACAAGATAAATTCTACTACTTCGAAAAAATAGTCCACCTCACCTAACCTTCCACTAGGTATTTCATCTCCCAAGTTTTTGCATTTCCATTGTCGAGAAAAATTACAAAGAAAATAATTTTTAGGGTGTTGTCCATTTGAGAAATTAGCATTTAGTAAAATGGATTAAAAAAAAAAAAAAATAGTCAATTGTTCATTTAAGAAAATAGTCTTTCGGGAAAATTGATTTAGGAAAATGTCCGGGAATTGAGCTGTTCACATCCAACCTCCCACAGCATCTGACTATACATTATATACATATATATCATTTAACTCCTGTGAGTCTCCTTAGGGGAAGGAATGTGCGAAGAATGTGTGAAGACATACCACACCTTGTCCATATAAATATATTTGCAGGCCATAGCTGGCGGAGGACTGACTGTGCGGTTAAGTTCACAGCTTTTGGCTTGTCCATATGTAGGACACTCGTTCAAATCCCCGAGCTGACAAATAGAATTTTCAAAACAGTTTTTGTCAAAAACCTTCGACTTTTAGCTATCCATACTTAGCCAGGAGTACTTTTTGGATGAAAGTAATGTTTACAAAAACGAAAGATTGACTCCCCATGCTTATCCGGCTACGGCTTTTTCAACTGATTCATGCAGATGCCAACTGACTTGAATTTAAATTTTCAATTTGCTGAAAAAATTATTGAATATCTATTTATGTTTAATTATGCCAAGTATACTTTGGAAAATAAAACTTATTATTTTTCTGTACCAGTCTACCGACAATGAAGTATTGTAGAATATGGTAACAGAGTATTTTTCCAGTCTTTCGGTACACTTATCTTGGTACTTTTGAATAATTTAGGCATTTTTTATCTTCATCTATTATCCTTTTTCCACAACTCCAATTTAAAGGGAGGGAAAAGAACTTTTTTATTTATTTATTTAGGTATAACACTAATGAATGAGGCTACAATTCGTATTCAACTTTTCTCTCAATTTTGTGCAGCACTGAAAAATTTGGAAACACGTTTGTTACTAAATAAATATCATAGATCATCCAGTTATTATACAATGTACTCGTCGATATCACCCTGTGCTCCAATGTGAGTGATTTGAAATCGACAATTCAAAAAAAAAAATGATAATAATTACATATTCAAGAAAACCTAAACACGGTTGTTCACAAATTATAATTCGGCCTTCTGCATGATGCAACTGCCAAATTGATATTTAAAATTCCTCAGCTATTTCTACAGTACAGCCAAAATAATAATATCACTTTATGAAATGTAGCTTATGTGTCATATAAGACGTATAATAACTCGCTCAGAAATTTCCTGTAAAATGCACTTATATCGCTTTAATTTTCCTTCGAAGTTGACTATGTATTATACATAATATAATATGTTACTTCACCAATAATCGGTGGAAAAAACTCAAAGCCTCAATAAATTAACTTAAATAAATCACCTGGCACTTGAGATTCACACTTAGAAATGAGTATCACTTACTATACAGAGATATCCTTTTACACTTTCATATCAGATTGGTTAAATTATTTTCCGAACACGTGGAAAGTACCTATATACTTTCAATTTTTGTTTTTTCACCAAGTATACCTACTTAATTATATACATTTTCTGTGTTTTGTTATTAGGCGTACGGTATGTGTAAAATTTTGATTGGTCTTTTCACCCTTCAGGATCAACAAACTGGCGATATTGATTCCCTCTGTTTATCACTTGCTTGAAGTAAAATGATCAAATAATCGTTCCCACTTGTCAACTCCAACTGATCATCAACCATTAGTCTAGATTTGTTCTTAAGGGATTGAGAGGCAGTTACCCGAAATCCCCATTTACACGCCACTGCTCGCTTCCTTTGTTCATGGAACGAAAATGAGGTTAAGCTTATATTAATTTTGAGCTATTCATGTGATTCATCATATATTAATAGAGTCCAGGAAATGTAGTCAAGGTCACCTATTTGTCTAATTTATGCAGTGTGCAGAGATGCCAAGAACTTTAAAAGGTAGGTATATAGCAGAGTATATTATGTAGATGTCATTTTGGTATCGGTCTCATATTTTCACCGAATTAGGTCAGAAGATACCCACGGATATAAGAAATTCCCATACCAAGTTTGAGAACCCGTGATCTTCCCTAAGGGGAAATATAGGCCTTTTTATCAAATTATTAACAAAAATTTAGTTCTCCGACCCAAGTGAATGGAAATTCTAGATACAGAAATGAATTAACCATGTAGTCAGGTATTTGTGATATTATTTTGGTTTCCCTCCGTTTTTTCATTACAGGGTTGTAGCTTTTTAAAATATTTAAAATGGCGTCCTACTCTCACCTTTGAAATTAAACATTTGGAAAAACTATTAAAAAATTCAGAAAATTGATTTAGATTCTTGGAAAATTTTTTCAGATTTTTAGGAATGGTGCATCATATTGAAAATTAGGAAAAACACTGTTTTTTTCGCATTTTTCGCAGGTTAAAAATAAGAAAAAATTCAAAAACAAATTAGATTTAAGTGGCAGAGCCGTGCAGAAATCACAAATACCTTTTGAGGCTTTTGTGTACTAACTATTGTTCGTATAAATTTTTTTTTCCCTACTATCTATTTTTCATATTTTATAACATATTATTCATATTACTTACCAGTTTAGAATTATTATTTTTTTTGTGCCTTAAATACTCGTATGATGAAACAGATAGAATTTTATCATATGCAAAATTGATGTTAATTTTGTTCTCTATAATGCACTGAAAATGAGACAGGTATTCAGTAGAAACTAAATTTACTTACATGATTTTTTGCAGTTTTTTGACATTTAACCCAATTAACTTGTCTCTCTAAGTCTCAACGTCCATTTGAGATATAAGAAAATATGAAGCATTAAATTTGCGGGAAAATTTATTTTCAAAAAAATGTATTATAATTATTTTTCTTTACAATAAGCTGAAAATAAAATTATTAAAAAGAAGATCTATTTGTATTTTTTCCAAGTTTTTTCGAAATAGGGTCGTGTGTACAAGCAGCCCAAGATCAAAAACTTATATTTTTTTTTTGGGTCCAATTTATAAAATATATTAAACAATCTGAATTGACCAATCTTTTGCATTTTAAAAGTTCATTTCTACTGGTTGACTTTACTTGAAGTATACCTATCTTTTCTTGAAATGTTTCATTGCTCACTACAATGGTTATTTGAGGCATAAAGAGTGCAATTTTAGTAAGTTGTTAAATGAATCGTGGATATGTGTAAAAGTTTAAAAAAAGTTTTTAAAATGTTTTCGTAATTTTACCCTATAAAAAATGTAAAAAAACAGTGTGTGGGGATTAGAAGATTACTCATATAAGGAAATAGGCTCAGCCTATTGACAACAGTCATCACCTTCGGTGACCAATATTTGTGCCTTGTACGTTAAACCAAAACTGAATGTTTGTTTTGTTTGTACTTGTCTATTTTTGCAGATAAACAAGTTACAAATCTCAGTCTGTGACAAATCGATAGATAATGATCTTGGCGATGTCACAAACCGATACAGAGATGCATTCTCCATAATTTACCATTGCCATAGCAACCGTAAAGTACGATGAATTATCTACACTATACTTATGTAAATATTACATAAGTGTGTACGTGTGTGTGTGTAGGGAGCAGAGTATATAAGACCAGAAAATCTTAGGCTAAATCGCCAGTGTTTGCCAAGGTCTTGGCTCCCCTATACCTTTTAGGTATTTTGGTATAAACACGCAAATTGTTCTGTTGAACACCTTCTGTTGTTGGTATACTTTCCACAACGTAAAGTATTCCACACAGTGTTTTTCTTAATTTTCAACATTATGCACTACTTTTAAAAATCTAAAAGAATTTTTAAATTTGTTAATAATTTTTTCAAATGTGTAACTTCAAAGATGAGAGTCGGACGCCATTTTGAATGTTTTGAAGAACCATTGTTCAACAATGATCGAATGAAGGAAACCCAAAAAATATTATAAATACCCTACCACATGGTTAATCATTCATCCTAATAGGTATCTAGCATTTCCATTCATTCTGGTTCAAGTAGTAAATTTTTGTTAATAATTTTATTATATAGGTGAATGAAAAATGCAACTTTATGAACGAGACTGATGGTAAAAAAATAAGGTTTTTCCTACGAGACTTCACAATAGAAAAAAAAAACAAATGTTGAAAAAAATACATGAACAGGGAAAAAAATTATTTATTTCCCTGTTTGAGGATGACTATTTTCACATTGTTCAAATAACAGTGAATCACTCTAATGTCGTGAAAATAGACATCCAATGTTGGTATTGTGATAATTGATAATGATTCGTTGAACTCTATTTTGAACATTTAGGATTCAAAATTCCATTTTCATAAATTATTATAATATTATAAATACATTCGATAGTTAAAATATTTTTTCATTCACCTATACATATAATAAAATACCTTACTATACGAAGTAGAAAGGTAAGTGATTGCCACTCATATGCAATGGCAGCACTCGCCTTCGGCTCATGCCGCAACTTCACAACTCGTCTGCAATTGCTTACTTTCCTCCTTTGTGTAGTAATGTACTATTATAAAAAGGACTATATCTCCCCTTCGAGAAGAGCAAGGTACTCAAAGAGCCACTTCTCCTATACATATGGAAGTACATTTCTGTCATGTTTGAAGAAAATCCGTGTCCGGAGCTAAAATGACTTATTTACCTCGCTATCAACAACTCTCTTTAGAGAAGAGCTCAGGGACTGAAACTTGATGGGCACTTCTTCTATCTAGAAGTATCTTTTGACTTAATTTGGAAAAAAACTGAGTCAACGGCCAAAATAACATACTTCTTCAGCCATGCCCTTTCACTTTTTACCAGTGCCTAATATAAAACCCGTTGTTGGGTCGAACCTGCAAAATTTCTGGGAAAGCTCTTCGCCTTTACCAAATTTGCAGAATACTCGAAAGTTGCACAAAATAATTCTTGGTACAACGAAATTGAAGAAAATTTCACACCTAGATAACCAAGTATACATAATTATACTGTGGAGCTTTTTTCTCTGACGTCACAATAATATCGTATTCATATTTTGCCAAAATTCTGTTCGCTCGATTAGGGTAGCTTCGATATAGAAATATTATTGTTCATCCCCCCCCCCTACTTCATCGAGAACAATGAGTGGATTTTTGTTGAATACCGGTTTGTCTCGCATTCAGACGAAAATTTATAAATCTTCCTTTTTCTACTCAAGTATTGGGAAAAATTTAACCAATCTTCTTCGCAAAATATGCAGCGCTCATCGCTCAACCTGTATCCATTTTTTACTCTTAATTAAAATAAGAATAAAATAAAATAAATTTATGTTAGTACTTAGTCATCATTATTGCTTGCTTTTCACTTGATTCCTACACACGCCTGAATAATGTACGCATTTATTATTTTATCTGACCACCTACGACTAATCTTTCTCTTTGTATCTTCTTCGCAGGTATGGAGGAATTTATGGTAGAGCCACCAAATAGACCACCTCCTCCTCTACCGCCACCCAGATTTAGTCGAAGCGCTGTTTGACAAAGCCCATGGGTGATTTCCACCAGAATGAAAAAATTTTTACGTAATTTTTTTTTAAATGTTTCTATTACGGCCTACAAGTGCACAACCATTTCGTCATTAGTTCAGAACAGAAACCCCCTTCCTCCCAAAAATAAAACATAAATCCGTTCAAATTTAATTTTTGAGGAGGGCTGGCTACGTGAAAATGACGCGGAAATTTTTATTCAAAATTTTATTTAGCGATTAATAATAATAATAATAATAATAATAATAATAATAACAATAATAATAACAATAATAATAATAATAATAATAATAATTGAAATTCGAATTTTTTCGTCGACCTTTCGCGTTCAGTAGGCCTAATAATGTAATCGGTGAATCGTTAATCAATGCTGTCTTGTGAATCGACATGAAACTGTATTATTATTTTATTCCTTTTATCATGTGTGTCATGTTACCAGTTTTGTAGGTTATCGGTTATTGTTTTTTGTTTTTTTCTTTTCATTTTAACGTTTAACAAAACTTTGTTTCTTACGAAAATTGCAAAGTCCGCAAACAATGCAATCGATGTTGTGGAATTTTTCAATTTTTTTCGAATAAGTATGAAAAAATATTCATTATAAATTTTCTGTTCGCTCTTAATTTATGGCAGCATGGTACGGAACGGTGGCGTACCGAGGGTGATGGGTGGGGTGCTGGTGCGACTTTAGACATTTCCAAAAATTCCGTCAACTTATACGTTTTAGTCTGCGTAATGAGAGACGTAGCTAAGGGGCGATAGGGGGAGGCCCTTCAAAATGTTTTGATCAGTTGGCAAAATTGTATAAGTTGTTTATTAGTTGGAAAAATTGCGCCTAAGAGAAAAAAAAAGGACATAATACACGAGTGGGTTAGGTGGTTTTTTTTCTTTTTTTTTTAGTAGTTGGTAATTTCAAAAATTTTACTTGGCAATTTTCATTTTTCTCCCTCCCTCCCAAAAAACAGTGTTTCCCTTCGTCCCTGTGCGTAATAGATCAGTAAAATATAAGGTTTAAAAAAGTTCAGTTTAAATGAAATTGATCTGAACGAAAGGTTTTTTTCGTCTGAAATATGGTGAGTTTGGGGTCCTGAATAAGTAATAAAAATACTCTATTCCTAAGACGTAAGTGTTTCCACGTAGGGCGGTAAAGGACGGAAACGTGTGACGACGCCTACGCAATGTAGGCTACAATAAGAATGTTTGAGTGCAAAAATAACGTATTAACAAAAAATTAAAAACAAAAAAATAACCATCAAGTTTTTACGTGACTATCATAGTGACTGTGTACAGGGTGGTAGGGAAGGTTATTATTTTTTTAAAAATGACAGCAATTCGTAAGTTAGTATTTTCGTATTATGGGAGACTGAAAATGAACATAAACACGAAGACGGTCTACGAAATTATCATAGTGAAATTTTCCATAAATTAGCAGTCCATGCATCTTATATTTCATACTTGTTCATACATGGTGTCCCCGATAATAAAAATGATCCAACAACGAAAAATGCGTTGACTAAAATTAATACGATATGACTACAATTTTTTCGCTGTTTTTCTGATGGTTCATCTTCATCAGTTGAACAACTCGTACGTCTAGCCCCGGAATATGATCTGTAGACTACATACCTATTAATGAAAAATCTTAATATTCTAATTTCGTTGCCCACATTTATGTCTATGTTCATGTTCGGCTTCCCAATAGATAATACGAAAATATAACTGATTATTATAATTTTTGAGAAGGTACCCCTCTTTATCAGCTTGTATCTGAGGCCCCTGTCATAGTTACGCAAAAATTTCACAGAAACTTTTTTGTTCAAATTTTATATAGGTACATTATTTCTGTATTGACATATTTTTATTTTATATCGCTCCATTATCGAGAAAAATTGGAAAAACTAAAAGTAGTCGCACCTTTGAGCCAAATTGTGGAGTGGAGAATATTGAGCACTCATCCAGGATTCTATTGCCTCCATATTTTAGGCGTGAAATCATTTATATGTGTATGTACATTAATTCCTGTTCAAACTCTTTATTCTGTGGGGCTATATATGTATACGATACATCAATTTTATGTGTTTTATGACGATATAAATTTAATAAATGTGTAAAAATAATACCCGAAAAAAATCATACATGTAAATTTTTAGCACACCCCAAAGATTCATGCTCGAGACGCCATTGATGCGAAAATTTCAATTCATTTAATTTTTTTTTCTCTTCTTGTCATCCCCCTCGTACTGAACTCGTTACTTAGTAGCTCGGTTATTCGTATGCTTATAAAATTTTAAAGCCAAATGCTTGAATCATATCAAATCAAATCACGAGATACGAGTTAATTAATTCGGTTTTCATTTACAGGATACCATAATTACATACCTAACGTAAATTGATTAAATACGTGATTTCTCGCTTTTTTCATCTAAATGACAGTTGATAACTTTTTTTATCGACGTATTCTGATTGCTTCGTAATATCACAACCTTTAACATTGATTCTTATCTGTTGAAAATTTTTTTTTCAATTTTCAATCGTGAATTAGAGTCATTAATTTCTCGTTCAGCTAATTAATTTCAACTTTGATAATTTTCCTATTTTTTTTGCTCATCTCGTTAAAATCAATTTCAAATTGGTGTTCTAATTAGCTGAAAATGTAGTAAGTAATCTGTTATATTTGTCGATCACTGCCATTGATGATGTATTTATTCCGCCACTTTGAACCTTCAACGTGTGAATTATATGAGAAACTTCAATGGGAGTCTATTGAAGTGGAAAACATAATGCTCACGTATTACTTTTTTTTTATGAAATCATACTTATTACGAAAATTAATAGAATTGTAACAAGAAAATGTTCGTCCTATTTCACAAAGGATGAAGTTTAAATAATTTTTAAAGATATTTTTACATATTAATCTCTGAATATTTTACTCTACTAGGGTGATTAAAATGTGAATGAGAATTTTTCTCTTAACCACCAAGAAATTTTATTAGGAGGTTTTAACTACACAGAGTGTTGAAAAGGTTCAATATAAATTCGCTTACTTTGTCTCATTGGCAAAAAAAAACATGTTTGAGTGATATTTATGCTAATAAGTGAAGAAGAAGTTCCACACTTAGTTAACCCTTAAACTGGCAAAACTTTGTGAAGGGCAGAAAATTCTGAAACCTATATTTTTATTTATAATACAATGATTAAAAAAAATAAACCAGATCGAACCTTTATTGGGAGAGATATGGATATGTTAACAAAAGATAACATTGCTATTTTGAGATTATTTTACAAAGTTAATGATTGTAGTTAAGATTGCTAAGTTCCAATGTTATAGTTAAAAGTACCAAATTGTAGTACTAACTGGAATTACTACGTTATAGACTAATTCATGGGAGGAAAGGTACACATTACAGGTAGTTGCATAAGCAAAATATTTTTTTTGGAAAGAAGATGCTTTAGTGACGTATTTATTAGGTTTTAATAAACAGGTGTGATCTGAATAGAAGAGTGGTGTTGTCACCCACATATCCATAACTATTGGTAGAATTGACCTGCTGTTGTAAGAATTGAAGGATTGACTTTTAACTTTTTTTTTTTTAAACTAACTAATTATTTGTTAAGATAAAGTGTGGGACTTGAATTTGAATTTTTGAATTTTCATTTCTTATAACTGATGCTGTAAGTATAAAGTAGAATAGAGAACCAAATTTAAAAAAAACAGGTTTAGAACTGAAATTCTCAAACTTAATTACAGCTAAAGAGATATCCAACACTCCATATGAACTGTAGTTTTAAAATTTATGAAAGATAGAAAAGAAGCAACTTGAATTATGCATTCTGCGTATCCAAAGCCGCGCATATTTTGCAGTGAAAACAAACATCTCTGTGCCAATACACACACACTACCAAGCTACAACACATGTGCAGTAATAAATAATTGGCCATGTTTTATAGCATTCTATTTTTGACGTGTTTTTGATCGAGTGTTGGACATCTCTTTAGCTATATGTCACTGATTACAGCTCTCAGAATACAACTTTAGAAAAAAAAATTTTCAGAAACAATGTGAGTATAGGCTTTTACATAGAAGCAATGTACTTAAATTTATGATATTAAAATTGAAATGGAGATAGTATTTTTGTTTCATAAAGAAGATTTTCTGTTGAGTGGGCAAATAACACAAAGCTAATGACCCCATTTTTTGCAAATTAAAGGAACCAAGAGAGAGATCAGTAGCAAATAATCCCTCCAACAATTATCAATTAGAGTGGTATAATTATGTTATAATTTTCTCTATACTTATCATATTTCAGTCACATCAGAGGTGGATCCGGGGTAAATGGGGAAATTTCTCCTCAAAATATCAAAAATAAAACAATTATGTAAGGAAAAATTTTTAAAAAACACAGAAGTCAGATAAAAACCACCCAAAATTCCAGAAACTTTTGTTGAAGAGCAAAAAAAGAAAAAATGTCAACTCTTAAAAAATGTTTTGCCCCCCAAATGACACTCTGAATACGCCACTGAATCACATTCAAGTATTCTATCATTATTGATCAATTTGTTAAGTTCACCTTATTTACCTAAATTCAAGGAGCGGATGGTATACTTTCTTCTTGTCTACAAAATGATAAAATTAATTTCAGAGTAATGAATACCATATCTTGGCAATGTTAACTACGGTTAATACTTAGTTTGAGGGCTCGTCAAGTCTGAGAAAAAGGAGATAGGATAAAAGTAAGGTAATATTCGTCATCTATGAACATTTTTATATATGAACCACCCAAAAAATTTTCAAAATCTCCTTCAGAACCCCCAGAATTTTTAAAAATATGAAGCCACTTTGAGCTGTTTTTCAAAAAAATGTGATCTAATGTGATTAATCTGAATTATTTTGATCTTGTAGTGATCTATGTTATTGATAGATGTCTTTAGGGGTATCAGATGAAAGAGGAATGTTAACTGAAGTTGATAGTGCCAATTTCAAATTGATAAATATTTTTTTTGATTTTTATTTATTTTTAGAATGAATGTAACTGTAGTTTACACTGCCAATTAAAGGGTCAGTTGCGGCTCCCATTAAATTTGTTTTTTATGCAAAGAAAACGTGAAACCTGGAAAAATTTACACGAATGTGTGTTATAAAATTATTGGTGAATGCCTTTTGCAAACACAAGCCATATTGGGTACCAAAACTGTTCAGCTTCAAACGGTAATTCAACTTTGGTAAGTCTGTTTTCGCTTATTGAATCATTACAAAGATGATAGGAGGGTGGGGATGGTGCCAAATATTAATAACCTGAGTGCCTCATTATATACCCAAAATCAAACAAGTATTGAAAGATTGTGGAAAATGGGAGTGGGGGTATATCAATGAAGGTAAATGTGACTATATAGCTGGCAATGTCATATGTACCGTCAAACTTGTCCATAAGGGGCTGAGAGAAAGGCCAAGGAAAGTTTTTAGACAGAGGATAGAAAAGCTACCAAAACACTAGGAAAAAGTGTGTAGAACTGGAAGGGGAATATTTTGAAAAGATACAATAATTATCCTGCATTCTTTTGAGCAGAATAAAATTTATCCTCTTAAAATTCTCATTCATATTTGAACCACTCTCGTAGTATCTGAGTAGGTACCTATCCAAGAATTTGTATCGTAGTTCTCATATTTCTAACCATAGTTGCATTTATTGACAAAAAAAATCAGTTTTCTCTGGCGATACCTTTTACTATAATCTGGAATAAGTAAGTAAATCAAAAAATATTGTGTTGAAAGGAAACATTTTTTTTTTTGGGGGGGGGAGGAAAAAGGAGAAAATGTAGGTGTGTGTGTTGTTTGGAACGACTCAAATTGAATTTTTTCCACTGCCGAGGTATTTTTTTTAAACATTATCTTATTTCCTTTTCTCTTAATTCACCTAAAATATTAAAAATAAAATACTTCTATTTTTCAAATATTTTGCTACATATAGCTGGAGTGTGATAGTCTGTTCCTGTTGATGTTTTTCATGTAAAAGTTGGTACCTAGGTAGGTTCTACAAAAGGCATGCAATTAATATTGAATTTGGCACTATTGGGATATAACATCGAAGTGGCTGACATCTGTCGGTAATTGTATCAAGCTGTGAAAAAGGAATAGTGAACATAATGCATTAAATACAGTGTTAGAGAAATCTTTAGCTTTTTCCCTTGTTGAGTGAAAAATTGGTGTTATTGATTTTATTTCCCATCACTGGCCATAAAAAAAAAAATTGCCACATTGAGTGAAATATAATTATCTACCTACCTACTATTGAGAAAATACCTTTCTTAACCATCAATGAAAAAAACTTGACAAAAAAAAATACATTATTTCGTTTTCAAGTCTCTTATCAGCAAAAAGCGTTATACTCTATTTCAAGATATATGGACCTTTACTAGATAACCTTGATTATGCGTATTACGAGGATAATTCTTTTCCTACGTGTAACGTATTTCACACATACTAACACCCACAAAACCGACTGAGCGTAAAGTTGTTTAATATTTTTGTGTATTTGACTTCCTAAGTGTAAGTCATTTTATTCATACTAACACACTAATGAACCCATCGAGCGTACCTATAGGTACTCTGTTCCAAAAGAGAAATGCAAGAATTTTTGAAGGTGCAAACAGGCAGTCTCAAATAAATGTTACCGAAATTGAATTAAATTTTCTAAGTAAAAAGAAAAATTCGGATGTACTTTTCCTCTCGAGTCCAGGGCAAATCCTTCCCATTTCCTCTCCCACGATGTTCACATGCTCCATGTATTGCAGGTGGTGGATTGCGTTTCTATTTTGGAAAAAAGTATAGCAACAAAATGGTCTATATATCTTGCTCTTTGCAAAAGAGAAATACAAGAATTTTTCAAGGAAAAAACAGGTGGCCTCAAATAAACAATACCAAAGTTAAATTTAATATTGCTAGGCAAAGTAACAAATTTTTTAACAAAAGGATGTATTCCATTTTGTGTGCAGTGTGAATCCTTACCATTTCCTCCCCTCACGATATCCACGGGACGTGATTTGTGTTTCTCTTTTGGAACAGAATATAGCGTGCCACATAGATGTCAAATTCCAAAACCATTCTTATTCACTTTTGATTACTCATTAGAAATAGTTTTCTTCTCTCATTTTTTTATGTGTAACTAGTCGTCCGCCCTGTCTTCTCCAGGTTGTAAAAAATTGATGATTAAATCACAATTGAAAAAATCGAGAGTCCACGCTTATCAGCACATTGGCACCAGCCAGTAAAATTTCCCGGAAATCTAGTCAGTAAAAACGTATTGGTTAGGAAAAAAAAAAAGAAGACAATTCTTAACGGTCACCCATCCGACAGCGAAAAAAATGTTTCTTCAAAATGTGTTTTTAGTTCATATCTGCTGTCCCTTCGACGTTTTCAGAATTTTGAAAAAATCGTATCTTGTTTTGATGCTGATCCATCCTCGTGCCAATTTTTAGCCTTTTAGCTCAATGAGAAGTATAAAAAACAAATGCGAATGGAAATTCGGACGTTTTTTAATTTTATATAGCAAATGTGTAAACATCACTACATATGGTGCCTGGCAGCAAACTAAAAGCCCAACTGGGAGTAAAATGAAGTGTGGTATGCCAGGGGGGCCTACTTGGGACCCACCACCCAACAGATTGCACATTATTATTTTTTATAAAATCCACGGCCACGGCTGAAAAACACGAATCATGTCCCATTTGCAAAGGGAGGCAACTCCAAAATGTCGCCCCCCGACCAGCTCAGCCTACCAGAATTTGTGGACCCGATGTCAGCGTGGAACGACTATATTTTTTACATCTGCATACCTCGGAAATCCATGGAAATGTACTTACATACTGCCATTCTGCTTCAGGTACAAATCAGGAACCACACCACCAAATTATTGCCCATTGCCTTTTAAATAAATTAACACATTTTTCAAAAAATACTAAATATAATGAACCAAGGAAAGGTAGAAATAATACATGTTGCTCCTAGAGCATTTGAAAACGAACTGACTTTAAAAACGTCAGATTTTCCCTCCGAGATTTTTAAAAGAACAGAGGGATAAGAAAAAAATATTACATATAGAACATTGTAGAAAATTCGGCGGAAAAAATGAAGAAAAGAAGGAGAAATATACATTATTACCAAGTTTGAAGATAAGAAATAGGTGAATGAAATGAAAAGAACCAAGAGATGAAACATGAACAGATGTAGAATTTTGAATATTCGTGAGTATAGTGAAGAAATGATCGAAATATCAGAGGTGAATGACTATGACATAAAGAAAAAGAAGAAGATATGCGTGCGAAAGAGACAGAAATGAGATAAGAAAAATGCAAGAGAGTGAAAAATGAACATGAACAAACCACGGTAGAAGTTATAAATGGAATTCTATTTTATTGAAAAATTAGCCGAAATAAAAATTATGAATCTGAAGAAGGGGTGGTAGCCTCATGCGTCAGAAGAAACAGTAAACGAATCGTGGGAGGGAGAAAATTTTCTCATTCACGCAGTACCTGGTAGACGTACGAGGATGTCAATCTTCGATTTACATAACTTTTTTTAATTTCATTCCTGAATGACTTAATTCGATTTTTGAATGTTTTACTAAACTTATTAACACATGGTGAAAAAAAGTTGGGCATCTAACCTTCTAACCAGTTGCAATTAGAAAACTTTTATCTTTGCAGTTTTATTTCGTGGCGGTTGATAGTTCATTTAAGTTTCTCATATCATCTCCATGGTTTTCATATTTACAATAATCTATCACACAATTTCATCAATTTTTTTAAATTATTGTTTTCTTTTCAAATCCATAAATGATAAGATAATAGGTATCGTGTTGAATTGTCTACGAACATTATTGCTCATCGACCTCGAGTAATGTATTAGCATGTAGTTGTTCGTCTATCATTATGTATGTATTTTGTACTTAGAAAACGAAGAACAAACATTTTTTATTGTAAAGTTATATCTGAATAATCTGAACACTAGACGCGTAAGTTTAACAACCCATTTCGTGAAGATTCTCGTCGAATGCCGTTCATCTTAGAGAGAATGAACTTTTTCGAACTCCATAAAGAAAAAAAAAATTAATTTTCTATCGCAAACTGCAAATATCAACCAGAAACTAATTATAGGCCTACTTCTTTTTAGATTTACGCCGTATAGTATTCCGAAACTCCAACATAAGGCCTATGTGTACATTAAATTCTTTCAAACTTTGGCCCACCTACGTGAAAATATTTTATCAACAAATTTTAGAAACGAACCACAACCACTTGTTTTGCTCATTAACAATTAAATAAAAAAAATGTTAATTATGCTGTAAGTAATTTTTAAGAGCGGTTTCAAACGAGGCCTATACTTTTTTGTTCTTTTTATTTAACTTCTAAATATGGAATTTGTTTAATCTTTTATTTAGTTTCGACTGTACATTTTATAATACCATTTTTATTCTCCTCCTCGGTTTTTAGAATACCTACCTTGAACTTTTCATCTTCTTCGTTCTGTTTTTTCTATGTACTTATCAATTGTTTTAAAATTCTTTTTATTCTAATTTTTTCAATTTACTTGCGGTGTCATAACTTTTTTTTTTTCTTTTTTTTTGTAATACAATCAACAAACCCAAAAAAGTGAAAAGGAAAGAAAAAAAACTTTTGAAATTAGAAGCGAAAATAAATCATCGCAAAGATTGGCTTCGCTTTCATTACGATGGAGGAAGACGTAGGTACATTGGATTCTCTATTACACTGAACACCTTGTTGCGAAGAAAAATGAAGTCGATCAAAATTAAATCTAGCAGATATATTCAGTTCACTTGATTTATATTTGTGAAGATTTCAAAGTATTTCTTCTTTTAAATTTTAAATTTTCAAATGACTGATTTTCTTTTCTCTTCTTATTTTTTATTTATTTATTCTCTCTCTTTAAATGCGAAAATAACCCGTAAAAGAACGTAGGCACTGTAATTTCTGCTAAATTCGGTGTAGAAATGTTTCAAGAATCGTCTGTGAGAATGTTCTCGAAATGTCATTTCAAAATCTGCGCCTTGGCTGCAGCAAAGTGAAAATTATTCGATGGAGGGGGTAGATTTTAATTGTGGAAAGCAAAAAATGAAAAATTCAAAAAGGATTCTAAATGAAAATCTAAAATGCCGGGAATAAAACGAATAATTGAAAAAAATGTCGTTCAACGGCGAACCTTATAATGCACGTACATAAAGCTTGAAAATTATGAAAAATTACTAAAACCGTAAATTTTTGACATTTTATTCCTAAAATTTTTTCGAAAATCTACAAAAAAGCTAACGGTTGAATCTAATAAAAAATCAAGTATAACTAAGTAATTATATATAATTAATGGTTCTTTTCGCTCATGACTAACAACGCGAAGTCATAAAAAACTTCGCAAGACGTGATCACGAGTTCCATCGCAAGAATATTAATCCGAATGGATCAATTTCGTTACGAACTTGAAAAGGTTTCATAATTGAGGAAAATTTGCTAAAAATTCGTGACAGTGAAGATCGTACACGCAGCATACCTGCGCACACATCATCTCGATTAAAATCTCCCAAATACAGTCGCAGGTCGTATTCGCATACTTAGGCGTAGCTAGGCAATTTTTCTGGAGGAGAGCTGGATTCCGAAGTTAAAATTTTTAAACCTAAATTAGCGAATACAAACCATTGTAGATATAGATGTTTATGGTGCGATAGTGTGTGTTTATACTGTAAAATATACCTACAAGGATGTATATATGAGGGGTCTAGGAGGTTTGAACCCCCTTCAGCAAAAAAAAAAAATAAAGCTCGACTTTTAAAAATCGTGGTTTTTGGTCGATTTTGGCGATTTTTTGTTTGGGGGGGGGAGGTCAGAGGAAACCGCTGAAAATGTGTGCAACCCTCCTTAAGACGGACCTATCTACGTCCTTAAAGCTGCGTTTACATCAGACATTTATCGCGCCACTTTTCTGTCTGCCAGTGAAAATCGCAGATGTAAACAACAAAAAAGTTTACTTCTGCAATTTCGAGCAGAATTCTGGGAGAAGTATCAACAGTTTTATCGCATCAATGTAAACGATCCTTTGAAGAAAATCCAATACTTTTATCGCACAAGTCGATCACTGTTCTACTTTTATCGCAGATAGCAGACAGTTTTGTATGTTTTAGAACATCTGTTTCTTGTGCAGGGGAATACTTTTTCGCGCTTTTTTTTTTGAGAGACGTTGTTCAATGTCGCAAAACTTTGAGGCAATTTTCAGGTTAAGAAAAACAAAATAATTTTTACCCTAGATTAAAGTTTATTTGAAATGTAAAAATGTAAAACTTAAAATTTAGGCTAAACAAATCGAAACTTCGGAAGAAAATTAAAATTATAGTGGAACAAAAGTGTTTGACATATGTATTTGAAAGAAAAATGGAGAACTTGGCACACGGTTAAACAAATATTCAATCTTCAGTTCTTGCAATAGTTGGTGATGTGCTCCAAATTTACATCATCGTAAAATCCATTTTTCTAACCAAACGGATCTTTTTTTTCTCTTTAAAGGAGCAGTAACATCTGCCTCTTGTAATAATATTAAGCACAAAGCTGCAATTCGTTTTTTTTTTTTTCATTTTTTCGTTAATTTAGAAAAGCAAAAAAACACTTTTTTTAAACTTTAAAAACACAGCAATAGAGGAACAGACCACAACCTTCCATTTAAAAAACTGAATAGAAAAATTGATCATATTAAACGAAAACGTCATCAGACAAAATGAAAAATTTTTTTTTTATTCGGAAGAAGTGGCGCGATAATTATTGCAAGAATTTGCTGTGTTAAATGTAAACTCACATTCTATAAATTGCAGAATAAATCTCGACACTTTACTCTCAGATAGAAAAGTCGAAGAATTTATTACATAGATGTAAACTATATTGCAATTTTTCTGTCAGGAAGTTGTTATCAGTGTCGAGAGTTTTCTGTCAGATGTAAACGTAGCTTAATAGCTACATTCATCATTTTTATCACTTTAGATACCGATCTTTATTTTTAATGAAAAGAAGTTGACTCCATTTATTATTATTTTTTTTTTTTAAATCTAGGGGCTCAGCAACTCGCTGAGGGAGGTAAGCACGCCCCAAATCTTTCTTAGCTACGCCTATATGTTCGTATGTATTCGAATCATCGAATCCATCTAAATATAAATGAACGAAACAATATTGACGAGTGCATTTCGTATTAGAAATAACACCGATGGAATGAAAAATCATAATTTAATCGAAACGAAGTAAAAATATTATTCAAAGTAGAAAGACGGTGCTGACTGCTGGCAATAATCTCTGTATTTTGTAGAAAATCAGCCTTATGGATCACGAAGAAGAATCGAGCAACTTCAGAAGATTGAGAAAGTGAAATTCAAAGCATGCATTTTAGAATGCAGAAAAAGTAATTTAGAAGAAAACACAAAAGCGTAGAAAATTTACCACTTCGAAAACAAAAAGAAAAATGGAAAACAAAAGTCAAAAGTTTAGAAAGGATAAAAAATATATTGGTACACCTGTCTGGGTTCAGATAGCTTGTCACTGCAGTCGGCTGTAGGATCCTTTGTGTCTCGGTCAGAATACCACAAATTAGTAATCGTGAAATAAAACCAAAAAAGAAAGAAAGTAGTTCGAATTTCCAATTCCATATATCCCCTTCAATTTGTGCGATAGACCAATGTTGACTAGATGCGACATGCTCTTGTCGCATTTTAAGCACGTATACTTAAGTTACTCGCACAAAAATATCAAGCTGAAAATTCATCTTTAAAAATATTTCTCAAAATTTACGACTTTTAAAAACGTCAATGCTTTCAGCCTTTTCAGTTTTCGATAAACAACTTGAGAGAGATTTCCTTATATCGGTCCCAAAAAGTTTGTTTAATTTATTAATGTTTTTATCATAATTTTTTCTACCTCGCAAAACTTTAGGTACTCGACATTACTGGTATTTACATATTAATTCCGAATCATTTTGGTGCAATTTTAATTTCTAATGTAAGAAATAAAATTTTTACTTTTGACTTGTATGTATTGTGAAAGAATAAAGTAAGTATTTTGAGTGATGAAGAGCAACATAAATTTATTCCACTAAAATGATTAAACAACGTTGATTGGTAACGATGGTTGGTAATTTCAAAAACAGTCCAATTGAATGTAAATATAAAATCATAAAGGATAATGTAAATCACCATTCGTTGTCTCACATGTAATGTTTAGAGACTGACTCCTTCAGCAGCATCATTCGTAGAAGAAGTTTATTTGGCACTACGCCATAGAAATCATCTCACCGGAGTACGATTTTCGACGTCTGAAAAAAATCAGAACTTATTAACTTTGTCTTTTCAACTACGAAAATTTAATAACCTGTTCAATTTTGATTCAGTTTTGGAAAAGGTCTATACCTCGTTCGACTCGAGTTTTGAAAATTTTTTTCACCCCATACCCTGAAAATATAATTATTTAAGTTTTCACTTTTCTCGGGCAATTTTTTCAGGTTTCATTCGAACATCAACGCGATCGATTCTTGAAAAATTCATTATTTTTCATTTGAACAATAAATGCAAACATACCTAACAAATACATAGATAGGTATTAAAAAGTATTTTTTAATCTATTATTTCAATAAATGCAGTCTGCTTAAAAACGAAACATTGGGTGCACTGGTTAAAAACAAATTCAAATATTTTTGGATACGTATCTCTATTTTGACCACATTGCCAATATTTTTTTTTCTCGTAAATCAACTTTGAAACTTTAAAGCACTTAGAATTCCTTTCATGACCGTGTAATTGTCGAATTAAAAAGAGTAATATTTTTATTATTATTATTATTATTACGGTACACTCTTTTCATATGAATAATACGGTACCTACCTACTTTTTGAGAAGTTCCTATTCCAATGACAAACTAATTGCGTAATTTTTATTTTCCCCTTCAGTGATCTGTTCAAAGTTTCTATCCCGATGCAATAATTACATTTTTCAATCGTGTAGATACTGACTGCAGAAAATTTACCGAAATTTTTATTTTCATTCTCGCGAGGTTAAGAAGAAAATGAAACAATTACAACCTCAATTTATTACTATTTAATTACTTTTGTAAATACGATTTTTTTAATTTATTAAATATCTTTGTTCCTTGTTTATAAAAATTATAAGTTAAAATATACCGTACTACAGTACCTAAAATTTTATTCAATTTCCCCACGAAAATCGTAGCCTATATGCGGTGAGGAAAAGTAAAATAATACCTAGTTGCAATAACTTGTTTTCAACGCCCAATCAAATACCGATCTAAGTTTAGTGGAAATTGGTAACAGTTAATTGAAAAAAAAAAAAATTAGGGTGGCCTTGTTTTGCTCGACATTTCTCCATTTTAACCCTGAAAATGATAGACTATATTATGCGCTGTTTAGTCCAGTCAAATCAGCATCAAAATGAGTAAAAAATAAATAAATTAACCCACAAACTTTGACCATATAGGGTTGGTGTGTGAGTCTCCTAACGTACTAAAAGTTTCCCTCTCCTCACGTCTCGAATTTTTGGAGGGGAATGTTTACCTCCAAAGTTTCGTTTTTCCCAGTTTTCTCCGCAAATTTCGATTTGGTGATAAAAATAGGTCACATGCGGTATTTTCGCCGATACCCCATTTCCAACCAGAGAGTCTTGAAAACACCATTCTTCACTGAACACATTGAACAGAATTATATGGTAAATATAACTCTCAATTACCATACTATACAAGCCAGTACCCAATACATGTCATGTAATACACGCAAATTAGAATTACAATATTGTAAGAGTTACAAATTATGCTAATCTGACAATTGTAATTCTTGTTTAGCCCCTCCATAGACCAAGTGCTAAGATGTTTACGCATCAAAAATGTTTAGAATTAGACTGAAATTAAAATATATGCATATCCAAATATATCTCTAACAATGATCTAGTGATGGCGTTACAGAATTGGCTTTTATATTACAAGACGGAGATAGTTCGTAAACCGAATACCTATTTTCCATCCATCCACTTCATTCTACAACCTTCTGCCATCCCTTCCATCTTCAAAGTTTTTTGTCTGACACCCCCCTTCCACTCCACAAAGTCTTAAAAACAACTAAATTCACCGAATTCGGTTGCTTTCAAGACTCTCGAGAAGGAAATGAGGGCATTGGAAAAAAATTGCTGGGGTTATGGAAGGAGTGGGTGATTAGAAAATATCTATATTGGGTTTGTGAATTATCTACACAGTATGATGATTACGAGTAATATCACCCATATAATGCTATTGAAATATTCAACGATGAATGATTTTCTCGAGACTCTCTGGAGAGAATTTTTGTAAGATTTGGCTGGACTATGTAGTACAGTCTGTCGTTTAATCTCAATAACAGTCGAATCCAAATATAATTATGAAAAATGTGGTTGCCCAGCAGAACTCAGTGGGCTATTTTAAAAGACCGAAAATGTTTGGTGTTTAAACTAAGTATAATAAATAGACATATGGAGGTACAACTTTTGACCGTTTGAATTGCTAGAAACCAACTCGCCACAAGCAAATTCACCTGAGAAGCTGACTCATAATAACCCTATTGACCAGTAGTCAAGCACCCAATATGATCCGTGCGCACCTTTCCCAATCTTCATATTTTTCAGACCACACCCCCCAATCAGCGAGACGTCCACGCAACACCAACAGCCCAAATATTTGATTCGTTTCCCTCTTCGCCTTCATTCATTGCTTTCTTATCAGTGGAATGAAAGTTAAGTGATTTAATTTTGACGTTGAAGCGTTTACCAATTTGTGAAAACAATTTTTTAATGTGATAACATTTTTATTTTCTATATGGGATCTGTTTTCGAATTTGATGTTTCTTTATTTTCCTATTTTTTCTCACACATCGATAAAATATCGATATTGGTTTACATGCATTTTTCATTTAACATCGAAAAATATAGATTTTTTTATATATCGAATTTTTATAAACCAGATCGATATTTATTTACATGTATTGAGGATGAGGACCGGAGTTGTAACAAGAAAAGAAGATTTAAGCGAAGTTCCGTCCAAGAAGCGAGTGTTTATTTAAGAAGTTACATAATTTAAGTAAAGTGCATTTTTAGAGTAACGAACGAAAGATAACGGAAACGAATGAATGAGCGGCGGAAGTGGTGGAACAGTGTAGCCGCAAATAGATATAAATAAATGTATATGATATGTGATCGTGTGTTTGCAGGAGTGAGAGGGGAGAAGGATTGGTGGTCTCAACAACATGTATTTCCCATTTAACATCGAAATCGAATTTTTATCAATATATTAAGTAGCTAAAATATTTACTGGAAGAAAATCGGTCGGTGAATCGAATAGAATCCATCGATGGATTAAAGTCAAATAATATGAAAATGTTGTCACATTAATTGTAATCAGCTTCAGCCACTGATACTGACCACTATTTTTTAATTTAGTATATGACTTTTTCCGCGTTTTAATGTTTATATAAAACAAGCAACCAAAAATCACGCTGCCAACACAAAACATTCATTCTTCAAAATACAAATTTCAGCTTAACAAGTTTCACTTCTAGCGTGTGTTCCGTACACACTCTTTTTTCTTTCTTTTTTTTTGTCAATTCTATCGCAGTAAATTAAAGTCTCCTTTAGTTAGTGCCACGCACTCTTCCAAATCGAATGGCCAGTTTTTAAATAAATAGTAAAAACGTGAAATTGGCACTCTTTCTGTGACATCAAACAGATCAATTCGGATTAGGCACTCGCTGTACTCGTAGCAAATTTATCTGTCGATACAACTGGTACTTCATGAATAAAATTCTTTTGTCTTTTTTTAATTTGCTAAACAATCTTTATGATGTGGAAAAATTCGCCTTCAAAACTGCTTTCCTGTCCTATCAGTTCTCGATAATCCTAGTGTTATTCGTTAGAAGTACGTGAATTTCCTTCAAAAAAATTTATTTCTTAGACGGTAGATATTTCATTCTATTTATCGACGAAGAAACGTAATATTATTTGAACTTTTTCTTCATCGATGCTCCCAAGGTTTTACTTATCAAATTAATACTCGCAACTTTAGATTTTTCTTAGTAATCGGTTAACCAAAAACGAACGTTTTTCTGAGTGTTTTCTGTCTTCAGTGAAGTGACTTTTGAAGTAGGTAATAACATCTTATTTCTGTGGCGTATTACGAAGATATTTTGGGTCATAAACGGTATTACCTATAGCTGATATTCACGCACCTGTTTGATGAACAAACGTTCTAACATATGTTTTTTGAAAACCTGCTATAACATCGGCTTTGATGGTCCGAGTCTGAGCTAAGATATGGATAGTTTTTCGTTTAAGGGTGTCGATCATAAACTGCATATGTGTTTTGAATAGAGTAGGTATCAACCGCTATCAACTGTCAATTCATATCAATTCAGTTCATGATTGATACCCAGGTCAGAAGAAACTCAGCCACACCAATATCTTCGTTTTATGTAATTATACCTACAGTGTCTCGGCGGAGGTCCGCCATTACTTGTAAACTGTTAGTATTCATCAAAATAAAAAAAACTCTCGCTCAGCAAGCCTCGCTAGAAAAAGTAGGAAGAAAGAAAAAAGATTATGAATTTTTATGGTCACATTATTTGTCTGTAAGTCCATAATTATGCTTAAATGGTATGTTTTGATGGCATGAAGTTTGTTAGTTGCTGAAAAAATATTAGACAATGTGAAATTTAAAAGCATTATTTTCTTGAAACGAAAAATTAATTAAAACGATATCGTAGTATAGTCAATTATCATATAATTTTAAATAAAATCGAATACGAAAAAGTTCTGAAATTAAAAAAAAGAAAACATTAACACGTGGATAATTGTAATAAAAAGAAACATTCATACAAATTAGAGGAAAAAAGAAAGAAAAAAGCTTTACCGGAAGTATCGTCCGGTCGATCCGCACCAAAATTGGTGGCATACTACAATATATTATATTAAATATTTGTTTTAAATTTCGTACATATTGTTTAGAAAATCCGCATTTTATGACCAATATAAAAACAAAAATAGTAGTACCGGAAGTACCGTCCGGCTGACCCGCGCGAAAATTGATAGCATTTTACATTAAATTATAATAAATATTTATTCCGAATTTTGTGGCTATTGGTGCGAAATTGTGCATTTTATAGCAAAAATAAAAACAAAAATGGCGGTACAGGAAGTACCGTCCGCCGATCCGCACCAAAATCAATTAAGCTCTTTTTTAGATTAGTACGAATGTTCGTAACAAATTTCATAATTATCGGACAAAACTTGCGACCTGTTGGTAACAAGAAATTGGATTTTATATATATATATATATATATATATATATACAGGGTGATGAGGAGGGCACGCCCCACAAGGAAAACCCCTATGTTGGTGCATGTCCATATGCAGTGAAAGGGAAACTTCTTCATAAAATTTTAATGGGTGAGATGGTCCAAATGCACCATATAAAAATTATTTTTCCCTTTCCAATGTTTTTCTTTTTTTTTTTTTTTATTTGAAGTTGGATCCATTTTTTTGAAAAAAAATTATTTATTTACCATAATGCTTTTTCATTTCATTTTAATTCTAATAGAGTTCACTGGAGAAATTTAAAAACATTATTTTTCTCTTTAGAGCATTTTTGTTTTTTGATAGAAACAATTTTCAATGATTTTTTGTTTCTAGCATTCTCAATAATATTATACTTTCAAACTAACAGTTTTTTATTTAAAGATAACTTAAAAACTTTCTCATCAATTCTAAAAGAAAGTTTAATGGATCATCTTCTATCATTTGAAACAAAGATCTCAGAATCGGTGTCCAGGTAGAAAAGTTATATTGGAACAAACATTAAAAAAAAAATGAGTATTTTTTCAAAAAGTTCTGACAAATTTTTTATTTTTTTCCAACCTTTATTATTTGGTTAATTTCTTTTACTTGTGTTGGATGCTCCTAAAAGTGATAAAGGATATTTTCTTCATTTTAATTCTCTCTTTTTTTTGTTTTAATTTTATTATTCGTAAAAAGGAAAAATAATGTTTTTAAATTTCTCCAGTAAAATCTACCGGAATTAAAATGAAACGAAAAAGCATTAAATATGGTAAATAAATAATTTTTTTCAAAAAATTGAACCGACTACAAAAAAAAAGGCGTGCGAGGGTCCCCCCTCACATATTTAATGTGTAAACATTCAGCTGAGTGCCGTCAGCTCGCCACTGATGTCTGCTTGTGAGTGTGTGTGTGGTATGTGAGAAACAGAATTTGAAACTGGACAGTGTGCCGGGCAGTTTTTTTATGCTATCTCAACTTTTTCGTATCTAATATTTTTTTACACCCAGAAGGAAGTGGACTAGAGAGTGAGAATGTTTAGACATTAAAAACAAAAAAAAAAACAAATGCATTAAAACTGGAAAAATAATTCTTATATTGTGCATCCGTACCACCTCACCGATTAAAATTTTGTGAAGAAGTTTCCCTTTTGCGGTGTAAGGATAAGCACCAATATAGAGGTTTCCTTGTGGTGAGTGTTTGTCCGCCTCACCCTTTATACATATATACAGTGTAATGATAATTTCGTATCATTCATAATATTTCTCTCTTATATATATATTTCACATATATATCAATCACCTAAAACAATTCTTATTATATTGACGTCATGTAAACAAGTCTTCACTTGCCTTTACTGACTCATTTATTCTACTTTCAATGTTTATAAACAAACATAAATACACTTTTCATAACAACTCTTTTCTATGAAACCATTCTGCAGATATTGCAAATACCCAAAATCACCATTTATGTCATTTCCTTAAACTCCTATTGGACAATATCTAAACTTGTATTGTCATAAATCTCCAATCATATCACTACCATTTCCACTCTCCAAGAAATCGCCATATTCTCCTCCCAAAACTTATAGTTATAAAAACTCATGTAACTATGTACATTTTATCTCATTTTTACCTTACATTACCTTATCTGTTAAAATTACTATTTAGTATTTCACTGTTTTATATTGTGTTTAATACAACCTTTTTCATTTACGAGTATTTAAATTATTTTGTAACCAATATTCTCGTTACATACAGGTATACGAATTTGAGTTATTGATGCCAAAATATTTCCAAGGTCATGAAACGAAAACGTACCCACCCAAAATCCCTGGGGGCTAATACCGCACCGAGGGTAATAAGTAGATTTTCTACAAATTTAGATTATCTTGTTAAAATTTTCAATATTCGGAAAATAAAATAAAGACGTAGACGTTACTGCTTGAAGCCATAAGATCGCCATGAATTTGCCAATACCTTATAATGAACCAGTTAACTGCGCGCGCAGCGCCTAATTATACTCGTGCATAATTATGCGCATAAATACGTGGATTGTGCGCGTAGCCTACGTTATTTGTGTGCGTCTGAGGAACAGTGAAACACATCGGATACGATCATATTTTGGCGAACGTTTATTTACGGATGCGGATAAGCTGGTTTGTGGTTTCGCGCGGTTGTACAAGTTGGCTACACTTACGGTAAGAAACGTCAATAAAAAAAAAAAAAAAAAAAAAAAAAGAAAAAAAGAAAACCAGACAGACTACGAACGTGGAGCGAGCACGTTGTTGAGCAGCTGAGCAGAGAGAGAATTAGCGATTTTCATTTGTTCGGCGCGTCAGTGCTTCGGCCGGTCGTGTGTTTTCTGGTCGAAGTTTACACAGCCGAAAAAATAAAAATAGAAGAAAAAAAAAAAAAAAAAAACCACTTCGTCGATACACATGCAAAATGATCGGTACACCCAGGAAGACGATTCCAATTCAGATTCATTTCTTTTTGATGTACGCAGGTAATTAAATTTTCACTCTCGTAGTTTTTATTTTATTTATTTATTTATTTTTTTATTTTTTTGTTTTTTACCGGAAACGGTGTTTGGAGGAAAGTATCTGTGGCCCGCGTAGGGCGCAATGTAATTTTCTTTTCGTTTTTCCGACCGAATTTCGTTTTGTCGGATGACGCCAATAATAATGTCTCGCTCTTCAGGAATATGTCCGATGGCTGTGTTCGGCTCGACGATAGCCCGACAGTACGGATTCGCGGACACCAGTGTGGCGTTTCTGTACTTTTTCGTGCCCATCGTGTCGGTGGTCAGCCGAATCGCTATGGGAATGGTCGCCGATAAGTATCATCTGTTGAAGCCGATCAAAGTGGCCTGCCTGATAGCCTGCGCTGTCGCAGCGGCGCTGACGTCGTTGGTGCCGAAACGCGACGCGGCTGCGGCTGCGGCTGCGGGTGCGGTGGCCACCACTCTGTGGTGCAGCCCCGCCGGGACGGTCGTCGATGCTCCAGCCTACGACCACCTGTTCTGCCGTAGGCCTGCTGTCGAAAATCTGCAGCCCAGCACGTGCCAGGTGAAAAATACTTGCGACTAAATCGTATAACCGCGATGGGACCTGCACTGAAGGAGAGTGGACGGACAGCGAAATTTGTGTGGCACAAATGACATCGTAGAGTAGCTTTGGCTTTTTTTTGTTTTTTTGTAATCGTAACTACGATGAAAAACCCAAAACAACGAGGAAAGACCCCATCCAGCGTTCCAATACACAAAAATATCAGTGGAGTAAAAAAAAAAGTAAATAAAAAAAAGTTTATTAGACACCAAATTAGAACCTTTGGCTCCGGCGTGCTGAGCTTCTATTTAACCACCCAGCCATCGCGGCAATTAACAAAATTGGTTTGTCATGGATATACAATAACTTCTCGTTTACCCGTTTTCAAGTATCAGGCTCGCCCTTTCACAATTATACGATTTAGTCACGGGTGTGAAAAATTTGATAATTATAAAGTAAGTTTACATTAAAAAAAAAAAACGAGTTTTTAAAAGATAAGCTTTTATTTATTTCATTTTTTTTTGGGTTTAGCTGCTTGCGAAATAAATATTATTTCACTGCGGAAGGTTGGCTGCAGTATTGGTATATTTTAAAATCACAGTAGCCAGTAGAATAAAAGCCTATATAGATATACTCGCGTATAAAAGAAATCATTTCATTTCCCGAAAACGCTTCCTACTGTTGAAAAACGGAATTTGTTGAATCAGCTCTCCATATGAAATAATATTATGTACTCAAAGGTTTGGCTTAAAAACGTGTTTTTAAAACATAAATTTTTATTTTTTATTTAAGCTTCTTGCGAAGTAAACATTATTTCGTTGCGGAAGGTTGGCTGCAGTCGTGGTATATTTTAAAATCGCAGTTGTGAGTAGAATAAAAGCTTATAAAAATAGGCGGCACGACGTCGCCCAGTAGGCCCCCCGCCGGCCTTCGCCCGGTTAGCAGTGGGGAACGAGTAAAGGCCAATTTTCTGATTCAAAATAAAGAAAATTCCTCTTCAGTTTAATTCGTGTGACAACCTCGGATCATCGAATTTTTTAATTCCTCGTTTCGTTTATTTCTTTCGATTTTTATCTTTCACTATATAGCTTAATGGACTGCTAGAACTGATAAGAAATACATAGGGTTAAATGGAACACCGCTAAAGCCACTGTTAACAGGCGTTCTTTTTACGAAAAACGACCTTTGGTGATAAGTGATAGTGATTCCAAATTTCCAATTCCAGCTAGCAAAAAATTAATTTTTATATTTCGTTATTTTAGTAATTAAAATTATATTTGAAGATACTTAATTTTATTATTATTCTACTTTGCCATTGACACATGATAAAATGGCATTATTTGTAGGAAAAGAAAAATGCACACACCAATAAATTCACGCACAACACAACATACATTCTTTTTCGAATGATACGAAACTTGAAAAAGCCAATATTGAAGATATGGTTTTTTGCTGAATTTACTCGTTGGAGAATTTTGTCTCTGTTGATGAGAGGACAGCAAAAAGAACAAGATTTTTGTTGCAACATTACTTTAAATTTTAACGAAAACTATGTAGCCGAGGGGCAAAATCAATGAAAAACAAATGCATCAAAATAAGAACTAGCAAGATTTGACATTTGAGAGAATTGTACGATAAAACATAAACAAAACAGCTAATATCAAGACTTTCAACAGCACCTGAAAAATTATGATAATGGTTCTGAATTAATGCAATTTCTCTTTTCGTATCAATAACACGCATCAAGGAATTATACAAAGTAACCGAACAGAAGATGAAATTGGCTTGAAATAGTTCTAAATAGAACATCCAACACTATTTACCAAAAAGAAATTGAAAAAAGTTAAATGGAATTTAAATAATAAATTTTTCAATAAATACAAAATCGAATGGGAGAGAATTACCGTAACAGTTTCAAGTATGCTAGAGCTAATAGAAATCACATCTTCAATGATGATAGATTGATTTCCTTCTTTAAATTTTCCTTCCACAAGTTGCTTAGTACCATATGACTTCGCTTCTTTACGCTGCAATACCATTGGTTTGTTGGTCTTTACAGACATTAACGTAGGTACCGGTAACACTGTGTATGGAACTCCGCAAATGGTATCGAATTTCACTTCTCTTTTGTAGAGCAGACTCGTAAGCACTGAACATAATTCATCCTAAAAGTAATTGGTAGAATCATAAAATAAGGAACATAAATTTTCATAGGTAAATTCTATATTAAAATCGAATAGAATATTTTAATACATCAAAAACCTCTCAAATTTTTCAGTAAAAGAAACAATAAAACATGAAAAAGGTGATTGGAAAAACAAAAGTTACTGAAACTCACCATTAAAATCAGAAATGAAATGAGAAGACGAAGATCAATATAATACATCGAACTTTTTCCACTTTTCAAAGTAAATTGTCCAAATTTGATGCAACCCATCTTGTGCAGACTAATACAAAAATCTCTCAATTTTTCATTCAAATATAACTCAATACAAATTCAGTTTTCATACAAAGTACCTTTTTTAAAAAGTAATGCCTGCATTGTTTGGCTTCAAGATTTTATCAATTCTAGCAGTCCATTAAGCTATATAGTCAAAGATTTTTATCCACTTTGCTCGTTAAAGGGGTATTAAAATTCACCTCATAGAAAGATTGAAGTGGGGATGATGAACATTTTTCGTTTCACGATAAATGAAAATTGTTGATATTCTTCTCATTTTTAAGTAATTGTTTTTTATAGTTATATATATTTTATACAATTATATTACTAGAGAGTTACCTTCTGACTATATGTATAGTATTGGAAAGGTAAAGCTCCATAAGACCATTGTACATCTACAGCCTAACTGAATTAAACACGGTACTAGAATTATTTTATTTTCCATAGGTCTTTCCAGTAACAGTTGACAATTACGCACCTGAATAAGGAAATATTTCATTTAACCCAGTGAATTATTTTAAAATTCTTCCAACCATCAAGGTTAATATGTTGAAGAAGGAATTCAGTATCAAAAGTTTTTTTATTTTCAATTTTGATTTTTGGTAATAACTGTAGTGTGGGGACATTTTCCTCACCTCTTTCATACAGGGCTCAGCCCTGCGTCAACAGACGGGTCGCAGACCAAAGTCCGCGACTTGATTGCACTTTAAATAAGTACGTTATCTGTATGCACTCATACAGACGATACGTTTCTACATTTACCGATAAATGGTAAATGGAAAAGGCAAGTACGTAAAATAGTACGTACTCACTGATACGGTACGTGTTGCAGTCTGTATATGGTACTACAGTGCCTTTGGATGATTGCCCTAAGCAGTTAGTACACTTTGTGTATGGTTAGGCTTTTAAACTGGCTGGCTACCAGTACCGAGAAATAATTCAGTCACCCTACACATAAACTGCTTTTTACCTGATTCTATGAACCTTGTGTAGGTAGCATCTACCTACACCAAACAAGCCACATGTAGATTACTGTGTCTTTTTTAAATGTGCTGTGGACTTGTCATTTTTTCTCATGGTTGATTGCTAATTGATTTTGATACCTGTATTTTATTAGCTTTTTTCTTTCTTTTATTATTTCATACTCACATACTTCTAATTTTATCATTTTTCGTGATTTCATTTCAGTTTGATGGGACCAAATAATTTTCAATTATGATTCCTAATTTAATCGATTTGTCTGTTTTATGTGCTTTAAAATTATAATGTAGATTGCACCAGATTGTTTTGAGTTAGACTTTTATTATTTTTACGTAGATAGACGATTGTAAACTTTTTAATGTTGATGGTAAAAGTGGCAGAAATTAATGCAAACAAGAAAGGGCATAGCTAGATTTGTTTTGGTGGGTTATTGTGGGGGCCATTAAAATTTTTTAGGAGTCAAAGCAGAGTGAGATGAAGCTTTTTTTGCTTATGCTAGTAATTTATTACTATAAGCTCTTATTCTAGTCACTTTTGCAATTTTAAAATATACCAATACTCCATTTGACCTTCCACAATAACATAATGTTCATTTCGCATGAAGCTAAGCCAAAAGAAAAATTAAAGTTTATCTTTCAAGAATTAGTTTTTAACCTAAACTCATCATTCAATATACTTAGCTCAAAATTTGTTTTGCAAATTTCTTTGGAGAATCAGTGAAGAGGCCAAAATTCTTTGGGTGTCACGACTCCCTCAAACCCCCCCCCCCCGTAGTTGTGCCACTACTGAAACATTAAGAGATGCCCAAATGTTATATTTTAAAATTTTATACAACTTTGCAAATAGCTAAGTTGTGAACACGTCGTCAGTTACACTGAAACGAATCAGTTTGGTCAGTACGCTTATCAGTTGGTGAGATTCTTATCAATTACCTCTGTGTAAAATACAACATACTCGTTAAAAAATTAACGGTATAACGAAAAGTTCACATGGGTTACTAAGACCCTTAAAAACATGTGGGAGCCATCACCTTCGAAAATACGAGTATGTTGTTAAGAAAAACAAAAAAAAAATTCTACGTAATTGCATTAGCCCCTCCAAGAAATTTTGTCTTCATCCGTCGTCAGACGCAACCAGAAATACCCAAAAGAACGTCCTGTTTGATTACAGATGCTTGTCTTGATTAGCAACTGAAACTGGTAACTGGAAGCAAACCTGCCATACATTCTGACTTTTTTTCAAGCATGTTTAATGCATTGAAAAACCCGTTTCTCAATGGAAAAAATCTGTAGATACGTATGGCAGTTCTGTCTGATGGTGATGCGATTATTGATGATAACAACTTTTGAAGAATCGGGAAAAAAATCGATCAGACCTTGCGAGGCAAACTCAAAGAACCAAACAGATTTTCCCAATTTGATAATTTTGATAACCAAAAATAGGAACAGAGAAATAATCGATAATTACGATGCATTTGAACATTTTCCAATTTCTTAGTTGAATATCTTATGAAGAATGGGTTAATAGAACAGATATTGGATTGATGAAATTTGTTGTTAATCTTAATAAAATAATATTAAAATGAAATATTTACTAAAATTGCATTCTAACAATATGTAGTTAGCTTTTCTGCATTTAAAATCGAGCAGAAATCTCAGCTATTGGTAATTTAGAGGCTTTTTTAGGAGAAAAATGGGAAAAAAATTCGATTTTTAATTAAAGGTTGGTAATTAATTTTTGGCACCCGATTAATCGAAAAAATCAATTAGATAGGAAAAAAAATTGACAAAAAATTGAAAATCGATTTTTTTCAAATAATCGACATTACTAGTAACTGGTAACATGTTAGAATAGATCATAACCAACATTTGTTCCAAATTTCGTTTCCATTGATCAAAAATTACCTATTTTAGGGCCATTGAATATACAAAATTGGAACACAGACTGATGTACCGGAAGTATCATCGGGCCGCTGGCCCCAAAATTCCTAATTCATATGATCTGGTTTTTATTATCATCGTATTGATGTTTAGTCTAAATTTCGTAACTATCGAATAAAGCTAACATGAACACGACATACACACATAATTTATTATATCGTATGAATTATATGTATCTATGTATGTACCTGTTTATGAATTTGAGCCTTTGTCGCCAACAATTTCCTTGATAATGAAAACAAAAAATCTACTTAGCTACTAGAGCCCTCCCAACACATAAGTCTTTCCATAAAATCAGTTTGAAGAAGGGTGATAACAACGTTTTTGCCTGACATTGCTTGGATTAAGATTATGCATAAAGATAACCTGAAAATGATTTTAGGAGTGTAGGGCTCCTCAATAGAGGTTTCTCCACAAAAAAATCTATAGAAAATCGTCTAAATTAAATGATGGATTAGAATCTTAGTATTTTAGAATTTTTAAATGTTTATTCAGTAAGCTGATATCTTTGTAAGGAGACGAGAGAAATGTCTTTTTCGCTGCTACGATATCAGCGTGGTGGCATTTAGGAGAGAAAAAGAAAAATTTATTTAGCCGAGTGACAACTCGTCAATTGATTATAGGATTTACTGAAAATAATTCAGTGCAATGCACTGCATAGTATTCGTAACGCAAAACTATGTTTACACTTGAATAAATACAAACTGATGAAGTTTACTCTTTTTTTCTAAGCCATAATATGCACGGTAACTTATTATTATTAACTAAATTTTCTTGTAAGTGGCAAAAATTAAAAATTTATATCAGCTAAGTAAGGTAATGAAATATTATGGTTAAAAAAAAAAGGAATGTTGACCCAATTTTTACACAACCAAAAATAATGCAAACGTAAGCTTACCAACGTTCGATAATTTTTTATCTTCTCATAGAATTACTTTATATTTCGTTCTTCAGTCTGTTGGTAATTTTTATCTCGTTTCTTGGTTGAAATGTTTTTCGCTTTCATAATTTTGTGCAGTGAACGTCTTCGAAATACTGCAAGAAAAGGGAGGAGAAAGTAATTTTTCAATCCCTTAGCAGTATTTCGCGTACCCACTTTCTATTTTTTTGTAAAAAGTATGCAAACAGTCCAATGCACAAAAAATACGTTAAAACATTTATAACATTCGAACTCAGTTCCTACATTGCGGGGGAAGTATAAGAAAAAATTACAAATGAAATCAATTAAAATTTTGTCAATTGATTCGCACTCTTCTCCCAGACTCGGCTTTCATTCTCGTCGATAACATACCCAGAATTGCGTCATTCGAAGAAAAATCTAACTTAATTGATTTTTAATGGTTTTAATTATTCCAATCCGTGTGCTCGTAAAAGAAGACAAAAATCACGACCGCATGGCGTGAATGTCGAAATTTGTGTAGCCTGAGTTTGAATTTTATAGATCTTCAGTAACTAATCATTTTTTGTTCGTTAGGCTAATCGAAATAATCTCATTGCGGAAATGATACGGTAAAATTTATCAGATATATTTTATTTTGTGCTCAAATCGGTTCTTCCCAATGTAATTTTAATAAACGGTATTTGCATCAGGTTTAAGTACATAGCTGCCAGTCAAAATTCATATCAGTAAGTAAATTGTAAGTCAAGTTTTAAGTGAGAAATTTTCTGTACAGTGGAGCGGACATGTGGAGTAAAGTTAAAAAAGTTTCGGTCTATCTTAACAGTGCATTTATATCAGTTGTATCTAGTTGAGAAGATTTCAAAAAGGAATAGTGCTTCTTTTTTTTCGTCTTCGACCTATTTATGGTTCCACATTTACTACCCCTCCCCCATTTGTTTCACTATTGTGGCGACGTGAACCTCGAGGCCCCGCTCCTTCACGGAGCTGTTGGTGGTGTCGTAACCATGCGATAGCGTCTTCACTTTTTAACCTGCAGGTTGCCGGTTTAATTCCCCACACCGGCAACCTGGCAACCTGTAAAAATGGTTACCCCAACGTGATGGAAATGTGCACCACCACCAGTTCATGCACCCCCTCCGACAGCGTGGCGTCGAGCCATAATGGTGTAAATCTGTGCTGCGGGTTTGTGTGTTTACCACCTTGCAGCAGCCTAGCTCCGCCATCTGTTCTCTGTAATGACGTCATGCTACATTGTAGCTGCATCCCTGGAGAAGAGTAGTTGTGGGGATATGAACCTGTGGGCCCCGCACCTTCACAGAAATATTGGTGAGGTCGTAGCCATCTGGTAGCGTTGTCACTTTTAAACCTGCAGGTTGCCGGTTTGATTCCACTCATTGGCAACCTACAATGAGAATTGACATATGTTTTTGGATTAATATTTTTGAAAAATTTTGCTGTGAAGGAAAAGACACTGAAAATACATTAAAAAAAGAAAAATAACCCTTTAAAATTTTTTCTGGAAAATATTGAAGTGACTGGAATTCTAAAAGTCGATGTTCTTTTTGTTTTGCTATCAAGTAGCCTATATCAATTCTATTTAATTTTATACCAAATCTTTTTAATTAGCTCAGAGTTCCCTAAATCTTACTGGAGATATTTTAAGGGTTATTTTTCTCTTTTCAGCGCATTTTATGTGGGTTTTCAAAGAAAAACTACATATTAAAATTTGAGAGGTAGATTCATTTTTCGTCTCATGACCAAAAAAAATTTAAGTGGTATTGGCTGAAATTCATAGTTATGTACACCTTTCTGTATAACATGATACAGATCCCGATTCTTATCCGATATTCCTTCATGAAACTTGGTACACTTATTCATATCTAAACAAGAATAAACCCTATTGTTTTTGGTCCATATCAGCCAGATGATGCGTTCGGTACATCCTGTTATGTTGCATTTTTGGAACTTCAATGGTTCTACAAAGCGTGATTTTCAACCAATAGCCACAAAATTCGATACAGATATTAAATATATTTTGTTCTAACATTTTGCGAAATTTGGTCTCAGTCGGCTGAATGGTTCATTCGTAGAAGTGATTTGAAAAAATCTTAGATTATTGCTACAAAGAGAAGATACACAATTACAGATGAACCAACAAAGCTGGTTAGAAAGCAGGTTTGCTGTTATTTTATTTTCACCGCATCATTTTATAACTTGCACACGTTTTTTATAACTTTACAACATAATTCATTACATGAATTTACTTGATAATTAATTTAAAACCTACCTAATTTTGAGCCAGTATTCTGGAGAATACTTTTGATATTTACAATTTTTTATTTTACTTATTTTTTGGGATTTTTTCGATCAAGATAACCTACATTTTCGCGCGGCTTGCTGCGTTAGAGATTTTATTATTGCTTATTTGATGTTGGCTCTTTTTTTTTATGAAAAAATTTATTTGAATGCTTTTTTGTTTCCTCGTTCATTAGCATAAGCGGCAATTTCGCTTTAAACAAAAAACAGTTTTTTAAAGATAACTAAAAAACTATCTCATCGATTCCACTTGAAATAGTGTAAAACCACCGGCATGTGATCACACTATATCATTTAAAAACAATTCATCAAACTTGGTCCAATAAGTATAGTTCTCAAAAAATTCCTAGACATGCAGACATATAATAAATGTACGTATACATACATACATACACACCTACATACAAACATAGGTACATGAATTTTTATACAAGTTTCTTCCCCTCAGGTCATTGAAAAAAAAAACATATCTACCTACTTGAATATTGTAAATTTGAGATTTAGTTTTAAAACTTTTATCTCAATTCTACATATTTCAGTTTTTCCTTTCATTTTTCTATTTTATAAGCTCTTATTCTATTCACTATAGCGATTTTAAAATATACCAATACTGCAGTTAACCTTCCACAGCGAAATAATATTTATTTTATATGAAGCTAGAGCCAAAGAAAAATAAATAAATAAGTTCTTGTTAAAAAAGAGTTTTTAAAAGATAAGCTTTTATTTTTTTTTTTTTGCATCAGCTTCATGCGAAATAAATATTATTTTGTTCCTGAAAGTTGGCAGCAGTATTGGTATATTATAAAATCGCAGTAGAGAGTAGAATAAAAGCTTATAATAAAAGCTTATCTTGTGATGTCCAAAAACGACATACATCTCAAATATTGGGGTTTGAAATCACAAGGTGAAGTATATCAAGGAGTCTTGAGTAACCTTAGAGTCGAAACCACAAGTCAGCTCTAACAGTTAGGCTATCAGCCTACCAGAAAAAGCTCCCAAGGCCTACGTAATATCTCGGGCAATTTCGTATAGGTGAGTTAAATAAGTAGGCTGACCCATCAGTACAATTCACGTTTAATACAGTAAAAGTTACTTAAAATCAAATAACATGTATATCAAGTTTTGCAGTTGTTAAAATTTGTTTTGCCACATGGTCTTTCAATTTCCGACAAGCCAACAGATTCCAACTAAGTATACTCGTTGTTGGAATCAAAAATGGCTATCAGTTAAACAAAAAACAGTTCGGCCAACGATGTTCACTTTTCATATTAATTTTGGTAAAAACAGTTTACAAAAAAGGACTTGAATGTCAAAATCAAAAGCTGTAGAATGTCGTGAACATTTGAAGTATTCATGACAAACAAAAAACATTGACGTCTAACACGAGACTAATTGTTCATGGTAGAATCAAATTTGTGAACAGTTAAGGACATGAAGTGTTGGTTCATCGGTGATCGAATTATAAATTACACGTCACCCTGAAAGTATATAAAAGTCATCGATTAACTTGTCGTTGGTAGAAAGAAAATTTTATTTTCTGTAGAATTCAATGTACTTATTTGTGGTTTTAATAATAGTACAACCTTATAATCCGTGAGCCATTCCCTGCAGTAAACATATATGCAATAGTTGAATCTAGTGGTGATGTGAAGGGAAGGCCGTGGGGTTTCAGATGTCTCAATCTTTACAAAATTTGTTTTTATCTAAACTTATTTCTTTACTTTTTTATAATATTTGGTGGGAAACATTCTCCCTTGAATAAGCCACTGTGAACTTCATATGGCATCTAAATTGATGCGGTATAAGCGTATAGCCGATTCTAGGACTGCTTAAATTGTGATTATCGCTCGACAGCCAAGATTTGTAAAACTAACGAACCAAGAAATTTTTGGTAAACTTGGTTATGTTTGTACGCAAAATAATTTTGGACCACTGATTGAATGATCGTTGGTACTATTTTTTTCATTTTTATAAAACAATGATTTGAGCTAATTCCATATTTATGCTTCGAAATTAAGATTTCGGATAAAAATGTGTTCGTAACACCTGAACGGAAAATAATGTAGTTTCCCCGTAGAACTGAGCAGTCAAAAAAAAGTATTTTCTATTTAATGCATTTTCAACTTTATTATTTCAGGTGTTGTGCAATAATAATGCTAACTTTCGAATTATGTGTTCAGAATGGCAAAATGCCTTGATTAATGGTACCACCGAACAGAAACTAGACTTTAATTGCGAACAAATAACAGCTGATTTACAATTTTTCAGATCTACCTTCTCGGTATGTAATTTGAACGTATTTTAATAATTAAAATATGATTTTGTATATATAAACATTTTTTTAGAATAATTAGGACTTAAGTGATACGAGTTCCATTTTTGCTTTAGCATTTTGTTGCATTGCAAATAAAATGTGAAATTTTCTCTCCCATTCAAATTTATAAATCCATCAATTTACCTAATTTGATTTTCGAATTTCTCATTCAACCTTTTTTTTTCTTTACTTTTTATTTTTTGGCCTAACGACGATATTAATCTTAAAATTTTACATTTTCTGAATCTCTTTCAAAACTGCATACTTGTTTATAACAGTCAACAATTTTGTGAGTGAGAAGAGGGAGCTTTTGGAATTTCTGATTGAGACTATTTTCTGTTTTTTAGCCAAAATTCGATTGCAAAAGATGAGCTGTCGTTAATTTTTCTGTTTTTTGAAAATTAGGAATCATGAAACACCTGCTATAAACGGTTGTACCATCGAATATATTGTAAATGTTTTACCTACTTTACTGCAAATGTGGAATTAAAGTTGACCTCATGGAGAAGTTAGGGGTGGGAGTGATAAAAATTTTCCGTTTCACGACAAAAGAAAACTAACGACACCATTTTCCCATTTTGACTAAATATTTTTGTGTGTCTGTACAGGGTATTCCAGTTTCTCTTTCTACCCCGCTAGGGTATGAAAGAACTTTTTCAGACAAAAACAAATTTCTCTTCTCATATGCTTTCGTTTAAAAACTGGCCGACTTATAGGCCAGTAAAAAAAGATGAAAATGCAAATTTCAGAAAAATAAGAAAAATAAAAAAGCTAGCGCAGCAAGCCCCGCTAGAAAAAGTAGGTTTTCGAGAAAAAGAATTATGAATTTTGATGGTCACATCAATTGTCTAAGTTTATATGCGTTAATGGTACCTATGTTATGATTGTACGAAATTTGTTAGCTGCTGACAGTAATATTAGACAATGTAAAATATAAAAGCATTTTATCTTGAAAAAATGAAAAATAAATTAAGATGATAAAGTATGGTTCATCATCATATAATTTAAAATAAAACTAATGAAATATAATAAACTTATGAAAGAAAAAAAAAAGAAAACATGAGCATGAGGTTAATTTTCGTAAAAAGAAAAGTTTGTGCAAATTAGAAAAAAAAAAATAGAAAAAAAGTTTTGCCAGAAATACCGTCCAGTCGATCCACACCAAAATTGGTAGCATGCTATAATAAATTTTAATGAATATTTATTTCAAATTTCGTACATATGGTTCTAAAATTCCACATTTTATGACCTATATAAAAACGAAAACAGTGGTACCGAAAGTACCGCTCGGCCGATTCCCGCCAAAATTGGAAGTGTACTTCAACAAATCAAAATAAATATTTACTCCGAATTTGCTTAAAGGCAGTTCCACAAAGACATGTTTTAACGAAACTGCCTTTCAACGAACGTTATGCTACCTGTATTACACACATTACGTTTTTTTTTCCAGCTCCAAACGTTTTAGTGCAATTTTGACTCAATCAAGGTGGATAAAGAGGACTTTTGAAAGTTTTGTTTTTATAATTTTTCTGAAATTTTTATTTTCATATTTTTTCACTGGCTTATAAACCCGGCCAATTCTGAAGAGAGAGCATACGTGATGCGAACTTTTTTTTGTTTGACCAAGTTCTATCATACGCTTACGGTATAGGAAGAGAAACTGGGACACCTTATATGTTTTGTATATGTATGTATCGCCTAAAAGCTTGGTTCACGGTTCTGACAAAACTGCAAAAGGGATAGGGCTGAAATTTTCACAAAAAGTGGTCCTCATATAGGATAAAATCTAAAAGAAGTTTTGTGTGTATTGATTCAGTAGTTTTTGAGAAAACCAGAAAACCAAAAATTCGAGGAAAAGTGGTTTTTCCAAGATTTTGAAGAAACTACGAAAGGGATGGGACTGAAATTTTCACGATAGATTGTCATTATGTAAATGCAAGTTCGATAGAAGTTTGGTGTCTATTAGTTTAGTAGTTTTCGAGAAAAATTTGAAACAAAAATAAAAAATTACTCGAAAGAAGCAAGTCGACTGTGTTGCTTGAAATATCTTCCTCGTATTCAAGGGGCAAAAGGTTTCGAAGGTCTTTTCTGCACTGCATTAATTTAGGTTTTATTTTATTTTTAATATTAATAATGAAAATCTGCCAACTGTGTTTTCTCGCAAAGTATTACTGCGCTAGAATTTTTTCTGGATTGTTTTTCTTTATGTTCGAAAAAAAGGAGTTTTCACCAATGTTTTGCGTTAATAAAAGTAATATCATTTCATTTTTTTTTTGTCATTTTTAACTATTCGTATTTGGAGATTCGTTTGGGTAATTTGAAGTTCTTTTCAAAGATGTTACTTCAAACATTTTTTTTTTTTTTTATATTTATTCAGATGATCAAAATAAAAATCGACGTTTCACCTACTTGTTGTCCCCATTTAGCTTAGGGTGATAAATTGATAATATGGTTACTTACCTCACATTATGGCCCATTGTCTCACATACCTATGTAGTTTTTCTGTACATTCTTTTACAGACTTTCCACAGCTCAGGAAATTAGGAAAATCGAAAAGATCGAACGAATTTACTTGTATTTTTTATTTTTCTCCATGAAGTTTAGAAATTGTGAATATTTTTGCGAAGAGTTTTCCAGCGGATTCGCCTACAAATAGCAATTTTTAAGGCACGGATAAATTAATTTGCGCGTTCCACTTCAAAATTTATTTCTGAATTGAGCCTACAGAATCTTGCATATTTTCTGATCGAAGGCTATTAAAATCTTTGAAATATGCTCAGTAGGTAAGATAATTTGTTCTTTTCTTTCTTTGTGGCTTTTTTTTTTTTTTTTCGTTTTTCAACCTTTTGTTACGAGAACTACGACGAATAAATTTTTGAAAATATTTTTCCTTAGTTATTGAATATTGTTTCATTTTATATTTTATTCAAAGATTCTACATTTCACATTTCTTTTGAAATTAGTGAACTCATGGTCTATGATAATGGATAACAAAATTATATTTCGTTTTCAAAAACTCTGAAAGCCACAGAAGTACAAAATAATAAGCATTTTTTTCGGTTTAGTGAAATTAATAAATTTTTCTATCCGGTTTTTCACTATATTTTTCGAGAAATATTTCTATAACTAATGAATTCCCAGCTAATGGTTCAAATCCCTAATTTAGACATTTTTAGACAATTTTTCTCCTTATATTACTGGGAGAAAAGTGAATCTGTGCAGTGTTCAAAAATTGCAAGATTTTCTCAATTATAATATTTATACAAACATCGTTTTGTTTATTGTTTTATTACTCCACTGTGTGAGAAAATTTTCACTTTTTCCCCCTCTCCAGTATTAATTTTAATATTTTTTATCATCTTCGAAGCCAGTTCACTACCGTGTATGATTGTTTAACTTCAAATGTTTTTCACGTACCTACTTGATGAAGTAAATGAAATAGTTTGCGGGTAATTAATTCTACTTGTCAGCAAAAAATAATTTTCGGTCGATTTATACATTCCCTCGCTTTACATTCAGTAGGAAAATTTCAAATAATAAAAGTCAATATCGCCAAAATTCCTACTAACAAAGTTATTGAACCCTATAATTCGATCATTCTTCCTCTTATTTGTTTTCGACCATTTGTTTATGACCGAAGTCTTTTGGTGTTTTGTTGGTTTAGAACAGTACTTGCAGTTCGGCTAAAATTCAAAAAGTGAATGACAGCCAGCTGGAAATTCCACAGCCTCGCTGCACCACTGATCGAAACGCTACATGCTCTGTAAGTTGCGCCAAAAATGATCTATCTCTTGAATCTGAATTACGAACACCTTCGTTATGGTATTTGTTCGTTTTATACATCATTTTTGGGGCCGGATACTACGTTGCTGTAACATTCTCTGATACGATTAGTTTTCAACTTCTAGGTAGGTGAAAGAAATATTGTGGCTGCGAAGTTGCTTACCTAATATTATAGCTTATTTATCATATGGAACGTTGTTTTGCTGCAACTATGTTCATTGAAACTGTCAGGTAACGTCACAAAAAGTGTCGGAATAGAACACTAGTGAGACCTATGAGAGGAATCCCGTCCCTTCATAATTTATGTAAAAGTTCTTACACCAAAGAGGAAGTTCATGGGGTCACAACATCCAGTAAGAAGTGTAGCTCCATATTCTGGAACCAAAAGTATGTAGACTCCCTGGAAGAGTTAAGTTGAAGCTATAGGCATACATATATTAGGTGGGTGCGAGGTTGATTCCACGAAATAATGGCTAAGCTTTAAGTCTCTTAAAATTTCAAAGAAATTTTCTCTCCGATTTTTCTTGAAAAATAATGAGTTTTCGCAAAAAGCTGAAGTAGGTATAGCTTTTCTTGGTATATTTTCCAAATAAGGCAGTGGGACTTTTTCATTACAACAAAAAATTAAAAAGATACGGCTGTTTAAAAGTTAGCATCCCTTACCCTCCAATGTGAATAAAATTTTCAATGCTCGATGAAAATAAATGTAATAGTTACTTAACGTTAGATAGCCTACTCCTCAACGCCAAATAATTTTGTCATTTTCGATAATTTTGGGTCAAGTTACAGTAAATTTTCGTTTTTATTTCCCACTTAGATGAGCTGTAACTTGGAAATAAAGCATTTCTAGGCATTTTGTCAGAGGAACTTTTCAACTCCAAGAATCGATCTTCGAATTTATTATGTTTAATTTTTGGTCACCATGTTATTTTTGATTATAGTATGACACTGAGGTATGCAAATTTTTGTGACAATCTAAACCTAATATACACGAAAGGCTTAGATAAGAGAGTGGTTGACTTGGCTTTATTAAAAAAAAGAAAAAAAAAAAAAAGAAAAAGTTTGGCATATTAAAATACAGCGTCTTTAACAGTGGTGGGTTGGTAGTGGAGTGACGGGGAAATCAGGGCAGATGTGGACTTTCTCCCCTATACAATGGAACTATCTCCACCCGTGTCAAGTGGGTACTGCTCGTTACTAATTCCTTGTAATTTATCGCTTACTACGAGAATGATAATATAGGTACGTAATTGCAGCTTGGGAGAATTATTTTAAGCCTGACCTAACAAACCAATTTTAGATTTTCGTCTCAACTCGACTCGCATTACATCATACAGGTTGATTATTGTCCTAGAAATTTTAGTACAGTTCCTTGGTTTCATTAATACGCGCGTATTAAATCTCATCGTTACAATATGAAAATTTTTTTGAAAATGATAATTTTCACTAATGGGTACTCACTTCTAAATTGTCACACTTACCTGCTCACAGTATGTTGAAACCGATGTTGAAAGAAAAATAATTTTAATCTACTTTGCACAAAAAATATTGTTACCCACCGCATACTTGGTTACATGTTTTCAAAATATTAGTGTCAAAAATGGTTCTACATTGCAGGCGATGAACCTCATCTTTATGGTAAATTACGAGTACCAGGATCATTTGGATGGGGACTTGGAGGTTTCGCCACAGGGATGTTAATCGATTACTTCAGTGGCCACAATTCGATGGAGAAAAATTATCTGCCAATGTTCATATTCGTGGCGATAGTTATGTTAATCGACACACTGTGGAGTGTTACTAAAATAAAGGTAAAAATAATTTCTATATTTACTTACGCGGGGATTAAATTCGTTGCTAGTGCAAAATAAAATACTTGAATTATTAGTGCTACTAACTGAAGGAGTGTATCAATAAATTAATGTCATTACTTTTGAACGCTTTCAATATTCGATAATGATCGCAAAATTATAATTTTACACTACTAAATATTAGGCCTAGTACCTACTCTAAATTTATATTTCATTTTGTAGGAAGGAATCTACGTTAATTAAATTAAATTAAACATAAGTAGGTATCTACTATTATTATTTCATTGACAACATAAAACCACTTAGATCTGTTTTTCTGGAGATAACTTCACCCCCTTCCTAAAACTAATTTTTGCTAATTATTTGTCTGGGCTATTTTTCTCTAAGAATTAAAATAGGGTTTGACCTCACTTTCTCTATGCTCTTATCTTAATCTGTATTCTGTAAAGTATGGGAATTTTAGCTTTTAGAGAATAAATCAAGAAAAACAGTATGAACCATAACAAAATGTTTCCGTTTGGCGTTTGACATTAGCCACTAAGTCAAAAAGAATAAATCAGACCATAAGTATGACTCTTAATCGAAAAAAATGAAATTTTTTTAAAACTTTTAGAATTATCACACAAATTTTAACAATCCTAAAGTTGTTGAGTGGATTTCCTACAATAATATACCATACGATACACCCTATAGGCCCCGTGTGATTTCAGGAGAGCGGATTTTATTCCCAAAACTCGATTCTCTACGTTTTTTTCGCTAATTTTAATTTTGCGATAAAAAAAGCTCAGTAAAACATTGTTTAACATAAAATGTTCTATAAAAAATATATTACCTTTTTTTTTGTCTGATGCCCCCATGTCTCTCCAAAGTGTTTTGAAAAGAACAACTCTTCAATGAACATGCTCAGTAACATTATACGCCAAATATAACTCGTAATATTATCATACTATTTAGATAATTAATAAACTTAATATATATTTGCTACCAATCCACCCTCGTTTCATAACACCTTATCATCCCTTCCAGCTACACAGCCCACCTGCTCTCATGAGTCAATGCTACCATCCACTCCCTTCCGTCACCCATTATCATTCCCTCCACCTTCACAGACCGCCTGTTTTCATGAAACAAAACTGGAAAAGTGTAGGGGATAAAAAAGAGTTATGAAACGGGGGTAGATGGGCGTACTAATTATTTAAATGTATGAAAATTGTTAGGTACGAATTATATTTTACATAATGCTGTTGAAAATATTTGCTGAGGAAAAAGGGAGACATCAGATAAAAAGATGTATAGAATTTTTTTGTAGAAAATTTTACTATGAACAATGTTTTACGCATTTATCTTTATTATAAAACTGAAATTTGCGGAGAAAAACTTGAAGAATTTACTTTTTGGACGTCAAAACTACCAAATTTTGGGGGATAAACGCTCCCTCGTCAAAATTTTAGGAGGCGTAGAGGGTGCAACTTTTAGTATGTTACTCTAGGAGACCAACTCAACAACCCTATGTAGTAAATGTTTCATGCGCTAATTTTTTTCCTCTCACTGTCACACTCATTTGAATGGCCTATTAGTTCCACTTCACCAATTTATTGTGCTCAGATGATTAACTGCATGATATACTAGGTATTTCAGTGAAATAGTAGGTAGTTCAATCAGATTACTAAGTGACCCTTATTTTCGTACGTTTTTCAAGAATTTCTAAAATCGTTTATAGCCACCTGTCTTGAAAACTGTCTCTTTTACGAACATACCAACCGAAAAACACAAAATAAGTTATTCAGCTTTATACTTAATTTCTAAGAAACCTACAGAATCTGTCTTTTATTGTAGGTGGAAGGCAGCTCGAATACGTTTGATTTAAAAAAAATTAATCAATTGTTCGTACGATTCGACGTAAAGGTTTTCGTCTTTTGGTCATTTATTGCTGGTTTCGTACAGCAAGTCACATGGCAGTATACGTTTTGGTGAGTAGAAACAAAAAGTTCGCACCATTTTTATCATTATTATAGGTAGGTACCACCTATGTACATATTATAGGTACATACTTAAGTAATATCAGTTTGGGTTCTATATGACACCGGTGTCTAGGTACAACGTCGTTTTTAAACGGGAATTATTGTTTATATGCTTTTATTCTACACGCTACAGCGACTTTAAAATATACCAATGCTGCAGCCAACCTTCCGCAGCGAAATAATGTTTATTTCGCACGAATATAAATCCAAAAAATAAAAAATTAAAGCTTATCTTTTAAAAACTCGTTTTTAATCTAAACTTGTTTGAAATTCAGAATCCGATGCACAGTTATTTCTTTTTAAAAATTATATAGAACAAATGTGTGTAAATCGATGCACTTTAAATTGAAAAATATTTCATTTTTTATGTTTGCAATAAAAAAAAAGTTGAAATGTTCCCATTTTGTCAAGCGTGAAATGTTACGAATCACAAGGATTTGGTAAACTTTATTCTTCTCTGTTTATAATAGAAAGAACGAGGTAGGTACATTCACCGAAAACGATGAACGAATAGGTACTTCTTCTGTGATATACTAACTTTGAACATTTTAAAGTTTGTTTTTGTTTATTTATTTTTTATTTTATAAAAAATAAACAAAATAAAACCACTTTATTTCGCAAAAATAAATAAAAACTTGTAAGTTAATAGGTGGAATTACGAATCAACACCGAAAACAAATAAGTTGAAAACTGGTCCTACCTGGAAAAGAGCTGAATTTACAATACTTCTTATTTTTGTGACTTGATTTGTGTTTAAAATGCATAAACGTGAGTAAATATGACAACCAAATAGGAACTAAAATAAATTTAGTTATTGGACTTGGTGAATTTTTCGATTTCAAAATATCTAATCTATTGACAGAAAAATCCTATTTATTTCTCAAAATTTATGTTTCGATTAAAAACCAAAAGCAGAACACCTTTCGACTTTGTACACTCTACACTTATTAATGTATTTGAGTAGAAAACATTAATAATATTAAATTATCCCGCCAATTTACACGAAGACCAAACCACCTAGCCAGTTACAGGTACTGCATAGTTTTTGTTCACGGTTCCCTTCTGGAATGCCATCCAATCATAAGGAATGTTTTTTGTCCGAACGATTTTTTTCATATTGATTTGTGAAGGTAATAAAACACATTTTTTGGTGAACAGATTTCACTTAATCTGACATAGTACATACTTAATTTTGAAAGAACTCATAAAAATGTAAGATCCTGTAATTTTCTCAGAAAATTTTCCAAAAGTATTTTGTCAAAAGTTGTAAAATTGATGAGAAATTAAATAAAAACTTCTCCCGCAACTCCACCAAATTACTATCAGAAAATGTCATCGTCACACTTTTAAATAATTCCTTAATTTTGTGACTTCATTTAGACTATGTATGTATATTTACAGTCTTAAAAAATCGTACTGCATTCGCTTACAGGTTGATTTTTAAAATTGTTTTATTCGCATATGTAGGTACATAGAAGAAATATCTGAAGGCGAGGATGTGAACTGGTTAAAAACACTCCAAGGATTTCTGGCTTTCTCCAATACAGTAACAGGAGACGTTATTTCTTTTTACTTATCAGGTAAACCTTTAGATTATAATTTTCAATCTTCGTATGATTCTTCATATGCTAGATGTATACACCTTCAATTTACTTCAAGTCTTCAAGCTTAGTGCATCGAAATTTGCCTCGTTATCAACCCCTTTAATATTAGCCTTCTGTAACTGTCATGGTGTCTTATGCAATAATTTCCAACATCGCAAGTCAATATTTCATGTAGGTGTGTGCTAATAGAAAAATTCGAGGTGATTCCGTCTTCAATGGGCAAATTATTTTATGGCTTTGCTTCGATTACAAGTACAAAGATGAAAAATTATTTTGTATTTTCAAAAAAGATTTTCGTTTTTCATCTTATTACTAGCTGAACTTTCGACTTTCTTTCGACATTTTCGCAATTTTAATTTTCTAATTAAAACCCTGTAAATAGTGCCATCGTGTTTGGTGGTAAAAATCAGCTGAAATTGGTCCGTGTTTTCGTGCTGTTCGCAAATTAATGGAGAAAATCTCAATTTCACAGGTTGGTTGTTTAGGAAAGTTGGCTTCAAAAACTGCATGTCAATTTCGCTGTTCATGGGCGCTGTTCGATTTTTTTTGTATTCGATATTGAAAAATCCTTTCTTGTCGATACCTTTATCATCGTTCGATGGCGTCCTTTATGGACTGCAGTATTCTCTAATCACATCTTATTGCAACTCAATAGCAGTGCCAGGAACTGAAGCTACCGTCCAAGCAGTGTTTAATTGTATTTTCGACGGTATTGGTACGTTTTACACTTTAATAATCTGTACAGTATGAGCTTAGTATTTTAATAACAATACATGCGGTGGTGCTTGGGAGCAGTGGCTTAGCGTCAGGGAAGACGAGGTAGACATTGTCCACCCACGTAAATTCTATATTTGTTGCCAAAGAACAAAGAAAAAAGAAAAAAAAATACATTGAAACGGTCGGAGTTTTCTACGCTATAATTCCATTTTAATATAGACTTCCAAAGGGGCACTTCTATTGAAATCTATCCTATCCACCAATTGTAAAATCTTGTAATTAGACATTTTTAAAACTGTTACCGATAAAACCAACATCATAGGTAAAAAATCAAGTGTGCGCCTCTTTTTTTTTTTTGTCCCGTTTTGTAAAAGCCAGGATAGATTTTTTGAAATTGTTTTCATGTAGTTGAGAGCTCTCGGTGAACATGGTGAATTGTTTGTTTTCTTTAGGCTGTGCAACATTATACTCATATCAAATCTTATAAAAAAAAACTTAGTTGTCTTCCCTACCAAATTTTTCACACTATGCCCCTGCTTTGGAGTAAGAGGAGGTGTATCAGTATAAGCCAAAAATAGCAATTTTAAGATTGTAACAAATTATTTATCCTGGAGACTGGTCTATCTGATGGTGTTAAGAAAATAAGTCAAATTAATAACTTACAATGAGGAACAACGTTGATTTGACTTTCGTAGGTACCACATTTATTACCACTGGGCGTCTCATATGCGCCAACTTCCCAATGCAAAAGGTACAACAGCAACACAGTAGTGATGCCACCCTGAAAACTCATACTCCAAAACCTAAATTTTTGTTTTACAATACAAGATCAGAAAGGCAGTGTCTACCAAAAAGTAGGGCCTATCATTGATGAATCAGCTGCGAGCAAAACCTCAATATAAAATTAAGACAGGAATGATGTTAGGAGGGCGAGGGGGCAGCTTGCCCCTGGGATATTGTTAAGTTGGATTTTTTCACTCGTCAGTTGGGCAGCTGGAAAATCGTGAAAATTGATGACTTTTTTTTTAGACGATTCCAATTTTTCAACAATTGACAATTTTGGAGTTGGAAAAATTAGCAGTTGTGCCTATATACTTGTTGGCAAATCGTGCCGGTTGATAACCTCTTTTTTTTCTAGAAACAACTTACAATTTTTAGCTGTCGAAAATTTCAAAAATTTTAGTCGACAATTTTCGTTTTTCTACATTCCTAAAAACACGTTTTGCTACGTCACTGAGTGAACTTGCCTCCATGTAAGAAGATGCGCCACATTTTTATACGGAGACACGATGTTCACTTCACATCGAGGTTACACTTACAACAGTTTTATCATTCATACTAAATATTGGTTATGACTGCAAATAACATTGGACTTTCGGATCATTATTTATAAAAAATATCCTTCAGAATGCAAAGTCAGATACAAGTTGGACATTGTGAGAGAAATTTTTTATAATTATTTTCTAATGCTCAATAATTCTATTCTAAACGTGAAAATATTCTTACAAATACTCCCAAAAAATCGCCTATAAAATCTTTGGCGGTTCATAAAGTTTCTTGAGGAAGATAAGTTTGTATGTTAAATAAAAAAGTTGGAAAACTCCTGGTCTAATGCATAGGTATATGCCTATTACATTCAGTCAATGATAATGGCCATAACGGAAAATTCATTTTTGACTTATACTATTTCACTCCGGCGCCATGTAAATGACTTACTGATAAGAAGTTACCATTTTTGTTTTTCCACACGTAGGAACATCAGTTGGTGGTTTATGTGGAGGATTATTTTACTCCTGGTACGGCGGCGCTTTAATGTTCAGAAAATTTGGTTTCATGTCCATTGGATGTGGTGTATTACATTTGTTGCTGAGAAAGATGTCAGCATGAACCAAGAAAAGAGGACCTAAGTTATAATGATTTAATTAAAAAACTTGGTCTTTTGTTCACATTTTGAAGTAGCATTTGCTAGTTGTAGATTTTCAGCTACATTTGGATGAATGATTCGATTGCTCTTAATTCGCGTAAAGTTAGTAATATTATGGTAACCGTTATTGTCTGAATGGATCGAACGTTTTGACGTCCTATATTATGTTTTTTTTATGGATCCGACGATTCTTTTGGTTGTTTGTGGAAAATTAGTCAGATTTTGCAACGGCTAGAGGCCTTTTAAGACGTATTTTTGAGGTGAATATGTCTGTAAAATTGAAACATTCGAAGTAATTGGGTTGAAAAAGTCTAAAGAAAAGTGATCCTTGCAACACAATGGGATGAAGAGCGAGCAACAAAAAACAAATACTATTATATGCTAGAATGCCAGTTGTTTTTATTTCTCTCTCTCCTTTACTTACTTTCTCGTAATCCCTCGGATTTTCCTTTATTTATTTTTTTTTTTACCAAGTAATATTTACTCACGCGCATTGTCTATGCCGTTGATGCTGAGCCATTTAAACCGTTTTAAAACGTATCCCATTACCATGAAGGTATAGACATTTTCAATGTTGTCAAATAAAAAGTATGACATTTCATCATAAAATTACGGTTAGAGCCTAACGCTATTTTTTTTACAAATTATTAAATTATTGTTCCGGAAAAAAAAGTCCAATGCGTTGGATTAATGACTGTTTATTTATTTATTTATTTATTTATATATTTATTGTGTTAATTGAATTATCGTAGATTTATTTTTTCAATATTCGAACTAAATTTAAGAACACAACCAATATTTAAACGAATGATTCGTTCGGTTATGAAAAAGGTTGTACAATTCTTAATGCAAATATCCATTTTTGGAATTTTTACCCAAGTCGAATATCATCAAATGAAATAACTTTGTTGTGGTGACATTTTTCACTCTGTATCTAAACGTAAGTTTGCAGTAAATGATTAAATTGATTTTTTTTCGATAGATTAAAATTTGTAATAACTTTTTTTTATTCTTCTGTATAATTTTTATTTTTATATTTTTCAAATATACGTTTATATTTTCACTTATCGTTTTTATGTTATAAATCATTTTTATCTGTCGAAAAAGTTCTTTCGCTGTTTTTTTTTTAAATTTAAGGCACACTTACTGAAAGCCTTCACCATCTGGAATAGTTATGGATATAACTGAGTACGATTAAGAAAAAACTGAATCATACGGCCTATCTTGGAAATTGTAGGAGCCAGAAAGTCTTCAAAGTGAAATAGAGTTCAAATTTAAAATTTATGAATTTGAGAAATCTAACCTGGGAATTTGTTGGGCCCAACATATGCAACAAAACAGGTTATGAGAAAAAATGTCCTATGTTTGTGTGAAAAGTGGAGAATAAAAAATTTATGCATTATTTCTTTTCTACGATTATGAAAACCGCGGCGACTGTCGTCGAGGGGTCCGAGCCCCTTTTCCTCATACCAGTGAGTCCCCACAGTAGATTTGATCGCAAGATTTTCTTCAATTGCTATTAAAATGTGCTGTACCAACATTCCTCGGTAATAAATTTTCAAATTCTTGATTATGCCCATATCGAGTGGGGTTTAATTGAAAAGGTTGTGTTGAGAGGAAGGAACTACACCTAAATGTTTTTTAGTACGGAGTTAGAGTGGTGAAAAGATGTATTATAAATGAGAAGCAAGATTTTTCTTGAACCCCTCCATAGTTATGAATTGCAGTCGGTTACCAATCTCATCCATGCGTTCTGCTTACCATGATATTAATCCGAAAATTTTTCTATAAGATTTTTAAAGAACCGGGTCCTGATGGAAGTTGAAAAATACCCTAATGCAGATACGAAGTCACTTAACAACCAACCTTTATCTCTCCTAATTTACGCGCTGTCTCTGGTAAGTAAACTAAAAGTACATCGTTAGGATGGGTTTGTTTTTATTTTTATGATTTTGTCTCATAAAAATGATTTTCTCCCGTATCTGCCGCATCCCCCTGTATAAGTTGTCCAAAAATACGGGTGAATAACTACTAACAAAGTTAATTGATAATCACTTCATTCTCTTCACACCCACCAAAAAAAAAAAAAAAATTTCATTTAGATGTGCCTAAAAATAGAAAATCCTCATTGCAACACAGAGAGAAAAAATTGTTGATAATAAAATAGGAATAATTTATTTATTCTCATACGAACAGCACCTGCCTTCATGTTTTGAACTAGGCAACTTCATCAACTCCAATTCACTCGTACGCTTCCTTAGCGTATGAGAATTTTTTTGCTCATAAATGCGCTTGGCATTCTAAGCGTTCATTGGTTTAGTACATTTATAGATTCTAATTTGTAAACAATAACAGAAAATTCTTTGCCTATAGCGCCGGTATTTTACTTTTTTTTTCCCCTCATTCTCACTATAAGTATGATAACTATCTACAATTTCTGTGAAAATTTATTTCAGTGGCGTGTCATTCGCATATTTTGGACAATTTAGCGGCGTTCGGCAATGTTAAAGTACGTTAAAAAAATAAAATAAAATAAAAGTAGGATAAAAAGTGAAAAAAAAGTTCTATACAAATTTTATAAATTAACGTATCTACCTACCAATATGGGCTGCATATACGACGTTCATTGTGAGATAACAAAAAACTTAACGCATGTCTGGGGCGTTGTAAGGTACGATGGTGAGGTGGAAGGGAGGAAAAAAGGAAGCAGACGAAAAAAGTAAAAGAAACAAATAGTTTAATTTAACACGATAAATAGATGTAATTGTGCAATGGAATAGGATGAGAAATTTTTGACGTGAACTGGAAGACCATGAGTAAGCAAATCTGAACCGGTAACTCCTACGTACTTATAGTTCATTCGTTTTATGTATAAAGTAAAGAAGAACGAAAAGCGTTGTTGAGTGGTAAAGAGGAAAACAAAGCAGCGGAGACGTTACTGGAGTGGGATTAGGCTACAATATCCGTAGTTTTGCCTCAGATTGTGGGAGAAGAAATTATCGTACCTCAAAAATGAAGACAGCAAAAATGTTGATAACTTGGTAAATACAACGTATTATTAAAATTGTGGTTTAACAGTTGGAGTGCATTTCTCGGGTACAAGTTTCTGTTTTTATCGAAACGATTTATGAGTAGTTATGATAGACCATGCCAAGAAAATTGTGTTCGACGAATAAACTGGAAAAAATAAAAAGAACGAAAAATTTAAAAAGTAGTCCAAGTAGATTTTCATAAATGAAAACCTACTTAAAAACAGTTGACTGTGATTAATCAAGTGGGTTCAAAATAGAAATAGCTCAATAAAACAAGGGTTCGAAATGAAACTGATAAAAGGTGTGTTCGATTGCCTGATTATTTGCACAGATTCTGTACAGGTGTAGTGAAATTTACAGAAAAATTACAGAAAATTGTTTGGGCGGGTGCAGATTTTGTACAGAATTACGTTTGAGCCTCACATGTCAATATTATAGATCTTGCAGTTTCACTATAATGTTACAATACGTTGATAAAGAGGAAATGGAATTTTACAGGTTGGTTGAACTTATTGATCATTTGGTAGTCTGGTTGCTCTTATCAGTTTCATTTCTAATTTGTTGCTGAATTTGATTTATTGTTAGTATCGGGGTATCGGATTTTGCTTTATTTAGTCATCGGTGATTTTGTCATTTTTATTTTTTATTTTTCTTTACTCCTTTCAAAATTATTGGTAACTTGATGTGATGGCTGAATGTTCGATGGAAAGTAAAAATTCTGCTTCTAATAGTTGAGATAGTAGCAACAGATCTCAATTTCAGAATCATTCTCATCTCCAGTATCTTCTAGGAAAAGTTTGATATCGTCTTCATTATCGCTATTTGCTTGAAGTAGATGAATCAAAATGGTAACTTCAGTAAAATTCTAGTCAAATCAATTTAAAATATTTAAACACAATAAAAATTCACCTAAAATAATTATACTTTGTGAAAGTGATAATGATACTGAAAATTTTACATTTCTGATAAGACTCTAACCGATTTGATAAAAAATAAATAAACAATGGACCGTAAAATTACAGATTCATGCTTGACCTTTATATTTACAGTGAGCCTATAACTAAAAAATACAGAGCCGAGAATCTGTAACTTGTAAAAAAACAGATTCGTTCAAACACACATAAAATATACGAAAGATTTTCTAGGTACCTGAAATATGGTGACTGTATAAGTTCTATAATAAGTGATAAAAATTCTCCACATAATAAGAAGGAGAGGGTCGAACGTGGGACAACTTTGTGGTTCTTAACGGAAATATTATGCTTTTAGGCCGCTGGTAGACTAAAACAAATCCAATGCCTAAAAACCAACACCCTTCGGATGACGTCATAATATTATGCACTGGAAATTCTTCCACGAACATCCGACATACTAGTTAGATTTATACAAAATATATAATTTTTTTTTAATTCCAGCCCAGCAAGGCACGCGAGAAAATCTTCAGATAAAAATGTAATTTAATTTTCTCAAATATGGTGGGGATAAAATATGAGAAGTTAGTAATTTTTCTGATTAAAAATAATCAAGAAAGTCAATGAAGAATCAATAATGGCATTTTTTGATTGAATTATTGTTCAAACTTGATACATAATGTAAGTGTTTATGCATCCCTTGAAAGGAGGAAAAAGATACGATTTTTAAGTTCGAAAAATCCTTTGTGAAGGGTAACTACAAAAAAAAGTTGTGAATTCCCCTGGGGCTATACTCATGAAGGATTGATGTGTAAACATAATAGTGTGGTCGTGAGTGCGCGCATTGCACACGCGCTCAACCACACACCTTCACATCAACTAACACACACAAATGAAAGTTACGATATTGTAAGGTGTATGAGTTAATACACGTTGCGCACGTATACAACCACACAACTACACTCCAACCAACACACGTAAATAAAAGTTACAACATTGCAAGAAGTACAAAGTTACAAAAATCTGACGATTGTAATTCTCGACCAAGTGCTAAGAAGTTTACACCTCAAAAATTGTCAGGCTGTTAATGTTATGTTAATGGCATTACGGTGTGTTGTCACAATCACGATTCACAATATCCATTTTGTTGACCTTGGAGGGAACTGAGTTGCTCTGGATAAAGGAGGAGCAGCCAGTTGTTTCCATAAACTTCTGGAAGTCTCCCTATACTGCCATACAAGACTTTTTCAAAGTAAAAAATTGGTAGAATTTAGTCTTGTCAAAGACTACATTCTGTTGCATCTAAAGAGGTCTATAGAGTATGCCTACAGTTCACAAGGTTCTTTCATAGGAGGGACCAAACTGGGGCATGCAGAGAGCACAGCTCCCAACCGAGATGCTATGCGCTGAGATTTTTACTTTTAATGAAATTAATTGATTTTTCCAAAGCTCAAATTTGACTAAGTGCCAATCAAAACCTCTTTTTCATAATGTAACCCATTTTTCAGGAAAAAATTGCGAAACTTATTTGAAAATATTTATTTTTGTGAAATAAATCGCGAATCGTTCGTTGAGATTTTCATCTTTTTCTCCTACTCCGAAATAACATGCAGTTAAAACTTCGTAACTTCTTATCAATGAAACTAAATAACAGTTTTTACTTCTTCGTAGGAAATATATTCAATAAATATTATGCTATTTAATGAGAGAAACTGTAACGTGACATTTTCGACCTCGACAGTTCACCGACCAGCAACCCAGAGCATAGATTTAATACACCTTCCTCCGGTATTTTACCCAAATATATTTTATATCCGGTTACTCGAATTGCTACTTAACTGGCATTTTGTTTCAACGAACCCTCCTCTGTAGAAAAAAATTTTTACATCACGAACAGGCCCTATCGAGAAACCACATTAACCTGTTCACTCAACTGAGGATCACTCGTAACCTTAAATGCCAACTAAAATTTTACTGCCGCATAAAAAACTATTGACACAATTTCCAATGTGCGAAAAATAAGAAATCGTAAATTTGCGATGCCAAAAGTATGCAAAGTGAAGAACATACACTATAGATGCTAACACACGCAAACATTTGGCCCACAGAAAGAAAATTCAACAAAAAGTTGGTTTGTAGATTAAATTATAGCGTTATAACCATTTTTATTCTTTTCAGTCAGATTCTTGGCTTGACTTTCAACGAATACATATCTTCAAGAATTTAGTTTCTTTTTAAGTAGGTTCTCTTTAGAAAATCTACTTATTACGCTTGGTGTGGTATTAGCCCCCAGGGTTGTGGGTGGATACGTTTTTCATTTCATGACTTCAGGAAAATTTTGGCACCAATAAGTCAAATTCATATGAATATATATATATATATATATATATATATATATATGTATATATATTGTTCCATCCCATTTTGCAGATGATTCAGTTCATCTACAAAAACATGTCGAACAAATATAGACAACTATTATTCCTAATTCTTGGAATAATAGCCGTCTATATGATACCTAGCTTCTCATGGACAAACACCACCAAATATGCTAACAATGAAGAGTCATCATATCTGGTGGATGTTCCATATCACACCACCTTTTTGGTCGGCCATTTTGAAATATAACAATGAAATCACAGGCGATGTCTTGTCTTCCCTTTGAAGACAAATTCATTCCTGAACTAGCAGTCGAGTAGAAACGTTAAGGTCCATACTCGATGTTATTAAAATCAGGTTTCATTTATATTAAGCAAAGGTAATAAGTAATAGTTAAAAGAATTTGTAATAATTTGAAGTTTGAATTTAATAAAAGATAATAATCAGAAATTATCTGATTTGTTGAATAATTCTATACCTAGAATTAATTTGGAACAAATTGGCGCCCAAACATATATCTATTTATAGACAGATAGATATAGATATATAAGTTAATTTTGGTACAAGTCGAAATTTTTATCCAATAATCTTGTAATTTGGTGTGAAAATTTGTACTAAATCAAGGGCCAGACCTACTGATTTTGGTGCAGATCAGCCGGACGATACTTGCGGTACTACCATTTTTGTTTTTATTTCAGCTATAAGTGCTCAATTTTGCACCGATAGCTCTGAAATTTGAAATAAATATTAATTTTTATTTTTCGTAGTACGCTACAAATTTTAGCGTGAACCCGCCAGACGGTACTTCCGGTACCGCTGTTTTTATTTTTATAATAATCGCAAAATGCGGAATTTTGGAACCTTGTGTACGAAATTTGAAATAAATATTCATTAAAATTTACTGTAGCAAACTATCAATTTCGATGCGGATCGACTGGACGGTACTTCTGGTAAAGCTTTTTTTCCTCTTTTTTTTTACTAATTTGCATGAACTTTTCTTTTTACAAAAATTAACCGCACATATTCATATATTCTTTTTTATTATTTCGTATCTTTATTATATTAATTTCTTTGGTTTAATTTGAAATTATATGATTATTTACCATACTTTATCATCATAAATAATTTTTCATTTCAAGAAATAATGCTTTTCAATTTCACATTGTCTAATATTTTGTCAGCAGCTAACCAATTTCGTACAATCATAACATAGGTACCATTAACGCATATAAACTTACAGACAATTAATGTGACCAACAAAATTCATAATTCTTTTTCTCGAAACCTACTTTTTGTAGCGAGGCTTGCTGCGCTGGAGTTTTTTTTTTCTATTTAATTACATCCAATGTATCATACTGCTTGCATCTATTAACTGAAAATATTAAAAATTTGTGTCTTAATTCTAAAATGCGATTCACGGATGTACTCGTTATAATTCGTATCCAAAATCTTGAAGACAAATTATAATAATTTTACTACTAAAATCTTCGAATAGGTAGCCATTTGACAAGTTATTCATGAAGATGATTATAATTTGTATTCATTTTTTTCACGTCATAAACGACTACCTATTTTTTCTTTTTTCTTTTTCATAAAAGAAATGACCACAGTTTTTTCTCTACATTTAACGATATATTAGACAACTAATACGAGCTGTAGTTTAGTTTTTCACGAGAAACTGTAAACTTTTGATTAATTTCCATAAAATACAACCAACTTGAAGAAAACTTGTTATTTTATTTAATAAATTCTAACCTCAAAATCTTTATTTTTATCAGTGAAAAAGTATTGTTGTATTCGTGTTTTTCTTGTTAGCCCTTGAAATTAATGTTTATAAGATCTAATAACCGACCAAAAACATTCAAAAAGTAACCCATTATATAACGATGAAAATACATGCATTGTTATTACCACAACTATTTTTAATTTGTCTTATTTTGTAGGTCAGAAGTTCTGAAATTTGATGAACTTTTCAGCGAGCAATAAAGAAAAAACTCTAGGACAACGATACTTCGCTAGAAAAACCAGTTTCTCAATTTTCGTTGACAATATTAATAAAAAAAAGATGAAATAAAGTAAAACCTAAATTAATGCAATGCAAAAAAGACGCTCGTAACCCCTTGCGCCATGAATGATAAAAGATACCTCAACTTTTACCAAACTTGCACTCACATAATGGCAATTTATGGTGAATATTTCAGCCCGATCCTTTGATTGTTCTACCAAAACCATGAACTGAAATTCTTTTCCAGTTTTCTAGGTAACTATGGAACGAATAGGCAAATAAATTTATATCAGACTAATTGTACTAACATAAGGAAAATCTATCGTGAAAATTTCAACACTATTCCTATAATTTTTTCTTTAAATTCTGGAAAAACAACTTTTCAAGGAATTTTTGTTCTTCAGTTTTTTCGGAAACTACTAAACCAATATGCACCAAAATTCTTGTCCTATGTAAAGACTGCGTGTCATGAACATTTCAGCTCTATCTCTTTGATAGTTTTTTCAAAACCGTGAACCAAAAATTTTCTACAACAATTTATTATTTTCCAGTTTCCTCAAAAACTACCGAACGAATAAGCATCAAACTCCTATCAGACTTACAATAACATAAGGAAGATATATAATGAAAATTTTATTCCGACCCCATTTGTAGCGTCTTCAAAATCTTGGAAAAACCACTTTTCCAGCAATTTTTTTTCTGACACTACCCAACCAATAGGCAACAAATATCTTTCAGACTTGGTCGAATATGTGGACTACTTTTCGTGAATATTTCAGCCCTATCCCTTTGGTAGTTTTCTCAAAGTCGTGAACCTCAAATTTAGGCGATATATATATACTACATAATATAGTATACTTCCTTTAAAAAAAAAATTAAGATCAAAATTTGAAAATAGTAGGTATCGTTAGTTTTATTTTGTTATAAAACGAAAATTTGCACTACTTCCACCCCTAACCCCTCCATGAAGTCAATGTTAATAACCCAATTTGCTTTTAACATTTCATTCGAGTGAAAATTTTCTAACACTCAACTCTAACTTCCTCCATACCCGCTGACAATGAAAAAAATCAAAAAAACTACGCTTTTATAATTATATTTTCTATATTTTGGAAAAATTAAAATTTGACTTCCCAATTTTATATATTTATCCAAGTACATCACCCATAAATTCCATTATTCTAAAATTAGAATAATTATATTAAAAATAATACTAATTTTTCGTACGAATTAATCGATAAGTATTTTCAATGGATTTTGATTAACTTGTAAATTATTAATTTTTGACTGTTGGTCGTGACGTTTTTTGCTCCAAAAATCGACTTCATCATATACGAGCGTTCAATTCTTTAGGAATCAGATTTTTTCTATTTATTTCTCACCATTAATTTCAACGTAATATTGTTTCCGTTAGGTGTCGAGAACACGTGTAACTTGTCCATTCCTGCGCATACACTTCCCCTATTTTTTGAAAAATTCGCCCATTTCGTTGCACCAACCCTCCCCCGCTACTCTTACCTTCTTCTTAATATCGTCTTTTTACCTACACGTTGGTTTTTACTTTCTCCTTTGGAACTCTCTTTGTGTACTTCACATTAGATTGATATTTTGTTCCAGCTGTTTGAATCAGTTATAGCTAAGTTCACTGTAAATATACCTAAATTTCAATTTTTTTTTTTTTTCGGACTCGTAATAAACCTCATTCTTCAGTTTTCATATTAATGATTTTGTAAATGCCTTAGTCTGGGCCCCGTAGTTCAGGATGGGAAGTATACAGCATTCAAGAAAGTTTACTTTCGTTCCAAGTTTTATTTTACATTCGAATATTTTTTTTTTGATAACCAATAATTTTTCCACCTCTTCGGTCCTCCACGATGCAAACAAGCTAACAAACCCAAACAGATTTTAATCTCACTCACTCAGTAAGATAATCATTTCTCCGTTTTCTGTAATTGTTTTAATTTTCCTCCCATAATTGCAGTTTTCGCGCGCTAGCTACAGAAAATTATCTGAACAATAAAAATGAAAACTATCGATGGACACACAAAAAAACTTCTCGATTACCAGCTGAAAGGCACCTTCAACCGACTCTTTCTCAGTTTTGTCCCACACCATGCAACTCCTAAACGTGTAAAACGACATTTTAATAACTCGACACAAATTACCTTCGGCTATATCCTTACCCCATATACAACGATCCTATCCACCCACGTGCAGGTAATGATTTGAAATCTTCACTACGGTAATCTCTGACAGCTCCATTGAAACTAACGAAAAATAAATTAAAACTCATTTAAATGCATTAATAAAGAATAAATGAGGGCGTCTGCTTCTCTTTTCACCCTAACAAAACCTTACGAACAACTTTTTTATTTTTTTTTTCTGTTTTCCTTTCCTTTCATTTATCGGTTTTTTCATCATTCTTACGATCCATCTTAAAAATAACCAACTTATTTTTTATTCTATTTACGTTGACACTTCACGTTTGAGGTGTTTTTCATCTCCGGTTGAAAACAAGGATTTGAAATATACATGCTTTCGGTGTGGAGGCGGACTCATCGCTCAAATAAAATGAAATTTTTTACCTTTCTAAAAACGAAACAAAACTTAAGATTCTAAAAGTACATATTATTATTTTTCATTTTTGGAATGAGGTTAATTGCGTTTACGTCGAACGAAAAGAGATTTATCCGTCAATTTGAGAAAGGAAAAAAAAAAAAAATGTTTCAAAAATGAATCGTTGTTGCACCAAACACTCGAGATGGGCAACGATGTCTCGCTAATTCGGATAGACATTAAAATGTGATACTATATTCTATGGAGAAGTTCTGTAAGGCATAATGCGGCTGTGCATGGTCGAAACGAATGGAATTAGGATTCGTAAATTAATTGTTGTATTCGTTTTGAGAATTTGTCGTTAGGCTATGGAATTCGATTTAGAAACGAATGAGAAGATTGTAAAATTGCTACGTCGAATAATATAAGCTGCCTTGTAGGTAAATTTGTTGTTGTTGTCTTTTTTCGGTGCTCGTATCGTACGTGTGTTTCGCATATTGCTGGCAGAAAGTTGAGCACGAAGAATAATAATAGCTTTTCATGTATCTGTTACTCGTTCCATGTGCTATTTTCTAGAAAGAAATGTTTCTCACAGCGGAAAAAATGTCTTCGTATCACGTGTTTAACCTTACAGAATCCATTATCACGATCCCGACTCGAGCTTTACTGGAGTGCACTGGCATGGTTATTTTTGAACTGTCATAATATTCGAAAGTCTGTAATACTCCGTGTCGTAAGGGTAGAAATATATATTTGATAAAAGAAAAAACTGTTTCCCGAAATAGGGAAAAAACTCTTGCGCAGCAATACTTTGCTAAAAATAAAACCCAGTCTGCCTATTTGCGTCGACGATAAAATTCAATTCAAACAATCCTCAATTCCAAATGCGTAAAAAATCGCAAAAAACTATCGATAGTTATCGATACTTAACAAACATATCGATCTATCCCAATTTCATTGTTACAGTTTAACGTAAAATAAGACGTAAGATAACAGCGTGCGCCGTAAATAAGGAGAATATACTTCAAGCTACGCAGGCCACTTGCTATTTTCCAGCAATTTGTTTTTTTTTTTGTTTGACATTTTTCTCGGAAACTACTGAAACAATAGACACCAAACTCCTATCAATTTGGTCCTACAGAAAAACTAAATTTCAAGAAAATGTCAGTTTATCCCCTTTGTAGTTTCCTCAAAATCCTGAAAAAAATCATTTTTCCAGTGATTTTTTCTTTTCCGGAAACTACTGAACCAATAGGCACCAAACCTCCACCAAATTTACATATACAAAAGAACGATGTATCGTGAAAATTGTAATTTAATTCCTTTCGTAGTTTCCTCAAAATCCAGGAAAAACCCCTTTTTCCAGGCATTTTTTAATCTCCAGTTTTCTCGCCTACTACGGAACCAATTATAGTAGAATTTTCAGTGTATGTGGTATTTATAAGATCAGGTCTAATATGAGTTAGAACTGGAGAAAACTTTTTTGAAAAAGTAGTTTTTCCAATAATTTGAGAAAACAACAAAAGATATCGGCTGAAATTTTCACAACAGAGTTTTCTTATATAGTTGCAAGTCTGATAGAAGTTTCATGCCTATCAATTCAGTAGTTTCGAAGAAAACTAGAAAAAAAAAAATTGTTGAGAGTGGTTTTTCCTACATTTTGAAGAAACTATCAAAGAGAAAAAGCTGAAGTTTACACGAAAAGTAGTCCTTTTGTCGGACCATGTCTAATAGAAGTTTGGTGCCCATTGATTCATTAGTTTCGGAGAAAAATGTAAGACAAAAAAAATTACTGGAGAAAAACAAGTTACTTGTGTTGCTTGAAGTATCATTTTAGTATTTAGAACGCAACGGGTTACGAGCTTCTTTTCGGCTTTGCATTAATTTAGGTTATAGTTTATTTTTATAAACTTTTGTTCTACTCACTACTGCGATTTTAAAATATACCAATACTGCAGCCAACCTTCCGCAACAAAATAATGTTTATTTCGCATAAAGCTAAAACCAAAAAATAAAAAAAAGCGTATCTTTTAAAAATTCGTTTCTAACCTAATTTTTTTTTTTTTAGTTGTAGATAAAAATTGTCAGACTGGGTTTTCTAGAGCAGTATTGCTACGCTAAAAAGTTTTTATTTTAAATTAATTTTGAGATAAAACTAACACCTATTGGATTTATACGTGTAGTATCGAAACTGTCTAAATTTAAACTGTGTAGGCTGTAACTGCAAATTACAAGAGGAAAATATTTCATCAGTAATATGCGCCCCCAATAAGTTTGTTCACGCGGCACCACTGTACGTTTTCATGGACTACTTTACCCCTCTGGATAAGGTACGTCCATTGATTGTTCATCCATTTGAACTGTTAACTTTCCTGGTCATTCAGTAGGCTCCGACTTCAATTTTTTTTTCAGTGTTGCCAAATTTTGTAATTGGAATTTGTAAATGAGTGGAAACTGTTAATTAGAATGGAAAAAATAATTTTACGGTTGGGAGAATGAATTTTCAGTGTTGCATTTGTACCTCACGTGTCCGTAAGTCGGCGGCGCATATGGTCTCTTCCAAATTTCAATAACGCGATTTGGAAAGTAATCCTCTCACCCTCATCCCACTGAAGGTTGATTTTTATTTCAAGAATAATTAAGATGTTACGTTGAACAATTGATTTGGACGATTTTAAATCTATTCTTGGTCGAGAATTGAAATAGCCGTCATTTTTTATGTCGATAAGTGAAATAATCTGACCTGGCTTCGGAGCAAAAACCGATAACTAATTTGCCCCCACTGGTGTCTATTTTACGCATCGATTGCACGGCAAACGCATCGACGAACTGTGTATTAATACGGGAAATCGGATGAAATGAAGTTATGCGATTGTTTCGAAAACGCAGTCAAAAATTTGCTCCAAATTATTCGTTATTATTTTTATTTAAGTATACAAATGTACATTTCACTTGTCTTCGAACACTTCGCCTCAGCTGTTGAACGTTCGCTTTAATTAAAACGCGGATTTCAATTACGCGAGCTGTATATAAATCATTTTCATTTCACGTTATTTTAATAAATTGTTTGGAAAAAAAAAAAATTATTAATACATATACATGTATAATACATACCGTATCTTAACTTCGTACTCCAGCCATCTACGTCAGAGTGTAGGTGGTAAATATCACCGTACACATCATCGTATACGAAACTAATTAGGTGAACCTTTGTGTGGTTTCCTTCCCCACGACTACCAAATGAAATGATATACTCGTATCGTATAAACGAATATACACATACATATACCCACATTATACTTACTCCATAAAGACAAGAACAAGGGCAGCCAAAGAAGTACACGAACAGACTCTTGATGAATTAGTATATACATGAAAAATAAATGAGAGAAAGACAGAAGAGACGGGGGCGCAGATACACGCTGCAGAGAGAGCCAAAAGTAAAAAAGAGCAGCAACAAAAAGAAACAAAAGAAATATACAGAAAAAAAAAAAAAGAATAGGAAGAAAGAAAATTATGTTCGAGTGAAGGAGGAAATAAGAGCACGACTAGACGCCTATCGTTTCATCGCTGAATTAAAAAAACACAAATACGCGCACACGCGCACACACCCGCACACCCGCACACACGCACACACACACAGAATATAAAGGAAGAAAAAAAAAACGACTGGAAGCGCATCACGATTAATAAAGCTTCAGTTTCAGATTTAAAATCGTGTGCACTGTATTCGTGTGGATGAGGCTCGGTGTGTTTCTGTGTTAGTAGATTGGTTGGTACTTGTTTGGGAGAAATGTTGGTGGAACATTCGTCGTGAATTTTTACTCGTTTTGGTCGGACTAAAAACCTTGGTCGAACTTTGCCCAGGTTTAACCGACAATAGACTTCTTTTTTTTTTGTAGTTTTTATTTTTTTAAAACACCGAATACCAAATAATTGGAAAAATTGTGAAAAAATATCGATAGTAATCGATATATGTTGAGGTCGAGGTGGTGTTGAGGAGAAAATAACGAGTCGATGTACTTTGATCGAAAGAAAAATGTGTACTAACAACTAGTGATGGGTAGTTCGTTCACGAGTTAGTTCTTTTGAACGAATCCTAGAAGTGAACCAATCGATCATTTAGTTCACTTCTAAATGAATTAGTTCATTAGTTCTTTTTTTTTTTGATAGTTCTCAGTTCTCATCAGTCTACTCTATTCGATCCGTTGATCGAACTGAAGTTGAGGTAAGTAGCAGTCGACGAGTGAGTCGAACAATTAACCAATAGTTGTAGCATGAATTTATGAATACGAGTCGATCATAATATCATATAATACATCAGTTGATTTAAATGATATGAGCTAATCATGAATCAGCTGATTGAAGTGATCGAGTTGAAAAATTTATTGAACTACTGAACTAATTGAACTAGTTCAGTGAACTAGTTCACTTTAGTGAAGCAGACTCGATGAATTAAATTCGCAAAATGAACTAAAATTCCCATCTCTACTGACAACAGAAATAAAAGTAACAAGATAGTTGTAGACGAGTCTGATTATAGAGTGGATGAATATTATATTGTAAATCAATGTTGCCCTATGCTACGATTGAGTAGCAGTCAGTGTGTGCATGTGGTGAGGTGCAGGGAATTGGACTATAGCCGAACAATATTTTATAGATAGTAATGGATATTTGTATCATAGTTACCTATCTGACAAACATATCGACGTATCGATATTTCATAGCCAGTTATACTGTAGAGGTTGCAGATCGGATGTTCACGATTATTGTTGAGACCACCAATCCTTCACCCCTCTCACTCCACAAACACACGATTACATAAAACACATAATTTATTTATATCTATTTGCGGCTACACTGATATACCACTTCCGCCGCTCATTCGTTCATTTCCATTAACACTCGTTTATCTATCTTAAAATGTACTTTGCTGAAATTATGTATCTTCTTCAAAATACACTCGCTTCTTGGACGGAACTTCGCTTAAATCTTTCTTTCTTGTTTCATCTCCGGTCCTCATCCTCTATAATTATTGTAGAAAATAATAAAAATGTTCACGAATTTACGTTTCAGAAATATGCAATTGAAGCAGATCATGCGTGTAAAGTACAGAGTATGAAAGTATGAAGAGTACGAAGTTGTATGGAGATGAACGAATGAGCGGAGAAATGGGTAACAGTATAGCTGCGAGTATAAATATGAAAAATATATAGTATGAGTAATGTCGAGTTTTCACAAGAGGGTAAGGGGAGAAGGATTGGTGGTTCTAACATTTTCAGGTAAAAAAATTACGAAACACTATTGATAGTTATCGATATCTTTAACAAAGTATCGATTTATCGATGTATTATTGTAGAAAACCAATTTTCTAGGAAATTTTTGTTTTCTAGTTTTCTCCAAAACTATTGAACCAATAGGCACCAAACAGCTATTAGACCTGATCCCATATAAGGAATACCTTTCATGAGAATTTTAGCCATGTGCAACATAGTAGGGTGTACCGGACTACCACCTGGCCGATCTGTACCAAAAAAATAAACCTCATCTTTGTCTAGATCCGAATAAGTGTATCAAATTTCAAAACTATTCCATAAACATTTCGATCTGTATGGTACTATCGTGTTACATAGAAAACTGCCCAGTTGTTTTTGAGAAGTATGTACGTTCATTCAAAGTGGATATTTTTATTTGTGTTATCATAGGTTGCAATTGTTGTGTTTAGGGTGGTGTTTAAAACAAAGGATTTTCAAACTTCTCGGTGGCGCCTTGCTATATGACCTGTGCTATCACCCTGGCACCCCATGATCAAATTATTATGACAATAAAAAAATTTTTGTAATTTTATTTTGTAATTTTTATTTTTTCGTTTTAATTTCACGTGGTATCTATCAGAGTGGATTAGCCAGATTGTTTATTGTGTTAGAAAAAGAGAAAAAATCATTAAATAAGCAGAAGTCTTCTACTTTTACTCTTTCGAGTACTTTTCGTTCGTCGTCTGTTCACAGATACAACTATCAACTTTTTACAAAATTAGTTGTACCGATTCTGAATTAACTATAGTACATTGGTTTCCTCACAACTTAATATATTTTATGAAATATTTTGATTCATCTGTATCATAATTTGAAGTTGCTTTTCTTTGTTGCATCATCACAACCCTCCCACTCGATGGATTTTCACATAATTTTAGCGCCAAGTGAATGCCTACCCTTAGATCGTTTGCACGAAGTTTCATTTTGAAATTTACATTTTGAGAAATGTAATTAAATTTGAAAGTATTAGTTCTGAATCTATTCTTTTCAAAGTTGGTATTCAGTTCTACTTAATGGTTTTTGTGAAAGAATCAATTCAGAGAAGTAAAAACTTAAACAACTGAAAATTTTAATTAAGTACGAAAGTTTTTATAACTAATGTTAGTTCTGAACTTACTTTGTTCAAAAGTTTGTTTTCAGTTCTATTTTATATAGTTTTAGACCTATATTCACAAACGTCACTTTAACCTCCCTTCGCTTAAACTTCACTTAAAAATAACTTTTGGCAAAATTTTGTATTTAAAAAAATGGTAACATTTTATTTTTACATTAGAACTTTCATAAGAAATACAATGCTTCCATATTTTTATGAACGAAATCGTGCAAAAAATTTTCTTTAAGTGAAATTTAAGTGAAGGAGGTTAAAGTGACGTTTGTGAATATGGGCCTTAGTATCAGTTCAAAGAAATAAAAACTCAAAATTTTAAGTTTAATAGCCGCAATATTTACTAAATTTAATATGTAGTTAGGAAAGAAATAAAAAGAATAATACTTACCTCAAGATTCAAATGCAAACAAAAAAATTTGTTGATACTTGAAGGCATTTAGTTTACCTCTAGGTATGTCGCACTGCAGTTCCATGGAATTGGCAGCAATAATTTTTGATACCTATCTAGTAAAATTTTTTTTCACTATTTAAAACTTTTTATTTTCTACATAAACAAATATTTCAAAGCTGATATTTATAAAAATCGAATGTTAGTCTGAAAAAAGAAAAAAAGCCAATTTTGTTCTAATGACGATTTCTCATGCTTCAGCCTTTCAGCTACACCGAGTGACGTTGAAATTTTGCAACACATTCTTGGATTTTAGGCAAAACCGAGACTAGGGGCCGAATTCAAGAACAGAATTCAAGTAACAACCAGTATGTGAGTAAGTATTGCTTTTCCTCCAAGGTGCATATATAACATGCAGGTAAACAAATGCAATAATATTCCTTTGTGATCCAATTCTGTTAAATCTGTGCTTCCCAAACCTCTGTTTGTCGTGCCCACCTAAGCCCGTTGACTGTGCCTCTACACCCTCCTAACCCGATATAATAATTTTTTTTTTTTTTTTTAAATTAGTTATTAATTGTGTCATCGTTTGGTTTTTTGTTTTTTTGTTAGTATATCAAACCCCATATGAAATTAGTTTACACCCCTCGGTGGGACCATCGGCCGGTTTGAGAACCACTATGTTCTATAATGAATTTGCGGTTGCCAAACCGGTTGGCGAAAATTGCAATTGCACAGTTTCAAACCACAAGAAAAATCCGCTCATTTTTGTTAGCTCGTTTCAAATTCTTCTTTTAGGAAAACCAATGTTTAAACGTTAGTAGTCACTTAAAAGTACCATTTTCGCATTTCGGCCCCGAGACCCACGTATCAGCTGTGCCACACCGAACACAATACCACCGTACTCATAGTGACGGTCTTGCTCGTCTTCCTTATTTGTCAGCATCCGATCAACATGGACTAGAGAAACACGTATAGGTGAATCTACGAGCGTCTGTATGGAGAATCCGTTTCTACACGAATTGAGTATCGAGGGAAAAAAAAAAAAAAAAAAAAAAAAAGGTAAAAATGAAGAAGACGACGAAAGAGAATAAGTGAAAAAAAAAAAGAAAAAGAAAAAAAAGAATAAATAGCCACGAGAATCATTTGGAAAACTGGTCGTTGGTTCGCTGCGAGCAAACACAAAAAAAAAAAAAAAAAAAAAACAAATGGAAAAAGAGAAAAAAAACGTACGCACACATAAACACGGAGGTAAACGTCAAATAAAACGATTTGGAAAAAAAAGAAGGAAAAAATAGGAAAAAAAAAAAAAAACAACTACAGCAAAAACTGTAAAACGCGTTTAGTGCTATCCTCTTCTGCTCTGCCCAGTGTGTGTGTGAACCGGTTCCTCTAAAAAAGAAAAAAAAAAGAGTTGCTCTTCTCATACCGTCGAGTACAGTTCGTGGTTCGAGTTCGTTCAATTTGTTGGTGTTTTGTTGTCGTCGTTTTTTTTTTTGTTTTTTTTTTTTTTTTTATTAATTTTTATTTCATTTTATTTTACTTTTTTTTTTTGCGATCGATAACTCGTAAGAGAGCGATTTTTGAAAAACTTATTTTTGTGTTTTTGTTGTCGTCGTTATTTTTTCAGCCGCAACATGGTGTCCAAAAATACGCGAAATACGTACAAAAAACGTGGTCGTGGCATTGATTTTCGAAATTTTGATTCATAAATCGTGTTAAAACCTGTTCGTTTCGTGTTCGTCCACCGAGCCGGCGCGGCGGCGCAATAGTGCGCAGTTGGCGCTATTCCTCGAGCTTTCGAAGGATTATTAGCGAAGTTCGGATATTCACTGGAACCGGGGTGACGTATTCGTGCGCCACAACAGTGGGTACGACTTTTACGCGAGGTGCTAATCGACGTTTTTCTTTCTTTCTTCTACGGCGGATCGATTAAATTATTCCGCATATTATTGCGTAGGCCTACGCAGGTAGCCTAGTATAATACCCATTTGGGTGGTGCATCTCGATGTGAATACGTATTTAACCGGTGCGTTTAGTGGTCGTCAATTTTCGAATTAACGCGCGCGCGCGTTACAACTTGTAAAGTCACTCGGTTTTTTTATTTTATTTTACTTTTTTTACTCGTTATATGGTGGTTTGATCGACGTTCGTTTCGATTAATTCGACGTTCAATCGTTGGTAGTGTGACTGATTTTGTAAAATAATGAACACGTCTAAAATGGCGTGGAAAAATTAAGCGCAGTTGAAAAACTTGAAAACTATTTGGCAGAGCTTCGCCCTAAAACCGGATGCAATACGGATTATACGCGTATTCACCATCACGACTATGTAAGTGTTTTTATTTACCGTTTTTTTATTTCGTTTTTAAATTCAATAATTTCTTCGCCGCTGACTGGATTCGAAATTGCTAAGATATCGTGAAACGAAATCGTAAAGTAGCCATGTGCGCGGAAGCAGTTGGTTTTGTATTCGGCGGCAAAGAAAATCCGGTGAACTGGTGGCCCTCGCTACCCAGTCGATCGACTTCTTCAAAATTTCGTCGTTCCAAATCGACTAGCAGGGTCACAAGTCCATGGTTGACACGTGTCCCACAATGGCACACCATTTTTACACAGTTTTCTTGCAAAAGGGCCTCATACAGGGATTAGAGATAGGAGTGGGGTTGATGAAAATCTTCCATTCCACTACAGAAGAATGCTAATGACACCTTTGTCTCATTTCGATCGTTAGTTAGTTTCCTAAAAAACTGGAAAAAAACTTCGATTCACCGTTTCCAGGAAAATACAGAAGGGATAATGCTGAAATTTTCACGAAAATTAATCATTATATAGGAACAGGTCGGATAGGAGTTTGATGCCGACTGTTTCAGTAGTTTCCGAGAAAACTGAAACTCGAAAAATTCCTGGAAAATTGGTTTTTCTTGGATTTTGATGAAACTGCCAAAGAAATAGGGTTGAAATTTTCGCGATATATTGTCATTATATGAAAGCAAGTTTGGTAAAAGTTTGATGCCTATCAGTTCAGTATCCTCCGAGTAAAATGTAAAAAAAAAAAAAAAAATACTTGCGAAAACCAAGTCGGTTGTGTTGCCGGAAGTATCTTTTTCTATTTACGGCGCGAGGGATTACAGCGTCTTCTCAGCGATCCATTAATTCAGGTTTTATTAATTGTTTTGAGTTTTGATTTTTTGTTTTAATATTGTCAATTTTCTAGCCAAGCGTTAGGTTTTTTTCTCCTTGTTATTAGAGCGAATTCGGTAAATTTATATTGTGGTTAGACCAGAATGCTAGAACGATACTTGAGGAGTTCTTAAATTTTTTCCATTATCAATTACATCTACAAGTACACATTTATAGATATAACTTTACCAAAATAAGTAATTCTTAACTTCGTAAGTCACTGTTGATGCTGCAGCATCGTTCTTGCATTTGAGCCTTAGAATTTGTTATTGAAAATACTTGGCAAAACCAATTGGCAACACTGTGCAGCTACATTTCAAACAAACTGACAAAACGTGATTTCCATGTGCTGGTAGCGTGAAATTGAAATTTAGAATTTTTGGTTGAGAGGCGAATTTTAAACAAAAATGTGGAATATTTTGGTATGAAACAAATCGGTGTACTCTCAGGAATTAAACCATATTATACTGATTTCTGTCTATTAACGATAATTTAGTATAGTTCTAAGGGAATAGGTAAGTAAAACAAGCAACGTCGTTAAACGATGTTGCAATACGGTTTTTGCTCAGTTGACTTGCACAGTGATGCGGCTAAATATCAATCTGTATCGATAATTTTATAAAACATATTTTGACAAAACGCACATCCGATCCAACTAAATATCGAATAAAAACAGATTAATTCATTAATCAACTAATAATAATTATTAATGATTAATTTATTATTCATTCATTATCAATTATCATACACAAAAAAAATCTCACATTTGCGCTCCAAACAATAATAGATGATCAATAAATTTTATTTTCACAATTGAACAATAAAACATTGAACTGGCTGAAGAAAAAGAAAAATAATAAACTTGGCGATTGTAATAGGGTTTTGTTGCACTTCGTGCAAAAACCCTAAGAAGTACTCACGGTCTAAGATGGCACAAAAATTGTGTTCTAGGTTGCCACACTAATTTCTATCATTCTAATTCATTGTTTTATAATGGTATTTTCAAAAAATGAAAAACAAGTCATATACTCGTACAGTCAAAACTAAGAACAGCAGCAGTCATCTTATTGGATGGAGTTACAAAATTAAAATTTTTGAAGAAAGGTTCTAAAAATAAAAAATTTAAATATAATGTTAAAATTTTGAAAAAGTTTTTTTTAATTAGGGTAGGTATATGAATTAATTCACAAAGGATTTGCGTCTTAGAATTAAGTTTTGAAAATTTTTGTTTAGATTTTTTGGCATTTTTTAACAAGTGTCAATAGTGTGTCAGCCAATACATTCCACGTGTTGACACAAAAATATGGTCTCGAATGGTCCACCCTACAGAAATAAGGGGCCTTAAATTTTGGGTCGTAATATCTCATTTTGTGCGCAAGGATATGAGCTTCACAATGAACCCTTATTCAGCAAAATTGATTGAAAAATGGATGCTAAGTGACAGAAAGAACGTGTTTATATGTCAACGAAGGACATGTAACTTATTCGCAATCAGTGGATGTCAAATCAAAAATATTCGACAACGATTTATTTTTACTAACTTTATTCGTTTTTTGTCGCAACAAGACCATGAAACTACTGAAGCTAATCGAAGCTACGAGTTATTCGATGAGTCAAAAAATTTTTAGGTATACCAATAGCACTCAGCCAACACACTTCCACATATAAGTCTATCATTTATAATCGATGCACGTCTAATCAAAAACTACTTGGAGTGGGATATAAAATTTTTGAAAATACAGAAGGTAGACTATGGCTCGATGAAATGATTTTGAAAATGAATCAATTTCACGGTGAATAATTCGGAATATCACCTAAACAAATAAATGCACTATCATCCTGTACGAACATAATATTACCCAGTGACGGAATTAACAGAATTAATAGTCTGAAGTATCAAAGATTTAGTAATCCCCTCCCCAAAGAAATATAAAACAAACTTTCCTTCGACTCGAATGACAATTATAGTCATAAGGATTTTTTAATCATTTAAAAATACTTCCTGCAGTTCTTATAAATGATCTAATTTTGGCACTAATCAGCAAACCTAAAAATATATCCGTCAGTGATGAATCCAGAGGGTGGTGCAGGGGGTGCACTCCCTTCCCTGGTATAAAAATTGTCTGATTTTTGGAAGGAAAACTACCTGATCAATAGAAAAAATACGTTAGATTACATATATATTTAGGTGCAGAATTTTTAAAGAAATTAAAAAAAAAAAAAATGATAATAGATTAAGTATTGTAAATAAAACTGAAAACTGGAATTTGTACTGTCAGAACAGCAAAATCAATCGCCACCATCTTTGAATTGGGCATAAGCACCAATACATGGGCGGCATAGGATTTTCAAGCCGAATTGTATTTTATTATGGATAAACTGCATTTATTTTGGTTTTAGGCAAATAATATATAGAAAATGGACGTAATAAAGTAATAATATAATATTTTTACATTAGAACAAAAAAAAATATTTTTTTTTAGTATAAATCTACTTTATTACGTCTATTTTTACGTATAATATACCTAAAACCAAAATAAAGGCAATTTACCCAAAATAAAATACTATTCGACTTGAAAATCATATGCCACCCATGCATTTTATGTGGTATTTATGCCCAATTTAAAGATGACGACGGTTGGCTTCACGTTTGGTCCCCGTAAAATGATATGAATTCAGTATCTAGCAGAGTATAAACATCTCTGACCATACTTCCATTTTTCTTCTCATTCATTCGTTAGAAGAGCTGCGGCTCTGTTTCTAAAAAAATATTTGGACATACTTTCTTTCAAAACAAGAAAAGAAAAACTAACATAAGACGAGAAGAAAGGGAAGAACAAGAACAATCTACAGGGCCAGAAAAGAGATTACAAAACATTAAGATTCACACTTCCACACAGAAAACGGACAAAATTTAAAATTTACCAGTATACTGTATGTATATTATAATATTATTCCGATGATGTAAAATCGAAGGACCAGTTTTTTTACACGCTTTTTCAAAGCTGCCAAGAAAGGTGAATTTTACTCTGAATTTCCATTTGAATAGATTATAATGAAAGAAGAAAAAAAAAAAAAAAAAAAAAACATTAATGTGGATACGATAAATTTATAATCGCAGAGGTCGTACATCCATTTATGTTGTTTTACCCACAAAATATAACAGACTGGACCCGGTACCAAATAACTCGGATTAAATTAGCGTTTAAAAATTCGAAAATTCTTTTTAAACCAAAATTTTGTAAATTCTATTCGAGCACTCGAAAAATTTCATTAAAACGTAGACATTTCCACAATCACCTATTACCTTTATCTTAGAACACTCGTCTATCAAATGGAAAAGCTTTTAGAATTTTTTGTTTCGAAATGGAAGACGAAGAATCTTAAAAAAACACTAAAATATTTAGGTTTGTTTTTTTTTTTCTTCGTTTTAAAACGACGCAAAATGCAAATGTCTCACCAATGTTTTTCTTTGTCGAACGTTTGTCATAGAATGATCGTATATTTAAAGCCTCGACTTTCAACGTATGTTCTGAATTTGTGGATCTCCATACCACAACAGCCCTTTCAATAAATTACGCCAGTGCGATTACTACATCCCTTAATAAATCTTTTTATTGTGTCGTCTTCGCTGAAACACCCCTCATTTCTTGCACCTTTTTTCTTTTTTTTTCGGAATAAGGTTAAATTTTATCTCTTTTTTCCCAAGATAAGAAAGAGGAGAAATTTATCAACCTTTGTAAAACGTATGAAATCTGATGAAAACTTACCGTAATAGGTTTTTGTCAGGTGACCTGATAGAAATATCAAGTATACTACAACTCCCCCTACCTCATTTCCTACAATTTCCAGCCATAACAGAAAAATACGAGGAAATGGAAAGTGAAAGAAGAGAATACTTGAATTTCTGCTAAAAATTATTAAATCAAAAGAGAAACCCACAATTTTAAGCCGAGAAATTGGTTATATCGGAGTCCAGAACTTAATAAGAGTTCGTCCCAAGTTTACTTGAATTCAAAGTAAAAAAAAAACAAAAACAAAAACAAAGCAAGGCAATATAGAATTTAAAACTGTGGCAAAATGTAGTTTAATGAGCGGAATAGAGGTGGAGGTGATCCTAAATTTTATTAAAGCAAACATTTTTTTACATAAAAAATCAAAAAAAGTTACTTTAAAATTATTTGAAACTGAAATAATGTGTCTTTATACGCGAAATTTGTGACGTTTCAAGTTGTACTTCACTTATCGATAGGCATAAGTCAAGCTAATTATGCTAAATTTCCATTATTAGGCCTAAGTACATGATTTTTGCAGCAGTTTTTCGAATAGACGCTTACTTTCGTGCCACTTAGAATATGCTTTATTCTTGTAGAACTTTCCAACTTTTCATGACTTTTCCAAACACATAGTATGTTGTGCTAACTTGATACATCCCAAGTTTTTAAGCACATATACCCGTTATTGTAGTTGAACTTTGTCACAAGAAATTCTAGTTTGAGCGAAAGATAAACAGAACTGGAGAGTACCATTACTTATGTTTCATAACTTCGATTGAAATAGAACGAATGAAACAAATAAATATTATTGGCGGGTTAAAGGGAGCAGTGGAGGGTCACCGCGCCACTTTAACAGAGGGACTCATATTGGTTCCAATAAAATTCAGTTATAGAAAAATACTGTATCTATTATTAACAGCATGCCTAGTAGACAAATGGGGTAGTTGGAATGATCGTCTACTACAGGTCCTTTTAACGAAAGTGGTCTCATTTTGGTTCCAACGAAATTTAATTTTAAAAAAGAAACGGGGTACCTCAAAATGAGAAGCCATTCCGTACCTCTATCAGCCTTTGTCAACCACTGGCTCACTTAATAATGAGTAGCCTAAATTTTCATATGTTTTTAAGCACATGTACATTATTATGGCTCATTGTGATCTCGAGATATTCGGATATCAGTGAAAGGCGAATGAAATTGGAGACTGCCATTTTCTATGTTTCCCTGTATGTCAACTCCAAATAAATCAAACCAACTTAATGATGATTCATATTATAAAAATTTACATCCCAAATGTTTTAAATTCTGACAACTTATCGTATCTTAATTTTATCTCAATGAATCCCAGTTAAAGTGAATGAATAACTAATTTTGCCAGTTATTTTAATACGTGTATGTAATGATAATTTTATATCATTTTCTATTCTACCACATATTTCGTATCTTATTACCAATTATTCTTCTATCTCCATTTCGTATATAATTTCATTCATACATCCTGTCTAAAATGACGTCAGTAAGACTTGTCAAGACTTGCATCATGACATCACCTTTTCCAGTTAATATAATATTCTCTTAATAAACATAATAATGTCACCTATTCCCTGAACACAAAAGACAACTCAGCAATATTCTTAATTCCTCTTAAATTTGTAGCTACACCCATTTCATGTCATGAACATGTTATTTTATTGGCTCACTCTGAATTACGTAGATTATAGCAACCAATCACAGTGTATATCCCCCACGACACCAATGTATATTTCATTCGAATCGATACCCTTAGATCTAAGCCTTATTACTTATTAACTTACCTTTAATATACCAACATCTTCTTTTGTACATTATAATATTTTCATGTACATATTTCTGAAATATACACTATAAATAAAATATTATATGTGTCGTATACATTTTGTAACAATTATACCGTTACAGTGTATAGATTTCTTCATTATTTTAGAAAGGTTCGCGACAATTTCACAAATAAATTATGTTTAGAATGATTTATGCTCATTCCCTTTTGAAGATTAAGAGTCGAATGCAAGAACTATTTTCGAGTAATGTACTGGTCCCATTAGGGAATTTAATTCTCCAGTATTGGTTGCTAATTTTAGGTGTCTATCTTTAATTCGAGTCTATTAATAATTAATTAAGGCCAACACCAACAAATAAAACTACTATGGTCTTGGTTTTAGTTTCGCTTTTGCTCGTCACTGCTCCGAACCTTCTCCACTGATATTAGATTTGTGGACCCATTTCACCGAATATCATTCAGATTCATTTAGGATTTTAAGGTATTTTAAAAAATGCTGGTATTCGGTATTCGGCCTTATAATCGAACAACCGTAAATTCTATACCAACTACCAGCCAGCAAGATAGCGGTATATTCGATTCGGTTCAATTATTCAACTGGCGCTCCCTCGTGTGGCTGGAAAATTCATAATGAAAGACCATTGGCCACCAGATTCTGGCTACCATCTTCCACTACCGTATTGGTAACCAAATCTCCAGACACTAGGCCAAATGGGCACGTTACCCGAGGCCAATGCAAAAATAAAAATTGTATCTTCGCAAATTCTGATAAGTTTTTCAACGAAATCTTACATTTCTTTTTTTGGCACAAAATTCTGACAAATAAATAAATACGATATTATTAGCATAAACAATCACATTAAATTCACCTTACTCAGCACATTCGAGAGAAGAGACCGACTATTATATCGCACGTCCGTCTGTACGATCAGCAAATATTCTTTCAACGAATTTAGCTTCCAGTTTCGAGTGATTGGAGAAACGTAGTGAAAAGTAGGAAAAAAAAAAAAAAAAAACGAATTAGAATGAAAAAAATAAAAAAGAATAAAGAAAAAAGGAAACAACAGAACGAAAAAAATTGCCGTTTAGCCATTACTCGGTCGTTGATGCGGATGCGGCCAAACGGAGAGCCGTACACAAGAAGCTGTTTTTTCAAACCTCATTCACATCCATACTTCCATAGTCGCAGTGATGCTGGACAACATTCGATGGTCCACTGACTGCAGCCAGCAGATTGACCGATACGCTTATATACGCTATCTGTACGCCCCTAACCACAATGTCGGATTGTTGTTAACCTATACGCCGTTGTTATTTCCAAAGAGCAACGCATACCCATTCGATAAGAGATCATTAGTGCGCGCTGGCACGGGCATTTATCCGTTTTTCACCGTGGAGGAAGACTGAAGATCTGTGCTGGAGACTGGAGAATGATGCAGCAGAACGGCCAGAGAAAGGAACGAACGTATACCGACTTACGTCAGGTGTAAATCTTTTCGGCCGGCTATAGGAAATATTTTTTTGAACGTCGTCGTCGTCTTCGCTTTTAATGGTCATCATCCCAAGTCTGGTTCAAGTAGCGGTTGTCAACCGTGGTGTTTGAAACTGAGCCACATTTATAGGTGGTGTAGGTACCTACGTAAATCTTCTGCTGTAGAGAATTTGAAGATTGTTGATGGTTTTTACCCACTTTGCTTGCAAACGGGGCATTAAAGTTGACCTCACCAATTGGTTAGGGGTGGGGATGACGAAAATTATCCGTTTCACGAGAAAAGAAAACGATTCGTACCATTTTTTCATTTTGACCTAATCTTTTCAAATATATATATATATATATATATATGTGTGTGTGTGTGTGTGTGTGTGTGTGTGTGTATGATATTTATTGCCTGAAATTTGGTGTTCACGGTCCTGAGAAAACTAACTGGTGGAAAGGGCTGAAATTTTTACGAGAGATAGTTCTCATATTGGAGCAGATCTGAAAAAGAAATTTTTTACCCATCGGTCAGTCAGTTTCTGAGAAAACTGAAAAACAAAAAATTCCACGAAAAAACGAATTGGGGTAAAATTTTTACGATAGACTTTTCTTATATTGGTGCAAGTTTTTTAGAAGTTAGGTGCATATTAATTCAGTAGTTTCCGAGAAAACTGGAAAAGAAAAATTGCTAGAAAAAATGTGTTCACGGTTTTGAGAAAACTATCAAAAACATAGGGCTGAAATTTTTTATAAAAATAGCTATTGTATGGGAGCAGGTCAGAAAGAAGTTTGGTGCTTATCAGTTTAGTAGTTCTCAAAAAACTGGAAACAAAACATCTCTGGAAAAGAGGTATTTAGTGTTGGGACCACCAATCCTCCTCCCTTAACACTCCTCCGAACACTCAACACTATTTATCTACATACTCTATATCACTTGTCTATCTGGTAACACTGATTCTATAATCATCACACATTCGATTATGCCCCTGTACATTCGTTTCACACAACTGAAACACTTTATTCTATGTTACTGAAATCTTTTGCTGAATTATACGCTTCTGAGACACAACTTCGTTTACACTTATTTTTGTTTCTTTTTGCTCGAGTTTGAGTCCTCAAACTCTATATTTAGTGATAAAACATCGATAGATCGATATTTTTGCTAAAGATATGAATAACTTTTGACAGTTTTTTGTAATTTCTTAACCTAAAACTAACAATGAAATATCGATATATCGATCACTATCAATATAAATATCGAGCAATACTGGGTCTTCTAGCAAAGTACTCCTGCGCTAGAGTTTTTTTTTCTCTTTCCCTTATCCAAAGAAGTACTGAGGTTCAGTACCATTATATACTGCATCCGCCAATGGTAAGCTTACCTATTTGTAATTTTATCGTGTCCTTATAAAAATGTTTGCACAGGTGTGCGCACTAAAATCCCTAAGGTAACCATCTTTTTGATTGTGTTTTCATTAATTTCGATATTTTGATCTCATGAAACGACTTAGGATAGGGACACAGAGTATGTGTTCTTAAAATTCATAGCATTATGTTGAAGCAGGAACACATCTATATCATTCTGCTGAATGGTATCATCGTCTCATCTAAATATATACGAAGTCTGTAACCGTGTACCATATCAACCAAAATCTCAAATTCATATGTATACTCAGTGAAACCTCCTTTAAGGATCACTTCTCAATTGCAGATGCCTCTTTTCATGGACAAAATGTGTTTGGTTCTGGCAAAAACATACAAAAAGGAAGGCATTAGATACCTTCCGACAACGTACCCTCCCATAACTGACAACAGACAAGTGAAATGGTTCAATGAACCAAATTTCACTATGAAAAGAGCACAGACAAACTTATATCGCATGACTGATTCTCCTGAAAGGGCTGACTCAGCGTCATAAGTTCGGTACAATATATAAAAAAATATTTTTATATCTCCAAAGAAACTTTTATCACTAAATTTTTTTGAAAAAAAATATGCAATGTATACTTGACTTTGTGTTAGTGGTGCATAATATCGATTTTATTTTTCCCATAGTTACCTAATTTCCTGCTAATAAATGATTGATAAAATGAGAATTCGACTATATCCATTGTTAAATGATAAAATCTTTAAGAACCATAGAAATAAAACTTACAAGCGCTGGGAGAGTTGTGTTGGAATATTTCAGTCTCATTGTAACCTCGAAATTTTGGCTGTAAAATGTGAGAAAAATCGAGACAAGACGTATCGATACTCCTGGGGAAATATTATTCATTATGTATCATCTTTTATTATCATAATCTCTATATTCTCTGTTATATAATTTTTTTTCTCTTCGTTATAATTCAGTGGGAGATTAGACCGGAAATTTGTGACATTTTTTGTCACATTCTCTGACATCATCGTATATGTAACTTATGCTACTGAAGTTCTCTGATCTAAACTAAAATTCAATTAACTTATTGAGAATGAAGAAAAATGTTTTTCACACTCGTATTTTTGTTTTGCCAAAGTAATGGAGATATACCTATCCGAGTTCACAAATCACAATCGTCATAAGCTAAATACCCGAATAGAAGGTAGCAATAGCCCCGACCATCATTTGAGACACCGCCAGGAGTCACAAATCAATGTTACCTTCGATATGTTGACAGAAGGAATACCAACAAAAGGATTTTTACTTGGATAAATAAGGATATACAATTAAAATTCGTAATTTATGAACTAGACTTGCTGGAGCTGAATTATTAGGATTTAGCCATTGAAACTGGGAGCTGCTACATTTTAAGGAATGGCTGGAATGTTCGTGATTTTTTTTCGCATGCTCTGTACGTTTTAGATATTTAAGAGGGGAAAAATGAGGAAAAGATATAATTTTTCTTTAAAATGAAACATCTTTACTACGGTGGTAAACTCGTATGACCTTGACACGATAAACAACCTCGGTGACATACAGAATTTTATGCTCGTTATTTAAACAACATTATGTTCCAAAATTTTTTAGCGCTTTCTATTTTTGAAAAAAATAAAATAAAAAAATATCGTCACTTCGGACAATGAAATCAACGAAGAATTTGAAGAGCACGTGTGAAAAAATAGAGTTCATGTGAGTAACACCCTGAAGTAGTTCTCGTGAAATGCTCTCTTTGTTCAATGCCACAACTTTATCTTTTGTTCGCATAACACGAATCTAAAGTGGACGTTGGGTTTGCCGCCGACGAAATTAAATTTTATAATTACTGTGCAAATTAGTAGGTACTGTAGGTAGAGTTAACAATTTCTCACGTGATCATTAAGAAGCGCCTACTAATTACTATATGATTCAAAAATTTATTTTCTCCATTTTTGTGCGGACACGAATATCTCGACTTGGCAGTGCTACGATATTTGAATTCTTGATTTTTTTTTTTAAATTTAAATTTAAAAATCAGCCATTTTACGTTATTGATTTTAGATACGTTTAACTACTCGTAAAATGCTCAGTGCTTGTGAATGTTCCTCGTAAATTAATTCCGTAAATCGATAGATAAACTACTTTCAGCCTTTACTTCGAATTGGAGAATTGCCCGCAATTATAGTCGAGATTACTAATATTTTTTCGTTATAGGTCTATTCTTTACTGGTATGAAATTTTGCAAATTCTCTTTCCGTTTCTAGAATATCGCCGGGTCCACAATTTTTGTAATAAATTATTTGGGTTCCAATTAATAAAACTGATGAAAATTGTTAGAATCAGAATGCAATGTCCATCAAATCAGTCTAAGAATACTTGGTGGAGTCAACGAATAAATTTCTGAAGTGTTTAAAATGACCACACAGCATCCGTTTTAGAAGTAACTTCAAATCCCCCCTGCTTTACTAACAACAAATCCTCAATTACGGAATCAACAATTTTTTTTCTGGTAGTAGGTGAATTATGAGCATGCTAACAAGTGCAAAGACCAAAGACATATTCACAATAGATTAGATTGTTATGAGCAAGGAGAATATCTCGAGCAAAACCGTTGTACTCTTAGTCTTGTTCTTGCATTACCAAGTGTTGGTCTCGGTCTTGATCACACTCTTAATATTCAATTCTTGGTCTTGGTTTCACACAGCCTGAAGTATCCATGGAATTTAAAAAGGAGATAACTGATTACATTTTTTCTTTGAAGAATGGAGCTTTATTATCTGATGTTTTTTCCCGTATCTTTTTCTGTTTCTGCTTGTAGTCTGTTCCTTTGTTCGACTGCTATCAGAAACATAACTTGATATAGTGATTTCTCCTTCCCTCACGAATTTTGGACTAGCTCTAACTTTCTGATATTAGAAGAAATCACTTTGTTTGGTACCTTCACATTAGCAAGTCCTACAAATGCTTTTTGCTTACAACTTTGTAATAACTTGTAAAAATTTGTCTTGATGAAATTTCGCTGTATAATTTCATCTTGTATTTCTTATTTTGTTTAAATTTGCCATCTGGTAATATTTTGTTTGGTTTTCGAATATGGATTTGATCATCTTTTGAAGACTAGGTATGTTAATTCATTTTATGAATAAACTGGCATTTTGTTTCTTGTTTTTGATTATTTTGATTAACATCATGTCAGGCCAGAGGTGCCATTTATAGTGGAGAAATTCAGTGGTTGATAATGTGTGTTTTAAATAGGTAAAAGTTCCAAGAAAACAAGGAAATAATAAAGAAAAGAACATGGTTAATTTTCAATCTTTTTAGATTCTTAAAAATGTAAAAATACACGAGTTCAGCAAGAACAAACCCTGGATCTTTTTCTTCCAATTTTTTTCCCCTACAATGAACTTTGGAATTTCTCACTGTGGGATACTATTAATTTGGTATTTGAAATTTCCAATTGTTTTTATTTAATAATTTCATTTCGACAATACTTAAATTTCACCATCATTCTATCATAGGTAAAACATTTATTTCCTCAATGTTTTCGTCTTCCAACACCACGTGTATGGTATCTCATTGTGTACCTTGGGAATCAATTCAGGTAAGTGATTGGTTGAAAACTTGTGAGGGTAAATAAAAACCAAGTTTTTTGTGATAGATAAAAACCCAATTTGGCATACCACAAGCCATGCCTTGATCTTGGTCCTAATCTTAATTTTGCTCTTTAGTTTTTTATTATTATTGATGGCTAAATAAAAGAAACCATTCACATCCTCCCAAAATATAGGTAAATACAAGAAACTTGACTTAGGACAACATAAACATTATAGGAAAAAATATAATTTTCCATTAAAATTTGTTAAAAATAACTAATGTACACACTTTCACAAGATTTACTGTTTTACCCTCAACTTAATATTTTCCAGTTATTCCAAATTTCTGCTTCAATTTGCGCAGAAACACATTTAAAAAACTCTAGCGCAGCAAGCCTCGCTAGAAAAAGTAGGTTTCGAGAGAAAGACATTCATTGTCTGTAAGTTTATATGCGTTAATGGTATGTTATGATTGTATGAAATGTGTTAGCTGCTGACAAAATAATATTAGACAATTTGAAATTTAAAAGTATTTTTTCTTGAAAAAATGGAAAATAAATTAAGATGATAAAGTATGGTACATTATCGTATAATTTAAAATAATATCAATGAAATATAATAAAGTTATTAAATAAAAAAAAGAAGAAAACATGAGCATGTGGTTAATTTTTGTAATAAGAAAAGTTCATGCAAATCAGAAAAAAGAGTGGAAAAAAGCTTTACCGTAGTACCGTCCAGTCGATCCGCACCAAAATTGGTAGCTGCAATAAATTATGATAAATAATTGTTCCAAATTTCGTTGCTATTGATGCAAATTTGAGCATTTTATAGTCAAAATAAAAACAAAAATGGAGGTACCAGAAGAACCGTCGGCCGATCCACATCAAAATCAACAGATCTGGTCCTTCACTTAGTATAAATATTCGTACCAAATTTCGTGATTATCTGATAAAAATTTCGACCTGTACCATGGGAACAAAAAATGAACTTATATCTATCTATGTAGATATCTATATATATGAATTTGAGTTATTTGGGCCAAAATTTTCCTGAGATCATGAAACAAGAAACGTACCCACCTCCAACACTTGGGACTAATACCACAGCAAGTGTAATAAGTAAATTTTATAAAGAAAACCTACTTAAAAAGACTGGCTCGTATTTTTACAAGATTCTAATTTCATACTATAAATATATCTCAATATACCTGTACTGTATAGTCCGGTCAGATGAGAACAAAAAAAAACTTTCATTCAGATATGTTATAGAAATTTCGATTTCTTCACTAACTGGCCAGTTTGGTCGTCTAAAATAACATAGTAAATCTTTCATTTCCCCCAATGCAAGCGTCCTCAATTATGAGATTTTTCTGAAAAAATAGTTCAGTAAAAGAATACCGAGTACGAAATTTCCTATAGAAACAAATTTCATTCATTTTAGTCGTCTGACATGCCACTCCTCTGAGAAATCGTCTAGTTAGTTGGGGAAAAAAAATGTAAAAGGGAAGAAATTAAAAGCAAAAATTCGATTGGTATAATATATTTGGATTGGCCCTACAATTACTCGATGAAATGCTACCGTCCCCACCTTTCTCAATTACGCTCAGGTGGGTTAAAATGTGTCATATTTTGAAGTTTTTCAAATTTTTTGCCAAGAGAAAAAGAGCTGTGTAAGAAATAGCTCAGTACCAAAATGGTTTATCATAAAATTTTGTACAAAATAATATTTTAATCTTTAAGAATAAAATTTCATTGTTAAGATGATATGGGCCTGCAAAATTTAAGCAACTTTTATTTTACTATAACACAACGTACACAGTCATAGTTAAGTCTAGAATTATTCGATTGCAGCGAATGAAAACAAAAACAAAAGAATTGTGGAATTTTCCTCATCTTGCCCCGTTTCAACACCAACGCAAAAATAAATGTAATCGTTATAAGCATTGTGACATTATCTTTTGTAGCCATTTTGCAGGAGAGAAGGACATTAGACGACTAAAATATTCACAGCCTATTTTCTAGGAAACTTAGTCTCAAACATTTTTACACTAAACTATACTTTTTCAAAAAAACTGGTATTTGTTGAGATAAAGTTGAAAAACCATTTGAGGGCATATTCACCACAATATCTGGTGACATTTGTGCCGAGGGGAATGAGACTTTCATGTGGTGTTATTTTAGACACTCAAACTGACCAATTAGTGAAGAAATCAAAACTTTTCTAATTTTATTTATCTGAATAAAGAACTTTTCTTGACTTGACTAATTATGCGTGTAGCGAGAAGAAGACGTACTCAATAACTGTGATTACAATACATAGTCCTCAAAAAATATAACTGTCGCGAATGGGGTGAGAGGTAAGACTATTCAGTTCAGTTTTATGCGACGTATTCTAAAATTTTAGTCTCTCGAACGATTATTTTACGCGTATTTCGCCAAAGAATGACTAAACACTAAAATATTGATTTTTTTATCTAACTGATGTTTGTAATTGGAACCTTCCACAAACTCAGTTCTTTTTCCTCCATTTTTTGCAAATTTCTCGTAAGATGTTATTCTCACAGACTTCGGAAAACTTTGCGGTTGGTTTCACTTTTTTCAAATCATCGATTTCTTCGATAAGATTAAATTCATTAGATCGAAGCAGGACACAATTTTTTACGTTTTTTGTAGAAAGATGGCACTGCATGACAACACTTTAATCAACGTAGTAAAAACCGAATCAGACTCATAAATAAACGTCATTATCAATAATGAAAATCTTTCAACTGTTTTTAGATTCGTTGTATGAAAATATTAGCATCATATGGTAGCTGAAAAAATGTATCGATAAAGAAGAAAACTGTGATAGTATTTAATTCTTTTTCGTCGTTTGTAAGATATTGGTGCGATAAATTGAATTTTGTAACTTTGAACTGAAGAAAAAATGGATGGGTCAACTTTCGTAAATTATTCGGTGTCATTAAAATGGAGGCGGACTTATTTTTTATTTCGAAATTCTATTTTGTTTATTAGAATTTTTCTCACTGGGATACGTATATATTATGATTTTATGAATCGAATTAATTTTTTACGTTGATACTATGAGTAAAATTATGATTTGCGTTCCTCCACCCATCTGCTTCTAACTCGTGAATTATGCTTGAAAGAATCAAATTCTTAAACAAACTATAATTTTGCGAAGAATGTAGATATTATTTAAATATTTTCGCTCACCTCGAAGTAATGGAAGCTGTCGTAGGTGCGGCTATGCTCTGTGAGACCGACCACATATCATCAAAGCAGATAGACCACAATTGGAAGTGAAATTAGAAGATAAAGATTCATACTATTCAACCAAGGACTGCGTCCAATACTGTTGTTTACAAAAAATAATTAGCATTTTACGTAGCATGTAAAATATGAATGTCTCTGTGACGTCATGTCGTTTTTATTTCAAAAACAGTATAGGCCTAGACGATTTTTCAGGGGGCCAAGCGCGACAGCTGAAGCTCCTACCCACAAAGGTAGGAGGAACCTCTGATAGTAACCAACTACCTATAACATGGTAATAACATTCTTTAAAAAATTCGTGGGAAGACTGAGCAAGTGGGTGAGGGTAGTTTAGCCTCTCAGTCCTCCTAATGGCACATGTTTGGGTTGATTGAAAAAAAGAATTACTTCTTACTAATAATGAGATTTGAAAAATTAAAAAAAAGTAACAAATTAATATAGTGGAATAATTCATTATTACATTAGCTACTGTCCGTTTTTGAGACGAAAAATGAATTAAGAATAATGTGTGAGGAGAATCTCAATTTTACCCTTAATTTATTCAGTAAAAAACTTAGCATTGAGTTTTTTGACGCTGATTCAGTAATTTTATTCACCGAAAACGACTTAGGAAATATTATTCTTTAATACTGCATGTTTTTGGTCTGATGTTATATTTCTCCAGTAACAAAAATAATATTCCATCGAACGAAATCACGAACCAGTAAAAAGACATCGATACCCCATACTTGGAATCAGATAGGTAGGTACCAGCAAAGCCCTCCGTTTCAACCGATTCCACCTCCATCCTTTGTATTATGCCATTCCATTCTCCTGCCTACTCAAATAAACCATTTCAAATTCAGCGTGTAAGACATCATCAAATTGGCATTACATCTTTAGATACGCGAAAACGATAAACTCCAACCCTTTATTTGGCGTCCACAAATAAAGATAATTTAAATAAATAAACAGTTAAATAAAAAAGTCAAATTGCAGGGTCACAACCCAGAACTTGACAACTATGGATTACAAATAGCCAACCAGTCGTTTAAATACACGGACAGTAAAATTAATTTATATTACCAAAATGGGTATGAAACGCGTTCTTCACTTCTTCAGTCCAATTTGTACGTGTAATCTAAGCCAATAGGAAAGCGATAATCGAACAAGATACAGTAATATTTTATCGAGCTAATGTCATTTATTTTATTGTTGGGCTGAAGATACACAATATTTTTGTGTAGGCCTTCGAAAAAAATCTACATATTAAAATTGATCTTGTATTAGGATCCAAAGCTGAAGGCAGGTTCGTTTTTCGTTTCACGACTCCGGGAAAATTTTTACACTATTTGCTGAAATTCATACACATAATTATACATAATATACATATACACATTTCTGTTGAAATCGGTATAGGTCGCAATTTTTATCGGATAGTCTTGAAATTTGGCACACTTACTTGGATTTTCGTAAGAACGAACTTTTGTTTTTGGTCCAGATCGGCCTTATAGTTTGTCTATTACATTCTATTATCTTTGATTTTTTGGGCTTAAATTATTTTAATCTGCATAATCAATAGTCACGAAATTTGGTACGAACATTGAATGCATGTATTATATTCGATCATTCTGCAAAATTTTGTTTCAAACGGCTTAACGGTTCATGAGTAGAGGTGATTTGAAAAAATCTTAAATTATTGTTAAGAAAATAGTATAGAGTCCGGATGAACCAAAGAAGCTGGTTGAATCCAGGCTCGCTTTCATCTAAGCAATCAATTAATAACTTGCGTATGTGTTTTATAACTTCGTAATATAACTATACTTCATTCTTTCACTTCATTTTAAATGTAATATTTACTCGCCGTTATTCCAAATAATCTTCGTACTTATTTTCGTTTTTTCATTGTATTCAATTTTACAAAATTATATTGTATTCTAACAAACTGCAAAATATGTTTTCAACCAACTTGAAACTTCTCGTATAAAATTGATTGAAGAAAACCGAAATTATTACCAACATGAGAAAATATAAATATTCTAAAACGAAAAAAGATGTATCGTCAAGAAGCACTCTTGCTGTTGTTTTATTCGACAAGCACTCATTTATTAAGTTTAACGTACTTAATTCAATTTAATCAAATATTCAATTATTCGTTTAGTTTTTCTTCGTTAGAAAAACCGACATTTTCTAGCGTTGCTTGTGGGGCTAGAGTTTTTTACTTTTTGCTCAAAACCCACTTACAGTTACATCCCGAAATAATTTTTCAAGGGTGAGTGAAATTTTCAAATTTGCCAACAAAAAACAACTTATAGCTTATTGAAAACCTCATTTTTTTAATGTCTGCTCGTCAAAAATATTAATATTTACTAACTCCTCTCAAAATTTGCGAATTTGCCTACTGATTTTTTTTGTTGGAGGTGTGTGTGTGTGTGTGTAAATATCTCAGAAACCAACCTCTCCAATTAACGGATTTTCAACTGTTCAGTTACAACTGCGCTGTAATGGCAACCTCAATACTGATGGAGGACTATTGGGAAAAGCTTTAGAACCTGCATGATGAGATTATGCTTGAAGGAACTATACCAACACATTTCCAAATTAGTCATTAGACCCAATGACGTACTTATAGATTTTTGTGGTGTAATAGTGAGGGAATTTAGGTGTTAGACCCCACGAGAGCTTTCTCCCCAAAAAATGTGTTTCTGGGCAAATACCATCTAGGTAATTTATAAATTGCGTTAATATTCCTTTTTATTCGCTTGTTTAAACCCCGGCCCAGAATCTGCAATTACTTATGCCAATGGCATATGTACTTAAATTCACATTCAGTTTTTCGTTGTTGTTTTTATCTAAGAATTATGTACGTACCACTTTTATCAAAAGTTGAACTTAACAAGGTTTCGACAGAACACCAATGATATGTTGAATTTTAGAACCAGATTAGATAAAGAGACTGGAGCTGAGTGAAGTAATATCACTTGGAATATACGCTAGACTCTTCGGCTAAATCCATACTTGAGTAATCGGCAGGTACTTAACATTTTTACGGGTTGTACAGTCACAGTACCAATGAATTGGAAATGGAACTGCCTTGTTAAAAAAAAAAAAAGAAAAAAGTAACAGTTTTGACTTAAATAAAATAAAATAGAATTTCTTCGATTGAGCCAGTTTACGATGGTACTTAAATATAAAACGAATATTACTCATAGGCCTAATTCTATACAGTACTCTACATTCGGCAAGGAAGCTATGATTTTCGTCACAGCTACTATAATCACTATCTATAATATCACGACACTCTTTGTCCTTTTTCCATTTAGCTGGCCTATAAAATTTAATCTGGAAATTCTGTCACAAACAAACTACCAATTGTCCGCAATCACTTCACAGACGTAACTTCCTGAAGTTGCTATTATTTTTCATTCGATTCGTTTCGAATATTTCTCTCTTTAATGTATTTATCATTGGTGTCCCAATTATTTGTTCGTTTTTATCGGCCACTGCGTCAAAAAAAAAATCATTTTTCAATTACCAATTTTCTACCTGGGCAACTTTGTTGCCCTTTTACGAGTAGCCACTGTCTGTGCGAAATAGAAATTCGCTGGACGATCACTTCCGAAAATTGATCTCGTAACTCTTTCACTATTTATATGGGTACCTACGTCAACGGTTCTCTCTTACTTATTATTACATATATACTTACATACAATATATCGTACCCGGTATACATGCGACTTATAGCAATTTAACGATTGCTACAAAATGTTTTATAATGAATTTATAGGAGAAAAAAAAATCGTGATCTATGAGACTTCTCCAGGCAAACGCCAAAATCTACCCAAAAACCAATACGGAAGAAGATTCAGCACTGACCCACCGCGATGTCTAATATCCGAATTATGTAATGATTGAAGAATGAAAGAAAAAAAAAAGATATTAACCTTTATCAATTCTCCAGGCAAATGCGAAAACATCAAATTCTATTGAAGAAAAGACAAAATTGCAATCCTATTAGCAAGTTTCACAAACAAACGAACGAACAAAATAAAAACGATTTTATGACGGTAACTTATGGGTAGTCATGACGATGAACTGCCTTCTAGACGTCCTTTGAAAAACATTTTTTTTCAACTACCTGAAAAATTACAAGTTTTGATGATTTGCATTTTTATGGTAAACCATATGGTGTGGCAGACAAGATAATATTGCAACCAGTTGCCAGTTTGAAGATGGAACCGGAATATCTCTACTGGTTTAACTTTTCTTTTTTTTTCTTTTTCCGAGTACGTAATTATAGGTAGGTAAGTACTATTTTTTCTGGCGATTTTTTCTGTACTCTTTTCAAAGATCGTGCATTGTGGAACTACTTTTTTTTTTTTTTAATTCTTTTACTTTCTTGCTCATAACCAATACAATGTTTGTATTTCAATCATTTTTTTTTTTTTTCAACGTGTTATCAGATGAACAAGAAACTAGTACTAAGACCACGAAATGAAGTTTTAAGCTTTAGATTTTCCGCCATTTTGAGCCCGTTGACGTTTGACGTATTGAGTATTGCAGAACATTTAAATTTTGTATTTCTACTGCTATAGATTATAGTGGTGAGAAAAAGTGTTTAAGGTCCTGTTTTGTGAGTATGCGATTCGTGTAAGGTACAAAATTAAATTTTTAGCTTTCTACTGCGGCTAGCTTACTTTACTTTGGCATAGAAAACTAGAAAATTTAAAACAAGTTAGAACACCTAAAAGATTACGAAAAAAACAAAAAAACAAATTGTGTTCTTTTGGATAAATAATAGATATAATTTTAATATTAGGCTACAAATAAATAGCTAAATAAAGTTCGAACCTAATTTAATTATTAATTCATCGATCTAATTTGCACCCAAGGGTCCACGTGTTCGTTCATAATAACGGTTTATTTTTTCGAAAGTTACTTAATATTTTTTTCACGCTGATATTACTATTTACCACCACTGTTTCGTGAATAGAATATAATGAAACCTACTTTACGAGTTTTGTCCATTATTCTTTCTTTTAACCTAAGCTAATCTGCAAATTATGAAGAATTTTTGGGGATGAAACTGGAGATGGAGCAAAAATGTTGGGTAACATACCAGAAATACTGTAATAAAACTTCCATCCCTATTTCTTGAACCAAATATTTTGCAGAGTGCTGAGCCACTTGAAAATTGGTTTTCCTCCTTGTATCATGCAAAATATAGGACCTAAAAAAAGTTTAGATAAAAAATATTTTTGACTTAGTTGCAAACGAATTTAATTCTTACACTTTTGTTCGTAGTATTGACTCTGACTCCATAAAACCTCTATGAATTAGAGTACTTAAAAAACCAACATTGTGTTTATGGAATACCTTGTTGTGAAGAGGATTCTCAACGAGAAGGAAGCCAACAGCTATTTGCATATTCTGCCACTTCATACATAAATGTATGGGAGAGCCAAAACTTGGCGAACACTGGCAATTTTGCAACCAGTTTTTTGGACTTTTACAATTGATTCCATACACACATACAGACACACATATGTATATGTGTCGAGAGAGTGCATTGTTTCTTATTAGTAACAGATAAGAAACAATGTACAAGTTAGTGTACCAATCCGTGACATTACTGAAATCTTTATCTATTGATTAGTCATGGTTCAAACATTGTCAATTACCTGCCTGAATTTACAAGTAATCACAAATGAATGTAAGTGTATCTTTGAAGTACAAGGCACTAATATTGGTCAGCCTTTTGGTGGTGACTGTCTGTTGAGAGGCTGAGCCTCTTACCTCACATGAGTCAGTGATCCTCACAATGTTATATCTATTTTATACACTTTTATTTCTGTTACTATAGTCTATTCGAAATAAGAAAGACATTATGTTACACAGACAATCACATTTCACAGCGACATTAACCTGAAAATGTCGGTGTAAACAAAGCCATTTTGGATGCAGCCTTTGTTGAATATGGTGAATCTCTACCTATTCATTTTCCTCCTGTTTAATCAACTCATATGACGTCATGTCTTTCTTATTTGGAATAGACTATAAAGGAACAAAATGTGACATAGTTCTTATACCAACACCTGGGGATCCTAAAATTGAGTTTTGTTTTCATCAGTTATCATTTATCAACAGGCTTACTTTTTCAACACAAGTTTTGTCCATCACCTGAAACTGTAACTATGACATGGCAACATATTCTTTCATGAGAAATACTCCACATTTAAATCCCAGCAGGGTTTAAATTTTATTTCCTCAAATAATTATATAATAGACCAACATATTTTTTAGAAACTTCTTTTACATAGTATGAGAATACCAACACTCTATAATTTTTTTCTTATTTTTATGTTTTGTATTTTTTTTCTGAAGGAGGGGAATGCCTTGAAAACCCCCTTCTAATAGTACGCCACTATATATATGTTACCATCGAAACTAGAATTTGGTTATTTATAGTTTTGACTGTGCATTGGGAAGTTCTAATTCTGGCTGGTTAAAACAATAAAATAAATTTTTGGTTAAAATTAATACTGCCTTGTCAAAATCAATTACTGAATGTACCAACATTTTTCTTATAGAAAAAAATAAATAATAAAACATATGCTAGCCTAGGTTTAATATTTTAATCACTTGGTATTGTTTTTTTTTTTGTTGGGGTGCGGAGTTAACTTAACCACAATAAAGATCAGCTGAAAAAACATAAAATGATGTAGTCAACTAAGACTGAATGCAAATTTGGTGGCAATTGATAACAGTTTTGACTAAATTTTCAAACAAAACTGGTTTTAACTTATTTCAGGTTTTGACATTCGTATGTTGGTCAGAACTAGAACTGTCGAACGCATTTTCCAGTTCTAGTTTTGTATAGTCAGTACTAAAAGGATCAAACGTCATTTTCGTATTGTATTTTAGATTAGTCAAGGACAGAAATAACCAAATTCTAGTTTTGATGGCAACATATACATGTTCTCCTCCATTAGCAATTTTTGGCTTCTCTTCTTTTATGAATTTTCGAGCTTCTGAAATTTTACCCCCTAATTAAAAGGTTATTACGCCCCTACCTTGTTTACAGTATGCATGCCCATAAAATATGGCGTAGGTACCTACATAAACTAATAATCGATGGGAAATCCCAATATGCTTATATAATTCCTCTGAATATCTTATTTGAAAATAATACCATTATTATTATCTTGAAATTACAACTTTTCTTCACTACTCTGTATTTCGTCTTCGATGACTGATAGAAAAAAAATTAATGGAATATTTTTATTGCAAATTTTATGCAGGTACCTACTTGTATGAATTTTTATTTAAAAACTAGCGGTCTAGCTCCTAAGGTTTTAATTATTATCCAAAAACGAATCTTGGGGGCTACAATGTTTTACCAAAAGTTTGGCCCAGCACCTGCGGAATGGATTTTTTAGTATACTATTTCAGTTATATTCCTCAAAAATTTTAGCCATTCTCCTATTTTGTTTCCAAAAATTCATGTTTTACCCTAACTAGCCTAATTCTCCTCGACTATTAAGGATAAGACATGGAAACTTCTCAAGACTCAAAATAATGTGATAGGAAAATATGTTTTTTACTTCTCCATAAATTTATTTTACAGTAGTCATAATTAAGGGTTTCAGAAATTTCCTGATGGTCGTGTATCATCTCGATTTCTTCTCAACCGTAGGATTCAGTCTCCTGAAAAAAAGTCTGTAAATTATTCAAGTTGAGTTATTTTTCAGTGACTGCAAAACTAAATAATGCATTTATATATCTTTCTCATGCGCGACATAGGAATTTTATGTAAAAGGTATGAATTGAAGATGGTCACCTATTTTTTGTCATCATATCTTGACACCAAAAAATACATTGGCCTCTTTCATCATATGTGTATGGACACCCAGCAGCCGTATCTCGCCAGTGTCGCCAATGGTAATCGAACATGCATTGACTATAAACCCGTAAGTAGGCATAGTTTTGCTGCAGTAGGTATTTTCTGATCAGTTGGTTCTGCGAATATAAAGCTATGTGAGGATTTTGCAGTGAATTCTGGTGAATCCAGTGAATTGTAAAAACAGCTTCAAAAACAGACGCACAAGGACGACTGCACTGAGACAGTTGGACTATTGAGGCAAAGGAACATAAAAACGACAAAACGAATAATTTTGCATTAAAAATCTTGGATTTCCCCTTCTTAGTCACTTGGTTAATGAAAAATACGACTATTTACAGGTGCGAACTATGTATGTACTATTAGTCCCGTTAATACCCAATTTTTCTGACGTTTATTCATTTCAATTTCGAGAAATTTTCTTATCTATGTCCACCGAGGTTAAAGTATAATTTTTAATAATTTTCACCAATCAAAAATTACTTTCACTCACTCAATCAACTAGTTTCAGCTGGTCGCACCATTATACAAATTCTCGAGGCTAAATTAATTTTATCAAAGAAAAAAATTAAAATACGAAACTCGAATAATAATTTAATGTTTGTTAGAAATCAATGGAGAACTTTTGCAAAGCAATAAAATTAGATTTTACTTTCGAATTAAATGTTTCATAATTTTCATTTCCCCTTCTCCCTTTTAAAGTCACCAGCCATCAAGTTTCTACAAACAATAAGAATGTTACTCGCCTCAAAATTAAACATTATAATATTGCAAAATTCATGCACCAATTTTAGAAGATATTTAATTTGTTTAAAATGCAAGCACTATCGCTGCCTTCTTAAATTAGTTTAAAAAATTCATTTGATTTGCAGATTATACGTGAATTTTGGCAACATTCGAAGATGCAATTTTTTGGCTAAAAACCGTGTCGAGAATTTTCGGATATTTTTTGTTCAATATTAATCTTCTTTCGGGCATTTAATATTCGAGTAAGCATCGCATTTATTATAATTATACAGAATAATTATAAATTACTGAGACATCTGCACGAAAATACTTACCTAACAAAATCGTTTGTGTAAACTTATCGTAACCTCGGTTCCGGCTTCGAATTTTTTCGAAGGAATTTAAAATAATATTATTACGTTTACCTTAGCAGCCCATGCGATGCGAGTCTAATAGAGCAGCATTAAGAAAATTGATAGGCCTAATTACGTGATGATAAACGTATGAAAAAAAGTATTTATTGTTTGGGAAATAAAACTATTCGAATTGTTTACGTAAATAAGTGATTCCTGTTTCAGAGTATTCGAAATATTCGTGAGAAAATTTAGGCTGGAATATGCTATACGTTATATGTGGGTACCTACCCACCCACTCGATTCCACGAAAATATTCGATAAATAAAATCACACAAATAGTATATGGATAAAATTATATTTTTCTTGTTTACTGCCTAAATTAATTTGAAAGAAATTTCACCCTGATTAATATTGTTAATTAATTTCTTTTTAATTTTTTTCTTCTATGCGGAACAACTGTATGAGAGAATATTAAAAAATAAGATAGCCTAGACTAAGACTATTTCCATTCTACTTTTGATGGGTTACAATGGTTGAAAATCAAAACTCTTCTATTCTAAAATTAATAAAATTAAGCGTTGTAACGTAAGGTTAGTTTCACAAAATTTGCCAAAACATTTCTTCTATTTAAACTTATCTGGGGCATAATTTATTCATTTTTTTCTACCCAAGTATGAGTTCTAAAACATGTGGCAGAAAACTAGAATTCTATGCAAATTCTTCAACTATAGGTAATTTAGCATATCGTTTCATTTTCAATACCCAGCAGACTTCTTTTTTTTTTCTGTCAACATTATATCCTTCTCATCGTTGTCACGTAATTCTATCTCTTTTTAATCGAGGGAGTTAGAAAAATGACTCTCTTTATTGCGAAAAAAAAAAAAAAATTTAATAATAAAAATTGCTCATCCGATATAATTTGTTGAACGTGCGGATATTTGGTTCAAAAATCAATTTAAAAATATACGCAACACATGGTCAACAAATTTTTATAAGTGCTATTTTTTTTTAATTTTTTTTTTTACATTATATTCACTGTAAATTTTTTACAAATTATTATTTGAAAAGAAAAAAAATTATTATCAAATGTATTTCGTTTTGTTGGTTTAAAAAAAAAAATAATAAAAAAAACCTGCTAAAAATAAACGAGGAAAAAAAACATACGATTTTTTAAAATCTATTCAGAAATAAAACTATGGTGGCAAGGTGTGGGTAAATAATTTAATCGTAGGTTGAGAATTTATTGCATGTAAACTATAAGTGTAGCCTATAAGATGTAAAAGCGATTGTTTGACCATGCAAGGTCATTTTTGTCTCTGTTCAATTCGTATACAAAATCCCCCACCTCTGTAAAATCTTTTTGATATTACAAGTAAAATTTTACTGAAACAAAACGAGCTCTTTTGCTTTTTTTTGTTTTTGTTGAAATTGACTCGAAATCTAATCAATACTGACAGGCAAGATTCTTCTAAAAATAAATTTTCAACGTGTAATTCATCGTGGGTTGTATGGATTGTATCGCTATTGCATCGCGCAAGTCTACATTTTTAAAAGGAGAACGTCTTAAGGTTAATGTCCTGGTTAATGACCTTTAGAATTTCCGCAATATTGTCTATTTTGATTACGAAAAATATTGCTTATTCACATGTAGCTATGGAACCCGTGAAATTGGAAATGGTTAGCAATGACTTCATCGAAGAAACTTTTTTATTGTAAGCAGTGCCAGATGCAGGTCTTTGCCATCTGTAGGCTCTACAAATTTTGCCACCCCTGACTTAAAACGTCTGTAAAACGGTAATCGTCCCCCCAAAATCTCCCCCCTGTAGGCAGAGCCTTTGCAGGGTAATGGGAAGTCCAGCGCTGATTGGAAGCTGTAAGCAGAACATTTGTGATAAATGAGTTGAATATTCACACATTTTGCACACCCTGATTTGGAAGGAGCTGTAGAATAACCAAAATTTAAAAAAAAAATCCTTTGAAATGAAAACCGCGTAAAAAATATGATTTCATTTATATAAGAAATATTTAAAAATTAAAATTTATCATTTGCATCTCTCTAACTATTATTCCTGTATAGATATCATCACGTTTACTTCTCTTTCTGATTCAAAAAATTTTTGGCTCACAATTTTTCCATTTTCAAAAGATGTTACACACCCTACCCAAGTAGTGAGTACAGATAATCAATACCAAGGCCATAGTAATCTTTTTCTTGATCTTAATCTTGATTTTACCGAAAATGTAACACAAAGACCAGTTTTTGCTCACCACTGTTCCAAATCATTTAGTCTATCATCCCAAGTTGCAAATACACAACATCCAAACCAAAATTAATTTTGTTCATCACCATGCCAAACTATGCTACTTATCATCTTGAGTGCAGAGCAAAAGACAGCCCAAGACCATGGTAGTTGTGGGGACATTACTCATATGAGGTTTTAGGGGCTTGCACCCCTCGACAACGGTCGCCACCCAAAGACTGGCAATTAATCGTCTCAATGACGTAAAACCATACACACTTATGCGTTTGTATGTTCGTACCTGTACTTACGTACAGATAAGATACATTGCATGGGTCATGATCAATTACCTGATAACGATCTTGGTGATGTTACAGCCCAACACCAAATGCGTTGTGTCATTTCTTATCACCTCAACGGAGGCAGGAAACGACGTAACGGATGACATAATCACATACTTTTATGTACATATGTGTGTGTGCCAAATTTGGTATATAAACTCTCAAAACTGGCTACAAAATTGCCAGTGTTCGCCGAGGATTTGGCTCTCCCATACTTTACAGTATAAAGTGGCAGAACGTGCAAACTCTGTAGAAAACCTTCTGCGTGTGAATATCTCTCATTACAAGGTATTCTACAGTAGTCTTGGTCTTGTAAAAAAATGCGAGATAAGAACCAATTTTTCTAATCACTGTTCCAAAGCATACTGTTTGTCATACTAAAAGCAAATATGTAAAACCAAGATCAAGACTACCATAGTCATGGTTTTGGCGTTGATCTTGCAGAAGGTGCAAGACAAAGATCAATTTTTCTTATTAATGTTCGAAACCAAGCCACTAATCATTCTGAACAACGGATAACTTGTAAAATCCACTGGCTCTCATGTCTTTATTGTCATACATCACATTTTACTGATCGTTCATTTCATTTTTAATTCTTAGCCATTATACATCGACAAAAGAACTGTGTGAAAATTTGAACAAGAAGGTTTTGTTGAATCTCAAAAGCTCATACAGAGTGAAAAAATTGTAGGTAGTTATCGATTAATATGACTGTTTCTGAAAAGAAAATATTAATCATCATCAGAAATTGTGGACGAATTACGATTGTTGTGGTAATAATAAAATTACACATTTTGCGTTTATTGTGTGCGTGGGTTTCAAAAAACTTTAGGATGTTCCTGCATCCGTTTCTAGATTGCTTCCAAAGGTATCCAAATCGGCTTAACATGGATTCTAAAAATAACAAATTTTCACCATTTTGTGAGCTTACTAGCGATTTATTTGGTTCTTCGTTCAATGAGCTCAATAAAAATAACAGCTGTCTAAATAGCGCACTAGTTGATGACGTGGTCTTTCACATCGTAGATGATGGTGACGTTTCAAAAGGAGGGAAAAACCTGAGTCCTACTGGAATACAATATGAAGTTCTCTTTTCATGTCTATTTTGTGGAACATAATATAACATTTCTTTCGTCGTTTTCTTGTCATAGAATACCTACCTTTTCTTCTTGTTATTATTTTTCTTCTTCCTTTTCTCCTTCTTCCTCTAGTCTACAAACATCAACTGCAAAGACAAATTTTTAAACAGGTTTGGCTGTTTCTCCTGTTCAATGCAAATTTCATCGAGTTGTTTTGTTTTGATCTCGATCATCATACGTTTGACATCCAAAGAGTCCTATCTGGCATTAACAAACTGTCAAACTCTAACATTGTAATCAGAAATTTTTAAAAGCTCTTTCAAGTAAACCTTTAAGTACAGATTTCACCACCTTACTTGATTTTAAAATCGTATTGATTCGTTTGTCCTTATTGCAAAATTTTGTGCATCCATGTTTTAGGCCTAAATTGGTACCTTTTTCGTTGGAATACAAGACGAGGTCTGATGGATTCTGTCAGAAATATTTCTCACTTGTCCTAATTATTTGCAGCAAAACAATTTTACTAAAATAAAATGCGATATGCACAACTATTATTCTGTGACGACGCTGTCGAAAAGATGCTGTAAAAAGGATGAATAGAATTTAGTATCTCTTGGTATTTGATAATTGTTAGATTCCAAGATGTTTAGGTATTTCACGGTTTTATATCGAATTATACGAATTTGCGAGATTTCATCCGATGGAAATTTTTACTCTCGTCTCCCTCTGCACATTTGTATTCCAGAACGATACTTATGTGCTTAAGTAAGACTCCAGTATAATTTTATCCGTTGCTTCCGTGCGTAAATATGGAAGAAATCAGCACTTAGGTCTGACTTAAAATATAAGAAACGCTCTAGAGTACCGAGGTTTTAGTATCGTATATTATTTTGAATCGAGTTCAACCAACAGAAGCGGTTCAAAACGTACGCCACGGCTAATTTGGTTCGACATTTTTTAGTTGTTCATCAAAAAGTGAAAATTATCGTTCTAAGAACAAATTTACGCCATTAATACTCATTAGCGTGAGAGCAAGATTGGCACTATCGCGTTGTTTTATACCGTCCATGATTCCATGATAAATAATTTCCTCTTTCTTTTGGCTTGCCTTTCGACTTGCATCCCATTTCACGCAAATTTGTATTAATTTCATGGATGCCACAAGACAAAAACAAAAAAGAAAAAAAGAAAGGAAAGAAGAAAAACCACAAAAAACTCGAATGCAGTGAAAATCCGCAAGAAAAGCAGGTTTCACAAAACATCATAATTTAAATAAAAACCTATATCGTCAAATCGAGTTTTCTTTCCAACACTACCGTAGCTGAAAACTCGTATTGACGACAATTACTGATCTGATAATTATGCCACTTACCACCTTAATGATCCAGGAATATTTGGCTCCATTATAGTTGAATCAGGTGGTTCCAGCTCAGTTATCAATTTTGCAGCAAGAACACAGGAGCACCTGAAGCACCATTCAATAATTAAAAATCAAAATTTTACAATAAATTGAAAATAATTTAATTATCTAGGAGTCTATATTTTATCTATTTAAGCTTAGGTACCTATATATATATTTATAAAATAGAGCACTGACTGACTAATTAACTGACTCACTCACTTATCAACGCCGCCAAATCAAAACCGCTGAATTTATTTACCTGAAATTCTTAACATAACGTAGATGCCCATCAAAAGAAGGATTCCTGAAATTCTACTTTGAAGAAGTCAAATGGGGCAAAACGTGTTTTCATGTATTTGCCAATATCTTAAAGGTCCGATGAGATGATGAAACAGTTTTTGTTTTGGCAGTTCGTTAGACTAGCTAATTGTCTTAAAATTGTCTTTTTGTATTTTAAAAATTCCACCCCTAAGAGAGTCGAAAATGTTTTTTCGTATAATTTGTCAAGATCTTTTAGACCTGATATGATACTGAATCTATTTTCGTTTTAAAAGGTCATTCGACTAAACGTATGAAAATTAAATTTTTTTTTCTCAAAATTCCATCCCTAAGGGGTTCAAATTGAGTGAAATGGGTCTTTACTTATTTCTGAATGCCATAACTGGCATTTGAAAACATCAATGCTCGTTTTGTTTATTTTTTTCGCTTAGGACGGATAGCTATGTCTCTTAAAATGATAACTATTTATCAATGCAATTTATTTTCCACTGGTTCGAATAAAATTCTTCAGATTCGTAAGGCCAAAGTCAATGAAACCAGAAAAAAATCCTGAGCGAAAAATCAAGCGAATTTGGGTAAAAAAGGAAGAAGAAAATGAAAGAAGATGGAAAAATAAAAATAATTTCTATACTTATTCGTGAATCTCGAGGTACGAAAGGCCGAGAAAAAATGACATCTAAGGGGGTTGGGCCATGCAGCAGCCAGCTGGCAAAGCCCCCCAGTTTAACGTAAATGTATGATTGCCAGCTCTGAGAATCGAACCAGCATCTTACACGTTTACTGCTACTGAAAGCAGGAAATAAGTTCATATCCCACAATAAACCTTGGATACGTTTTAAAATCAATAGTTCTATACCTATTAAATATACGAAAATGTTTACATACGCGGTGATATTTTTGCATTTAAATTAGCTAGGTATTTACCAGAATAGTGAAAATGGCTGCAGGTCAAATGCGCCAACCGGACATTGTCTGGGGTACGTTTGCGCCAAATCATACATTTTAACAAAAACCAAATTGCACTAATAATTTGGTACTAATGCCCCGATTCTTCAAGTAAGAGAATATCAGAACACATAAGCTGTTGGACGTGGTCTTTCAGGTGTCTTTAGTATGATTCTGGTCCGTTTGTAGTTCATGGTATATCTGCACTGGGAGGTCACGCTCATAAATCTGGAGAGAATAAACTTGGAGATCCAAGACAAAATTTAGCGATAGGTATAAGTCTCTTATTTGTCCATTTGCTGGTATTGAAAGTAGTAAGTGTGAAAATGTTTCTTCAACTGCATGAGGAGGAGATATGGCAGACCAAAAAATTGTTTCAAGTATTTATCCTTATCCGTGTCGTTAAGGTATTGTAGTCTCAGGCGTAAGTCATGAATCTTTCAAAAAAGAGTTAACCAAAGATGAAAAGTACAAGTGCTCAATTTTTTACAAAGAAAAACTTTTCTGTTTTCATTGTGGGCTGCCTGCTCAAAATCTATTACTATTTTTACTCATTTTGGTGTTTTCCGTGTGAAAAAAAATTAGCCCAAAAGGTATACTTATTTTGGCGCAGAATGGCAGGTTTCATTTCCAACTTTTGACAGTTTGGCGCATTCGTGGTTTACTGTACGAAAACTACCGATGAATTACGCATTAAATGTTGCTCAGAGGGTTGCATAATTTCTTAAAACTACCAACTACTGTTCATAGTGTGCTCCCAAAAGCTAAATGTAGACTTCAACCGAAAATTTCCTCTCTCCATATCATCCAGTTTGACACACTTGGGCCAGTGATTGTAAACCATCAACTTTTTTAGGTTAAACTGCCATTGAGTATAGGCCACATATGACGAGAAACCTGAAAGTTAAAGATTTAAATCTGGTACCTATTTTACATTAGCAATGAAGGAGTTAGGCGTTAATTTATCTTTTTGGCACTGATAGGTTTCATTTTTTTGACGTGAAGCAAAAATTATCTAGATTTCAACCAAAAATTTCATAATTCGGTCATTTTTAACGTTTCTAATGAAATCCTGCCGATATAAAATAAAAATTTTTTCTGCAAAATGCAAAGTTTTCCAGAACATTGCGTGTAATTTTTTTTATGGAAATGCAAATTACAAAATATTATGTAGGTATATCAAAACAAAACAAACTCCAGCCTTCTGATTTCATAATCTCGTTTCACTGCTAACTTATTTATGGTCATAAATGAGGGGTATGAAATCCATATCTCGTTTGTTCTAGTACATCTCATAAACTGAGATTTTCAACCAAAAATATTTGTCATTTCCTATGATTTAGGATTGCAGAACTAGACTGAAAACATATGAACCAGAACACCAAGAAAATGAGATTTAACGGAAATTACGCAGTTAGGGCTCTCCTGCTTGAGAAATCACACATTCAAAATAAAAACAAATGAAAGTCTTACTTTCAGATTTCATGATCCCATTTTCTAAATATGCTGTGGACCAGTGGTTTACAAACTTATTTAAACCACGATCCACTTTAAAAATTGTCAATATTCTACCCAGTGTAAAACGACTGAAATGGATGAAGAACAGTAGTGATTTAATTTAGTTTTTAGGGGAAAGCAGAACTATTGATAAAACTTGCTTCCATCCCGCACTTTCAGAAACACTGCTGTATAAATAGGTAGACCTACTGAAAACAATGTGATTATTTTTCATATTTTCTGTTATAGATTGAGACATCCAAAACCCCGCAGTCTTTCCCATATCACCACTCAAATTGACTTCTGTAAGTATTCTAAGATCAGGGAATGGCTCACGAGTTGTAAGATTGTTCCACTATTATATCACAGAACATAATCAAATATCAGTACAAACAAATCCCTATTCTACGATATATTGAAGTACTATAATCGTTTACTTTTATACATTGTGGTGACGTGTATATTTCAAACTCAATCAACAATGAACTAACAGATTTTATCTCATTCTTAACTGTTCACAATTTTGGTTTTACCATGTGCAGTTAGTCTTGTTTTAGATGTGAAAGTTTTCCATTTGTATTGAATGTTTTATATATTCACGACATAATACAGTCGAGTTCGACATTTCAAGTCCTTTTATTATTGATTTTACCAAAACTAAAAGGACAGGTGAACGCTGGTAGCAAAATTGTTTCCCATTTAACAAACAAGCATTTTCAGTTTCAACTACGAACATATTCAATCAGAATCTGTTGGTTGGTCGAACATTGGGAAACAATGAGGTTATACAAATCTTAAGAACTGTACAACCAAAGTTACACCTAATTCAACTGTAAGTAATTCTTTTTGTATTAAATGTGAATTGTACTGATGAGTTGGCCCAATTATTTTACTCGCTTTTACAAAATTGCCCGACACGTTATGTTGGCCTTAGAAACTTTCACTGGTAGGCTGGTAGCTCAACTGTTTGGGCTCATTTGTGAGTTCTCGACTACAGTTTTTTGAGACTTCTTAATATACTTTCTTTTTATGAATTCAAACCTAATACTCAGGATATGTATTTGTTTTCGAACACCACAAAGTATACAGTTGCCTATAGTACGTATATATGTATTAAAAGTATAGAAATTTAACATTTTGTTGTTACTAAGTTTCTATTGCCATAAAACAAAAAACTACATCTGAAACAAAAACCTCACTATTGGATCAGTTTTAAATAGCAGTTTTGTGGTGAGAACCTGCTAAAAGGAATATTAATTATAGTAACATCAGAAGGAAAAAACTAATCGAACAACAGCTTGGTACCGGAGACAAAATCACAGCATAATTGAGTAATTCGACGACAAACAGGTTTCATGCGCCATGAAAGTCAGATTAAAATCAATTATTGCCATCACACTGCACCGTTTAGAGGCAGTTATTTTTTGTTTCGGGAAAATTAAGAGAAAAATTAGGGAATGGCGGACGCCGCCATCTGAAGAAGGTGCGAAGAAGGAATTTACCAGCGTAGGCTACATTAAAATTCTTTTCGTCTCACTTATACGCTGACAATGCTGCAAAGTTCATATTCTGGGAGTAGTCTAAAATTTTGGTAGCCTTCCTTGAGATTTTTATGGAACGTATTGGTCCCTATTTGATAGCCATGATTGCATTTTTCGATTGATGGGTGAAATTTCCAATTGCAAAAGCCTTTTTTTATCATTCATCTGAATAACTTTTTTTTTTTTGTGGAGGAGGGAGTAAATATGGAAGAAAATACTACGAGCTTCAATTAAATGACGAGTATTTGTACCCAGCATCAGATTAATCAGATGTAACGAACGGTAAAAATTTGGTAGGTAATCGGTATTAATGCCAACAGGATTTTTGTGAGTGTTCTGGAGGACTAGTCTACTAATATATGAGTTACTTCATCGATGTTAAGAATGTGAGCTATGCATTGGGGAGTTTGACAGAATAAATAGGCTAGTAGGCCTACAAATATCTAACAGCATTTCCACTGGATTATTCAACCATCTACTATTAGGTATCTGTATCGTCGAATCACAAAAATTAAAAACAGAATCTCCAAACTACAAGTGGGCCCGGGTGGGCTTGACTCGCCCAGAAAAATCACTGGCCCACACAAAAGAAATTGTCCTAAATGCGAAAATTTAATATTGGTAAAAATAACACGAAAATACGGTTGAAAAATGCGATTATAATTCCTAAATTGGCAAAAAAAATTACATCGGAGCAAAGGCCTACTTGGAAATTCTTTTTTAAGGTTCAACCGCGGTAACCGTGGTCCACTTTGGCCTACCCACCTAAAAAAAGCTAAAATCGCCCCTACTCCAATAATTAATCATATCCAAGTACCTACCTATACACTATATTTAACGTCAAAAAAACCTCCGTAATTACTTGCTGTACCGACTAACGAATATAACTGATAACTCGAACTACCTAAGCTACTCTCTCACTGATTAGTATGAAGTTACATTGCTTTATGACTTGTTACCTTTCTTCTCTCTATTCAGTCCAGTTGTAATTTTTAAGCGATTTCAATTTTTTTTTTTTCGCCTTTTACTTTGGACAACTAAGACACGCTACTAACTTTCTTGAAGAGCATTAGCAACATGTAAAACCTTCACACTAGATATTTCATTCCTTACATCAAATACCTTCATATATTGCTTCGCGTTCGTAAACATGCAGCCCTATTAAGTTTGCATAACGCTTTTCTTCTGTCCACCTCACACAGGCAGTGCTATTAATCTAGCCTTTATCGATTTTCCTTCATAAATAAGTTTTCCTGTGTAATTAGATAATAAAACCAAGTCTAGAACCTTTCTAAAACAAAAATTCATCAAAATTTGTTTAGTATATTCTGAGATTAGCTTAGACATACACATTTCCAACCTTTCTTCTTCGTATATTAGTGTATATGTATATGTTGATAAAATATAGGGCTCGAAAGTTACAAATATATTGTTTGATAGAAAGAAAGAAGGTATTGGAGGAAATAAAAAAAAATTCAGTTAATTTCATAGTTCAAGAAAGAGGATATTCCATGGTGAAGAGCAGGCTTGAGATGAAGTCCTGGCTTGGCCTGGCCTGATATGACCCAGTCAAGGCAAAAGATTTCGACTAATTTAGAAGTATTTTTATTTCATTCGAAACGTCAGTGCAATATCATCGATTTTCTTTTGAAATTAGAATTTGTGAATTTTAATTATATTTTCCTTATCATAAAATTGTGGGTCACTGCAAGAAAACATGTACAATCGTAGTATCATTGAAGAGAGGTAAAAATAGTTGAAAAAAAGGATCACCGAGGGAAATGAAAGGATTCGGGGTACGTTAAAATTGGATCATTCCCAGGAGATTCGACTGAGACCGTATTAACAGTGAGAAATTACACATTTTGTTTTGGATGAGGAAACACAACACTCAACAGTACCCATCTGCAGAAAAAATTCAGAAAATACCTCGTTAAATTGGATGGATTTGTGAAAGTGTTTCTGAAGGTACACGAGCTGCTCAAAAGTCTACTTAGGATTTCGACATGTTCTAAAAATATAGGAATAATATTTTTGGTGATTTAATGGTGGATGCAGAATTTGTTTGCCATAGGCTAAATGAAATTTCAAAAGACTTCAACATTTTCTTCTCAGTTTTACCACAGATAGATTACTACTTGTCTGGAGATTTTAATTTTTAATGACTTTGGCGTAAAGTTGTTAATTCTGAAGAACGTCAATTCGTGTTTGGCGTGAAAATGTACAGTTAGAAATTTATTAAAAAGTTATCTAAATGTCAAATGCAAAGATATAATTACTTTTTCTGCTCGAGTAACTGAATATTTACATGGATATAAAGATGTGACTCACTGCAAAGAAGCAGCGAGTTTTGTTGTTTTCATTATATTTTATTATTTTATAATTCACTTAAAAAATACAGTACAGTCTTAGCTTAACGAACATCGTGTGATCGAAAATTCGATTTATTCGACAGATATTAAAAATTTTTTATCATCTTGCCAATTAGTGCCGCAAGTATTAGTCAGCAAACTTAAAATCCGAGAACCTGAAAACGAGAGAATGAATAGAGTATTTTCAAGTAAGACTTCTTTCAAATATGTACCTACACGTTTTCTTTAAAAAACAAAGAGAAATAAAAATGAATGCCCATATCGAAATGAAACTTATCACAAAGTGTAAGTAACTACTTATAGAATAAGGAGAAAGCTTTTTATTTTTTCATTTTTCTGTTAAAAATGTATCCGAAACGACAATGAAATGTACACGAAAGTTCCAAGAAATGAGGGGTTGAGTTGATTTTTTTTCACGAATGCGTTGGTGATGGCATCGTTTAAGTAGGCAGTGAAAGTGGCTCTAGGTTGACACAAAAAGCAAATAAATTCCATTTGCACGATTATTCAACTGCATATTTAGACTTATTTTAAAGCTAAAATAAGACTTAAACTAGACCCATTCGCGTAAACTTTCTCAAGATATAAGAGGAAAAATAAGACCATTTTTTTGTGTCAACCTAGAACCATGTTTTTCTAGGTTGACACAACAGATGTTCTAGGTTAACACGTGCTTAAAAAACACTGAAAACATTAAATAGACCTAAACTAGACCCTCTCACATAAGCCTTTTGAGGATAAAAGAGGGAAAGAGAAACCCCCAATCACGTTCACACACGCCTTTCAAGGTATGAAAGGAAAATTTAGACCATTTGTTTTTGTATCAACCTAGAACCATGCTGTTCTAGGCTACTGCAAAACATTGAAAAGATAATAATGTCACAACCATTCACCAACACCAGAATAAAAACTTTGTTCATTTTTTAAGCTGAATGAAGCTCATGAATGGTTTTTTTGCTAACAGCCAGATGTTTTTTCATCTGAAAATGAAATTTATGAAGTGAAATTTAGTGTCAACCAAAAACCACAATTTTTTGTCCGTTATGAATACCACCACTTTCTTCTTTCTCGAGGCAAAATTAGTAATTATTCTTCACTGTTTTTAAAAGCACCATGCATCATTCAAATTTTCATGGAAAGAACATTATATAGGTACCATATTTGCTTGCATTTCAAATAAACTGCAGTCTTCAAACAAAAAATATTCAAAAATTTATGAAAAAAAAAAAAACTCAATGAAACAACATTTTTATAACTTTTGTTAAAACAATACCTAAGTGTTATGTTGACAGGCATCGTGTGATGAACATTTAGTTCAAATTTTATCAAGATTGCGCTAGTAGGTGAAAATATGCAATGTATCAACCTAGAACCACAGCCACTAACTGTGATGGAAATTTGGACTTAAATTATTAGTAAGTAAAACAAAAATGAATTGACCAAAATTATTTTACACTGTATTTGAATTCAAATGAAAATTTGCATAAGATACAAATTAACATTGCAGACTCGATTATTGAACTCCTTAGTGTATGCTGGTTGCATGAGATTTGAAGCTCCACAATTATAAAACATACTAAATATGTTCAAAAATAGCTAACAGATTAATAGATACAAATTAAAGTAACTTCATGTAATTAACATTTACATGGTCTAAAGGATGAGGTGAATTATTGATGACACATACAAAATAGTTCATTTCCAGAAAATGGCCAAAAATTGTATTCGTTCGAAGAATTAATTTTAAATCTAGTGTTCTCTTATTTTCTAAAAAGAGATGACAATAAAGATGAAGGAAATACGAGTGTGTGCAAGAGACAAGTGGTAATGAGGAGAGTGAGTGAGACAGAGACATAATTATGGGGATTGTGTAGGTATGTAGTACAAGTTAAAAGGTAAACATCAGTTTATACAATGTGGATTATTTTGCACGAGGTGTAATGATATATGGTTACGAGTTATGATGAGTAGGAATATAATGTCACAACGACCTTTTCAGAAAAAGGCATCGCTTGTAAAATGAAATAATATTCGTTTAATAAATTATAATCGATGTCTAAAGATTTAAAATGGTGGAGAAAAATCACCAGAAGATCGAAGAACTCAAGGTGGGCAGAGTCTAATAGATGACATCACTACGAAAAAATTTCATGGTTACAAGTAATGCCATAAGATCACCTGTACTGGTCATGAGAATGATAATTAGCTGTGGCAGTTAAAAAAAGATAATGATGATTTGTGCTACCCATGTAGTGAAAATGTATGGTCGTACTGTGTAACAAAAGGTACGAAAAGTAAGGAACATAAGATCTATTAAGTAATAGGAAATAGAAGTAAGCAATGAGAATACTAGGTCGTAGAATTAGGCTTTGGAATTAGACTCTATGAATGGATACAGGTAATAACTAATGAGTAGGAGTCATAAACAATGATGCCAAGTATTAATTCCCAGAATTGGTCATACGAAGTAGTAGAATTAAGCTGTGGTAACAGATAATGCGATAATAAGAAGGGGTCAAAATTGTATTCGTGAGTAAATACTCACCAGAGTTTCAAGCAAACATTCTGGGTTCGGAGAAAATGAATGACTTTTTGGGTCATTTCACTGCTTAAGACAATAAAATAAATCATCTTACTCTCACAAAGATGGTAATAATATTGTTAGAATTTTTTGGCAGGTGTTGTGTTGGAGTTAAACGAAGTAATAAGAAAAATCTCGACCAAGATCAAGACCATCGTAGCTTTTTGTCTTTTTCTTGCACATTCGATCGATCTTACATCAGTAGTTGCCTATACTTAATATTGGTCTTAACCCTGCCCAGTTAAATATTTATTTCATTCTTTTTCTTGTACTGGCAAATCTTAATTTTAGTATAGATCTGGCTTACAAGATTTTAATGCTTATTGAAGGCTGTATTACACTTACAGTTAACGTACCTACTTTCAAAATGCGGCTAATATTGAAAATTATTTAATTGATGCCAGTAGATAACTTGACTAGATTGTTGTTGTTGTTCTTTGGTGGGGATTTTCAACATGAACTAAATTCAAAAATTAATAGGCAGCAAAGTGAAAACCATTTCCTTTCTGTCTTTGAAATATAACTTTCAGGTTAAGACCAGCCGACCAGAGCTCTTTACCCTGAAAGTAGCTAATGTTATTTTCTGAAGAACAAGAAATTTTACCTGGAAAGAATTTTAAAGAGAGGAAAGCTAATTTATATCTCGACAGTTTTTTTTTTTTAGCCCAATTCTTTGATGACTAAAAAATTTTTTGGTGAGTCCTGGTCCTCTTTGGACGCCTTGTACTAGCACCCATGACCAAGAAAGATCGAGCTAATAATTTCTTATTAAAACAGGTGCTATGAACCTAAATTGCTTCAATCAAGGGTTGGCGGGGGCAGATTTAGGTTGAAACACCCCACGGCCATACAAAAAAGGCAGAACTTATTTTGTAAATTGGATTGAAATTCTTACATAAGAGAGCCCAAGAAGAAAATATAGTGAACATTTACATTCTGTCTATAATTTCCAAGTTTTCCATTTGGTCTTGATTTTGTGTTGTCAGTTTCATTCGTGTTGTAAAAAATGTCAGAGCAAGATCAGTTTTGCTCGGCACTATATTGTGTTAAGTAGGTTATTCCATATAAAACCCATATATTCTATGCTCAGAAATTATCTGATACTATATTCATTCCAGTGAAAAAGTATTTTTTTCATGTATTGCAAATAACTTGTTCTATTTTGCTCAATCATAATCAATAGTGTACTCTCACCTACCTTACCCTAAATCACTTTCATATGCCCAGAGTTCCATTGTCGGGGATGTCCTCCGCCATGTTTTTAGTAAAAAGTATATTTTTTTACACCTTTTATTTTTGAATGTTGGTTTGAGTTAATACTTACCATCAAAGAGGAATTTCGTGGTATAAGATGGTAGTACCAAAAAAATATTTGAAGCTTGTGGCATTGATGCAAACTCCTCTGAAAAATTTCCCTGTTTTGTTTTTCCTTCGACGTGATAAGTTTTGAACAATTTGGAGAAGTTTATTTTTCCACATTTTTATGAATTCCAAGTGGTAAAATTGATTTGTTATTAGTAAAATAACATCACCCACCCTCAAATATGTTCGTTTTCTACAATTAATTCATTAAATTAATCAGTTTTAATGAAATTTATATAATGTACAATACTATTATTCCATTATAATGGATAATAATTGTCAGGCAACATTAATTACAAAAATTCTGTTGAATAAGTAAAATGTAGGATTAAGTATGTCTGTTATTGTGACATTCATTTTCTTCATTCAGAAAGATATCAATGGCAGTCAAAATTCTATTTTAAATGATTTTTTCCATCACCGTAGACAATTTTTTCTTTCCTTCATCGTGTCAATTCAGATTTAAATGTCCATGACTAATATTTGATTACCTAATTAATTTGTATTATTGTTTCATTTCCTAACCCCAAATAGCATGGAAAACTATGTTTTTAAATGATGTTTTGATGTGATTTCTGGTCATGAAAGTTGAGAATTCCTTACTGGTGATCAGAAAATTGTGGCACCTTCGCCCCCTCCCTCAATGAATTTTCTGTATGGCCAATGTTATTAATGTATTCTCGTGAAGGTATACTAACATTACATGAAAAGAAAAAATCAGGAAAATTACCATGTTTTTCATAGAATGATCCAGTTGCGAAAATTATTCGATCTCGACTTAATGATATTATCGAATAATCAAAAAAAATTTTACGCGTAAATGATAATCCATTAGGTCAGGTTTTCGACCTTTACACGATTCTATGGTAAATATAATTTTTTTAGATTATAGTCCGTAGGCCTAGGCCTACCTACGCTCTAAATGATACACCACAAATGAATTCCGCTTATGAGCTCCTATGGAGAAACTATTTAATGAATTTCGGAAAATTACCGAATACCAAAGCCATGCCGATTTTACATTCGTCGTTTAGCGAATGAAAATTGTTTGAATAAAATCAAAATTTTTCTTTCCACGTATAAAACTTATAATCGTTAGCGTAGACATTCGTACATTCATATATACATATATAGCGTGACTATACAGTACCTCCATTTGATTACTTTTGTGAGCCATCCATTAACGAACACCTTCAGAAAACACCGCAAAAAAAAGTTTTATAGTCATAGACGTCGTAATAAAAAAAAAAAAAAGTTTGATAAAGTTAACAGAAAATTAGTTAATTATCATGATTTCAATTTTCATCGTTATATATTCCTGCACTCTGAACTCAATCTTTCTCATTCACTCTTATTATTTTACTCCTTCTCCATACTTCCCTCTGCGTTTGTCGATTTCCCTCTCTCTTATCCTATTCTTTCTCCATACGTAGCTGATTTTTAAGAAACACGAGAAAGGAAACACAGCCGTGAATTCGAAGCAATAAAATTTCTTTTTAGCAAAGTAAGTAAATAAAAATAAAATTTATTCGCTATTTTCTTTTTAAACCAAACGAATCGAACGAGTATCTATTTTATATTGGTACGTATTTATATGAGTACACGAAACCGGTTTAATTTATTCTTTTTTCTCCTTATTTTCTGTGTATTATTATTATTATTTTTTTTTTTTTCTTATAAGGGTGAAAAATTTATCAGGTCGTCGAATAACGGAATTCCGTATCTTCATTTTTATTTACTTTTTTTTTTTTTTAATGACACATTCGTACTGTAAGCCTTTGAAAAGTTTGCTTATTGTGCCAGTTTTGATAGAATTGTTTAAATTTAGCTGTCAGCTGACAACACTTTCAGTTAAATGTAACAACAATATTATTTAATGATAAATTCGAACCCGTTTTCAAATTAATTTCGTCAAACATCTCTGTTTTACCGTGTGCTGATAATCGATACACGTATGAGAAGACTTGAAAAGATTTTCGGGTCGGTGTCCCCCACAGCGTTACTGGTAATAAATCTTCGAACGTAGGTATGTATATCGAATTGCCAAATGAGAACTTTCGTTGATTGATGATGTGTTTTGAAATATTTTTACATGGTATTAAGTAATCTCGAGGTAAATACCTACACTTCCGACGTCAGAAGTTCAGATTCGCATTGATCTAGAAATAGAGATTACATGTATACGCGCAATCCCTCACATTTTTGGTCGAATCCACGTTATCGATGGACAATGATGATTACATCGATTAGGTTTGAGATAGTTGGATCATGCGGGAGAAAACTTAAAAGTATAATTTTTCTCTTTCTAGACCATTTTTCTTCTTTTTTTTTTCTTTTTTTTTATTTGCATGGTGATCCAATTTTTTGAGAATAATGTTCTACTTGATGCTTTTCGGTTTCATTTGGGTAGATACATTATTGGTTGGCATCATTTTTACGATGAATAAACTGTATAGGTACTTACTAGGTTCAACCCTTTCCATTTACCTTTATACCATATGCTGTGTAGGTACTAAAAATATCAATAAAATCGCCGCAGTGAGTAGAATAAAAGCTTATAATAAAAACAACTCAAAAGTAGAAAAAAGAACGAAAACCGTTAGATTCTGAAGATTTATTTCGTTCTTTGAAGTGAATATATATTTTCAGAATTTAACGAGTATGAGAAGAACAAAAAGAATTTTATTGCATTATTACATTATTGCAACTTGGATTCAAAACCTACAATTTAAGTGACTTAGATTCGTAGTTAAATTTTATGCGGTAAATAACTGGAAATTGTCATTAAATCTAGTTGTGTACACTCATACATATATTGACTAAAAAAAAAAAAAAAAATTAGTAATGAGCGATCGGGAATCGGCTTGTCTGTGAGAAAAGGCATGAATGAACATTTAGTTTTCATTTTCATTTGGAATTTTTTCCTTTGAATCTTCGTCATAATCGTAAATCATCGCCATTTTTCTTCAACATTTCATTCCTTGTATGTATTTGCAAAATTTTAATTCTCAGAAAATTTTAGAAGCGGTCGTTTTAATTTTAAGTGGGTAAAAATTCTGTACATTATTGGTTTCCTTTTATTGACTTTTAAATCACAACAGTACTAACTATCAAGTTTTTTCCAGTTCTTATGTCTACTTCTTCAGCCATAGAGAATAAACTGAAGTTCAAGTTTCCAGTTAAACCTGGATGAATTTTCTGCAAATATCAGTCTCAAAATAAGCACCAAAATGATACAAATCAGCTTAATTTTATGTAAAGACGTTCTTTTTAAATTCTATGAAATATGATATTACTTAGTTTTAGTCTTTTTTTTTCTATTTCTTTAGACTCGATTTTTTAAATATTCCCAAGTTGAATTGGATAACCTGTTGTATTCTGTGTTAAAGAAGACTTTTTTTTTGGCTTATTAAGAAATATAACAGTCACAAAACGCCTGGATCAAGGATATTAGACCACCCAATAAGGATATGAATAAAGTGACGTGAAATTTCTGCGAAAACGAAACAAAAAGAAGTTCTGTTTGCGCGTGGTTTCCAATAATTATTGTATTTTTACCTAACTAAATTGGTTTTCCATTTTCTTCGTGAAGAAAATTTCGATTCAGCCTTCCAATTTGATCTAATAAAAGTTTAATGAGGCAGATTTCATAATCGCAAATAAGTTTATCGGAATAAAATGTCTACGGAATTCTTATTATACCTCACGAATCGATTAAGTTTGGGAAAGATTTTTATTAGATATTTTCCTTATTATTGAACCAAGAATTAATTTCTAAATAAAACACGTTGGTAAATTGTCTGTTTAAAATTTACTCCCACAAAAACGATTGGTACCATTTTCTCATTTCGACCCTTCGGATCGCTCTCCTGATGTAGGTACACTGTACCTTATGCAAAGACAACGTTACTGTTAACTTTATGAAAAAATTATAAGAACTTTTTTTGTAGGAAAATTTATGGAATTTATTTTTATATATAGCAATTTATACCTACTGTAAAATTGAAAGGGAAAAAGTTATCGTGAAAAAACGGGTTTGACTTTTTTTCTAATATTTTCACTCGCCACTAACCCAAAATGACTCCGTTTATGGTGAAATCTGATGATAAAAATAAATTTGTTGTTAAGAAATAAAGGGGTAATAACTGAAAAAAAATGTTTTAAATTGTTACAGAAAATTTTCAGTTAATTAGCTATTTTTTATTCTTTAATTATGAAGAAGACATTAACGGTAAGAAAAGAGACTATAGGTGATAAATTTGAGTAAATTTTCAACTTCAGGTATCGAGCTTCAATAGCAACTGAGAAATCATCCCTTGAAAGACAATGGGTTTTTCTAAAAATAAAAATGTTATTTCAAAATAAAAATGTTGTTATTTCACACAAGATTTTCACGATGTTCTATTGAAAACACTGATTTTTTGGTCCTATACTCTGTTCACGGTCAAAACATACAGATAAAGAAAAACCAACACCCGCTCAAAAGCACGTCAAAGATAGAACCTTGATAGAACATTTTAAAGTCAAATGTTTGTTACGGCACATGTGTTATAGCTTGATAGTGTGTGTGTATTCATATGGAGATGTCTATTTTTACGATGAAATATAAGCAGATTTGGTTGCACACAACATACAATTGCTTATTTTCTGTGTTTCACGTATTTTTAAGCCACTGCGCATATGGAGCATTGAACATCTCTTTTGTTGAGGTACATCTCTGGTTTACACTAAGAAGTTTGTGATGTGTATGATGTCTGAATCACCTACATACATGGTGGTTGGTTGGAGAGAGAAGAAAAGGTATCGATGTGCATTGTTATACAATGATGAGCCACATTTTGTAGAGTAAACAAACATTCTGTTTTGAGCAGACAAGTGTAGATACAGTTTATGACGTCACGCACTTCTTAACATGAACAGAGTACAGAACCAAACAGCTGTCTTGATTTACTTAATTTTACAGTTGAATGTAAAAAGTATTATTTAGGTATCCATTAATTTGTTTGAAATATTTCTTCTAAAGTCTGTATACCTACTGAAATGTGGATAGTTAATTAATTAACTGAAATTATTTTCGAGTAATACTTATGTTCATTTTGAGCATTAATATTCTTGAAGAAAGTGTCATATCATCAATATGGTACAATAATATACTTTCCCAATGCAGCAATAGCACCATAAAGCAAACTCAAATTTACTCCATTCTATTCTGCACTTTTGTTTCATAATAATATCATACTTCTACAGTTTGAGGTAAATCAAAGAATAATGTTAAGGAAATAATCAAGCATCAAAAATTCAGAATAGGCGAACAGTCACTGAATATTCTTATCAGAATATATACCTTCAAATAATAGCATTAGAGCCAACACTTCTCGTGTAATAAAACCTCAACAAGTGAAACTGCGTGGGAGAGTACTAACTGTTTCAGTTAGGTACCTAGTTTTTATGTAGACAAAATTTTCATTTATCGAGGTCACAATATGAAAATTTTCGGATAACGAAGTTTGTCACTTTTACTAGATATGAAATAATGAAATTATTTCCTCAGCCAGGGGATGACTGGAACCCAACTGAACAAAAAAGTTTTTTGTGTCTTTACTAAAACAAAAAATAGGAAGGCCTTCTAATTATGGAATTACTTTTAGTAACCATCTACTTCCCAATTTGGTTTTAAAATCCTTACAGTTTAAAGGTCATGTCCAATGAGCCCTGAACACGAGTATCTTAGCTAGGTACCACAAACGGTATCAGTTCTCCAACCAGTTATCTTGACAGTGGTTATCGTCATGTGTGCAAAACATATATAAAGCTTTTGCGAACAAATAAGAAAAAACTGTGCAGATTCTGGAGTTAGATGCTGAATTGAAGCGTCGAAATATATCCCATCAGTTTTTTTACCATATTAAAACAAAAAATTTTTCTCTCTCCCCCTACTCTCTTAGGAAACTTTTCTGATTAGGTTCCTGCCTATTACTACATTATATTTTTTAACAGTAAAATCTATTCAAAATTCAAAGAACTTTGCATGGGAATTACGTAATTCTCTACTATTCATTCTTCTTACGGTCATACCGAAACGGTTTATCAAAAAAAATGAATGAAAATAAGCAAAAGTTACGCCATTGACGAATAATTGTCATCGTGTCATTTAATCAATGACATAGGCAAAACAACTTCCAAAGCCAACCAAAACGCCATAAAAAGTAGGAAGTGAGGAAGACCTGGTAAATTTGTACGTCGAACATTCTTTGAATGAATCTCACTTTTCAGATTCTTTAATGGAATATTGGAAGTGAAAAAATAAGTAGAATAATCAGCGGGCCGGAAATCACGAACCGGTTTATCAGTTCATCTTTTTTGTCGGGCTTCGCTGCTCAATGCTCTTTTTCACACCTTTATTCGATATTTACTTTTCAAAAGATGCGTTAAAAAAATGCTAGACTACAGACCTACAGTCCATCTTATAAAAGAACTTCATACCCCTAGGCGTTATAAATCTGTTTTTTTTTTGTTTTTCTTTCAACACATTTCTTCTAATGAAATTATTTTCTTTTTGATTGGAAAAAGTTTTTAAGTATTAGTTACTATAGAGACCATTGACATTTTTTTTAATTATCTCAATTTGAATTCTTTATGAAGGTGAAGGAGACAATTATCGGGAGCTGTATGTCCATTATTTAATTGAGAGAGTGACAAAATAAAAATAATAAGTATATTGTAATAAGAGTAACAAAAGATATATTAACTCTAAGAACACCAGAAAGCAGAATGACGAACAAAAACGTATTGAGAGAACAACTATTAGTAAGAATAATATCAGTGTTGTCAACAAGTGCTCAAGCAATCAGTGTAACTCCAACATATACTAATCTTCTCTTAAACTTAAAATAATTATGAAAACAGATTTGTTTCATATTAAATTATTACTGGTTGTTTCATACACATTATTGGTCTCTAAAAACAAAATGGTTGAAGGCCACTATTTCTATGATATCTGTTCTGCAGATCATCAGACATACCCATCAAATGGCTTCTAAAATTTCGTAACATGTAAGCCACTTTTTGTTGAAAACTAGAGTTTCAGGAGAATAATCGAAATATACAGGTTTTTTTTGACACAAACTGTACTTTAGTACGAAGTAAACAAATTAAATGAAACCCACCCCTCACTACCCATTTCACACCCACAATCCACTTCAATAGGTTAAATAATCGAATTTAGAACATTTCGTGGTTCATTGTACAAATAAGAAAAGAAAGAGAGGTAAGAGAGACTGGGGCAATGATGACTGGTGGGATAATTGTAACCACCCCATTATTAGTGGAACTGGCCATTTTATTTACATTTTCATGTTTCCCATGAGTGCTGTAATGTTTAAGTGTGCCACCTCAAAAAAACATTTTTGCAACGGTTATGTTATTTTTGATCTGTGACACAAAAACCAAAGTAACCAAAAACGTACCTAATTTACTATGTTTTTCAACTGGGGTGTGACAAGGAGATTATATTTCAAGGTAATGAAATTGTGAATTATGATTCTTTATTCAACCAGTGAAGTAATTAAACAAGTTTTTTCATACTAATATACCTCTTTTATTTTGAAGGCAAGCATTTACGTTAAATGCAATTTTGGGACAATGGCGACCACTCTGTATGTGGCAATTGGGGACCTTAATAACAAGTGCTTTGTTAGTTAAGAAATTGGTTAAACATTTTTTGCAAATGACGAAGAATATCAACATGTCTTATTGATGGTTACAAATATTAAAAATACAATTTTCTGATAGTTATTTATATTTTTTATTGGTGGTTGTGAATGCTCTAAGTAGACAGGGAGAGATCTAATGAGTATAAAAGGTCAACAAACTTAAACATCCGGGTTTTTGGTCAAAAAGGTTTTTTGTACCTTTGTTGCATCATAAAAAGTTATCAAATCATTTTCCTTGTAATTAAAATGGCCCTTTTCAAGCATTTTGCACCAGTAATTTTTCCTTATACCCACCACTACATGTAGGTATGCTTTGCCCTAGAAGGTAGTCTCCATTACCACAGTTCTTTAAAAATAAGAAAAATTATCAATTTTTAAGTTGGTTTTCATACGAAAATCTACTTATTAGGCTCGGTGCAGCATTAGCTTCCAGGGTTGGAAGTGAGTACGTTTTTCATTTCATGACTTCAGGAAAATTTTGGCACCAATAACTCAAATTCATATATATATAAGTCAATTTCTTGTTACTATGGTACAGGTTGCAAGTTTTGTTCGATAATCACAAAATTTAATACAAAAATTTTTACTAACCCAAAAGCTATACCTATTAATTTTGGTGCGGATCGACAGGACGGTACTTCCGGCAAAACTATTTTTTCATCTTTTATTTTTCTAATTTGCAAAAACTTTTTTTTTACAAAAATTAACCACATGTTTTTTTGTTTTTTTTATTATTTTGTAACTTTATTATATTTATTTGGTTTTATTTCAAATTATATTATTATTTAGCATACTTTATCATCATAATTAATTTTTAATTTCAAAAAATAATGCTTTTAAATTTCACATTGTCTAATATTTTGTCAGCAGCTAACAAATTTTATATAATCGTAATATACCTTTAACGTATATAAACTTACAGATAATTAATGTGACCATCAAATTTCATAATTATTTTTCTCGAAAACCTACTTTTTCTAGCGAGGCTTGTTGCGCTAGAGTTTTTTACGTTTATAATTATTATATGAAATGGATGAGTGGTATAAACTTGAAAAGTTAGGAGTAGTAACTAGGGCATTTGTGCTGTTAAATGCCAAAAAAACTAAATTTCCTCATTCCACAGTAGCAATTTGAATTAGGGAGGTAGCCATTGCCCGGTCTCTCCTACTTACATATATTCGGATGTAGAACATGTCAATTGAAATATTGATAAATTGAGTAGATAAATTAATTTAATATGTAAAAGAAAGATCATGCAAAGATACTTTTTGTGTTTCCTTTTATATTCTTCTCTATACCAAATTTAAGACAGAGGTGCCAGCTTTGGCTGGTGAACAAACAGGAACTGCGACTGGACCACATCACCAATTAGGAAAATTTCAGATATTAAAAAAGAGAAAAAATTAACTACTTTATAATTAAAAATGAAAATATATGGATTGAATTTTAAATTTGAAAAAGGAGGCCACGTCGACTATTACAATCCAGAAACAGGAGTGCTAAAAGTGCGAAACAAAAGAGGCAAGTTTAAGGCTCGTCACACACCTCAGCGAAGCTATGTTTAAAACGTCGCTCAATGGTTGTGATTCACACATTGCAGCAATATCATGCGCTACGTTTTCACATCCAACGAGCTGCTTACTTATTTTGAATACACTTTTCGTATACTTCAGATAGAAGACTGAGAACTCACCATAATGGTGTTCACTCGCTGAGCTGAAAATTGTAAAAATGAGTCTGTGAAAATTAAGTGTTAATAATGAAAACGGCGTTTACAGAAATGTCTTCAGATTAGCTCCTGACGAAGGAAGAGGTACCTACTGGACGAACAACTTTTGATATTTTACCCTCAACCGTATTTCAAAGTTTTAAATTTTTTATTATTCCTTAGGCCAATCAAGCCTGATCCTTCATTTTTCCGGAGCAACGACCAAACCAACTGTAAGCACTTTCCCATCCATTATTTTCGTCTTTCGAACTTCTTCCGAGTTCGCATTAGATAAGAAAATGTTAAGGAAAGAGTACCTATAGATAGACCATTAGTGAACCGAGGGAATATTCGCTCCAGAAAATATCGGCAACCGACGAATGTCTGTTGTGAAAGAAAATATCCATCACACAGCAGTAGCAGTATACCTAGTAATTTATATTATCGCGAAGAGATTCGTGAATGTATTACCATAATCGGAAATAAATCAGAGAATCGACGTGATGTCGAGAATCGATTGCACGAGAGCAGTTGTGACGACTGAGGAGCGATGTAGGAAGCAGCGTGAGCATTTATTGCGAATATTTTTCGTGAAGTTGGAGAATTCGTGTAGAGTTTTGACGAGTGAAAAGAAGGAGAGAGACAGAGAGACAGACAGACAGAGAGAGAGAGAGAGAGAGAGAGAGAGCGATAGTGAGTGAGAAAAAAACAGGAAATTTTAAATAATGTATACGGTGACCGGTTCTATATGAGTAGGTACGTATAAGATTTATGAGTGCATGGCTTGACTCCGGCTCTGAACTCATTTACTGACAGACCCAACGCAGTCGAAGTCAATCCACAATGGTTCTTTGTATGATGAATCCCTACGTCGGATAGGTTTGCTTTTTTTACTCTTCCTCGGCATTTCATTTAGCCTATCCACTTGGTGAGCAACTACGAAGCCTAAAGTTGTCCGCTTGACCCGCACACTAAAGCTTGACTGCGATTCTTCTGAAGTGCAAAAGGCGAGAAATAGCCCCTTGGCAGATGTATTCACTCCTACCTGATGAAAATTTTGCGCTACTGAATGTTAATTATTTAAATACCTATTGTTCAACGTTGGCAATATTATTGAATTTATTTTTAAAGTGAAACTTATTCTTGGAGGGAGGAGGTACAGAAATTTGGGCCAACAAAACTGAAAGCAACTAAATTTGACCCAATGAAAACGGACTGAGTGAAAATTCATTGGCAACATCATCTTTCGATGATTTTTGTATTCTTATTCAAATTAAGTTTTACTCCTCTCCTGCTCTCCCGCATTATTCTTCTAATAGACACAATCATTTTTAACAGAATATTTTTTCAATTAAACAGCGAAACCTCATTCCTTAAATGAAAAATCTCCTAAGTGCAAGGGAAATCTTGGTCCTCTTTACCTTCAACCAATTTTCAACGTAAATAAATTCATACTTACAAATCTAAAAATGTAGGTATCTCGATATGGGCAATATTTCTAACTCTCGACTACTGTACTGTGAAAACCTTGTTAACTAAAAAATTCGTTACCTGAAACAATTGTTGTTTTCCCACACAATCTCACTAATCGAGGTTTTACTACATTAATGATATTATATATTATGTATTCTATAAGGCAAAAAGTGCGCCACATAAAGTTCTGTAACTCTTAATGAGCCTATAAAATGACCATCGTCAGTTATTTGTTATTCCATAATTGAGGTGTGTGTCGAAAACAACAAAAAGAATAGTTGTGAAGACATCCAACCAGTTACTGAATTCCACCGTTGTGGAATGCTTTTCCACTAAATAATGTTTTAGTCCTGTACGCTCTTTAAGCTAACTTCATCTCATTGCGTAGTCACGTCAGGGTTGAATAGCACCCTTGGTCCAGAACTAAAACATTTTAAGTGAAGCGTGAATGTACGTATCATTCACATTCAACTCTTCAGTTCATGCTTCTTTATATCTCCAGTCTCCACATTTTATTTCCTCGCTTGGCAGTTATCAATTAGAAAAAAAGATTTAAATACCACCGAAAAGAAAATTAAACATAATTGCAACTTTATTCTTCAGTAATTTTTTCCATATTCAAATTTCAAGAATCTATTTGGATGATTCAACTGGTGCTAATTTTAAATCGGTGCATTTTGAAAATTTTGACTTAATTTTATCTAAATTCAACCAACAAATTTTGTATTGAATAAAACTTTCAAGAAATATGTAGGTTTTGTCAGTTTGGGGAATCGAACCTGGGACCTACATATTTGCCAGCTAAAAGCAGTGAATTTAATCACACGGCCATCTCACCGCCAACTATAACTGGCAAATGTATTTTATATTAGACAAGGTATGGTGGTCCCCACACACTCCCTTCCTAAAGAGACTCAACAGGAGTTGAACGACATTAGATGCTGTGTGAGGTTGGGTGGAATCAGAAACGCCTCTTATACCTATATGCACAGGCTTGTACTACCTATATGGGTTCTATTTTCACTATATAGGGCGCCATCTATCGGCGACTCAAGTTAGGAAGGAGAGTTGTGAGTTCCACCATGCACCACTAAGGTGCGTGCGTGTCCAGCACATGTCAAGGGTCACCAGATGTAGGTTTTGTCAGTTTGGGGAATCGAACCTGGGACCTACATATTTGCCAGCTCTAAAAGCAGTGAACTTAACCACATGGCCATCTTACCGCCGACTATAACTGGCGAATGTATTTTATATTAAACAAGGTATGGTGGTCCCCACAAAATATTTCAAGCATTGAAAATTTTTTGTGGTTTTTCCATTAAAAATTTTGCATTATTTTAAAATTTATTTCACAAAAATTGCGCGGAAAATTCACTAAAAGCAGCTGGAAATTATAAAGTTAGATAAAATGTATGATACTGTAATCTACTGTTCCCTTTTATCAGAGTCAAATTGAATATTGTTTCGATGTAAGTCTGGCATATTGGATGTAAATGGGTACATGAAGCAACTTCGGAGTGATTGATTAACATACTCGTAACTGGAGCAAGACGTAAAAAGTGACCCACAAAGCCAGAAACAATAACCAGCATGACAAAAGTGACACAAAATGCACATGCATTGCTGCTGATCTGCAAATTATAGTTCTATGCTCCAATTTGTGGCTCAGTTGTGGAACCGAGCCTACCATTTTTTTTTTTCATATCTCCCAAAGTAAAACTCCAGCTACGTATGCATTTAATATGATTAGTTCGTACTTACTGCATCTGCGATAGCATGACCTCAATGATCCGCTTCCAAAAAGACTAGTTATTTTCAATGTATGAATAGTGTGAGTTTATGAAGGGACTTCTCTTAGTTGCATACATGGACATTGTGACTTTTTCAACACGTATAACTTGTATTTAATTAGTACCATTTTTTCGAACGTAGAGTGGAAATGCCTCATTTTTCGAAGGGATCAGCTCAGTCTTAGCCCTGTTGGTTAAAGATTCGAATCTACACTCAAATTTCTCGCTTTTGAATCTCACTGCTGCTACACGTTTCCAACCCAAAAAAATATGATCTACTGATAAAACAGTTTGACTATATCTACTCAATAGCGATGACCAACGCTGTAAAATACAGTATGTAGGTATCTGGACCAACCACAACCCTAATGACTAGTGTCTCCCTACGGTTGATTACAGTCCATCCATTCTATTGATACACGAGTTCCACCCGATATTGTTCCCTCTCCTTGTCTCCTGCGAGGATGTTACACATCTTTTAAAAGAATGAAAAGAAAATGTTTCGCAATTTTAGAATATGCATCTGGGTAGGACAGTTACTTCTCTGCCTTCTGGAAATTAGGAGAAAACAAAAATACGTTGACCTAGATTGTTAGCAAGTTCCCAGAAACGTTGATTCAATCCATGGTACCCCCTTCACTCGAACTCGTGGTTTCCTCTCATTCATCCAAATCAGATTTATTTTGCACTCGATGGGTCACCTAAAATGTGTATCGTAGGTACCATTCGTTTGAAGCAAATGTTTTGGAATCCAAATAATTAATACTTGCGTACCTACGGTCTACATTTCAAAGACTTTTGTTCAAAAAATTACATTTTCCTACTTTTTTAACTATTTTTTTTTTTCCGCGAGTAGGTACTATAAATTTAAAATACGTAGCTACCTACACCCGAAACTATAATTTTCAAAATAATGTAATTCCCGCCTTCTTCCGGAAACAATTTTTTACAATTCGTCGGTATTTTCAAATCATATTGTGTCCTCTGAATTTGCTCGCTTCATATAACCAACCGAGGAAATTATCAATGAAAGGTGCCGTATAAAGGAAAGAAGAAAAAAAAAACATTCGGACGAGTGTTTTTGCGATTATTTTTACACAAACGATTTTAGGATATGGTAGTGCATTTCTGCAGTAAACCTAGAAACGTATGATAATTTATGTTCACAATGCAATTGAAGGATTTTTTCATAATTTCCGAAACGTTATTGCTCATTATGCTTTGCATTAAAACAATTTAACGATTATCCTAATCAAAATTCTGGTATGTACATACAAACGTAGATAATTATGCAATCCATTCTCGGAGCTCTAACCGTTAAAAAAAAGTAATTATTTCATTTTAAAAAGAAGTCTAGCGCAGCAATACTTCGCTGGAAAACGCAGTTTGCCAATTTACATCATTCTACAATTTATTCGACAAATAATCCTAAATTCCACAAGCGTGAAAAAATTGCAAATAACCACAGATAGTTATCGATATCCAACAACCATATCGATGTACCAAAATGTCATTGTTACAGTTTCACGTAAAATAAGTATAATAACCTCTCGATACTTTAGGCAGCGCAGCCATCTTACTTTTCTCTATCAATTTTCTTTTGTTTTACAATTTTCTCGGAAACTACCGAATCAGTAGGCTAACGTGTCATGTGGTGCTCACGTGCTCCAGCACCACGTAGAACCAAGTGAGCACCACACGAAAAAGTGTAAAATAATTCACTTTAAAGCAATATTTCATGAAAATAAGTAAAAATTAATTTAAATCAATATATTATTGACAAAAGATTTTTCTGTTTCCAATTACAAATTTGAAAAAATTTGCTCCACTTTTCCAAAAAAACTTTAATCAAGTAGGTAAATATGTGCTAAAAAAATTTGAGCACCACATGGGAAAAAAATAAAATACCCTTCATGAGCTCCTTTCAGACTTGGTCCTACATAATAACTACATTTCATGAAAATTTCAGTCCTATCCTATCTGTAGATTCATAAAAATCCTGGAAAATCCAATTTTTCAGAAATTTTTTCTTTTACCGTTTTTTCGGAACTACTGAACCAGAATATGAGCACTAAACTCTTATCAGCTTTCGTCCTGTATAATGGTTACTCATCATTAAAATTTCAACCTTATCTCTTTCGTAGAGTTTTCCAAACGGTGAGCACAAAATTTTCTCCAGTAATTTTTTCTTTTTAAGTTTTATCAAAAACTACCATGCAAATAGGCATAAACTTAAATGAAACATATACATATTTAATAACCATATATCGTGAAAATTTCAGCCTGATCCCTTTTGTAGTTTATTCAAAATTATGGAAAAACCACTTTTTAAAAATTTTGTTTCTCAATTTTTCTCAGAAATTACTGAACCAGTAGGCAACACTCTCCTATCAGACTTGGTCCTATATATACGGACTAATTTTTGTAAAAATTTCAGCCCCATTTCATACTTTTCTCGAAACCGTAAAAACAAATTTTGGACAATACATCAATAATTATATATTATATATCCGTACATGAAAATAAAATTGTGTGAAAATGAGAAAATAGTACAAATCGTTTTCTTTTCTCATGAGGCCGATAATTTTCATCATCCCCATTTCTAATCCTTTTTTCGAAATTAATTTTAATACGCCGTTTGCAAGCAAACTGGTTAAAAAGACTGTTGATGGTTCATTTAGATATTTTTCATGCTTAACAGTTAATAGTGCATTAAAATATTCAAAAAATTTTCACGCATATTTTCTTGGTTAAAATTATAGGGAGACTAAAGGATATATTTACAGACTACAAGTCGAATGGAAGGAAACGAAAAGCAAGTAGTCGGAAATATGTAAGGAATTTTAACAATCTGTGTTAGGAGGGAAGGACGCGTTCTAAGATCTTGGGACTTTTTATGGGGGAAAAATCTGAGGTAAATTCTAGATCGACCAAGAAAACAAGAGTTACATGGTTATGGACGAGGGAATTTCATTTAGCTATTCTTTAATGTGAATTTCTATTGAAAACTTTGGTCGTTATTTAATAATGCGACAATATTTTTGAAGATAATGAAATAAACGATGTACTTATTTGCGAAAGTAGAAGCTAGAGTTTGACAATAACTCAGACATGTGCCAAAAGGTGGGGGTAGTTGTATTAGAAACAAGGTTGTTAAAAATATTCTCCAATTTCGTTTCAAGTGACTACTGTTTAATGATGATGCTTGGCGTCGTTAAAATGTCGTATGCTGGAGATTGAAACTATATTAGTATATAATCCTCAAGAAGTTGGATGCAAGTCGAGTAAGTCTTTAGGCTTATTATCTTTTGATTTGAGGCAGGTTAATAGAAGACACAATACGAAAGAACCAATTAGATGAAACAGTGCTAATGTTTATCAGATTTCTTTACATTCAAGTATACTTGTTCATGAAGTTGCTGTCATTAGGTTAGAATTGGGTCCTACGTCATGAATTCTTCCAATTGGATAACTTAACTTTTTTGCTGGTTACACATAAATCTGATAAAAATTTAATTTGACCCAATCAAAATGTATTAATCTTAATTTTAACTAGATTATGTAATAATTTAGCATTGTCGGTAGATTAGGTGTTAAATACGAGACATACGCGGACACAAAGGGGATTAAAAAAGAAGAGAAAAATATAAGTGAAGACCTTTTTTTCTCTTTAGCACCACCTCGCCAGCCTCTAAAATCCGGATTTTCTCTTACCAAATTCAAATTCACCGCCTCCATTCAAGGAGGCTGTATCTGCCAATGATACCTTAATAACACAATGAGTTCAGGCTTCGTTATCATTATTTCATTATGAGAACCCAGGATTACCCATCAGAGGGTTAGCTACGCATTCACTCGTAATTGAAAGACCAAACTCAAGAGTGGATTTAGAATTGAATCGATATCTAAAATGCAAGCGAAGAACATAGGCACAAACTTCTTCACATATAATTGAACTAACTCTTTTTTTGGTATATTTTAATACTCCATTGGCGGATCCAGGGGAGAAATCGAGGAATTTTCCCCAAACGACAAAAAATAAATAAATAAATAAAAATATAAGGTAAAATGACTCAGAATCCAGATAAAAACCGTTCAAAATCTGTTGATAAGCAAAAAAAAAAAAAAAAAAGCTCAACTCCGCAACAATTTTTAACATTTCTCTCTCCTCCGAAAATAACGCTCTAGATCCGCTCCTGTAATGGACCGAGCCAATTAAGTACATACATAGGCTACATAATTTTAAGCAGCCAACTGAAATGGTATCCTAATGAAAAGACATGCCCTAAATGACCAAAAATGATTTCATACTCGCGTGAAGAGTATTATTAGATTGTTTTGTGGTACAGAACTCATGGTAGGTGAAACATGAGAATTTTGTACGTATGACCTCATGCAAGCTATTAAATAGCAATTTTTCATATTTTTCAACTGGAACTGAATGATTAGAATTATTAGCAAAGGAGGGGAGCATCAGCAAAAACCGGTATGTGTAGCATCGCTCTCATAGTTTATTTATGTGAATATTATTTATAGTGTTATTAATAATATTCAGAATTAAGGCATACCATAGTATGGAAATGCATTAAATTAAACTATATGCAAAGTATAAGAATAATTATACAGTTATTTTATTAGTGCTTACGAGAAAAAACTTAACGTCATTATTCTGAATCCACCTTTCCCTCTCATCGATCCTGCCGTGTTCCTAGTATCGTCTTCCCACCTTAATGATGATCTTTCCTTTGAAACCCTTTTGGTGCCCAGTTGATTAACAATTGGTACCTCCTAGGTACTTACTCAAGTTGACTCAAACAAGGTGCATACGACAATTTAAATTTTTTAATGTAATAATATACTACCTTAACTCTACGTTAGTCTTTTCCTATCTTCCTTTTTGGTTCCTAATAAACTTCGCTCCATTGTTCTCTGACTAGCTTTCAGTTTTGAAGTTGACGATTTTCGAAATACCAACCCAGATCTGTGCCCCATAGCTAAGAGTGGAAAGCATACAACCTTAAATAATACTTAATTTTGTTCTGGATTTTATTTTACCTTCGAATTATTTTTTCTTAACGACCAATATTATTTCCACGTCAGTATGTTCTTCTTTAAATAATTTCTACTTTCTTTCTACAATCAAATTAAATAATTTTTCCTGAGTAATTTATTCTCCGGTATTCTGTCTGTATCATTGTTACCAATTTATTACTATGGCTTACCTAACAGATTGTTGCTCGAATATTTTGTTTTCTCTCCATTAGCCTGTAGCCCTGTCATTGAACTTCATTAATTTGTAAAATATGTTCTACCATCTCTTGTAGTTCCTCCTGTTTTTTAACTGATTAGAATTACATCATCAATAAAGCTTAAGTTGATTATCAGAACATAATTGTTTTAATGTGGAAGCAGTAGTTAATCACCACTGCAACGAGGGAAAGTGGAAATATGGGTTGTATGCATACATCTTGCATAGGTATCTTTCTGAATGATGGAGTTGTATAAACGGAGCGTCTATAGTAATGAACCGAAGTACTTTGCACAAAAATTCTATACCAAAATTGACCCCACAACACCATTCTCAAAAAATACGAGAGAATTTAAATTGTACCATCTCACAACATTATTGCGAGCAAAAAGTAAAAATACCCTAACGCAGCAACAGCTCCGATTGAAAAAGTAGGTGTTTAAAAAGCAAATAAAATATTCCTTTCCAAAAAATTTGGTAAACAAAATTATTAATGCTTATAAAAGAAAATATATATTGGAGACGTGCCTCCAGCTGTTGCAGCAGGCTTTCCAGGAACATAATTTTTTTCTCAAAATATTCATATTATACAAGATGTAGATCTCTGAAATTCCAGGGAATACAGTTTGGAAATAATTTTTTATATTCCCTATAGGTACAGAAGCTAAGGATAAAAGGATGCGTGTTCAATCTCTGATTGTAGAATCTTTTGAATCTGTGTTCTGTATACATTTGTTCGAAGCACTAATTTGCACCTGTTGAAATATATTTTGTTTATTTACTTGCGTTTAGACTTGAAAAAGGTTACCTGCAAATCAGTAACCCAAAACGTTGTCATATTATTATTATATTGTTTTTGTATTTTATAAATTTATAAAATTTTTAACAGTTTTTAATCTAATCACTAGAGATAGGGACTAAAGTAATTTTTTGGAAAAAATATTGGATTTTTTTTTTGTGGAATAAAATTTAGAATAAAATTTTTTGGAATAAAATTTCGAATAAAATTATTTAAAATAAAATTTTTTGGAAATCATATTTTGGAAAAAGTGTCCTCTCATCCTACTTACCATTTGGGCGTTTCATGACACCAAGATTAATAAGTAGATTTTCATAGAACCCTACTTAAAAATCAAATTTCTTTAACTCTATTAGCGAATCCATCCAGGGACGTAGCTAAGAGGCTCCCTAAAAATATTTTCATATAATCATATAATACATGATCAGAAAAGCGATGTTTTTGCTGGTAGAGATTACACATTCTGAATGAAACGTTAAATCTGCCACAATTAGGAGTGTGGAATACCTTGTCTTGAGAGATATTCACACGTAGAAGGTAATTTACATCATTGCGTGTTCTGCCACTTTATACACTAGCAATTTTGTAGCCGGTTTTGTGAACTTATATATTGGATTTGGCACATGCACATAGACACACATAAGTGCATATATATATGATCATATGTCATAGATTACGTCATTTCCTGTCTTTATAAGGTGATAAGAAATGACGCAGCGTGTTTGGTACCAGTCTGTGACATCACAAATATCCTTATTAGGTAATTTATCACAGCCTGTATAATGTATCTTACCTGTACGTACATACATATATGAACATACAAACATACGTGTGTTTTGGTTTAACGTTATAGAGACAAAATACACCAGCCTTTTGGCGGCAACTGTTGTTAAGGGGTATAAGCCCCTATACCTCATACGAGTATTGTTCCCACAAGGAGACTGATATTTTGTTCCATTTTTTATATTTTTGCGAAAGAATCATCATGATAGAATTTTAATGTTTCGCTGCTTTCTGATTATTTATTATATAAAATATCTTCCTTAACAAGGTTCAGAAATGGGTTTACATAACTCAGAAATTACTCATTCACTAACGCTCATTTCGCCAACTTCCCTCCCATGTAAACGCTTACTTCTGAACATACTATTACAGTTGGAAAAATTGACTAATTGCATGTATAGTTGAAACATTGTGAAATTTGATGACCTGTTTTTTAAAAAATATCAAAATTTTACTGTAGTTGGAAATTTTGGAGTAGAAAAAATTGGCAATTGTATACTATATTAGTTGGAAATTCATGCTACATGCTAGTTGATGACTTTTTTTTTCTTTTTTTTTATTTGAAACTTCCTTAGTATCGTTTAGTTAACTCGTATGATCTTGACACAAATTCGACGATAAAAAGCATTACCGGCTAACAAAATTAGACGTAGCGAAAGGATTCAATAATAAGGTCCAATACTGGCTAAAATATTTGACGTCAGTGGACTGAACCGTAAAGCCCTATTTTTTTTTTTTAATAAAAAAAAAAGGAAAAAAGGTTTGGATTTGCACCCATTATGATAAAAAATAAAAACAAGGCGTTTGGAGTGCAAAGCGCCCAATAAAAAAATGAGGTTTTGAATTATTATCTATTCTCCTTTAGTAGTTTATTTTGTGATACATCAGCGCTTATCAGCAGGTATGTTTTTTGGGTGACAGATTCCAATTTTAATATTCATTCCAAAGATAACATGAATTCAGTGGTAGTACCACTGTATCTCTTCAGAATTTTCACATCCACCGCCCACCCCATTACACACTTTTTTTAGCTGTTAAATTTCAGTTCGAAATTTTCGTTTTTCTCTCCCCCCCCCCACTAAAAATGATTTTGCTACGTCAATACAAACGCATCTTTCATAAAACAGCTATGTAATGCAAATTGTTAAGCACTGCCCTGATAAGTATCTACGATCGAAAAATTGTCAGATTTATTCAAGGCCACAGTTAGCCCATTCAAAACAATTTTAAAATCATTTTCCTTCGCGAAACGTCCGCGATTACCTTTCTTACTTAGTCTAATTCCCCCCGCGCCCCCTCACGCGGCCTTTCTCTGCCTCTAATCTCAGCCTCTCTGCTGGTCGTTTAACTTTCCAAGTATTATTGTCTGCAGAAAACAGTATTGTTGTGATATTGTGCTGCGCTCGTATTTCGCCCGTGTGTTGTAATAACGCTATAACAATATCGAGATCTTTTAATAAGTTATTGCATTCCTTTGCTCCGTAGATAGGGTACCTAACTATTGTTTCGGCGGCGAGTATTGAAAAATCGAACGCCATCGCTTCTGGGCTGTAATTAACAAAAAAATACGAAATGAAAAAATAAAAATAAAATCAAAAGGATTTAAAAAAGAAAAAAAAAATGTTACAAGGCAACGGCGAACATTGATTTCATTTACCATCATTACGTGGAGAATTTATCGAATGCAGCTTCGAGTTTTTTTTTTTTTTTTCAATAATTAAACAATACTAGAGCTGGAATTTTTAGGCTTGACCGCGAATTTTTCACGCCTTCATCGTCTGAATTTCGTGACAGTCTTCGGTTTTGGGCGTTTATATCTTTTTGATCTGGTAGGTATACGTGATCCTTCTTAGAGGAATACGAAGACCTACATTCGAAAAACAAAAACAAAAAAACGTCGATGTTAGCAATTTTTTTGTGTTCTTTTTTCCTAACCTTTGATCTAGATTACGAGGTGGCTGGTTACATTTTAAACTAATTAGATTGTTTGGACTTTAGCCTCAAATTGACCTATTCGATGATAAGTTAAGGTGGATCAACTGGTTTTATTGTACTTGTTACGTCTTCCACTTGATACGTTTTTTGAGGAAGAAGTTTTCGGGACTTCGTGATTTTTTAAATGTTAGTGGGGAAAGAGGATAATTTGCACAGTTAGCACTTTTTTCAATCTTCTGGTCGAACTATCCGTCCTAAAAGAAAAATGATTAGACTTGTGTGAAGAACAATTTTTTTTTACATGTATGTTGGCTGATAAGAATAATTTTTCGATTAAAAGATTTTGAGAAATTTATTTTTGCAATTTTTGCAATTTTTGCAATTTTGCAATTTTTGCGCCAAACCGTCACCTTATGGGAAGGTTCTGGACAGACAAATAATAGGTTTGAAACAACTCAAAAAAATTAAAACACAATCTAAAAAAAAAGAAAAAAAAATTCTTACTTTATATTGTTTGTAGTCTATTAGTGGAGGTATTCCTACAAAATTCTCATAGCTTTTACAATGAAGATTGAAGCCCTATTGAATCTTTACACATAACCAGGTCTCAATAATACACGTAAAAATTTCACTCTTTCAAAGTGCATTCGTGTATGTGAGAGAGAGAAATTTTCACCTTGATCAGACCTTATGTCCGGCGATGGAGGCTTGTCCGCCATCATGGGCGGTTTGGCCCCTCACTCCCTGTGTTCAACCTCTGCACTGGCAAACTTTAACTTTGTATCATGTTCTCGTTCGTTCAGGCCTTTAACCTCATTTTTACTTTATGACATTTTTTTTTTGCTTTTTGTAATTATTTGTCTTTGCTCTCAATTATGATATATGGATTTCCATTTGTTTGTTGTCTTCACGAGAATAAAGGTCCAAGTATTTAAAACTTGTGTTCTTAATTTCACGATGTGCTGAATTTCTTCAAATGTGAGCAAACTGGTGGAGGCGGCCAGGTTTCTCATTATGTAGTGTGTTTTCTTTATTCAATCTAGCAGTTTTGATGTTTTGTGTTTTTAAAATTCCAAGTGTCAGTGGTTTTTGAGAAACAAACCTTGAACTAGTTATCCGAGCAGACCAGACTTTTAGCCCTTATCTGGTATTATTCTTCCATCTTGTGTTTTTTGTACTTGTGTCGTGCAACCAGAGGATGTTTTAGAGGAGTTATTATTCTCTACTTCTTTGGTCTGTAGTGAAGAAAATGAGTCATTTGTAGAGTTAGAGCGGATTTCTAGATGTGCCTATTCCAGGAAGGTTCAGCGCAATTAATATGACTGGTACATCTTATTATACATATTTATAAATTTTATTGTGCGATTCATTGTCGGGCATGTTTTTCAAGATACAGAGTTTGAATTTGTGGTTAATTTTTTCATTTGATTCATTCTTCAACAGCAAGAGGCCTTTCAAAAAAGGTCGATTTTGTAGTTTCAAATTTTATTGAGTGATACATTATTTGATATATTTTTTGAGGTGCTGAGTTGGATTCGATACTTTCTTAAAACCTTATAGGGTTGAAAAAGGCCCAATTTTTATTTTTCAAATTTTATTGTCTGTTACATCATCGGATATATTTTTTGAAAGGCTCAATTAGAATTTGGTGCTCAAATTTCTGTTCAACCTAATCTTCTGTTCCCAGCGTATTCACAAAAGGGATCAATTTTTACTTTTCTAATTCTATTGAGTTATTAATTTTTGCATATGTTATTTCCAACTGGTTAGTTTGAATTTGATATACATTTTTTCAACCCATTCATTCTGTGACCCACTGCAGAGTCTTCTGAGAAGGACCAATTTTAATTTTTCACCAACACACTAACAGCGAGAAAGATTATATTTTCATTACTGAGTATCTATCTATTATAAAAGTTGGCAGACCTACAAGATGGTAGCTGACAAGAACTAAAAACAACACATACATTATTATATATACTCTCATAATACACATAGATTGTTTTTTCTTCACTTCCCTCTAGATGAGTAACACAGCATTACGAATGTTGTTTGAGCCACTGAACGAATGAAAAGCATTTGGCATCCTTATTATTATGTAAAAGAGAAATTTGAAGCCAAGAACTAAATTGTTTATTTGCACGCGAATTACAAATATTTTCATTCACTTCGTTCCCTGTTTTAGGAATTGCACGACGTTTGAAAATCGCAACTTGTAAAAAATGCGCACTTGACTGGGTTTGTTTTTTGTGGTGTGTTGCTACTACGGTTGGCATACCACATTTTTTTTACACCACCACCTTGACACTCATCTCCTTACACATATGAATTCCTCTGGTCGCCCACAGAACTATCTGTCCCCACAGTCAATATTTTGTTTGAAATGAAAAATGACACCCATGGTAAGCTATTAACACTCGACTATGAGAAGAAGGGAGGAAAAAAAATTTTTTTCACTTATATCAACAAATATTCTATAAGAAACAAGTTTGAAGGGGAGATGTTGATACTTGATGAAAATTATTCATATTCAATGATGACGACACTAGAACTTAGTATTATAGATCCTGCGAAAATTGAAGTTTAAAATTATGGATACTTGAGTATTGATATTCTTTGATACTTTTATTTTATCATTTATAATTTAATTGAAATAAAGAAGAAATGATATGGGAAAAGAAAATTTAAAGAATAAAAACTATAAAAAAAGTTTAATTTTATTCAACTGTGTAACCAACCATTTATGGTAATTCTATAAATGGCAAAATATAGTAAGTGAGTAAAAAAACTATAATCCTAATGAATACATCCATTTCCATTGATTTTGATTGGAGAATTGATACCTTTGAAATCAGGTGTGATACTAGAAATATGAAGTAATTCAAAATATTGGCGAAAATCGATATTTTTCAGTAAATATATCGAAAAAGTATCAGTATTAATAAAGTATTGACATCTTTAGTTTGAAGAATTTATCATAAATTTGTAGATTTTTTATAACATTTTCATCCGCAGATTTACCCTCAACGCCAGTGAAGGAAGTTTCACTTCAAAAATTACCAGCAAGAAAATACCTACACCTACATTTACTTTTCAATATAGGAAATCTCTTTTTACATTTATAGATATCTACGACAAGTAATTGTGTCAATTAAGCTGAAAATTGAGTTCAACCTACACCCTGATCTATACTTATTTGATTGGGCACATCGAGATTTTAATTTTTTCCCAAATTTAAAGATGAAGCATTCTTTCAATCCCTGATGAAGAAGCGAAGGATACTTTGAGGTTATATAGATCAACAGAAGACTGTAAGAATTCTTCACTGACAGAGTAAGAGGACGTACTGGTTCATTGTTCAAAGCGATACATCTGTAAATTAAGACTACGTTGCAAAGTGATGAGTGAGTCCTTATAGCGGCTAAAATTCACTTTCATTCCTCTTCTATTTCATCTAAATATATCTTTCCATTCACCAATTTTATTATGGCCAGTTAATTTATTACTTTTTAAAAGGGCTGTAAAGTCAGTTAAAAGCTAGAAGCTATCAAAACCGAATTTTTGAGGTTTTTGACTTCAAAAAGTCGAAAGTTGAAAGCTACAAAAAAATCAGGAAGCCGAAATTTGAAGCTGAAGCTGAATTTTTCAACTTCATATTAGGCTGCAAGTTTGTTCTTCAACTGATACGGGTTTTATGATGTTCTTCCAAATTTCTTTTCAATTTTAAACAATTTCAGCTCATACTCTATTCTATCCTATAGGCTGGTGGAAACATTACCACCCTCACCCTAAGGGCCAAAAGGAAAAACAATAGGTACTGAAGTAATTCTTACGTTTTTTCCGTTATCAATAAATTATTATAGCTATACATAAATGTAATTATATAGATGTTGAGATAAGTAATTCTTAAATTACTGCCAGTTTTTTGATATCGTTCTTGCATACGGGCCTAAATCATAGTTCCAAATTTAAGAATCAGAGGTCAAAAGTCAGAAGCCAAAAATCAAACGTCAAAAGTCAAAAGCAAAAAAAATAAAATTAAGAAGCTGAAAGGTGAGGCTGAATATTTATTTTTCAAGGTCGTAAGCAACAGCCAAAATCTGAAGTTTTATTTTTTGACTTTGCAGACTTGTTTTTCAGCCTACCCTTATGACGTCAAAATTATCAAAACTGAGTCTAGTAATTAAGGGCTGTTAATCCTAGCCTATGAACAAATAAAGGTTGCGCAGGTACTCTTTTACTCACTGAAGGATGTTCGCTTTGGAACGAACACATAGGCCCGAACCTATATAAGAACGATACTTAAGTATCAATAGTGACTTACGAATTACTTATTTTGACAAAGTTATATCTATATATTATGATTATGTATAGATATAATTGATAGTGAAAAAAATATAAGAATTACTTAAGTACCTCTCGTTCGTATAGCTCCAGCCGAAAGCGGCCGTAAATATATCGCAGAGCCAATAATTTAGTAACCATTGAATGGCGAGTTGTTAATAAATAAGTAAGAGCAGGAAAAAAATATAATTTTTTTTTACCTCAAACCAGACAAAGGTAAAAAAATCGAAAAAAGAAAAAAAAAAGGGGAATAGAAACTATTTGCGAGATGCTAATGCTGTCTGATCCACTTCTCCATGACCCCACCCCCCGCAACTCGACGCCTTATTCATTTGCCTGCGAAATGGCGCCTTACAATTACTGGTCTACGTTGAAATGCACGTTTGTTAAATTGTGTGCCATACTTGACCGTCATCGCCATTACTGAAAATTATTTATGCTGTTCAATTTCACAAACTTGACTTATCGCTATTCTCGTAGTTATAAGATAGTTACACTTTTTTTATACTTTTTTTTTTTTTTTTTTTTTGTAGTCTACGTTTTTCTTTTCACTGCAGCGACGATGCAAAAGAAATTCAACTTCTTCAACGCAGAGGTAGTGATCGGAGATGTAGAATTATGTGTAACTTTTTTTGTCTTGCTCATTGCACGTCGTTTATTCTACCATCTATAACAGTCAGCCAATGGAAGCTCCATATACCCAGTTTTATGGTCGGAGGCAGTCCAATGTCAGAACCCCTCCAGAAATAGCCTAACTGATCTGATACAAAAAATCAAAAGGACAAAATAGAAAATTTAACACAAAGCCAAGAAATCATTTAAAATCCTGATTCCTTGCCAACAAATAACGATGTCGTCGCACAAAATAACGACGAAAACAAACAAGATTCACAAACATCAAATTCGCAAAAAACATATAGTAAAGCGGTAAAATCTAAACCACTAAAAACGGTTGAAAAAACAAAAATAAAAATTATGAAAAAAGTCAGATTCAATGATAATTTAAAAATCAATATTTACAACCCTAATGAACCCATAAAAATCAAAAAAAGAGGTAGACCATTTGAAAATTACAAAAAATGAAATCAAACTCCATATAGACGATCAAAAAGGTTAGCCAAAGACTAATGTCAGGAAAATAAAAATCCTATGACTAGACCAACATAAGCTAAACCAAAAAACGTCATAAAAATGAACATCACAATTGATAGTGATAATCTAGACTTTTTCACTTTGCAATTAAAATTTTGAACCAAAACAAATTTTTCGGCATAATTATTACTGCCAAAATAATCGCAGTGCATATACATATATACGTTGTTACCAAATATCAAAAAGTGTAAGCATGTGTCTGAAATTATTTAAAAAACAGTTAAAACATTGAAAATATAACCTATATTTCAAAAATAGGACTAGTCTAGAATCCCAACGCGCCCCTTCATGATTAGTAGCTAAGGAAACTACCTACCTGCGCGCCGCAGTTAGGAATGATAAATGAAACAATAAACACCATACAAGAACACAGATCAATTCATGATTTGCATTACATCTCAGAGCTTTCGGTGGTTACTGACGCATGAGGCTACCACCCATTGGCCCGTGGTTTTTATAAAAAATAATGTAGAAACTGTTGGGTAGTGAGTCCATAGTAGGCCCCCCTGGCTTACCACATTACTTACCTGAAATACTTTAGCATATAAAATTACCTTTGACTATACTTATAGTATACTTCTTATATGGACTGAACGTCTAGATTAGAAATAAATTAGTTTAACTGGACTAGATGTGTGCAGAACTGCTCACCTTCTTGAAACATTTTGAGGATACAAGTATTATTGAGGGAATAATAAGAGTACAGAAAGTTATATGACGGTAATTAATTTTTCTTCTCTTATTTTTATGAGTAGAGTTACAAATTATACATGAATTACAATAATAGTGTTTGGAAAATTCATGTGAAAATAATCAATTTTCACTTGTATAATCATTAAATTATATGTTTTTCTGCTCAGTGTTTCAATCGGCTGAGGATCAATTTCTTACCAGTGTGCTCTGTCCATGTAGAAAATATGTACTAATAAAATTACATTAATTAAAAAAAAATGTGGGAGCCCACTACCTATTTGCTATATTGAGGCAATTTGTTATATGTGTAATGGCCAAAAGAGGTCGTAAGCACTGTAATTAAACTCTTTTGGTGTGGTCACACTTCCTTCAAGTAAATAAATATTCAAAGGAATATCATTATTACCAGAGAATTAAGTTAAGTTGACAAGTTTATTATCCACAACTATTGTGGACCTTAATGTCAAGAGAGACTTTAAATAAAATTCAAATACACAGTAATATTTAACAATTTATTAAAATAGTTATGTGCACATACAACAGTACAATGTTCAAGACAACTTGATAAAATGACAGTGCTAAGACTGAGAGAATGTATAATACAGTACAATTATTTTATTATAAACATGAGTTTATATACCCTGTTGGGGTATACAATTTTACATTATATTAGATATGAAGTAGGGTGTGGAATACCTTGTCGTGAGAGATATTCGCACTAGAAGGTCTTCAACAGTATTTTGCGTGTTCTGCCACTTCATACGGTTAAATATGGGAGAGCCAAATCTTCGGCAAAAACTGGCGATTTTTGAGCCAGTTCTGAGAGTTTATATACAGAATTTGGCACACGCACACAGACACACGTACATGTACGTAATTATGTCATGTGTTACGTCATTTCTTGCCTCTGTCGAGGTGATAAGAAACAACGCAGCGCGTTTGGTACCAACATCACCGAGATCGTTATCAGGTAATTAATCTCGGCCCGTGCAATGTATTTTACCTGTACGTACGTACAGGTACAAACATACAAATGCACCAGTGTAAATTCGTTTAACGTCATAAAGACGATAATTGCCAGCCTTTGGGCGGCAACTGTCATCGAGGGGTGCAAGCCCCTATTACCTCATACAAGTATTGTCCCTACAGCTACTCCCCCCAGTTTTTGCATTGCGAAAATGATAAGTCACCTGGGGGGACTTATCGAGTCTACTGCTGTCGCTGGTCCTTCTCCCATTTGGCCAGAGCCGATCCTACCGCGGTGCCTACACACTTGTAAGACATCTTACGAGCGTTAAATCGGGCCTGGTACGTCTCCCGGCTCTGTTGTCCCCTGCGTCTAGGTGGTCTATTCTGATGTACCAGACAAGTGTATGGGTGAGGACGGTGGGAAGGAAGCGGACCAGAGGGGTTTATTGGTCTTGGCCTTTTAAACATCGGGGAGTTCGAATTCCCCTATGGTTTATAGGTTAGACCGAGTGTGGGAGGAGGGTGTACTTTTTGCACCTCTTCTCCGGGGATGGGCACTCCACTCTCGGTGTCCTCTCTGGCAATTTCTGTAGTGAGATAAAGGCAGGAAGGGGTGCAGACATCATCTTGACAATGTCCATAGCCGATGTCGTGTCCATCAGCAATTCATTTTCAATTCGTTCGATTTCCTTTTCCTGCTCCATCTGTTCCTTAGTCTTTACAGGCTGAGTTACAGGTGGAACAATGAATTGGAATTCTGGAGTTGAGAATGGCGTGTTAATTGGGGACGACATGATACAAGGGAGGAAAAAACAAATTGGAAATAGAAAGAAAGAAAAATGGTAGAAATTTCGGCGTGTTACAGTCAACAGCAGAAAGGCGAGTGAAAAATTCCAAGTCGTTATCTTATTTCAGACATGTTCGGAGGGGATAGTGCATTAAATATTCTTTAGCTGAAAAGTTTTCCAGTCAAAATCTGTTAAGTACAAGCAGAGTTAAGAGTGTTTGAATTTTCGTACTTTTGAATTTTGTATTTCACAAAAGAATGCACTCTTCATTTGTGATGTCACGATCTATTGACTATTTTGTTATCGGGATATTTGTCAATAGAAACACGTTGCGATGTTTTCTTCCGTATCGCACGTGGGTTTGTTTATTCGTGTCGTGATTTATTTGTACGCATTTATTCTCTGCTTATCTGCGGAATTTCTTTTGTTGCAAATGTTCCCAGATTCTCAGTGCGTATTTTTATGCGGGTTTGTAATTTTCGCAGCGGATATTAACTTTTGTGAATATTTTTAGTTTCTCCTTGCCAATCTCTCGGATTTTCGAGTTGGAATCTGGTTTTTTCCCTTTCTGCTGCCAAGGGGCCTGCCTCTTTTTCAGTGGACATAAGGGGGCCAACGGATCGTAGCGTATTTTGACAATCTCGTCACTAAACTTCATTAATTTCTTGATTTTTGTGATTTATCACCTTTTTTGACCTGTTTGTCCTCTACTTTTTGTGGTTGTGTGGTATCAGACTGTGTGGTCTGTTTTTCTTCTTCTATTTTCCTGTCTGTCATCTTCCTTGTTGCTCTTTGGAGTATTTTTCTGTCATCAGTTATAAGGTACGCAGGTTTCAATCTATATCGTTTTTTCTTCACCTGCAATTAGTACACAAAATTCTTGTCATCTCGGGATACAACCTTATAAGGACCGGCGTATGGTTTCTCCAACGAAGATCTTATTTTTTCGTCTCTGATAAACACATGAGAAGTTGTGGCCAAGTGTTTGGAGACATAAATCTTTGGTTGGCCATGACAAGCTGCCTGCTTCAAAAAACTGTTAGCATCAGGCTGTAAGTTTTGGACGAGCATTTCAGGGCTAATTTCTTTCGAGTGGGTGAAAAAGTCCCCTGGTAGGCGTAACTATTCGCCGAGAGCTAACTGCGCCGCAGAGTGTCCTGTATCCGTTTGAAGAGCAGATCGAAGGTCCAAGAGGATGGTTGGTAGTATGTCAACCCATCTCTTGGTGTTGCAAGCCATGATGGAGGCTTTCAAAGCTCTGTGCCATCGCTCAACTTTACCGTTTGCTTGAAGATGGTAAGCTGTGGTGTGATTGTGTTGTGCACCAAGCTTCTTAGACAGCTCTTGGAAGAGCGAGCTTTCAAATTGACAACCCTGGTCCGTGATGATGACTTCAGGTACGCCATAGCGGGCAATCCTGGTGTCGTATAACCTGGCAGCTACCGTGGGAGCTGTCACCTCATAGAGAGAAACTGCCTCTGGCCATTGAGTTGCTCTATCGATCATCATCAACAGGTATCTGTATCCTTGGGATGGGGGTAATGGACCCACCAAGTCTATGTGTATTGTTTTAAACCGCTCCGTTTGTTTGAAAGATTTAAGAGGCGAACGATTGTGTCTTCCTACTTTGGACTCTTGGCAATTCAGGCAACTGCGAACCCATTTGTTGCAGTTGGATTTCATTCGCGGCCAAACAAATCTTGGTGCTACTAACCCAGCAGTGCATTTTGGTCCAGGGTGCGATAGATTGTGCACACTAATGAAAGCCAATTTGCCATACTTTGACGGCAGGAATGGCCTGTTCTTGCCTGTACTAATGTTGCATGTTAGTAGAACATTAGTACCAGGGATTTTCCTTTGTCTCAATTTGAGAGCTGTGTCATCGTTCGACAACAGTTCTTGCAATTCTGCATCCCTTAACTGTTCTTTAGCTATTTCAGCGTAAGGTAATTGAGACGGTGCCGAGATGGCCTCGATCCTACTAAGAGCATCAGCTGGAGTGTTGAGTTCTCCACTTATATACTGGATGTCCGTAGTCAACTGTCCTATATAGTCCAATTGTCGAGCTCTTCTCTGGGAAGCTGGTTCTGTCTTTTGCATGAAGGCATGTGTTAGGGGTTTATGATCTGTATACACAGTAAAACATCTACCCTCTAGTTGGTGCCTGAAATGCTTCAACATAGAAAATATTCCCAGTAACTCCCTGTCGTATGTGCTGTAGTTCTTTTCAGTTTTTGATAGCTTTCTGGAGAAGAAAGCGAGCGGTAACTTCTTGTCATTGTCCTTTTGGTACAGTGTTGCACCAATAGCAAAGTCAGATGCGTCAGTTGCGACACATAACGGCAGACTTTTGTCTGGGTGAGCGAGTAGAGTTGCATTTGCCAGTGTTTCTTTGATGTTTTCAAAGGCTTTTTCAGCTTCTTCTGTCCAATCGAGTGGAGTTTTATCTTTCTTTTTATTTGTTATGATCAATGCAAACAGCTTACTTTGTTCGGCTGCAGCGTTTTTAATGCAACGTCTGTAGAAATTCACCATCCTCAAGAAGCGTCTGAGTTCTGCAATGTTTGAGGGTTTTGGGAATTTCAATATGGGCTCTACCTTGGTCTTCAGAGGGGAAATGCCTTCGGTCAAGACTTGGTAGCTGAGAAAGTCAATTTTGGTTTGTTTATATAAACTTTTTCCAACATTGATGGTAAGTCCAGCAGCGTGTATACGCTGTATGATGGCTCTTACATTCTTCTCGTGCTGTTGCTCACCGCCTACTGAGCAAATGCATATGTCATCCAAATATGCATAAGCAAATGGCAAATCCATAAACAGTCCGTTGATGAATCTCTGAAAAGTTTGTGCAGAATTACGGAGTCCAAACGGCATTCGAAGGTATTCAAATAAACCAAAGGGGGTTATGACCACTGTCTTTGGAATGTCCTGTTCAGCCATTGGAATTTGGTGGAATGCCCAGTTGATGTCGATGTTTGTGAACATTGTTTTACCCTTCATATTCGCATTGAAATCCATTATGTTTGGGACTGGATAGCGATCAGGAACTGTTTTGGCATTTAAGGCTCTGTAGTCTCCAACTATTCGCCACTCTCCACTTGCTTTTTTGGTCATGTGGATTGGGGAACTCTATGAGCTTTTCGAGGGGCGGCATATGCCTTCCCCTACTATGCGATCATAGTATTCCCGTGCTGCTTTGAGTTTATCAGGCAGTAGCCTGCAGGCTCTAGCGTGGCAAGGCGGTCCTTTAGTTTCTATATAATGAACAGTGTCATGCTTATAGGTCGGATGCCTGTGAATCGATGGTTGAGTGACTCCAGGATAGTCTGACAGAATCCGTAGGAATTGTTCGTCGACTTTAGTGCAGCTGCATATGTTGGTGTCCAGTTGGTACGCTAGCGTTTTGCCTTCCACCCATAGACCAGTATTATTGTCTATGATCTTTCCATTTTTGAGGTCTATGACCAGGTCAAAATGTGCAAGAAAATCTGCACCCAGGATTACTTTGCTGGATTCTATTCTGTAAGCTGGAAGGTTTTGACCATTCACAGTTCGGAGGTAGTATTTTGGAGGAAATGCCTTTTGGTTTTTACTTACTGGCAAAATGCTCAAGTCAGCACCTGAGTCTATAAGGTAACGTCTCCTGTTTATCCTGTCCTTGATGAACAGGCGGCGTGAATACTTTTTCGAGGGATCTTCAGCCAGATAGACCACCCCTCTTTCTAGTTTGACGGCTTACTGTACGTTTTTCCCCACCATTGGCATCTGTTGTTGCACTTGGTGGCCTCCGCACCAAATCTATTATGAAAGAAGCAGGATTTATCATCCCAGTTTTGAAACCAGGGTTTGGGGGATGATGTTCTTCTAGGGGGAGTTGGACTCTGACCCCTGGTAGAATTGCTCTTTCGGTCTCTGGACCTGGATTTTCTATCATTATTTCTATTGTTGCTCCTGCTTTTCAAGCGGTTGTTACTTCTACCATTTCTTGGGCTGTTGTTATTACTCTTCTTCTTTATTTCGCTAGTCAGCTAAGCTATCTGGGCTCTAAGCTGAGCTAGTTCTCTGGTCTCTGTCGATACTGCACAAATCGAGGATGCTGATCTCGAATGTTCCAGTGCACTATCGGCACTCTTTGCCAAAAAGTCTAGGTCCTCGGAATTGTTAATTACCGTGGTACCCACAGCTGCCAGACACTGTACAACATGTTGGGGCAGTTGCTTACAGAACTGGTTCCCAATGACCGACGGTGATACGATGTTGTTGGCTTTCTGTCGTAATTTGTCAATGAGGGTGGAGGGTTTATCATCTCCAATCTTCATTCCACCCATGACATCGTCTATTATTTGGTTTTTGGTCTTACCAAACACATTTCAAATTTTCTTGCAGAACCAACTGTATTTGTCTGCTTCCGCCGGAGGGCATTCCATGATATCCGGAATGCGGCGTATTATTTCTGCGGGCATACCGCTGCAAATGTGTGAATATTTCTAGTCATTTTGCAAGTTTTCTGTTTTAGAACGACCTTCGAAGAGAGTCAACCAGAGTTCTACCTCATTTGTCAAAAATTCCGGAATCTCAATCCTCCGCCTTTGGATCACAGGGTTCTGCAGAGTCTGCATCTGCAACAGCTTTAGTAGCTGTGCAAGCACTTCGGCAATCAGCTGTGGCTGACCACTTCCACCTGTTCCAGGCTGGTTTGATGTTGGGTTTGTCGTATTTCAGTTAGGCATTATAATCTGCTGTTTCTCTTTCGAGTTGCTTTCGGCAAAGGTTCCACCAGGCTCTGTCAGTTGTCAGGTCCGGTGTCGAAGGGTCAGAGTCTTGGCTCAAAAGATGACCACTTCTGAGGGTGCGAGCTGTTGTCTCGTTTGGGTTGACGACAGCTCCCAAACGTAAGGCTTCTGGCCTCCGGATTTGTTTTTGCTTTTTTGGAGTCTCAAAGACTTCAGAGTCTCTGGTCAAAGTTGGAGGAGTTGGCGGATGAGGGCAACTTTGTTCCTCCATGTCTACTTCTCTTGGTTCCCTCCGGCAAATATATTTGGAAGGTGGGGTTTAATTTCCCACTTTTAAAGTCAGACTTCTGCTTCAACAGCCAAAAGTGTCTAGGTCTGTGAAAAAATTTGTATCACAAGTGAGTAACTCGCCAGTGCACTGCGCCTAGTTTTAGAATTAGCAAAACGTGCCTAGTCACCCACAACATAGCCAAAAAATCACGTTGGGGTCACCACTATGGAATACCTTGTCATGAGAGATATTTGCACTAGAAGGTCTTCAACAGTATTTTGCGTGTTCTGCCACTTCATACGGTTAAGTATGGGAGAGCCAAATCCTCGGCAAACACTGGGGATTTTTGAGCCGGTTCTGAGAGTTTATATACAGAATTTGGCACACGCACACAGACACACATGCATACGTACATGTACGTAATTATGTCATGCGTTATGTCATTTCTTGCCTCTGTCAAGGTGATAAGAAACAACGCAGCGTGTTTGGTACCATGCCGTGACATCACTGAGATCGTTATCAGGTAATTGATCTTGGCCCGTGCAATGTATCTTACCTATACGTATGTACAGGTACGAACATACAAACGCACCAGTGTAAATTTGTTTAACGTCATAAAGACGATTATTGCCAGCCTTTGGGTGGCGACTATTGTCGAGGGGTGCGAGCCCCTATTACCTCATACGAGTATTGTCCCCACATAGGGATTTGCTGATTAAAGATATTTATTTGCTTGAGAATATTCGAGGGACCATTACATTGAAGTCACCGAATATCCTGTTAAAAATGTGTTGTGAATGCTGGCAAGAAGTAACAGTACTTTTGCCAAGTAACTACAATTTTAAAGGAACAAATGTACAGAATAAAATACTTTTTTTGTGTAGCCAAATATGTACGTCTATATTATAGTATCCAGTTTGTCCAAAAATTAAGAGGAAATCAGTTTTGTCTATAGTACACTTGTTCCATGGTAACCCAGTCTCCCCTACTTTGTTAACCACAAAGTACAGTGTAATTAGATCATCAATATATACAAATCTACATTATGTATTCGTATGAATATGATCTACAGAGCCAAGTATAAAAGGCCCCAGTAAGCAAAAATCTGTAGTCAATGTTTACAGAAACTGGCTCCTCTGTACTTGTGAACAAAGATGGTACTATTACCTTATGTAGTGGAATTCATTTTCACGACCCAAGAAACTATACTTAGGACTACCTGAGGCTGGTTGTTGCTGGTGCTTATGCGCCACACCAATTGAGAGAGATGTGCGGATATCTTGCAGATTAGAATATATGCGTGCGCATCTCGTTCTCAACCGTCAGTGTCTCTGGTAGCAGTGCACCAAAAGTGAAAAGTTGTACCCATATCCCAATTTTTAGACACAGTCCTGCATCACAATTACGAAATTTAAAACCACAGCTGGGATTCGAACCAGTCTCCTAAAGCCGATGCCAAATCATGAAACATATTTCACCGCCCAAGCCACAAATATGAGAAAACATATAAATTGTGGAGCTAAATTATAATTTTATGCAAATTGATCTTCAAAATTAAAATGATTGAAATAGGAAATGATTCGAAGAACAAAATTTACCTTATTGGATTTGTGATAGCGCATATACTTACATAATAATTATAATTTATACGTAATGTAACACTCTAACCAGTTCGAATTGGTGCGATTTAAAATCCTTACTAAGTGGGTAGCTTACAGTTACAGATTAAATTTGTGAATCGTACCTAACGTTCGAATCAATTTTATTGAATAGATAATAATACGAGATATGATTTGGATCAGTTTCGAAGCAAAAACAGTAATTTGCGATTGGTCGTAGGTATCAAAATTTTGTGATTTTGCCCGACTAGTACCTCGTTGTAATTTTGTAACCTCGGTGATGACATTTTTTTTTCCCATTTCACTTTCACATACAACTGATGATAGACGAACGCTGAATGATGATTACCTGCACATCAGAAACACATAAATCTTGCTCAAATAAAGTTCCTCACGTTTTCCTCTCCTCGCATCTTTCTAATTGAAATAATTTTTCAGGTCTTCAATAATTGTAGGTTTACCAAAAAAAAGAAACGTCTAATCTTCTCATCATCTCCCTTAACCACACCCCTACTTTTTTAAACTTTTATCGCGTCTGAAAGAGAAAGAAAAAGAAAACCATCATCCTTCTCTGATTTCCGTGTCGTCTGTAGCCCTTGAACTTAACACAACGATGGTTCTGCGAAAAATTGAAATATCGAATTTTTTCAACAAATGTGACGAGATTGCGCGCACGCACAGGTTACGTTACTTTTCGATATTTATGAACGTGTTGTCTGAAAATGATAGAAGTAGTAGTAATACTGTACAGTAAGTAGTGGGCAATATAATGTCACGTTAAGACAGAGCAGTATAAAAAGAGATTAAAAAAAAGCAAAAAAAAAAAGCAATAAATGGTAGACTCAAGAATTCGAGAGACAAGCCACGATCTCGTGTTTACGACTCGATTTATATCGGCTCAAAAAGAAAAAAAAAACTCGCGCAGCTGGCTTCGCAAAAAAAAAGTAGATTTCTTTGTTTAAAAATCACCTATATAGCAGAAAACATTCTTCTAATAAAGTAATATGTAAAATATTTATATTTTTTGCAAAAAATTACCAATATTCCACAAATACGATGCAGTCAATAAAATAATATACCGACTATGGGTGAGTATCACTTTTCAAAATATTTTAGGAATGAATTTTTAATTTTTGCGTCAAAAATCATTTTTTTTTTTTAAATGAAAAATTATTCCAAATTTTAACAAGCCCGATTTTAGGAAACAATTCGATGGTTCTCTTTCCTAATGACGAGAATTTTAGCTTATAATATGTATAAATTTCGCATATTGCAAAACGAAGTATAGTACAGTTGTCTACGTTCTGGTTACGAAAATATAAGCGGAGATTTTAGTGTCCGTGTTCAAATCTAGAGTACGGAGGCGGGTGGGGGGAGCGAAAATTGACCTTTGGCTAAGATCGGGTTCTTTTTAAGTTAAAACAAGTGTTTTTTTCAATGAATCGTGGAAAATGAATTTTTCGGGACCATTATGAGAAGGGTAAAAGAAAGAAAATTACACTAAATTACTAATGAGTTGGGAACAAACTGACCAAAATTGGTAGGTCTGATCCTTGTATGGAAGGTACTGTTTGTACCAAATTTCATGATTATTGAAAAATAATTGCAACTTTTATTGATATTACATGAAAAATTAGTCCCTCCAACAGCCCCAGGGAATGAAGCGTAATACCAATTGGAACCAAATTTGGAATCATGTTAGACATACTTTGAGTCAATACTCTACTAAATTTTCCGAATGTAGCTTGAAAAATTACTCCTTTTAGAACCATTAATCTGGAAAAATGCAACAAAATCGTCTTTATTAGACGTACCGTAAGACTTATCAGCACCAAAATTGACAGATACTGTTCCTGACCTAAAACTTATATGTATACCAAATTTCAGGTCTATCGATTGAAAATTTTGACCTGTACGCTGTTCAATAAAAAATGCATTTACACTGACCTACCAGGCGGACCATGCGTTTGATTCAGACCAAAAACAATAGACTTCTTCCTTAAGTGAATCCGAATAAGTGTTTCAAATTTCGGAACCATTCGATCAAAATTACGCCTGGAAATGAACTTAATGCAAATGAGGGTTCATATTAAAAAAAAAAAGAATTTCCAAAAATAGTGCAATTATCTACAAGTACATGCAGGTAATGTACGAGTACCGAATTGTGACACATCTTAACAATCGGATGATGTCACAATCCATACACGAACCAGCCATCCATCTCTTATCACCATAAAAGATGATGCAACCAGGCCGTTCTCACTTATGTACGTGTGTTTGTGTGCGTGCAAATAAGCCAATATAAAAACCGTCCAAACTGGCTCTAAAATCGCCAGTGTTCACCTTGGTTTTGGCTTACCCATACTTAAAATATGAAGTGGCTGAACACGCTTAAATTCTGTTGAATTTACCTTCTGGTGAGAATACTTTCTCACAACAAGGTATTCCACACAAAGTTCTCTCCAGTAATTTTTTCTTTTCAAGTTGTCTCAAAAACTAATGATCAAATAGGCACCAAACCTCTACAAAACTTGTTCATACATAATAATAACGTATCGTGAAAATTTAAGTCCAATAACTTCTGTAGTTTCTTCAAAATTTTGAAAAAACCACTTTTGCAGGAATTTTTTGTTCCCCAGTTTTCTCAGAACATACTGAACCAATAAGCAACGAACTCCTACCAGGCCTGTTACTATATAATAACTGCCTTTCGAGAAAATTTCAGTCCTATTCTTTTAGCAGCTTTCTCAAAATCATAAACACAAATTATAGACAATACAAAATATAGATATATACACACATACATTTATATACGTTTAAAAAAAATTTGGCGAAAATGGGAAAATTTTTCTCATAAAACGGATAATTTTCATCATCCCCATCCTCAACCCTTTTGCGAGGTCAATTTTAATACTACACCGGTTGCAAGCAAACTGAACAAAAAAAATAGACAAATGAGAATTTGCGAAGGATCCGCAAACTGGTATTTTTTATTTTACCTGTCGTATTTAATGGTGGATCTACGAGAAGGACGAAGAGAGGATGGATATAAGAAACATAGGCGAATGATTCGAAAAAATATTTATTCTGCTGGCAGAAATATTTTCGATCGTTTTACGTTCGTACTGAAATCGATTATTCAACTCCTACAGCATTATTTACAGAATGATCGTGTTAACGATGTGACGTTCATCCACGCCTAGTTTCTGGTTTTGCTGTGTTAAAGTACCTAACATTGCTGCGTATGCAATCCGCAACATCGAAGTGTTGATTATATTGACGAATAAAGAGAATGAAGTCGCAGAAGAGCTCGGTTCGAATTTCGTTTCGTATTTTGAGTTTGAATACTTGAAATTCAAATAAATTTTTCGTTTGAAGATAATATTCGTAAAAGCAAACGATAGATATTTGAAGAGAGACCACTGTTTGACTGCGAAAAAGTATTTCTATTGGAGCAGTTCTCTCTTCGAAATAGAGCTTTGGCTGCAAATAATACCTCACTTACGATTTTCCTTCCTTTTTTTTTTTTTTTTTTTCCAGTAAATCGGTACACTTATCATTTTTCCTTCTTTAAATCAATAATTTTTTCAAATCAGTACCACGTTAATTATATTTGAATTTCAGCCACATTGCAAGGAATTGGCTAATTCTTGGAAACCTTATAAAACACTTATTGTTTACTACAAGAATTTAACGAACAATACTAGTATAAATGTTAGCAAGTAACTATTTCTGTTAATTTTTCAGTGAGAAGTCTCAGTTGCTTTAATAATAACTTTTATTATTCATGATACAAAGATCAATGCGAAGCAAAATGAATTTTTGATGTTCTTCCGTATTTGATTTTCTTTAAAAAATATTAGTAACTATATTTTCCTTATAATTTTTAATTTACGGAATTTTGTAGTTCCAGAGGTTCAGAAATCATGAAAAAGGTGACTATTATGGTACCAAAAAGTTATATTTCCTTAATTACTTTTATAAATATAATAAGTTTTTTTTGAGGGAGGAAAAACTTAAGCATCTGTTATGCGATGGGTAAACCTCCACCTTTTGTTGTCACTCATCTTATATCGGGTACAATAATTATTTGTGATACAAGTGTAAAAAGTAGGTGACTTTGAGAGTGTGAATTTTGCAACATGAGCCGAGGGGAAGTGATCACATAAGTATCAACCACTTCCTTTAGAAGCATGTCACACTCTATTTTTTGCAACACTCCTCCCACCCAAACAAAAAAAAAGGAAAAAATTTTTTTTAGAAGTAAATAATAATTAATAATTTTACCGTTTTTTTAACTAAGAACCAAATAATCAACTTACCTAATAATTTTGCCAAAAAACTGAGGAAGTAGTTAAGTCGTACGATGAAGTCAACTCGAAAGTACGCATGTGCCCAACAATATTTTTTCATGTCGTATTGAAATTCATTAATTACTTTTTGTGCAGTTAAGGAGAACGTAAAAAACACATTTTTCAGTTGGGTGTTGCAAAAATTATTTTAAAACAAAAACTCAACTTTTAATAATTTTCATAATTAATAGGTACTTACTTACCTTACCTACTGTTATGGTGGGTTCACACTCGCGCATTTTACTCCAAACACACCAAATAAACTGTACAAACAAACATTTGGTGTATTTGATGTTTTTTGAAAAGATCCTTTGCGCATTATTGTTTACCAATGACAGTGAGAAAATGTTTGGCGCTCGCTCACAAGCAAATTCTATTGTGCATATTTGGTGCATCCGTGTGGTTTGTTCCAAGTAAAATGACTAAGTGTGGAACAACCACCATTAGGAGTAAAATAAATTTTAAAATCAGTAACTTTCTTGTCAGACGAAGATTTTTATCGTTGCTTCTAGAGTCTGTTTGTGAAAAAGTGTGTAATACCCGATATTCAGCTATGTTTTAACCTAAAGAGTAGGTAAAGGGGTGAATAAGGACCGTAAGAAAAGTGGAGAGAGAAACTGATAATTAAAAATAAAGTGGTGATGGTAGTAGTTTTGTTGTTTATGGAGCAAATAGGAAGTGATATTTTAAATTTCATAAAATTTCAATATCCCTTTTTCGTTCTTACATAGTGTTTAACCTGCGAATTTCTTTTATGAATCAAAAATGAAATAAACTTTTCATTAGGTACTTTGAACAAGAATTTTAAAATGTTGTAATTTTAATTTTTGTGAAATTTCGAAATTGATATGGCGTTTACACTCCTTAGTTTATGGAAAAAGTAACTGCAAGCCTAAGTAAAAGTAATTTTTAGTCATTTCTTGTTGTTTAATAAAGGAAGTAATTCAGGAACAGTGGAAGCCTAATGAGAACAAAAATGAGAATAAAACAACGTCAGGTTTAGTTTACAAAGTTACACCTTTTCACTGAAATTGCCCTCAAATTCGAGCTAATAGTTTAAAAATAAAAAAATATTTGTTAAAATTTATTAGGGTGGACAAAACTTGTATTTTTATTTCAGAATATCAAATTTCTGGTCCCTCATAAGTGTGCCACATTTTGCATTTGTAAGTTTTTGTATTTCCAATGAGTTATCTAAAAATTTAGTGAAAAGATTATTCATTCCTTAGCAAAGTTGAACAAAATGATAGGTAAACAATTTTAACAAAAACTAGCTAATTTTTATTCGATTCATCGTCCATTTACAGAAGAGAAAAAATGTTGATTTTAATGGAAATTTGTGGGATTCTTTGACTTGTAATCACGTGTTGGTAATTTCACATAAAATAACCTACGAAACATATGGGTACCAATGTTCATATTCATAAAAATGATTTCCAAAAGAATGAAATTATCAGATTGACTGGTTACTTACAGAAATTTAAAGTAAAATATTCCTCGAAGTATAATTATTTGAACACCAGAGAATCGCAAAAAATAATTATTAGAATAAAAAATCTATACTTAAGAGTTTTTTTCCCTCGGGGTAAAAAACTATCGTGTCCAAATACTAGCATTTTTTTTTTTTTTTTTAATAAAAACTGGTTTTAATTGCTGTTGTCAATATGATATACCTTTTTTTTTGGTTTGAAAAATAACCTTTCTCAGTTGGACGTTGTCGTTGTCAACTAGTAATTTGTACTTTTTTTTTCGACACCCAATCTTGTTCCTCCGAAAAAAAAAGAAGAAGAAGAATTTTTCTTAACGAACTCGACCAACTGAACACAGCCCACAGTTTTTAAACACGTACCAAAAAAAAAAAAGAAAAAAAATATAGCTAAAGACAAAAAAAATGAAAAATATTCTACCGAAAAACAAGTTGAATCGTGAAAGATTTTCGAATAAATACCAAAGAAATCGACTTTTTTATCACATTGTACGGCATTGTGAATTACAGGTTAGTGTGCCTTTAAAAATGAAAAAAGAAGAAAAGAAATGTAAAAATGAAAAAAAAAAAAAGAATAGTCAAAACGATATTTTGGTTACAAATAATTTCGTAATAGCTCACCATTTGGACATACACAGAAAAGAAAAATAAGATATAAAAAAAAAATGCGTGACGAATGAGTCTTAAGAACGAATATATCTGAAAAATCGGACCACGAAATTTCTAAAACCGCATTCCGATTCTTCGGTTTATCTTCGATTAAAAGGGAAAAAAAAAAAATTCAGAAAAATATTTATATTTTTTGTATGTGCGTGTGACTGTGTATATTTTGTCTTGCGGCACCCAATCCAAAGTAAAAATGTTGTTATGTATTTTATCACTTCGTTTTAAACCGATTACTAGTACAGGACTTGGCGATTTTCAATTGGATGTGAAAAAACGAAAAGTATTCGGCAGGGTGTTCCAGTTTTTTTGTTTGTTCATTTTGGTTTTATAACTACTCGGTTGGTTAAGGAACGAGAAAACAACGTAAAGAAATAACATTAACAATGAGAACTTTAAAAGTAAATGTTTTTAAAGAAAAACCAAGTAGGTATTTAAAAAATCGTAATGATTTAGAATTTTAAAAACTCGTTTTGTCCAAGAGTCTGGCTGAAATAAAACTGAATTATCCGGCAGCTAAAAAATTGAAATTGGGCTCCAATGTTGTACATTTGTAGGGTTCAGTCATATTACAAAGTTTCATCGCCTGTGTTATCCATGTCGGCAGGGACGTAGCGAAAGGCTGTTTTTTTGGGGTAGGAAAAAAATAAAAATTGCCAACTAAAATTTTTAAAATTACCGATTGTTAAAAAAAAAAAAAAAAAAAAAAACCTAACACGCTTGTATATTATGTCCTTTTTTTCCTCTTTGGCGCAATTTTTCCAACTAATAAACAACTTGTACAATTTTGCGAACTAACCAAAACTTTTAGGGGAGCCCTTAGCTACGTCTCTGCATTCAGGGATTAAAAAGTACATTCAGCTTTCGGAACTTCGAATTCATCAATTTGTTAGAAATTAAAAATGTTTACAAACGTTGCTTACAGATTACATGTAGGATAATTGTATGGAAAATTTAGAGCTTTCTTAGTCTGTTTCAACGAGAAGAACATTCAATTAATTTATTCATCAATCGCTGATAGGCAGCGACCCGTTGTGGTACAATCGCCATATTTTCATAAAATATGTTAATACGCATAAGCTATGTTGGGTTGCAATTTCGTTCATTTTGGTGCTAGAAAAAAGTGCAGAAAAATCTATAGTCTTCGTTTCTCTTCCCCTGAAAAACATTCAGCAATGGTGGTACAAAAATCATATTTTTGAAGAAAAAAATTATTATTTAAATTGATCAATAATTGAAAGTTGAGGAAAAACTGAAACCGTTCGGGATTTAAATGGACTTTTCAACATCCGGGGTCATAGGGGGATGAAACTTTGAAATATGTCACACCCCTACAAAATACAATATTTGAACTCGGTTTCAAAATTTGAGCTGCGGGGGCATTTTTCAACGGCGTAGCCTATACACGTTTACGCTTCATTGAATGTCACATTCTTCCACCTGCGTGCGCATGGGCACAAGTTTTCCTTGTTTTTCTTTTGAAGTAGGATTACGTCTATATTTCTTTCATTTTATGTCAGTATGTGAGGGTAACTTTTGGCTAAATTCACGAGCGGCAACAGGCCAGGATCAAGATGCAAAAAGCAAAACATAAAAAGTGACATACAAAACCCATTTATGATTTGTCTTCTTTTATTAGGCGGATTTTCGAAGAAAATCTACATAAAATCTTGATCTGAAATAATGACCCAAGGTCGGAGGGTTATGTTTGTATTTCATTTCATGGCCCCAGGAAACTTTTGGCACTCTTAGCAGAAATTCGCTTGCACGGTCATGAACAGTGACTTGCAGAAACTGGGTCAATGGCTCATGATAGGTGAAACAACTTAATTAACGATGACAATGGACGGAGCAACATTATGAAACTTGAAAAATGATTGAATTCACATTTTTACCATTTTCATATAAATTTTTTCGCAGCTTATTTACACAGATAAAAATCGCGGCCTGGGCCATTTGATTTTTAGACTCATAGTAACCATACACAAAAAATTTTGTGTCATTCGGTGGCTAGACATTTGGTTTTTTGAGAATGTTTCATGGGGTGAAAGTTCTTGAAAATTTATGCTGTTTTTCTGTATTTCTCAAAGATTCCAAAAAAATTGTCGATATGAAGTAACAGTTTTATTATTTTACATTCAGTTGTTCCATAGATTCCCCAGAAAAGATGTCCATCTGCATACCTCTCATAGATTTTGAGAGAAAAATTGTCAAACCTTCGCCGAATTCCAAGACCTTTTCAAAAGCCTTAAGGAATGAAATTATCTAGCACCTTCAACATTTACACAAGCAACTATGTCTACACAAGTGCTACCAAGAAAATTAAATAGGTATATACATACAAACATGCAGGAACATGTCTGTTGCAATTTTTCAGAGTTCTAAATTGTTTTCGGTGATTTTTTTTAAATTCATTTTTGTGCATTTGAAAAGGCCTTAGATATCTATTTAACATGATACAGGTCGCAGTTTTTATCCGATAGTCTTGAAATTCAGTACATTCAGTCCAATCTGGACAAGAATAAACTCTACTATTTTTAGTCCAGATTGTCCGGACGGTACGTCCGGTACATCCCATTATGTTGCATTTTTGGGGCCTAAATGGTTCTAAAACACGTAATTTTTAACCCATTGTCACAAAATTTGGTGCAGAAATTGAATATATTAGATTCTGACAATCTACAAAATTTGGTTTCAATCTGGCTCATGGTTCATGTGTAAAAATGTTTTAAAAAATCTTAAATTATTGCTCAGAAGATAAAATAAATTCCAGATGAACCAAAGAAGCTATGCCGAAAGCACACTTGTTATTTTATTTGTTAAGAAATCATTTAATATTTTAAGTAAATATAACTTCATAATACAATTTATTAATTTTCAATTTCCTTGATACTTCATCAAACGCATTTTTTACCCAACATTCTGGTAAATACTTTTGAAATTTTTATTATTTTGTTGTATTTATTTACTTACTTATTTATTTATATATTTATGGTAGATAGCTATTTAAATTTTTTTGGATAAGAAAACTTACATTTTCTGGTGTGGTTTCCTACGCTAGAGATTTTACCCAGTTTGCATGCAAACGGGGTATAAAAATTGACCTCAAAAAAGGGGTAGGGGTCAGAATGAGAAAAATTATTAATTTCATGAGAAGAGAAAACGTTTGGTATCATTTTTTTTTTATGTGTATATGTATCGCCCAAACTTTTGTGTTGATGTTATTGAGGAAACAACAAAATGGATGGGCCTTAAATTTTTGCAAAAGGTAGTTCTCATGTAGGAACAAATCTGAAAATAGTTTGGTGCCTATTGGTTTTGTAGTTTTCGAGGAAACTGGAAAACAATAATTCCTAGAAAGTTCTTTTTTCTGTATTCTGAGAAAATAATGAAAGGGATTATACTGAAATTTTGATAATAGATTACCCTTGTATCGTTGCAAGTCTGATAGAAATTTGGTACCTATTAGTTTAGTAGTTTCTAAGAAAACTGGAGCAGAAAAGTGTTTGGAAAAAATTTTGTGTTTATGGTTTTGAGAAATTACAGAACAAATAGGGCTAAAATTTTCGTGAAAGGTATTCCTTTTATATGAGACCAGATCAGATAAGTGTTTGGTGCTTGTTGGTTCAGTCTAGAAAACAAAAAGGCGTGAGTTCTTCTGCGCTGTACTCATGAAGGATTGATGCATAAACGTAAAAATATCTAAATCTAATTCTCATTATATAACACGCACAAACGAGAGTTACTATAATTGTAAGACCATTGTAAGACTTACGAGTTACGTTTGTGATTTAAGCATACACATCAATAAATTCCTAGAATATCAGTTTTTAGCAAGAAAACATCGATAGATCGATATTTCTTGTAATTTCTTTTCACTCCTGCAAACAGACGATTATCTTTATACATACTTTATATCTCTGTTCGCGGCTACACTGTATTACCATCTCCGCTGCTCACTCGTCCATCTCCGTATACACTCGTTTATCTCACTTCAAACTGTACTCATACTTAAAATATGTAACTGTCACAAAATACAATCGCTTCTTCGACGTCACTTCATGTAAAACTTTCTTTTATGTGTCCTCACCGGTCCTCATCCTCTATAAATCTAGCAATGAAATATTGATGTATAAATATGTTTTTCAGATATCGATAACTGTCGATAAAAATATCGATTACTATCGATATTTGGCTATTTTTTCAAATAATTGGAAGTCAGATTTTTTTTTTTTTTAATTATGGATGAAAATTGGCAAACTGGGTTTTTTAGCCAAATATTGCTGGGCTAGACTCTATTTTGCTTAATTTTGATTTTAATTTTTTACTTGGGTATTCAAATAGACCTCGAGAAAAGGTTAGGGGTGGGGTTGATGAAAACTCAGTTTTCTGAGAAAAAAAAATCATTAGTTCCAGTTTTTTTTATTCGATTTATTTTATGCAGTAGTATGTAACTATTTATATATATTATTGATACACCTTATATATCATCGAAAATTTGTGTTTACGATTTTGATAAAATTGCAAATAGAAGGGAGCTGAAACTTTCGCAAAAGGTAGTCATTATTTAGGACCAAATCTGATAGAAATTTGTTTCCTGTTGGTTTTCTAGTTTCCGAGAAAGTTGATGAGCATAAAATTATTGAAAAAATGTTTTTTCCAATATTTTGAAGAAACTACAAAAGGAATTGAGCTAAAATTCTCATTATAGTTGGTACATTGTTATTATAAGTATATGTATAACTGTACAAGTTTCATTGAAGTTTGGTGTCTATTCGCTCTGCAGTTTTTGAGAAAATTGGAAAAGAACAAAATTACGGGAGAATATTTTGTGTCCACAGTTTCGAAAAAAACAACGAAAGAAATAGGATTGAAATTTTTATGAAAGGTAGTCGTTATATAGGATCAGATCTGATAGGAGTTTGGTGCCTATTGATTCAGTAATTTTTGAAAAAACTGGAGAACAAAGAATTCTTAGAAAGTTGTTTTTCCAGAATTTTAAGAAAACTATGAAAGGGATCGAGCTGAAATTTTCTCGATACGGTTTTGGCATATATGTGGAAGTCTGATGGAGGTTTGAGGCCTATTAATTCAGTAGTTTCTGAGAAAAATAAAAAATAAAAAATTGCTAAATAAAAGTAGGTCACCTGTGAAGCTTGAAGAATCTTTTTCGTATTTACGGTTCAAGGGGTTATGTTACTGACGAATTTTACTTAAATCTGTGTCAATGAAATTTCGATAGATCGATATGTTTTTTAGATGCCGATAATTATCGATTGTTCTCTGCAATTTTTTCACCTATCTGGAATTCAGGATTGTTTGTTGAACTGTAGATGTAAATTGGCTGAGTTTTCTAGCGAAGTATTGCTGCACTAGAGTTTTTTTCTTCTTTTTTTAGCACAATTAAAGTAGAAACTATTTGTGAAAAATGTTTTGTTTATTTCAAAATCACGATATTTCGATCATAACGATCACTGACGAACATAAAAATAGACTAACTACTATGTTTTACTAGGAAGCGTCACCAACTGTAATTTGACCTCTTTAGCTGTTTTTGAGAATGATTTAAATTTTTAAAATAATTGAAGCGGTTGTGATACAGTGAATGAAGATTTAATGACTACCTCTTCAACGAAATCAATCATTTCGTCAGTCTCCAAAAAGACGGCTTCAGAAGGTACGCTATTTACTAACTCACTGCACCATGATATAGTATTAGCAGAAGTTGATGTCTATACAGTCTTCCAGTCACATTTTTCTTTCTTTAATTGTGTTGTATGCAGAAAATTTGTATGTCTGTTTCTAAAATTATGAAAAACTGAAATTCAAACTCATCTCCCCGCATATTCTCGACGTCCGCGTTATCGTTAAATTTTTTATCCTGTTCTTGCAGGAATTACTCGACGAAAAACGAGCTGTGTAATCATAAGTACGAGGAAAATAGCGGTGTGATGTCATTCACTCGTTGGTTTCGCGAATTACGAGGAAAATCTAGCGGCAAAGAGGAACATTCGTCGAAAAACGTGAAAACCAGAGACGAAAGGCGAACCAAATTGAATCGGACCAATTCTGCGTTGCCTGGAAATTGTAAATTTTTCGATAACGGCGGCAGCGGTGACGGCGACGATGGCAGGATTAAGTCGGAGAAGAAACTAAAGGAATCGGATAAACGTCGATACTCGTTTAACGGAGGAAGCACGACTAAATTATCACGCAATCCAAGGTAAGCATTTGCTTAGTAAATAATAGAACTTCATTAAGTGTATAGACAATAATAACAGACAAGTCAAATTACATGTTTTCTCTCAGTAAAATCTGGGAAAAGGTTTTCCTTCCGAATTCCGTAGATTAAAGTACCATTTTTAACATACTGAAAATCTCCTAAAATGTGATCGCTGCTTCGCCACTAACAATCAATTTTTGTACACCCTATAGGTAAGGTTTTTAGTGATTATATCTTTTCCTGATTAGAACACCAAAAAAAAAAAAAAATTCAGGAAAACAATATAGTAAATTAAAATTTCCTGCAATAAAGGTTATTGACATTTTTTCGTTAATGCCAGAGAAAGCTCGGAAAATGACTCAAAAGTTTACACATACCACTGCTAAAGGTGTACTGTACTGTACTGGATGAGACCAAGTCTCCCTTATACATACTACATCACTGCACCAGTATATCCTGTCAAGCTTTTAGACCTATTATATAATTATATAATACAAATAAATGAAAAATTTTTTATTTTTGTGAATTTGTGTGTATGTGGGTATCTATATATGTGTGTTTGTTTATTTGCAACACCATAACTTCAAAACCACCCAACAAAACTAGTTAAAATTTTTTGTGTCTATTTTTGTTGTACCAAGGAAAGTTCTAAGTTAACTTGGAAGTTTGTAGCTTAATTGGTGGCGAAGTTATGGATCTTGTAAGCAGCTAAAGCCAAAATAATGTAGCAGGATTGCCGGATGTTAAGTTTATGGGTCATGGTTTATAGCTCAGAAGCTGAAATTTTCTATGCATATTTGTTCTGTCCAAAGAAGGTTTAAAGCTAACTTGAAAGTCTGTTGCTTCCCTGGGAATAAAGTTGTGGACTCTACCCCTTCAGCCCAAGAAAAATTTGAATGATTTTTTCAGGAAACAAATTCTAATAAATGCCCCAAAAATTTAATGTCCCAATGTAACCCCTTTCCTGAAATGCGGGAGTCAAATTATGCATAAATTTTACCATCATATAATTAGGCATTATACTGTAGGTATAGACTGTACCCAAAATCCTGCTGCACTTCTTCGGTCTGAACAGTTTAGAAAAGCCGTAATTTGCGAGAATCATAGAAAAAAAGGATGAGAAGATATCCAACATAGATGAAGTATTTGTGTATACGTAGTATAAAAATTCAATGTGAAAAGTAACCGCTGGTTACCTACTTTTAGCTATCATGTCTTGACAACACAAAATACAAAGGTGAGGTGAATTTCATTTTCCAAAATCCAGTTAATTTTAACTATTTCCAGTACTTCATTTGCAGCGAACTAATCTTAACAGTGCTTCGGTATCGCTATTTTCATTTTTATTTTGGCTCTAAACTTCTTTATTTTGGACCAACACCCACAAAATTTGGACAAAATATTCATTATTATAATCAATTATAACTTACTATTAATTCTGGTGTGACTGGACAGTAATTCCGATAATACTATTTTTGTTTATATTTTCGATAAAATGTCTGATTTTGAACCAATAAGAACATAATCTGGTATAAATATTTATTGATCTAGATGATAAAATGCTACAAATTTTGGCACAGAGTGGCTGGATGATACTCACAGTACATCTATTTTGTATATTATTTTGACTGTAAAATGCTTAATTTTGAACCAATAACTAAGAAATTTGCAAAAAGTATTAAGTATAATTTATTAGAAAATGTTAATAATTCTAGAGCGGATTAGGCAGAAGGTACTTTAAAAAAATTTATTTTTGTTTCAATTTTGAAAAAAGTAATTGTTTTAATTTGCATAGTGTGAAAACTCATCTCGTATGAGGTTAAGGGGCTTGGACACCCGACAACAGTCGCCACCGCAAGGCTGGAAAATATTCATCTCAAAGGCGTTAAACCATATGCACAAATTACATTCAAGCGTAATTATTTGCACATACATGCAAGTAATGTACGAGTACCAAATTGTGACCAATCTCAACAATACGATGATGTCACAATTCCACACACAAACTAGCCCATCATTTCTCATCACTATAAGTTTGGCTTACCTGTATGTTTACATATAAAGTGGTTGAACACACAAAATTTGTAGATTACCTTCTGGTGAGAATATCTTTTCAGACAAGGTTTTAGTTCAGTAGTTATAAATTTAATACAGTCATCTCAATTATGATCAATTAATAACTTTTTAGTAACTAATTTTCTACTTTTTGAAAACCTACTTTTTCACACGGAGCTTCTGCTGCATTGGAATTTTTTTTTGTATATTCCGCAAATAAAATGTTGCTTTTTTCCAAGCATGAAATGTTTTTTTTTTTATGTGTTTTCCATAAATGAAATGCACTTTAACTTTATCTCATTGGACCATTATAGCTCCATAAGACTAATGTTCATCATGATATGTGAAAAGAAATATTCAGAACTTTGCTGAAGTTGTCACTTATAAATTCCATGGGATACTAAAAATAACAAAGGCTTACATGCCACTATCCATCACCATAATGGATAAGAAGCCGCAAGAACAATACAAAATTTATTAAATGCTATCCACAAGTTTTTATCAACTTTTCTCCCTGTCAATCTCCGAGTCTCAAATTATTTAAAGTAATGAGCTCAAATTTTGAATTACTTTCTGGAATCCTTTCTCTACCAACTCATCCTTTTAATAAATTCAAATTAAGGAAACTTAGCAGCTTTTTACATATTTTTAATGTTGTATATTAATACTTTTGTCCAGAGATGGCAATGTAGAATTGAATTCTACATCTACATGCATAGTCTATGGGTAGAATATATAGAAAATAATACTGATAAGGTGACAAAGTATTGATAACATTGATAAGAGTAATCAACTTGCTTATATTCTACTTGTCTTCTACATATCCTACATATTCTTCATATTCTACATCACAAAATGTAGAATATCGAATTCTATGTGTAGAATAGCATCCCTGCATGTGTTACTTAAAGAATTTAGGCTATTGGAACTTAGCAGGCTAAAGTCAGAGTCACCCTAATTTCTATAAACATTAAGTATTTATATTATTCCAATCACAAACTGCAGTACAAATTGACTATGACAAATTCCAAGGGACTGTGAAATTTGTTAGTTGTAGCCGGAATTTTTTGAACCCTTTAATTTAGTACAGCAAATAGATTTCTGTAACTGGGTTGTAATGGATATATGGGCCTTTAAACAATTGGAGGTACAAATTGATCAGTACCAATCATCAAAAATACATATAGGGACCTCAATTTCTGTTGTCACTGCTCATTAATTGTTTTCTGATTATTATATCACACATAATAATTTTTGGAAGCACAAAGGGGGGCACTAAAAAAAATATTGAGACTGGATCGAAAAAGTTGTTCGTTGTATAAAAGAAATTGAGAAAGCACAGGTGAATTAATTTGTTATGTATGGTTTTTTAGCTTACTTGGCATAAACGTCTGTTTGTTGTAGCCAATAGTTTATTCTTTGTTGTAGCTGATTCTCCTCAGCATAAAAGTAAATGGAGTTCTGCTGGAACAAGGGATTTTGTATGTTGTAGTTAGTAGTTTGTTGCAGAGATTTCTACTGATATGAAAGTGCATAAGTTGAATTAGGCTGTAGGTTGCTCAATATAATTCATATTTTATTTTCAAATAAGGCCGTGTTTGGTTGTGACAATGTTTTTATCAATAAATGTACTTTGAAAATTCTCTATTCAACATCAGAGTGTCCCACGAGTTCAATTTAATATTTTTTCCAATTAAGTATTTTTTATGAGAGATAACAAATAATTACAAAAATTTTCATCAACATTTCATTTCATCACGTAGATTCGGATACCTATTTAACATCGTTAATCCATGTGGAAAAAATGATTTTTTTTTTCTCATGAGAATACGTTCCGTAAAATTTTCAATTTTTTTCTCCCGAAAATAGAATTAATTTTCCAGTCGGTTCTACTGGATATCGAAAGTACATAAAATTTGTTGCCTTTTGTTAAGCTAATAGTAATGGAAGGGGGCAAAGGGAGGGAAATACGAGCTTGTGTTCAGTTTTCATGTCATTGAAACCTGTTTCGATATTTGCAGTGAAATAAAAAAAAAAGTTAAGTCCCTCCTAGTTACAAGCATTCACATTATTAGGACATATTAACTCTTTAAAATGCTGCAGACCTCACACGTCGAATTCACCTTCTTTTTGTGTAGGTTTTCAAAGAAAATCTACATATTAAAACTGATCTTGTATTAAGACCCAAGAATGGAGTCAAGTTTATTTTTCGCTTCCTAACCCCAGAAAACTAAAATTCATGTATGTGTGTGTAGTATGAATCGTAGCCTACGTCCTATCATATTGCACTTTTGGAGCTTTAATCGTTATAAATCCGTAATTTTTAGCAACAGCCACGAAATTTGGTACAGACATTGAATATATTATATTCTATCATTCTGAAAAATTTCGTTTCAATTGGCTTAATGGTTCATGAGTAGAAATGATTCGAAAAAATCTTCAACTATTGTTAAGGAGAGTATATTTTTCCAGGTGAAATAAAGAAGGTGGGTGGAAAGCAGCCTAGCTGTTATTTTATTTACCAAGCAATCATTTAATAACTAGCGCACGTATTTTATAACTTCACAATTCAGAATTTCGTTTACTCTTCATAATAATATGTAGCATTCTGCCAAATACTTTTGATATTTTAATTTTTTTTTGTATTTATTTATTTATTCATTTATTTGTTTGTTGAGAAAACCTACATTTTCCAGCTTGGCTTGCTGCATTAGTTTTTTATTTTTTATTTTTGCTTCTATTCCTTCTTCATTCTATATCTTTTCGTTTAAGCAGGTGGTTGTTTTCACTTTTTTTCGTTTTTTTTTTTTTGTAGTCGAATCGAAACGACCCTTAATACGTGTTATTATTTAATTCCGATGAATTATCAGTCTGCGATAATTTAAACATCTTCTGTAACCAACCGCTTATTGTGTAAATATGCTCTTAATTTATTAGGGGGTTCGCATCATTTGTCATCATTTGGTTGTTGTTGTTGTTTTTTTTTTTTTTTATTAACCTTCCCTTTTGTTCAGATCATGATTTCGAATATAAGTCAGTGTCTCCATCGAATATTACATAGCGTTATGTCTATTGAATTTTTACAATTCAAATGTAAGAATATGGAAGGCTAATGCTCGACAAAACACTGTTTACATCTTTGGGGACATTGCGAGTTTTTATCACTTATATTATACTAGTAGGCTCAGGAGTATGTCTATAGGTAGGCTATATTAACAAAAAAAAATAAGATTTTAATGTTACATTTTTTCTCAAATTAACCTACTGTGGGAATGAATTCCCATTTCCTTTTTAGCAAACTCTGAGATAATACTATTGCGGTCTTTCCAGTAAAATGTTTTGACTCTATTAAAATATTATGAAAATTCCTATATTGTCAGAGGAGAAATGCGAAGACTATGATTAGGACTTATTTCTTCAGGAGAAATTAGATATCTAATCATTGTATGCGATCTGCTATAGCGTTTCCAATAACCAGTTAAATTTTTTGTATAAAATTGCCGCAATAAAATGTAATCAATTTTTACAAGTAATATGGAGTGGGGATATCTACGAGTACAAATGATTTTACATTCTTTGTTTTACTAAGTCTAATGAAAAGCAGTGTGTAACATAGCATAAGAATAAACTTGACTAAGAGGGTAGATGTGATCATTTTTCACGTGCAAGCCTAACCCCAGCCTACCCACTGCTTACTCCATGAAGGGGAGATGAGGGTGGGAAGCTATAACTCCCAGATTAAGCCGTGTAACTCTTACAGTTAATAAGTAGTGGTAATAGGTACTTAGTGGAAAGATAAGCAGATGCGATATAAAAAAGTTTTAAGAAGTAATAAGAAAAATAGTGCAGTCTTTCAGAAAGATAGAGTAGGTATTCTGGTGATGGACAGTGGTTACAAATAATGATCATAAACTGTGCTAGGTACTTAATATAATAATATAATCAACAGTGGAGATAGCCGAAAGTAATATGCGGTAATTATAAATAATGAGTACCTGGTTCACCAAGAGCTGCTCGGAAGTGGAAAATAAGAAACATTTAGTTGACTTAAATCAAGCTGGAGATCAATTTCAGTAATGTATTTTTTTTTGGTATATCCTTAGGTATTATCGTACATCTCGAGTATTAAGATCGCAATATTTAACTCATATTATTTCATTAGTCATAAATCATAATAATACCTAGCTTAGGCCTAGCAAAATTCCTCTGCTATCCGCTACTTTTGAGATTAATCGCAATTATTTATCATTCCTTGTTATCACTTGCTGCTGATAGATAGATTGAAATATTTATATATCTGTTCAACGAATTTTCTCAAACTTGAGACCTATCTAGATCGTTTTTTCTTACCCAAAAACCTTTAAATAGTAATTTTCAGCAACATTGTCGGTCTAGTCCCTCAGAACGCATTTACATACATACCCACATACATACATTCATGCTTACATACATACATACATACATGCAGACATACAATTATTGCTAGTATTATAGTAAAGGATATGAGGTAGAGGAACATTTAACCCACAAGTTCCCGCGCATGTATGAAGCGAGGAAATCTGGCAGCGTCGTACAACATATTGTGCGACATGAAGGTATTGGCGGCAAGCATGAGCTCTTACACTTCTGGATTGGAGACAGATGAGAACTTATGTTTTATTATCAACTTAAAGTCTCTGCACTTGAAGCAAAGTCGTCGCAATTGGCACATTAACTTTTAAGTGAACGTCTTAGACATTGACATCCTGCCCACTTAAACTAGGTATAAATCATGTCAGCATACTTAATTTAGTGTTACCTTTAATTTCAACGTTATATTGAATAAGTTAGGTTTAAAACGAGTTTTTAAAAAATACGCTTTGAAAATTTGAAAAGAAAATAACGGCGAAAGAGAAAATAAAATTTCTCACTTTTTTTTCCGAGACAGAAATAAACAAAAATTGAAAAAAGAACTGATAAAACGGATATATATATAAGGGTTATATGTGTGCGTATGTCACAACACGTGAAAGCAACGCTGAAGTTGATCATCCAGTGTACTTCAACAAATTGTATGAGTAGAATAAAAGCGTATAAAAATGAAATCTTGTTTGAAATGAAAAACCATCGTGAAAAATTCTAAATCTATACTGAAAATTTTATCCCGGTAAAGTGTGGTGATTTTGTTTTTCCACAAAATTTTTCTAAATTCCCCTGGTTTTCATTACATGAATAATCGGTATATTTCTTCTCTGGAATACTAAGTATAAGGGAAGTTGAAATGCACTTAAGAATCATTCAATTATGCTTTCAAGAGGAAATATTACTCCAATTTCAACTACCATACTTTCTGGGCTAGATCATTTTCGAATTATCTAAGACACCTGTGGAGTCATTCCTTGTAATTTGACAATCTATAATGCGTTAAATTTTATCTTTTTATGTAGATTTTAGATGGAATCTACATCTTAAAATCGATCTGGTGTTGAGACCCAGGGTTAGGGTTAGATTTGTTTTTTATCTCATGACCCCAGGAAACTTTTGGTACTATTAGCAGAAATTTTTATGCATACTCAAAGGTATAATTACAGGTACCAGTAATTTGGCAGTCTTTGTTCTCATCGCACCCTCCTTTTTCTCAAGAAAAAATGAAGATAATATATAACTCTTTGGAGCTTTATTGTATTATGGGTGAACTGTATAGAACTGAATACTGATCACCTTTTAAGTTGATACTCCTCCCTCAGCCCCCTAAGATGTTTTAAACTATATTTCACAGTTGTATTAGTGATTTTCTCATCCGTGGGTCGATACAGAAAATTTTATTGTTGGTGAAAAATTTTCTCATAGAACTCAGCTTTGACTGTAGATTATTCGGTAGTATTCCTATTTTAGGTGAGATTATTAGTGATCAATGATATACCCTATTTGAAAATAGATTTGCTTCTTTTTTATGCATTTTGGTCGTCACTGTGACTCAATCTATCGTCTCTTTTCTCCTCAATCGGCCTATTCAGATTTTACTCTTTTGATGCATAAACGCAAGTTTATTCGATGCTGTAAAAGTTGACGTGAAATAATTAGGCTAGACTATTTTCTTGTTTCTTTTTTCGGTCGAGAAAAAGCAAAAAAAAACTTCTTCGCTATTAATCTTCCCATCTGCACCATTAAATGTTTTTAAACAGATCGTTTCTCCACCCACGGTAAAATCGGAAGCCCATATACTCGTTGCTGTTGATGTAAAAAAACAAAAAAAAAAAAAAAAAACAACAACAACAACAACAACAACAACAACAACAACAACAAGTGATAAAAATTTTTATTAAGGCCAAACTGTCGGACAATTTTTCTACATGATTACACAAGTCGGGATATAGTGCTGGATATGCCTGGTCTATGCAACAGTACATGCACCCATTGAAAGGATTTTCAGAAATAAATGGTAGTCGTCTATCTGTTTATCGTGATCTATACACGAGCACCTTATTACCTATTTATACAGGTAGAGAGAAATCTCCACTCCAGCAGCCAGGACAAAACAGTTTAAACAAAATTACGGTATACATCGCCTAAATAAATAGGCTATAACATGTAGCTTTAAAAGAAGAAAAAATTAGTTTACAACACTCGTCCATTTTCTCAAAATATTTATATCTATGAGGAATTTATTGTACAAACAAAGAAAACTATAATTCTAAAACAATACGCCAGTATAAATTTTGGATTAACATCTTGGTTATGAAAGGTCCATTTATTTTCGTTCCAGGTATAAAAAGCGCATCTGTATAAACTGTTCTTTTAACTTTTTTTCGTCCGTAGGAATGTTTTCTATATTGGTGTAGGTTTTACTTTTGTGCTGGAAACGGTGACGTAGGTAGTTGCGTTTTGTATAGATCTGGTGTAGTAGGTACGTTTGAATTTTTTTTTTTTTTTCGTTTTTGAAAAAGAAAAATCGACAAACCCTTGACTATCGATTGTAAAAAAGAAAGAAGCCGAACCGAACCCGAATACCACTTCGACCTTCTTTTCTATTCTTTTGCCCTTCCAATTTGAATGGATACTTTGATGATTCATGCGATTTGATGTAGATAGATAACGTCTTTTGGAATGGTTTTCGTTGATTTCGAAACGACAAAAGAAATATTTTTTTGGTACATTTTTGGTGAAAAGTTAAATAGAAATCGATAGAATAAATGCGTAGCTATCTGTCCACAGACATATGCCTATGCTATTTTGACGCTTACCCACTGACTATACAATAAAGTTAAGCACTGAAAATTATGAGGTCTTCGAATACAGATTCGGAATTGGAATTTCGATTAGACCAGTACAAAAAATCAGTTCAAAAAAATAAAATGGGCTACTGTTCATCTACCTACATCTACATATTATAAGCTTCTATATTCTGGTCAACTATTTTCTTTAATGGTGGACTGGTGGGCGTATTCAGTTCGGTATTTAAGAGACATATGCTGTGATGAGAGCGTTACTAGATACATATATCTTTCCAAATTTTTTCAACGTTTATACCCAACAATCAGCACAATGACGAGAAAAAACGAAAATAATACCAGTCAATTTTGTAGAACGTTGGTGGTATACTATATTCAGATAAGATAAATATGTACGGTATCTGGATTTTGCCACACAGTGGCAATTGGAATGGATGTTCATCTTCAATGTTCTTGAAATTTTAAATGTGGGCAGAAATCAGGATGTGTTTCAGAAACAAGATTTGAAACACATTTGCCACCAATTCATTGTATTGAACTTTAGTTATTATGAATGAATTAGATACATTGCTCCTTGGCCCAATGTTTTTATTGAAAAATACACATCTTGTTGCTATTCTCATTGAAATGACAACTGATAGAAATAACACTACCATCTTATCTGATAGTATTAGCCCAATGTCTGTCATTTCTGTCTGTTCAGAAAGGAAAGCAGATTCATTTCACAATTTTTCAATTTGAATGCGACATTTCACGATGAATTAAAAAAATTTAAAAATCAGATGAAAAAGTCAGTTGAGAAACCAGTTTCAATTGGAAAAAAGTAATTTTCAGAGTTTTTTGTCGGTATTATTAGAAAATTTGTCCGAATTAAGGGGAACAAATGCATAGGAATAGATACATTTGATCTATTCCTAGCATTTTTGGCCAAAATAAGCTGCATTCGGGATTATCCTACGGTTTAATTAAGCGCCCACAGTATTTGAATATGTATCACTTAAATTTTGTGTTCATAGTTTTGAGAAAACTACAAAACAGATAAGACTGAAATTTGTATGAGAGATAGTCCCTGTATTGGAACAGGTCAGAAAGATGTTTGGTATTTATTGGTTGAGTATTTTTCGAGAAAACTGAAAAATAAAAAATTCCTGAAAAAGTCACTTTCGAGAAAATTTGTGATCAGGCTAAAATTTTTCCAATAGATTTCCCTTATATGTAAGTGCGAATCTGAGCGAAGTTTGATGCTTATCAGTACAGTAGTTTCTAAGAAAACTGAAAAAGAAGAAATTGCCGTAGAAAATTTTGTATTCGCAGTTTTGAGAGAAATGCAAAAGGGATAAGGCTGAAATTTTCATGAGAAGTAGTCCTCATATAGGAACTGATCTGAAAGAAGTTTCTTGCCTATTCATTCAGTGGTTTTGGAGAAATGGCAAATTAGATTTTCTAGCGACGCTGCCCTAGTGGTTTCTTTTAAACACACTTTGACTCAATATGCAGCCATGAGGGACTGTTTTGCTCTCATTGGATTTTAATATCCTTATACGTGTAAAAAATAAAAAAGTATTTTTATGTAAGATTTCTTTTCAGTCTTTTAAAGGGTAGAATTTTCAGGCCTTTAGGTCTGGAGTCTAAACTGTGGGAATGTCAATTAAGGTAGACTAAAAAAACCATTTTCAAAACAAAGATTTGTCCTGAAAAATAGTGAAAAAAAATTTTTCTTCACAGATTTATTAATTTTATTGTGAATATCTTTCGCATGTATAAAATTGGTTCTCTTTTTTTATTTTTTTATAAGTTTTTACTCTAGTTGCTACTGTGATTTTAAGACATACCAATACTACAGCCAACCTTCCCCAACAAAATGTGATGTTTAAAAAAGTCAAACAACAAAACAAAATAAATCAATGGAAAAGCTAAACTAAAAAGGTAAAGATACCTGCCTGGCCAAGTATAGGAAAAGATGTTTTTTGGAGGGAAAGGGGGAAGCACCACAACCAACAAAACACCAAACAAACCAGCAAATCATCCACCCCCTCCCACCATATACCCATTAATTTAGGCTAACAATTTTAAGATTTTAATTCCCAGAAATAAGTAATATAGATGAACAATTGCGTAAAGAATGAGTTTATATTACTATAGTTCTATCCACACTGTCGGAGTGACCAGGAAATTATGCGATCTCTGAAGGTTGTAATACTACACTAATCCCAAGTCAATCTGTCTGGAAGAGCCCCTCTGACAGACAATTGATTGGCAAAATTTAGCAAAAGTTGAAAAACTCAACACTAACTGCAATCCTAAGGAATTGCTCACACTTGCTCAACCAGGTTAATAATGTTGTATTATGTTGAAATTGTGATTTTGGAAGCAGTAAAATACAAAATTTCAATTTGATTGTTGGCAAATCACTCCACTGATCAATGTATTTAAATTGATTCTAACAAAATGTGAATAACTGACAAATCTAAGTAGGCTAATAAATCAAGTGCTTGTACCAGTTGAAAAGTGACGAGTGTACAGGGATCAGCAATATCAATCGGAAATTGGTAAAATGGCTTAAAACCTTGTGAAAAAGAAGATTTTAAACATACAATATACAAAAATCTTGATTACATTAGATGTAACGAATCACTCTCAAAATGATTAGATATTATGAGTAAATTATGAGATTTTAGAAAGAGCACTTTCGGAGCTAAAACTCTTATACAGCACGATTCAGCAACCATACAATAACTAACTGGCCTAACCAAGTAACAACCAAAAAATGGTACAAATTGTTATCTGCACCACCACTCTGCTAATTATATCGTTTCTTACATCGTACGACATAAGACAGTCAGAAACTTGCAACAAATATTTAAACTGATTACCCGCTGAAAAAAAAGCATCATATTATTTAGGCAAACAAACAACAAATTGGCGTTAGGCTACAAATGCAAAAAGAGGGTGAGCAGATATAAAATAAAGGTAAAAACGAAACAATTTAAATTAGGCTTTAAATGGCGGAGCAATATTCATAGTGTTAGGCAAAGCAGAGCAATAATTATAAACAAATATGAGCAGAGAGCAATGTAAAACGTAATAAGCTGTAAAGCATGTCATCAAGGCAAAATAAATTAAATAAAAAATTGTAGAAATTAACAATAAAAATAAATGACGTGAGTAAAATGAATGGCATAAAAAAAGGTGACAAAGATGTGAGAGAGAGAGAGAGAGAAAATTAGATTTGGCTGTCTCAAAAATATTTTTTATTTTGCATGAAGTTGAAGCCAAAAAATAAAAAATAAAGGTTTATCTTTTAAAAATTCATTTTTAACTTAAACTTATTCGTAATCAAGTTAAAAATGTGTCTCGTCTTACTGAAGAATGTAACTTCATCAGTGAGTTTGTCCGTAATTTTAGCAAGTAAGTAAAATACTAACCAATTATCATTGCAGCAGACATTATAGGTTATGTATAATTGAGTTAGCCTATCGCAATTAACGTTCAGGGTTTTTAACTAAACGTTGGTTTCGTTTTTTATTTTTTCAAATTGTTTTTTAAGATCAAAATGGCTGACATCTAGCGGAAATTTGTTGAAACAGCAAATGGGTGATCAGGTACAAAAATGCATTTGATTCTATGCAAATTCAAAGGGCCAGAATATAAACCAAAATTGAAAAAGTTATCAGGTACCTACTTGAAAATACCTGTTGCAAATACTTGATACATATCGGTACCATACACACCTACTTAGATAAATAGTCTAGTAATGTTCAAGTAGGCTATTGTCGTAATTACTACAGGTATAATTCAATGCGGAATAAAAAAAATGCACTATAATTTGCTGTGTCATAAGGTACTGTTTCTTTTTTGGTTATTCATGTAGGAATGAATCGTTCGAATTGACACGTCACTATGACACTGTAACATCCTCGACCTTTTCACACTTCAGTCGTTGTCCTACTTGATTGACACTCGTATATTCCTTATGAAAATGTATCGTAAATAATTTTTGAGCATATCAAATTCCAGACGTGCCGATATGACCGTGTATTTTTTTGTCGTGATTTTGTTAGCGGAATATTGTTTTTAAGTTTATCGACAGCAAACAGCATAGACTACGCTCAATTTCAAGGGATAAGCCTCAATTGAGGAAGAAAAACGTCAACCGGTTGAATAATTATTTTTTAGGACAGAGTAGCCATTCACTGAGAAAGTATCAAATGAATCAACAACCGAACTTGTGAAATGAAAAAATCACAGGCTATCAACGAAATCCTCGATAAAAATTTTACCTGATCTGAATAGACATAGGGGTGCTCCATAAAATGAATTTTGGCCCCCCCAAAAAATTTTTTTTTTTCGTTTGTCACTTATGAAATTTGAGAAATGTTTGTTTTGACATTATTAAGGTTAAAATTCTAACTTACGAAAAAGAAGGTTCCAGATTTCAAAATTTACGAGGAGGCAAAAAAGTAATCAAATTTTTTTGGCCCTTAAATATAAAACCTTATTTGAGTCTCTGAATAGACATCTGAATCAGATCCAGACCATCGTCAGATCGTCATAAATTAATCAAAATTGTTAATTTAGATTATAATTTGTGGACGATCCGCAGATTTGATTTCGATTAGACATACAGGTATACATCAACGGATCTGTCACTCACCCCTTTCGTAAAATATTAAGTTTAATTGATTTTAGGGCAGACTTTCTACTCCGGGACGCGCGAAGCAATGTTATCGGGGGTTGGGGGTGTAATTGATTAATTTTTATAACACGCAGGAAAACATCGCAATTTTGACCAAAAATACAAAAATGGTCACTTGGTAATTTGAAAAAACCAAAAAAAAAAAATCAAAAACGGTCGCTACTTCTTTTTTCCATTTTTACAGCATTATGTCAATTTTTACAATAGCTTGAGTTGAAGTGGGGTGTAAAATCGCCACTCCCCCTCGACCGGTTTCTGTTTAAACATAAAAAAGTTTTAAAACTTGATATAATTCTAAATTTAGTTATACCTCCTTACAGTCTTACAGATAGTTTGAAAAATTGACCAATATCTCCATCAATATTGAAGATAGGCAAAAAATGTAAAGAAAGTTTTTTGTTCTTCGGGAAAAGTTGAGCGAGATGAGCAACTGAAAAGTATTGTTCCTTTTTGTTTTTGTTTTTGTTTTTTTACCGGCTTTGATTCTTGAAAGTACAGCAGTGCGCAGTTGGGACTGTTGTGAGTTGCCTTCACCGTGAGGATATCCCATTTGCGTACATGACGTTTTTTCTTGATGGTGCCTGGAACCCGATTGTACTGATATTCGATTTTCGATGTTTCCCGGACATTTCCCATGAGACCTTGAATAATAACTTATTAAGTAAACAGTCCTGCGGAAACAACGTAATAGTGATGCATAATATCGATATTTTTTCCTATCCTTAGTTAAGTCGTCAAAGGTTTGGCCAAAGCTATCGGTAGCTATCGATGGTCATTTTTGAGGAAAACTAAACTATCGATAGTATCGAAAATTCATGCATCATTGGCTGTCTCAAGATGACAAAAATACGAACCGCTGAATTCATAATTAGTAATACATACTTAATTGCATATTATCTATATTTTTTCCTATCGATAATTATCGAAAGTCATTTTTGAGCAAAATTATCTATAGTTTATGCACCACTGTCCACTACTCTCAATTAATTGCAGCAAATAGCCATCTCGCACTGGCCACTGGCAATTTGGTCGCTGGTCAACGCTACGTGCGACTCTTGAATTTTAGCAATGCAATCAACCGACTTATGGTGAAAACTTTACTTTCAGCATTTCCAAAATAAAAATGAGAATAATGAAAACAAAAAAAAAATTAAATAAATAAAGATTAAAATTAAAAGTAAATAACGATTAAAGAATATTAAAATAAAAATTTAACTGTCCTCCGCCACCGCGCCTGTACAAAAACCATCACGTTTCGTGTAATTAGCGCGCGTGGTTGCTGGCTGCACTGATTGACTATGGAATGTTGTTGCCGATGGTTGTCGGTGTGTCCGTGTCGTCTAGGTTAGTTTTATACACAGCACCAGCACCAGCGCCGCTGCGTGAGTAGTGTTAGTGTAGCTGAGTCGTCCACTCGAACGTGTTTCGATTCGTTATTCGAGTTAACGTGGTTCGCGTGTGCGTTTCGTTGGGTTCTTCTTCTTCATCTTTTGAATTGGTCGTCTTGTGTCGCCGTGTTGGTCAGTTGCAGGTGCTCGTGGGTTTAATATTCTCGGCATCTGTTAAGTTTCGTATTATTCCTCACAAATCGAATAATTTGGTCGATTGGATTATTTTATGCGGTGAAATATTTTCAAATATTTTCGTTTTTTTTTCTTCTTTCTTTTCCATAGCGTTGTTAGTCGAGAACGAATGATCATTGTTTTCGTGTTCGCCGGTTTCGCGCCATGTTCACCATCCTAATAATGAATTTATAATTGTTATTTTCTTTCTCGATTATGATCATTTCTGTCGTTTATCTGCCTTGTCGTCTTGTGAACTGATTTCGTCTGCCACCTCATTGTTATGTTAAATGCTCTTTTGGGCCGAGAGAGTGAGAGTTCATCGTATTTGAAAAGTCACCCCTGTGATTACTCCATTTTCCATCATTCCTGGTGAAAAAGCGAAGACGACGTTACTCGAATGGTGAGCCGGCTTTATTTCGTTAAATTTCATTTGTGTATAATATTTCAACGCGTTTGCCTACCAAATGAAGTAGGGGTACAGCGAAGGATTGTACTTGTGACTTTCGTCTTTTTAGAATGTTATAGCTTGTAGGGCTTCAAAAATCGACGTTAATATGATGACTTGTTACTGCGTGTGTCCCATGTATACCTACCGAGTATCAATACTCACGTATGATTATTATATCTGTTGTTTGAAAGTTGCAAGCCATTATTTAGCTTCGACCCTGTAGGGACGGATTGCAGAAGGGATAGTCGATAGGTGAGAGGAATTATTAATCTTTTACACAACGTAATAACTTGCTGAATGTATGTAATATTTACCGGTATGCTGCGATAATTTGTCAGGAAGAAAAATAACATGTTATGGTTAAGTAGTTTGTTCCTTTTAATGATGTAAGGTTATGTGAAGAAGTATTTTTATTGTTGGCACAGATAAGCGGGAGTGAAATTTTCGATCATTTAGTACTGGATACCCAGTAGCCCTATCTCACCAATGTTAACTAGTGATGGGCAAAATGGTTCATTCGTGGAACCTGGTTTACCTGCTCTTGGTTATTCAAGAAACCTGGTTTTTTAATCTGCTCCCTGCTCCGAAACTGCTCCATCATATTTGTAATAATATTTGTATATGTAAATATGTATGTATAATTATATAGAACTAGTTGCCCATTGTGTCAACTTTGTTTGACATGCTTAAGACCCTTTACCCTAACCTTGAGCTAAGTGTTCACTGACGTTACACAACAAAATCTGAAAATAAAATTCTTCCTTTTTTAGGCCCAATGTGGGTCAAAAAGTGGGTCATATGATCAAATGAACATCAAATTTGAATTCAGTGTGATGGTTATATATCGTAACAGAACAATCAAATACACAAGTTAGTTAAAAAGGTGTATTAGACATAAACTTTATAAAACATTAACAGTAATAAATATCAAAGATTAAAAGAATTAGTGTAACAAGGTAATCAAAAGGTAAACTTGATTGAAGTAGAATTAGAATGAATAAAATAGTATGAAACATGAGATTATATAGTAAGTAAAAAGAGGAAGGTTCAGGCAAATTTACAGAGTGTTGGAGAAGGGTTTTGATCTTATTGGTTAATAGAAATATATGTACAAAATGTATGACCAATGGTCTCGTAAGAATATGACATAAAGTGGGTGTTCACAAATGAATTAGTAGAAATTAGTATATATGCAAGATTGCAAAAATAGTGTAAACAAGAAATGAGTTCATTGTTTATGAGTAAACACAGTAACTGTTTATGTAGGAAATGATGTCATCAAACAAGTCTTGACTTGAAGAAATGACGTGAGAATTAATGAATGGGAAATAATAGAAAAATAGAATGAAAGTAATGATGATAATGATAATTAGTAATACGAAAATTTTAAGTATTATGAACAATACGAAAATATTGTTACATTCACTTCCTCAAAAAACTTGTCAAATGTATATTACACATTAAAATTTAAAAGTAATGAATTCTCCCATTTTTGGGTCCAATGAGGGTTGGAAAATGAGTTTAATGTTAAAATTAACATCAAATCTGAAATCAGCGCCTCAAAATAGATGCCCATTGATATATTACTCAATAAAATATGAAAATGAAAAATTCTCCCCTTTTTGGGCCCAATGAAGGTTGAAAAATAAGTCCAATGATAAAATTAACATTCAGTGTCTCAAAATACATGTTTGATTATATATTACACAATAAAATATGAAAATAAAAAATTCTGTTTTTTTAAGGCCTTATGAGGGTTGATGGATGGATTGAATGATAAAATGAACATCAAATTCAAATTCTGGGTTTTAAAAAATATGTCCGATGATGTAAATTTAAGAATCAGGAAAAAGCTACTAAATGAAGCCCTAATAAGTTTGCATAATGTTTTTCCTCTGTTCACTTTATATACATACAGCGCTTTAATTCTAGCCTTCATAGATTTTCCTTTGTAAATAAGTTTTCCGAAGTGGTAAAATAATGAAACCAAGCCTAGAACCTTCCTAGGTTCATAAAAAATCCACGTACAAAAATTCATCAATATTGGTTTGGTAGATTCTGAGATTGCTCTTAACATACACTTTCCAAATTTTCCTCTGTATATATTGGTATAGATTGTTGTGAATTTATGTTGAGGGTTGCCTAGCCAAAATGCACTTCTTATTTTAAACAATATATATATAAACGAAACAGTTTTGGATGCAGGTGCAGCCTTTGTTGATTAGTGCGAATCTTTAGCTTTACCCTTTGATCATATAGAGGGTGCATTGATATCCAGATAAACACAAATCCATGCCAACATTATTATTCTAAAATCCATGAATGGGCATAGATTTGACTCAATTTCACTGGTTTCACAGCAAAATCTTGGATAGCTTTAGATTCATAGGACTAACAGACTGAAAACAGATGAGAAAAGACCTATTGTGCATGTCCAGAAAATTATGCCCATTTACGGGCTTAACAATCATGGCACGTTTGATTAACATTGATAAGATACGCTTACCGGATATCCATCTTCGATCATTTAGTACTGGATAACCAGTGAACACACACATTGATGCCAACAATAACACCTAACACCCTCTTTTTATAACAGTTTAAACTTTGCATAAAGTTGCCTTAGAATCTCACACAACTATTCGCCTGGTTACCAAAATTTGCTTAAACGACGTAGAAGCCCGAAATGACGTAAATCGTTAGTGGAATAGGTCAAGTTTTTTTTACATATTTACAATATGTTACCTTCTCGTCTACCAAATGTTAGGTTCTAAGTCACTATCAGTATAATATAGGTGCTCGAGTGTGAGTATCGTTCTTGCATTCGATCTTCAGCTCCATATGCCAGTGCAAAACTCATAGTTACGTAGTTCCTCTATGACTTGAAAATTTGTTAGCCATATTCGAGTACAGGTCGGACCAGTTTCGAAGCATTTCTCAAGTAATGAGCATCGTTCTTGCATTCGGTCCTTAACGAAGTCATTTACGAATAAGAGAGAATTGAGTGGACAATGGACTCGCGTGGATCAGAAAAAGAGATGGAACAAGAATGGCGTAATGTTAGTTAATTATGGAAGAGATGTAAAAATTACGATAGTACCTATCACAATCTATTTTGATTTATATTTTGGAACTCTTGAGCGTAAGTAACACAAGTCTTACCTGCTATATTTCATTTGCAATTGAGCTTCCAGAATTCGATATCTTGCTATTGTCATAAAGCATGATGTTTTAAGTCCCAATTAACTTGTCCACAGGAAATTATCGATTATAAATTCTGTCGTAAAACATTTAATGCCCGTATGTAAGAACGATACGTGAGTATCAACAGTGACTAATGAATTACCTTAACAAAATTATATCCGTATATATTTATGCATTGATACAATTGATTATGGAAAAAACGTAAGAATTACTGAAGTATTGTTTTTGCATTCCATCTAAGTATTTATTGCCCCATTTTTCATCTCAAGAAACACGTTGTTGTATTTGCAAAAGTTACTGCATCTGTGCATCTTGGAAACAGGGTTGCCAACCGTCCATATTTTTTGGGTACTTGTCTTGAATTTCTATTTGTCGCCGCTGGCCTCAAAAAGGAACACACATGCCCATTGTTATTAGAAAAATTTGTTCAATATTTTTATTTGAGTTATACAGTACATATTCCTTTTACATTGCTCAGAACTAAAACAGTGGGTTTGCTCTAAAACCCTAAAGCAATACTGAAAAGTGACTTCTAGTAAAACTTTACCCATACTGAAACTTGCTGTGCAGTAATTTTTCGTCATATCGAACACAGCTATTCATCAAGATGTGAATGAAAACGGGACGGCGGTTATTTTTTCGTTTTTCACATTCATAGTACTGAAAACTTATTAGTCATATTTTCTTAATTAAATTTTTTTTGATTTTTTGGGGGGCGGGGCGGGGTACTTCTTATTTATGGTCTATGACGCCGTCCTACTTGTAACGCGTTTTTTCTTCCGATCTTTCAAAATTGTTGTAAAGAATATGATATACACGCAGCACAACGTTACTGAATGATGAAAAAAGGCTTATAAAGCATTTTTATAGGAACCGTAAGTAGCTGGTTTAGAGAATGATCTCATCTCGGAATTATTGAATCAAGCTCATCACTTGTTCGACTATTGAATGAGGGAATTCATGGAACAGTTCTTCGAAAAAACGAACCCTGAATTCGAATTCCGTCTCGTTGAAAAATTAATTTTCTTCACAACATCGAAATTGAAATTTAAAAGGCTAACTTTTAAGAGCGTAGACGAGGGCGTGGGGTCGTGGGGACTTTAGATACGCCTCCCCTTAACGAAACAAAAAGAGCTTAACATCTAATAAGTTAGGCTAAAAACGAGTTTTTAAAAAATACGCTTTTATAATTTGAATAAGAAAATAACGGCAAAAGATAAAATAAAATTTCTCACTTTTTTTTCCAAGACAGAAACAAACAAAAACTGAAAAAACAACTGATAAAAACGGAAATGAGTGTAAGTGTGCGTGTGTCGCAACACTTGAAAGCAGCGCTGAAGTTGGTCATCCGGTGTACTTCAACAAATTGAGTGAGTAGAATAAAGTGTATAAAAAATTATGTGACTTTCCGTGTTGGTGATGTTATAAGAGGAGAGGCGAACGCAGAATTGACAGAGACGATGTGAATCCCCACTTACCATAGAGCTATTTAGATTTTTGCTAACTTTCTCATTATGAACTGCAATGCGGAGTATTGAAGCTAAATTTCATAACTCAGTTTTTCGAGTTACTGAGCTTCAATGTCTGTCCAGTTGCGTGACTCTTGTAAAAAACAAAATGCAATTTTTGTAAGGAATAAGAATAAGGGTACGCAAATGTTTTTATAGTAGCCGCGAAGTCGCATATATTTTTGTCAATTGAGAAAGAATTATTTTGGTTTACTCAGTCAGTTTTGTCTGACGTAGGTAGATACGTGTATTCGTTTTGTCCAGTTTTTCGTATATTTAGGTGTTTAATTTCTTTCATGAAAACCAGCACAACAGAAGAATATTAGTGCGTTCTGTATGATATGCCGATCATCAGTTTCTTTCATCCACTGCGTTGACTGTATACACTATCGTAACCGATCCTCTGAAACTCCGTGGAATTTGAGCATCCAAAGATTGAGCCCCTGAAAACCAACGTTTATAAGACCAGAATTCCTTCAGTCAATCTCAGGTTATCCGATTTACCAGGAACATTGCATCGTAAGTCGGGAATCCATTTACGATGTTCATTTTTTCCTCTTCTCCTAAACCTAATCTTCGTCGAATATTATTAGTCTAATAATATGTATAAGTTATACATAGGAATGCTGTGGTCGTGTGAAATTCTTCGTTGATCTCAGTGGGGGTTGAAAATCAACGTATTTCACAACGCTCTTAAGGTGGTAATGACACAAACTGAATCTTTTCGAGAGGCCACAATAGTTTCGTCTAACGCCCTATCAAGTGGGGAAGGGCATTTGAAAAAATAGGGAACTTATTACTTAACAAAGGCGTATCGATTAACCATTAAAAACAGCGTAGACAGTTAGTCTCGTATTTACGTACGACACTTTTCTATTCCTGAGCCCATGGAGAAAGAAGAGCCGCAAAAACAAAATGGTGATGAGTAACAATGCATATTTCTTTGAATATGGCGTCGTCCTCTTCAAAACATGCTCTCCTGCTGACAGACCAAAAAAAGAGGAAAAAAATTCTTCATTTTTAGTGACTGTGAGTATCGAGATACGTTGAAAGATGCTGAAGTGGAGAGAGAAAGAGAGAGACAGAGAGACAGAGAGACAGAGAGACAGAGAGACAGAAGATTGTGGCCTTGTTGAAGTGTACTTTTCGAAATACATTTTCATTCACCTCACTCCTATTAAATTGTTAAATTGTGTAATTACTGTGCTAAAATTCGTTAAATAAAATTTAAAAAATAGTGAAATGTTCAAAGTTTAATAAAATTTTAATTTAGCATTCATGTGTGAATCACGACCGTTGTAAAATAACAAATAAAATGTGACTTTCACATGCGAATATATTTAGGTACAAAATTTTAAAAGGAATGGTAAAGTTTTTTTCTTCAGATTAAAATTTCACGTACATTTGATTACTTAGAAATTTTCTTCTAAGAATTAATATTTAGATATGCGTGAGCTATACGAACTCATATTACCCCAGATTTTCATATTTTTCTCTATTTTATCTAATTTTTCTGGAATTTGAATCGCACTAAATTATTCATTTCAAAAAATATAATTATGTAACTATGTTACAGTTTTTCTTCTGGATTAAAAATGAATGAAAATATTATTTTAATTTTTATGGCGTCAGAAAGCAATTATAATTTTATGGATCCAGCTTTTTTTTTCCTAATGTGCTAGATTTTTTTTTTTTTGTATTTATTTTTTGTAGTAGTTTTACAGTGAACCGCAACTAAGATATTGAATTCGAATTTATCGAATTTACAAGTCGCAATAAAAAGTGGCGTTTCAAAAAAAAATCAGTACTTATAGATGTTTGCAGGATAGCGTAAGTATTTAATTTAGAAGAAGAGAACCGTTAACTATGTTGGTAAGATGTTAACTGATAGTGAGTGGTGGATAGGAATGTTATCAATTATCATACGAAGGGAATCTATGATTTTATTTTTGTAATTAAACCATTTCGAATTTGAAACAGCTTCAAGCTTGGAATTTTGTCCAAATGTTTTTACATGATTTTTGCTGTATGAAATTTATCCTGAACATTATTTCGAAATCAATTTCGTTTGTTTTTCATTCCACCAGTCGACCTCCTGGCTTGTCAGTTGGTTGCCTTCGAGAACCTGCTATTATTCTCTCTTCAGCGTTGAAATCCATTTTTTTTCTTTTTTCTACCCGGATATTAAATGAAAAATTTACACATTATCGCCATTGCATATTCATTATTAAGGTAATTACTCTCTAGTATCTACCCGTTTGCCAACGATCGGTTTTGTGTCTGCAGTTATTCCTCTGCCTTATTATTGGATGCTTGATAAAGTTTTGCACACCAAGTGTAAAAAATTATTCTTCCTCAAACTTCGCTCGTATTGGTTTTCAGTATCGGTTTTCGGTTTCCTTTTCCACGGTAGCGTATTCTTCGGTATGCAGAGACCATGTGGTAATATAAAACGTTAATATTTTGTGGTTTATAATTTCAGCTCGTCGTTGTTGTTTTATTTTTTATTCCAACTGCTCCTCGGTCATTATAGAATACATTGTGTGGCCAATGGTTTCATTTTCTTCTGTTCGATGCTTTACAACATATAGCCAGTCTGACGAGTAATGAGAGAGTTTTTAAAGGCGTTTTTGATGCTCTTGAAACGCATATCCTGATGCAACAGAAAACCTGTGGTTTATGGTTTTTGCTGTCGCTTCTTTTGTACGCCAAGAAAGACCGATTTTTTCAGCTTAAAATCATTACTGTGGTTCTCTATTTTGTTTACTCCAGAAACAACGAGTGCTGAACGAAAAATAGATGTAAAGTTTGTAGGAACTATGTTGAAGTCACCTTTATTTTGTGCACTGTCTCATATGCATGCTCATAGTTATTCATAAATTTTGAGTTGAATAATTGAGAAAATTAGTTTTGATGGTTTGAATTTATCTCTGTGTGTTCATGATCTAAATTTTTTAAATAAAACTTCTTTCTTCATCGTGTAAGCGAATGGCTGAACATCTTTAATGACTTATGAAGGCGGGCATAACCTTTATTTTCATGATGCGTCAATATTATGAGCAATTACATTGTATGTATCTTTGTCAGTTACACCGTTAATTTCTTCAGTTGATTATTGTGCATGTCTGCTTGTTTATAGCTGCACATATAATTGAAAAATTATCTATCATTTCACAGTCCTGTGTCATGCTGTGTCATGATAAAAATCCCAATGACTTTAAAAATGATGTCTTATCCGTCAATTTTTACTATAAAGCTCAAGGAGTTGAAATTTCTCACTATGTGAGGAATTATAACAACCTTAATGGGAGCGTCATTTTAAAACTAAAATTTTTATGATAAAGGCTGAGAAAGGCAGTTGAAAACCAGTGTAGTATTATGAATGCTGTAATAAGTTTCGTGATCCATAGCGAGCCCGTAAGATCTGCTAGTTTATCGTTTTACATTGGACCTTAGCCTATCGCTTACATTCATATTGACCCTCCAGAATCGTAAGTGATCCGAAATCATATACCAGCTGGTCAACTACTCAAGAAGAAGTTGGTCACTAATGGGTGGTATATTCAGGTAAACACTCAATCGACAGACTAATGACCTGTCATTAACCTGTATTTCAGTAGTCGTGGTATCACACATCAGAATGTATGATCTTGAGAAAACTTGATGATTATTTTAGCTTGCTCGGTATCACCAGCACAAAACTAATTAGGCAGACAATCTATTATGCATTAAACACTGATGATGGCCAGTGACCGTGGCAAGCTTATATTTGGCTCACCGCGCCCACCTACACAAATTGTAATCTTATGCCTATGATACTAGGATTCGTATGGTGTTTTCATTTGATTGAAAAGAAAAAAACATTGTTGTTGCTCTGTTTGCTAAAAAACTTTGTTCGAAGTGCAATGCACTAATTATTTACCACTGGTAATGAACCTGGGTGGCTTTTCAGTATGGGCCTTGCCTTTCCTCACCCTTGGAGGATAAATCCCCGCAGCTGTATTTCAGACCAGTAACATTAGTAGTAGTTTTACTTTTTTATTTACTGTTCTTCTGATCGACTTACATCGACTCAATTATGAAAATTTTTGTTTTCTAAATGCTGAAAATCAGTTTTGTTTGTCTATCACTTTTTCGATGAGCACAAGTGAGACAAACCAAGATCATGATAGTTTTCATTTTGATCTTGTGCACAGTTGGCGTTGGTATCGGTAATGCACAGTCAAGTATTGGTCTTGGTCTTGCTCAATCGGTTTAGGTATAGATCCAAGTCTTCGTTTTGATCTCAGTCTATTTTTTGCTTGGAAGATGTTTACGATATTTATTGACTAAATTAAACTGTAATATTGTAAGGTATTTTATTTCAGGATTGCAAATATTTTACTATTTGTTCATATTTTTTCTGAAGTTTTGCGTTTGGTTTTGGTTTTCTATAGTCCTGTCTTGGTCTTACGTAATCGAGTTTTAGTCTTGTTAGACCAAGACCAATTTTACTCGTCATTAGTTTATACCGATGATGAATCAGTAACCGATAGATATTATAGCAAGGGTTACGGAATATTAAATTACGTGAAGAAAGAAACGAAATAAGGTAAGTGCTTATGTGAAGTTGTAATAAAAACTATTACACCATCTCACTGATTGGAAAAATTCGAGCTTATAAAAACTAATCGATCTACTTAGCTGGCCTGTGTTAAAAGCATCATGCGTAATGAAAGTAATTGTGTTGGAAATAATTTAGTGAAGTTTGAAAAGAAATCTGAGTACCTAATCCTTAAACCTAGTCGTGATCGATTTGTCTGCTCTTACGTTTTTTTTTTCCTCTCCTTTCTCTCCTGTTGTTAACTCGTTACAAATCATCTTCACTCACGTTTATCGAATGTTATCAGACTATGGAAGTAGAAGACGAAAAACTTTCGTTTTTTTTTTCTTTCTTCCTTTCTTTGGAAATTGAACTCTGAGTAACGTTTCGAGTTTGATTGCGTGCATTTTGTGTCTTTACTCGCCTGCCTGTATGACCAGGCCAAGTTTTTATATGAGGCGGACGATATCCGCATAAGTCGTGCTTCAGCTATTCAAAGATGATTTAAGAAGAAAGAAAATGATGATATTACTGCATGACTACGATACTGGAGAGTCGTAACTTCGTCAGACTGAAGCCAATATTAAATGGAAGTCGACTGATAACGAAAAATCTGCTGAAATCATTTCGATTCGAAAGTCATTCAGAGGATCATTAGTACACGCTTTTGTCTCTTAAGTGAGCGATGGTTTTTCCTGTAAAAATTTGTGAGTTGAACTTCGAGCCAAGTCTTTCAAGAGAGGGGAAGGGGGATTCATCCCGGGCTCAGGATTTTAATCGGCCCGGAATTCTAAAAAAACAAAATGAGAGAAATAAGTAGATTTTCGTGGAACATCTCATTAAAAATTTGTTAAAAAAATTTCTCGGTCGCTCTGCTCGTAAAATCGACTTTTCCGATATTATAAAACTCTTCCCACATATCAATGCTGTATACTGCCCTTGAACACAGATGCAATTTTATTTTTTTTGGGAAGTCCATAAATTTTTTCTTCCTCAGGCCCGAATTTCCTCTTTGCATTGGTAGCTGGAAAAATAATAAAATTAGAGTGGAAAGGTTAAAAGTTAAAGAGAAACTTTCACCTACGGAAATAATGTAAGGAATTAGTTATTCAGAAACTTCACTATAAAAGGTGCAAGAAATACGGTAATGTTTTTGGCGACACTGGAAAACACAATCCAACTGCGGAATTCTAAAGCTCATCAACCATCTGTATATTTGATTATGTCAGTTAGCTGATTGTTAGAAAGTATGATACGTAATTTTACACGTTAAACAATACGATAGCGAATAGGTATGTTTGGTATGGCAAAAAGTGTGTGCGTTATACCTTTTAGAAGAAAGGAAACCCAAAAAACAACAAGAAACTAGCCGTTTGATTTGGAAAAGTGCAACAGTAAAATTTTAAGTGGTTCTATTTATTAGGATAGAGGCGTAGAGGGGAAGAGATTTTATTCTCGAAACGCTGCTTAGGCGCTTAAGAAATATTTTATCATTTTGTTGAAGCTGTGATCTGTGGTATCGGTATGCCACAGCAAACAGCGACAGCAAAAAGCACTTGTTTGGATAGCAAATCACGGCAATGAATTCGTTGCAATTTTTACTGAAATAGTTATGATAAAATAAGCAAGAGTAAGATAGTTTGTTTTGGCTGTTTGGACGCTTACAACGCTGTTTCAACAGCATGTTGGTTTGGAGTTTATTGGTACATAAGTTTGTTTGCATTGGTTCGAAGTTGCTGTTGGCCTGTTTAAGCAGCAGCAAATAATACTTTTGCTGGGACAGAAAATAAAACTTCGAGCGATTTCAACTAAAATAGTCCCGATGAAAATTCGAAAAATAGTCCCAATTCGCGCGGAAGTATTTGTTTTTATATTCCGCAACAAACCGCAAAAATAGGATATTTTGTTTTTACTGTTTGATGCTCTCAGCGAAGTTGACGCTCATCAGTTTTGTTTTTATACAAAATTGTTTTAAATCGTTTTAGGGTGTGAATATTTAAATAAAATGTTTTTCCCATTTGGTTGTCCGAAATTCGTTATTAGACATCAACTTTAGATACCAACGCGATTTTTCATTTCAAATCGAATAAAATAATGTTTTATCAAGAATTCAGGTTTAAATTATTTTTTAGAAAGGTCGAAAAATGCCTCTCTTTGGTGGACATCACACGTGTGTAAGTCATTACGTTCGGATGCCAAGTCGTCGTATTTTGCATTTTCACTTTCTCGTAATAGGTGTCTGGGAGAGGGTTTATCGAAATTTCAAATGCACTCACGAATCTGATGTCCTTGAGTATCTCGTACGCTTGAAAAATAACTAATACAAGGTTCTTCGAAGCCGCGGAAACCAGAGAAATGCTGATTCAGTCTTTCTTTTTAAACTAATATGTATCATGTTTTACCTTTGCTCGAATTATTCGCAGAAATAAGACTATCGTATTTCGAAGCAGTGCTCCGTTATGCTCACTTCCGCCAAGAAATTATCTTCTTGCTTCGTGTAGCCTGTGTATGTGCTCTGCTTTGGAAAAATGTCAAATTCGTATTTTATAAATGGATATAGTATAATAACTTTACGTGAATTACATTCTTGATAACTCTCTCGACTTGACTAATCTGCTCATTAATCCGAGCTGAGAGAAAACCATTAACCACGAATGCACGTTGTAAAGTTGGTACTTTTTTTCCTCTCTTTTAAATTGAGATCCAAAGAATAAAATAAATAAATTTAATAGATTAACATGTTGGCTAAAATAAAAGGAAATATTTTTCTCACACTTCGTATCTTCACGTCATTTAGCAATATTTAACTTTCATTATTTTTTTTTTCTCTCCTCATTCTTTTTGTTTTTATGTTAATCGTAGGGAGTACAGTACCATCTTGATCAAAAATATTGTAAACTTGTAATACTGCCGAGTGGCTGTATTTACAACAGATTTCACGCTGTCAGAGTTTTTTTTTTTTTATATTTAAATTAACGTGCGCGCATCGACCAATCTAATTTCTTTTTGTTTCATTTCACGAAAAAATGTATGGACTCTACGAGGTAAAAACGTTGAAAGGTGGTGTATATGCACATTTTGATCCATCCGAGATATTACTTAATATAATAGTATAGAGTATATTCATATGACTGTATACCTTCAGTGGATTTTTTTTTTTCGTTACGAATACATTTGCTTGCTGGCACTATGGAATTGAGTTCGTAAAAAAGAATACAGAACAACGTGATGCCGATTAACTTGGCAAAACACGATTACCAATTAAAAGAAAAGAGACAGAGATAGACAGAAAAAGAGAAAAAAACACAACACAAATCCGTCGATAAAACCACACTTTTTTTTTTTTTTAATTTATTGCGGACATACGATGTCAAAATAAATGCGTTCGATTAGAAAATAGCTCGATGCTTTTTTTTGTTTTGTATACCTAATCGAGAGAAAAGACTTTCGAAAAGATTTTATTGTTTGAGTGACGCTTTAATGGTGCTGCAACTTGCTGACCGAGGAGATAGAAAATTCTTTAGGCCAGTCTCGTGATACCAAGTTCATCCCGTGTATTGGACTTAAGAAGTTTTTTTGAAATTTGAGTCTATGCTGTGGTATATTTCTATTACAGACCTATTAGTTATTTTCATATTTTTTGTGCTATTTCTTTTTAAAATGATGCAATTTTGTCATATTGGAAAAGAGGGATTTAATTCTCCTATTTCTTGCCGTGGTTATCCTCTTCTTATACGTATAAATGAACATCTGTAATATAGCAGAAATACTCCTGTTTTATTCTGTATGGGTAGCCCTTTACTCGGTGTTTTGTACGTTAACATACCCTTTTATCAGTGACAAAGGTCAGAAAATCAAAATTCTTGTATATTTTTATTGCTTGAAACGCTATGTTTTGTCTACAATTAGCTTTTTCCCCGTTAAAGTGGATATTTTAATGTTCAAAACATCGAGTTAAACGTATCTATTTGGATGGAGTGGGATATGTTATAACCTTCGTAGTAAAATAGAGTTTATGGTGGCTCACATGTATATATTTATTGAAAATCTCATCTGTTCATCCAATGGTTCCATTGCCACATTGTTACAGCATTGGTTTCAGAACCAGATGAGATGTGAGAGTCATCTGTTTGAATCCCATAACTAGTAGATCCTACTCTGTTGACCCTTATATCGAGAGCTAGCGGATGGCGCTATCTCTCAATACATTTCACAATGTTTGGGTTAGTTAGACGTCACTCCGCAGCCAGCGCTGGGATGGGTTGAGTGATCGTGTCGGTGATCGAGTAGCCAGTAGCGCAGTTGCAAGGTGAGTCGTTGAGCCTATCCTCTGCGTACTTGGTCTCTGCCTTTGGCCCATGCTGTCAGTGCTAAGTAAAGAGATCTATGGCAGCCCACATATACGTGACAAATAACGCCTGTACATTCAGCAGCATCCATTAAGTCTGTTAATCGAATTCTTTTTTTTAAAGTTGAATTTTTCACCAATTAGATCTATTAAATAAATTTTTCCTCTTATGAGTTTCCATTAGTTGAATTTGTGTCCTATTATTGTATAAAATCAAATTTTATACATAGAAATCAGTGGCGTAGCCTACGGGTTTAGTGGGATAAAGCCTCGTTCAGATTTTTTAAAGCAAGATTTCACAGAGTGAGACCGGTATGGTTTTTAATTTCATGTCAAATAATGATGATTGACATGAAAATCAGAAATTTATATCGCTAAAATACACAAAATTTTTCGCTCGCACAACTCGCGAAATTATTTTTTCAATTCATGAATTTTTTTCTTCCTTCCGAGATAAATCCTGCTTATGGAGCTGGCTCGGTTTGTGAAGATCGACTTTTTTTCATTCAAATGTTTTGGTCCTCTCAGCGATCAAAGTTGAGGCCTGTCGTCCTTCTCCTCTGAGAAAAAATTTTTTCAAAATCCGCCACTGAAGGTGAGTGGAAAGATGAGAAATGTTTTCTCATCCAATCCTCTCCTTAAGAAAATCCTGGCCCCGCCACTTACAAACAATTAAAATTCATCGCCTAGTTCTTCTGCTAAACTATGCGTAAGTTAATGGAATTAATGATTTTTGCTTTCCTGGCAGCTGAAGTAGTGGTCCTTTCTAAAACCTTTGTCTCCCCACCATCTTTATTTTTTCGGTTTTCGACAGTTTTCGCCAATATTATTGTATCATTTCTGACTGTTATATAGATAATCTGAAAAAATGAGTCTAATGCTTGTCAGTAGATAGGAAAAAGAGAATTCTGGGACAGCTTTCAAAGTTGAACTTTGGAGGTCAATATTTTTGCATGTGAGCTTTTGATCGTAAAGAGGCGTGTGATATATCGATATGTATGTTTTTTGACATGGCGGTTTCGATTTCGAGGTTGAAATTTGAATTCGATGTAGTATAGGGGCGTAGGGAGTTGAAACATGGGGTTTAGAGGTCAATAGTAAGTATGAATGAAATGCGAGGTGTGATATATCGATAGGTATGTTTTTTGACATGCCGATTTCGATTTTGACCTCGAAATTTGAATTCGATGAGGCGGAGGGGCGTGCGGGGCTGAAACAAGGGGTTTCGAGATAATTAATATATGTGGATGAAATGAGGGGTGTGACATATCCTACGCTTGTTTTCTGAAATGCCAATCTGAATTATAACATCGAAATTTGTATTGGATGAAGCATTGGTGGGAGGGGTGAAGAGTTATTTTCAGTTAAAGATTTATTTTCCTGTTTTTTTTTTGTTTTTTTTTTTAAAGCAAGTCTTGACTTGTCCGTGCTTAGACCTAGACAATGGAGTTTACTGCACTTTCTCTATTGATTCACCTTTCTTCCTTTTTTTTTCGTCTTTTTGGTTTCTCCCACTCTTTACTTCATATAAGCATTTAACCTAGAATCTTAGAAACTTATCCACATTTGAAAATACTAGCTGTTTCACTTCACAGTGTGATCTTTGTGATAATAGAAGTTATTTCTGTTTTAAAAATTTTTGGTTGATATTATTTTTACTTCGCTACATCTCATATTGACAAAGTAAGTATCTACCTAACATGAATTTTTTTACAGTTGATTTGCTTTTTTTTTTTTTTTTTTTTTTGCTTGCCTGTAGGTATTTGATAATATATCGAAACAATAGAATATTTTGTGCTTATTTTATTAAATAGTATTTTAATTGTTTCACACCAGATGGCTTCATCCTCGAGTTTGTTGAAACGTGGTGCTGACAGTATTTCTGACGCATTTGCTGATGAAATGAATGCAAAGGTTGCAAAGTATATTGAAATTCCGACCAAACGTTTAATCAAAATGAGTTTAGAAGAAAAGTATGAAATATTGAAAATTTGTTCTATCGAAGCCAAATACGGACGTTCTCTCATCGCACATCTCCGAGCTGAATCATCGAAGGAAGAATTTTAATCATTTCTTCCAAAAAGAATCGAGAATTATTTGAATACGGATGAAGGTATCAAGGTATTTTTGCAAAATATTTCTCACTTGAAAGTTTTGGGTTTGAATAAAATGAGGGGTGTTAATCTCAAATTTTTACCAAGAACTTTTGTAACAGATGCAAGTAAAATGCAATAATATTACAAATTTACCGTTATTTACCTATGTATTAAAATAAAGTAGGTGCATATTTAAATATTATTCTGAGAATTCCAAGATGTTTTAATTAACTAATATTTATTAAAAAATAGTTTGTATACAATCATGTATTTAACAGAATATGATAATATTATAATATTTTAAACTATAGCTTTTTCTTTTTCTTTTGGTTTTGAAACATTATCATCAACGATAATTGTACCTTTTGGTTTTGATTTTTCATCTATGAGAATACTTTTAACACGAATTGATTCAAATTTGGACTCTAGATTATTACATAGTTGATTTATCTAATTTTCAAGTAATTTAAATTGAGGGGTGGTATATTTCTTAACAAAGTCAATATTAGCTGCATCTCCATCATCAGATCTTTCATCAGGGAGAATATTTTTAATACGAACTGCATCATTTTCAATTTGAATTTGAAGCTGTTTGAGATGTCTTTCTTCAAATTTAAGCTCAAGTTCATGAATCTTTGAATAAACACGAACATTTTCTTCTTCATTTTGATTTGCACTCGAGGTTCTGTCACGAGTTTGACCAAATTTATCAATCTCCATGTTTGAACACAAATGATAGAGACTGAATGTAAGAAGGAAAAATAAATAAATAAATAAATAAATATTGTTTAAGTAGAATTAACTAATTACAAAAAATCAACCTTGTCAACACCTTGGTCAAATAAATTTCTAAGCCAAAACTTGAATTTCATAGCTTGAGCTAATGAACAAACTCCACTCTCATTGTTATTTAACGAGTGATTTTTATAAGAGCAAATAATAGTCTTGGTAATTTCTGGTGAAGGTAAGCACTGAGCTTGTGGACAATCCAATTTATCCAGGTCAATGACAAATTTTCCAGTGACTTTTTGCAAAAATAAGGTGCGTTTGCTGCCTTTAATATACAAAATGCTCGCATCTCTGACAGCTTGTCGTAAAACTGAAAACACTTTATGATAATCCAATTGTCCATCTTTCCAATTAATTTTATGGTGATATTTCTGCAACCAGCAAACTTGTTTCTGTTCGTCTTCTGTCAGGCAAGTGATATCGAACAGAGGTGAAACAAGAAAATGTGATACATGTTCATTGTACAGATCAACGATTGACAATTCCTTTATGACGAAAGAATGGTCATCTAAATTGAAGCCTTGGATATCTATAATATATTTTGCCATCTTTAAACACACAAACTCAAGACACGCTAAAATAGTAACTAAATTGTAATGACGAAAATTTATTCGGATGCAACATTTTATAGCTCATCACCATATTAATAATGAAGAGGAGTGGGAAGATTAAAGTTTGAGATCTTTCTTGTTCTCCCACGTATTTTCACTAGATGGAAAGCCATACCATTTAACCAAGCATTTGTTTCCTCGATGTTTGATAATTTTTTCAACTAAATAAATATCGCAATGTTTAGCTTTTTGCAGTTCTTGATTATAGAAACCCCCTGCAATTTTATTGTTATGAAAATCCCGCAACTAATACGTAACAGGAGTAGTTGGAAGTATCTTATCAATGGTGAATAATTCCGTTGACCAATTTGCAGTATAACGTTTTTCAAAAACTCCTTTCAATTTGCTAATACGTACACAATCACCTTCCTTAAACTTAACACATTCTCAAGGAGACTTATTTTTATTGTTCTTATGAATGTCTAACAAATATGCTTCATTGCTCAGAGTTACATCTGCTGGTTTCATCTTAATTGTTCTATGCGTGAATGATTATATTCATGAATTAAATCGTCTAAAATATGAATCCATTTATAAGATCCATTCACTGAAAATTCACGTCACATTTTTGTTTTCAAAGTTCGATTAAATCGCTCGACAACAGCAGCTTTCTTATTACTATATGTACAGTACCATTGAATATTATAATCTTTCAACATATTTTTGAAAATGCTATTGTAAAATTCTTTTCCCTCGTCAGTTTGTAAATAACAAGGGGGTTTGAAAATGGCACCATCTCTGGAATCGAGTATATTTTTCATAGCTGATGTAACTGTAGTAGCCATCTTATTCCTGAGAGGTCTAGCCCAAGCATATTTGGAAAAAACATCGATAACAGTCAACATGTAACGATTATTAGCATTTTCATCGGCGTAAGGCTGCATTTCAACAAGATCAGCTTGAAATAGATTTTTGAATCCTTTAACAACAGTAGGTCTTCTCAAATAATTTTTACGAGCTGGTTTATGTAATTCAGTGGCTATCTCTCGAAGCACCATCTTATTTGAACTTGATACTTTCTTATCAGCAACAGGATCCATATTTAATGCATATATCCAGCTTCTTGTAATTCTGATTCAATGCTTATAATCTCATTAATAACGTTATTATTTCCAGCATTTTGAGAAGCATGCAATAAACATAAACGATCAACCAACTCGTTAGGATTGTCCCAATAAGTATACAAACTTTTGATTTTATCCTTTGCTTTTATAAGCTTCATTTGTACACCTTGACCAGTTTCTAAATCTTTATTTGAAGTAATACTATGACTTGCTCCAGCTTTAGTGAAAGAAGTAGAAGGGAGATTCTCAGTTGAGGAAGTGGAGGTTGGAGAAAATAAGTTTCGTCTCATTGATAGTAATTTGTCTAATCGATCTTGTTCGATATTGATATTATTGAAAAATGGTTGAAATTGGGGAGAGTTTTGGGAAATCATTTGACTTTCTCCCTCTTCTTCTTGAATACTCGCATCCTCAGTTTGAAACAATTTCTTAATAAATTTTGATTTGGCACCTGGATTTGACTTAATTTTACCATCGGCTTTTCGCAAATGAGCTCGAGTATCAATCAACATTTGTTTGTAAGACTTAACGTCCTGACTGGTATAATCATGAGGCTTCTTCTTCGTTAGTAAGGATATTAATCCTTCAGTCACTTCATATTCTCGATCAGCAATGGTAATTAAATCATTGGAAAATACAATAGGATATTCCCCGAGGAAATATGTACCATCCATATGAAGTTTAACTCCGAAGATAGTATCCCCACTGCTAATTGTATACGATGTCATTAAAATTTTTGCCTGTGGTTGTTGTCGTTGTTTCAACTCATCTTTTTGCAAATCCACCAAGGGCTTATATTTTCTCTCCATTTGCATCCTATAATCAGCTTCTCCATGACGATAATTATCAAATTTTTGTCTCAACACACTCGCTAATTCAATTAAACGCTTTTTATCGTCAATTTCATTCGAAGCCATGATTGTGACTGAATAGAAACTACATTATTCAACAATTATATATTCATCAAAGCCTAAACGATAGCGATCGTTGTTCAACTAATTAGTTTTATCAATAACAATGCAGCTATAATTTGAAATATTCCAACAATGTTGGCAAATTTCACAAAATTTATTGAAACTCATATTGGTATTTACATGGTCGTAGTACGCATGTTTCAAATTAGTAAAGTCCTGTTTAAATAGAACCAGTAAATTTGCGTTATCTCGTACTAAGTGTTTTGGAATCCGAGTGTAGGTTTGAGCAAGGTAAAAGGAATCTATATTTTTGTGACGACCCATGCTAAAGTATGCTCAAATATGCTGTTGTTTCTCACAGGCTACATCATCAAAAATGAAAATGGAATTTGGTTTAGCATCATTAGGAGGAATGACTGACTCATTATCATCATATGGAAAATATTCAATTTCTGGTACTAATTGTAACACATTCTCCAATTCTTGGTATTTTGGCTGATAACGAGACTTTGAATACAGGTAAATATTTTCAAATGACAATCCATTTGGGTTATATAATAAATTCATCAAGAGATTTGTTTTTCCACAATTACTAGGTCCACAAATGATGGCTCGAATGCTAGTAGGCAAAAGAATTCCATGTCTTTGAATTTCAGATAAACCATCCAATTCAAATTTGATTTCAATAGGTAATGAAACTTTTTGCTTGATAGTCTTCATCTTGATGTATGTGAGTTGGATGTCAACTCTCACAATTATGGTAAAAACACGAGCGTGTAACGTATTTATAGGTGGTGTGAATGATTTACAATGAACAGAATAAATGGGAATAGGGATGGTAATAGAGAAAAAACAAATCAAGAGTATAAGTTACAATGATTGACTGCTCTGTAAATCATTTATAAAGAAGATGACAAAGAGTAATAATGTTCATGGATTATCAGTCTAGTGGTTGTGGTTTATTTAATGTTTTTAAATTTGAAATTCATACCAGAGTTGCATGTTCCATCCTATCAGTATTTAGGACCATTTACAAATTTGGAAGAACGTTTGAAACGAGGCGATCCCGGTATAAATCCCCTTGATCAAGCTACCAAAGAATATGATATTTTCTATTTTAAGCATAAAGATACAGCATCTCGACATTTAGCCGATAGAAAGTTAGAGAATAAAGCTTGGGAAAGAGTAAAGGCATCAGACTTGTCAATTTCTGAAAAAGTATTTGCTTATGCAACAACAAATGTGATGAAAGTTAAATGAAAATTAGGACTGGGCTGTCAAATGAAGAAGAAGAAGACAATAATGAGAGATATGAACATTGGCTGTTGCAATCTCAAAATGAAGAAAAAGTTTAAGCAAATTGGTGGAATTATATCATTTGGTTCGCTTGTACGTAAAGCTCAAAAATCTTTGAGAGGTATCAAAGCCAAGAATATTACTGATGATTTAACTTTACAAAAGGCAATACAAACTGCATTGAAAGCTATCAGCTCACGTAAAGGTGTTGAAAAGGCTTTGATGAAAAATAAAAATGGTAGTAGTAGGATCATTCCAATACCAAAGGTTGGTGGAGTTCTACCCTTAATACCAATTTTGGCTGGAATATCAAAGGTGGGAGCAATAGCTGGAGGTGCAAGTGGTATTTTAAGTGCTATACGAGATATAGTTAATTTGAGAAGTATGAATAGTAATTCCATAGATCTTCAACTAGTCACAAAATTGGTAATGGACTATTTCTATCTCCATATCGTATAGGATATGGACTTTTCTTAGCTCCTCATCCTCCACATTTTCCAAAAAACTAGCAGATTTTGTGAAAATATTACCTTGGCATAAAGCACTCACTGATCATGATATTTTTAATATCATATCGAAAACGCATATATTTCCCTTATTCCAAGGAGTGTTTTCACGAGATGAAATATTAAAACGTAAAAGTTTGCCCAAAAGCTACGAATGTGGAGTAATAAATTTGGATGAAAAAGCTGGTCCTGGAAACTCATTGGACGTGTTATTTTAAGCCTGATAACATTGTAAATTATTACGATAGTTTTGGTAATTTACCACCACCTAAAGAATTTGTAAATGTGTTTGAAGACTATGATATTTATTATAACTGGGAGCAAGAACAAGATTATGATATGATATTTGCGGTCATTTATCATTGTGTTTTCTTTTTAAACAGTTTTGTGAGTATGAAAGAAAAGTAGTCTAATAAAAATGTGAACCATCTATCTAATCATCATTTGTATCTTAATTCTCCCATGTAAACACCTATAATGGACCGTTTATTCACACTTAGCAGTTACAGAAGCGAATTATCTCAAGATTATTTTCCTCCTTTGGAATTAGATGAGGATGGCACATATGCCCTTGGGCTATACAGTCTAAGTACCTTCAATTCTATTCCAATGTTATACGGATCAAAATGATATGTTTCGCTACTTTTTGATTGGAAAAAATCTTAAACATGCGGCACGATTTATTAAAATACCAGAAGGAGCTTATGAAATAGAGGCTATTGAAAATTACTGTACAATTTAACGTTTAAAGATCATGAAAGTATACCCAAAGATAGTTTCAATAAGGATAAATTCAAATTTCCATAAAGCCCAATGTGAATACACAAAAAGTGGAAATTTATAGCATCATTCCCAATCAGTTTTGAAGGAAGGTGGACATGTTGGAAATATACTCGGATTAGATCAAATTTATATCATAATATGCATGTCTACATCCAATACTTTGGTTAAAATCACATTGGTAGATATTGTCATGTCGAGTGCAACGTTAAGGGATCCTACATCATGGTCAACCATCTCACACATTATACTCATTTTGTCTTAGTGATGTATCACCTGGATATAAAATAGTCAACGTCCCACAAATATGCTTTATTTACCTGTTAATGTCAGAGTCTAAGTATATTACTCTGCTTTTAATCGATCACAGAGGAAAATTAGTCAATTCTTGGAGAGGCAAGTTGTAGTTTCAATTAAATTTAACGAAAGATACACTGACTATCATGGGTCTGTTTATAATAATAAATATCCCGGTGTGATAACAATTTCCTAACTGCTTTTCATCATTCTCAGCGAAGCCTCGACATAAATACTCATCCAAGAGTGGAAAAGCTTACACTCGTCATTCAGCAAGAAAGAAGTTAACAAGTAAGGGTCGCTTGATTCTCAGTTCTTTAGGTTATAAAGTCTGTCAAAAATAGTAAAAATTTCATCATCATGAATGCTGCTCAGACTTTAAATGTTAGCACAAATGTGAATTTTGAAATTTTAATCTCAAAATTTGTGTATCAAGCCCATCAAACTTTAGCTTCAACTCGATATGCTTTCAACGATGAAATCCGTATTCCCATTCAACAAAATGATGTTTACACGCTGCCTAGCAGGAGTTTCTTACAAATTTGTGGAAAACTGAACAAAGTAAACGCATCTCCTGCGCAGTTTATTCAAAATGGCATTGGTTTCCTATTTGATCATATTTGTTACAATTTGAATAGTATTGAGGTGGATAAAACTAGAAACCTTGGATCAGCTACTTTACTCAAAGGATTAGCCTCATTTACCAGAGAAGAATTTGAATGTTCGACAAATTCTGATTTTGCAGACTTGAATACAGATCAACTTTTGGATAATAACGGTGAATTTAGCATTTGTGTGCCATTGAGAAATTGGTTGGGATTTTTTGAAGATTACGATAAAATTATAATTTCAATGAAACAAGAGCTGATTTTACAGAGATCCAGTAACGATACCAATGCATTATACTCATCCACAGATAATGATACACCATTTGTTCAAATTCATAACATCAATTGGCTCATGCCATACATTACCTGTAGCGATGCAGCTCGAGTTGTTTTACTTACTTTAGTTGAGAAAGAACAGCCAATCTATATACCTTTTCGTAGTTGGGAAATGATTGAGAATCCAGCTTTGAGTACGACAACTCGAAATAATTGGTAGATTATGACATCTACTCAACTGGAGAAACCTAGATATGTACTAATCTCCTTCCTAACTGATAGAAAGAATCAATTAAAGAAGAGAATGGATAAATTTGATAATATCCAGCTGAAAGACATTAAATTATTTTTAAATAGCAAGTATTACCCCTATGAAACTTGAATTTGGATATAGACAAGAAAGATGTTTCATTTTTGTATCAAATGTATTATGATTTCCAAAATTCCTACTATCATCGAAAGAATTATCACCCTGTTTTAGATCGAAAAAAATTCCTAACTTCCAATCTTTTGGTTGTATTAAACTGTAATTTTCAAAATGATACCATCAAGACTGGATCAGTAGATATCCGCTTAGAGATTGAAACAAGTACGGCTGTTCCAGCAAATACTGTTTTTCATTGCCTCAAATAATAGTTGACAATTCTATCGTGAACAATACGAGCATATTCGCAATATTTTTCGAGAAATAATACTTTATATTGAATCGCAGTCTTATAATTACACATTAATTTTTGCCAAAGTACAAGACAAGTACATAAAAGTGGCTTAGAAATCATATACAGCCGACATCAGAGAAACGTATATTCGTTAATTTAAACATGGTGACAGTATATTTGCCAACTTCGAAATCAATTCATTCTCCTCCATTAATTTGGCAGTTGTAATAAACTGATTAATAACGTACTTTAATTTTGAAAAATCTTCGATACTTAAACTTATTTTTTCTCTATTTTCAAACGAAGTATATCCTAAAACAATTTTGATAGGATAATCTCCATTGTTTTCCAACGAACACATACCTACTTCTAGAAATATTTCCTCATTGTTCAAATAGTAGAAATCAGACATTATAGATGAGGAAGACATTATCGATATTAATTTTAAATGCACATTCACACAAATGACTACACTCTTATATAGAGAACTATAGATTGAGACCAGTCAACTCTTCCTATAAGCACAACCCTGTATCCAAAGAGAAATCCCCCTCCTTACCTCAAAACTGAGTTATTTTATTAATAGTAAAAGTGAGTAATAAGTTTGTTGTTGTTGTTGTTGTTGTAATCATTAATGTCCGCCATCATACCTCAAACTCATTGACATCTTCTTCTTTGCTGATGTATGGTAGAGTTACATGCGTGGATAAGATCATCTTCTTCTTCAATGCTATAATGTCCCCAAGCCAAGGTGTGAATGCCATCGGGGAGAATGAATCTCTTATTGTCATCCATAGTGAGAGTCTTCTTTTGCTGCTGAAGGTGAATATCTCCTGATTAAAGCTACGGATGCCACTCATATGATGATATGTAGGTTTCTTGCTCATTAAACAGTTAAAGTAATCGTTAGTGGTTAAGTATTTTTTAATTACATGCTTTTTAACGCCTTTACCTTTTTAAGTTCTTTTCCATCTATGACTATCGAGTATAGTTTTGCCTTCAAAGCAACGATGCGACTAATGGGTTTCCCCTTAGCCTCATCTTTCATCTTGGCTAAAACTTTGTTATGGTAGGATCGTAAAAGGATGGTCCTGAGGATAGTCTGAGAAATCAAAGTAGGATTTGTGTTGTAATAGTCGGTCAGTTAAGGATGGTGTGCGAATGTTGTAGACAAAGCTGTCAGTATCAGTATAGGCTAGAGTTACCGGTGTATCAGGAAATATAGTATTTTTTAGGGTTTGGTAGTGAAAGTTGTACATCACTATTTTAGACAAATCTAAAATAGCACCTCCAGCTTGTACAAATTTGTTAAAGTACAAACTTGTATTAGCCATTTCAATTAAAACAAGGTTGCTAACCTCATTCAAGATGAGACTACTTTTGAAGTTTGGTTTGCTGACAAGTTTCAATATCCGCTTCTCATTTTTGGTTAGGTAGAAGTTACGTCGTTTTCAAATAGACTCCAAAAACTTACCAAAGCAACTATTATTCATCAACTTGTGGAAGTCTTTAACAAATTCGTTAGTTGCCACTTTCCATCGGTTGGTGTTAAGTTGAATGTAGGGTCGCATCCACGGCTCTTGATGGAATCGAACACCACATGAATTTTTTTCAGCTTTAAACCATCGCGTAGAGCTGATTGAAGGTATCGATAATGAACAATATAGTTGTATTTGTTATGTAACGTAGTCACTAGTTTAGTAGGAGTACCAGGTTTCAGCGAGGTTTTAAGTTGTTGAGGACAGTAAGGGTAGTCATTATGAGCATTGTGAATTTCAGTAGGATATTCGAGGTCAACCTCCAGAAATAGCCTGTAAATCCTTCCTCCTCAATATTAGGTATGTCAAGTTGGTTTATTTCATCGGCAGTTAGCCAGTTAAAATCGCATAATGGTAGGTAGGAATTCATTCCTACACCGTATAAGTTGTTCGCATCAATATACAATATATGGTTTTGTTCCTTATTTGGGTCAAAATTTGTTAATGTATTGTTATTTGCCTCAACATACCATTCACTCGCTGCGCAGTAACCTCCTCTAATGCTAGATTCATAAAACAATACATAGTATAGTCTGTTAAAAGTTCTAGTTCAGCCTTGGTCACTTTCAACATCGCATTCCATGCAAGTCCGGGAGCTGAGTAGTGCCAAGCTGCGTCAAGTTTGTAAATGTCGAGGCATAAGTTCCGAAAGTTTTCAAAAACATCAGCCAAAAGTAGAACGTCAGTTTTGAGGTAAATATCACTATACTCACCTAAATTCTGACATTTGAAAAACTCGAATACTTTCCTCGCATGGTATAATCCTCCTGAGAAACCACCTCATCAGTCAAGCTGCTATAAAAAGCGTCACTGGAGGTAGCTGTTGCTCGTCATATTTTACAACACTAAGATGTATTCATAGGGAAATACACCCTTGCGTTTAACAAGCTCGAAACAATCATCATTGTCAAAGAATTTGCGAGTGTGACTAAGCTGTTCTGAATTTAAAATTAGATACTAGGGTACATAATGAAGAGGACATGAATCTAAACGAATCGATAAACCGAGCACTTAATTTATTAGTTACCTGTATTTCGAAGGAAAGAAATTTTCAGTATTTTTGCAATTACATTAATATCACCTATTTTCCTTGCACGACTTCTATTTTTATTCTTATCATTCAATTTCCTCTTCTGACCTACAAGTTCTTTTCTTTCTTCATCTTTAAGCTGCTCTGTTTCACTTTCACCACCTCCAATCATATTTTCCTCATCTTCCTCCATATCATCCTCACTTTCTACAACTTCAACATTACTCTGTATAAAATCACAAGTGGATGTTCTCTGTCTTTTACCTCTTGATTCGATACATTTTGCGCTTGAGCTTTTCCTTAAGTTGAAGGAAAATTAATCATGTTATCATCCTGATTTGATTCAGATTCATCATATATTTCGCGGATTAACAACTTAAAATCATAGTTTGAGCCATTGTGGAATATGATGGAACAAATTGTGGTAACTGATACTTGAAATTGCATGTTAAACATGCCCACCCTCGAATTTTTCCAGTAAGATGATCATGATCAACTACCATATCTGTGCATGTGTTTTCCTCAATCATCACAGTTTGATCACCATCATCATCCTCAATATTAGCTCTAGAAAATCTTACAGAACCACATATATGACAACACATATTTTTACGGATTTCATAGAACGTACCATCTGTCTTAACATAGGAATAATTTTATCATAAATTAAAGCAATTTTTTCAATAGTACACGAATGCGTTTCCAAAATTCTTTTACTACATTTGCTCCTCGATAGAAAACTGGTTCGTATACAGTTGCATCTGCTTCATTATTACATACAACTAGGAAACAAAATGATGTTGGTGTATGAACATGTTTCTTATCAGTAAATGATTCTGACAACGAGGGATCACGATCAGCTGATAAGAATGGTGTTAGAGCGCATTCAAAATCAGCATAAATTACATACGGGATACACTGCTGAAATTGCTGCTTCTCAAATTTTTGGATGGCTCGTTCTTCCTTTGGCATCACAGATCTAAGAGGTTTGTAGTGTCCACAAAAGTTTTCATGCACATTAAGTTTTTCTTCTGTAGAATAATGCTGCAAACATCGTCTACAGATGAAAACTTGCCATTATGAGCACTCTTCTGACCACTGACCAACCTACTTAAATCTGTAATATAGTAGTGACCAGAAATTACACCATCTGACTCTTCCTTCTGAATGTAGAGTAAGTCAAAATGACATTCTTTCACATACTATACGCAATTCGCATTGGATAAATGTTGTTGCTCTCTTCATTGTCAATTCCATACACATTTACTGATGCATCGTTGTTTTTTTCAAATTTGATGATATTATCGAAGGGAGTGGGATATACAATTTTGTTAAAATTAAATATCCTCATTCGTGTGGGGGTATAATGCGTGATACGTTCCAAATGAACAATTTTTGGTACAATTGCATCCAGACTTTCGAGATGATCGCCATACGCAAAGCAGCAGTGGTCACTATAATTTTGCACATTGATCACTGCTTTCTTTGCCATGATTTTTTTCGGTAATGGAATATAAGAGGATGCTCTAAGTGGAAGAAACTTGCTCATATGCATTTCAAAATCATTAATAAAATGTAAAGACCAATTTGAACCTCTCAGAGGCATGTTTTCATATTTTATTTTAACTGTTTCAACTAATGTAGTGAACCAATTTTCTCGATTTGTTCCATGCAACATTGGTTCTACTTTTGTACGTAATGATGCGTCAGTAAACATCATTTCACCATTCACATCCATTTGCATAAGTTTACACTCAGTGATGTACCAATCTTAACCGCATCGTAAAAGACCAAAGCCTCCTCCACTTGAGCTATGATACCATTTTTGAAATAGACGAAAAAAGATTCAATGGTCTTACATGCTTCAGCCAAGTTAGGTGACATGGTTGAAATTCCATTGTTGGAGCAAATAGAATATCATATACCATATTATCAGTTGTTGAATGGAGAAGTATTCCCTGCTCACCTACAGTGTCTTCCCGCAGACCTTACAAACAGCTGCTTTGTGTACTTTGGAGAGGAGATGTTGATGCCAAAATGCTTTATAATGCTGGGTACTACACACAGCATATGTAATTAAGTCACCCTTATTTCTCTGCATTTTTCACCTCCTATAAAAATTAGAAGATGCTTTGAAAAAAGTATTATAGTACCAATCTGATGTACCACCATGCTTTATTTCTTTTTCAAATGTTAAATTTTAAGATAGGTATGTCAATGAAATTTTACTTACCAAATTTTGAAGAAATAAAATCTGCTGGAAATAACAATATTGTAAACACACTGCTCTTGCAAATAAAAAAGTGAATGACTTGGCGAATATTTTTTGTTTAAAATTAGAGGATTTGAATGGGATTAGAAAGTCTACAATTCTTAAAGAAGTAGAGGGATGATTTTAAGATTTTAGCTACGTGAGAGAATGTGGGTAGATAGATTATATTCGAAAACTTGATGAAATAAGGATGCTAAAAGAATGAAAAAAAAAAAAAAAAAAAAGGAAGGAAGGAAAGGAAGGAGAATCAAAAGAGAAAGTGAACACTATTCTCTTGAATACATTAGTTATATTTCCGCCAGTAGGTTTTCATTCAGTTTGCAAAAATCAATCCAAACTCACCCAGCACGTAAGACTTGCTTTAAAAACAACAACAACAAAATCTATAACTGAAAACAACACATCACCTCATCTCCAGCCACCCACATCTCGATGCTTCACCGAATACGAATTTCAAGGTTATAATTGAGATTGGCATATCAGTAAACATACGTATCGATATGTCACAACCCCCATTTCATCCATATATAATAATTACCTCGAAACCTCTTGTTTCAACCCCGCATGCCCCTCCGCCTCATTGAATTCAAATTTTGAGGTCAAAATCGAAATCGGCATGTCAAAAAACATACCTATCGATATATCACACCTCGCATTTCATTCATACTTACTATTGACCTCTAAACCCCATGTTTCAACCCCCTACGCCCCTATACTACATCGAATTCAAATTTCAACCTCGAAATTGAAACCGCCATGTCAAATAACATACATATCGATATATCACACGCCTTTTTACGATCAAAAGCTCACATGCAAAAATATTGACCTCCAAATTTCAACTTTGAAAGCTGTCCCAGAACTCTCTTTTTCCTATCTACTCACATCTATCTGCTTGAAAGATAATGTTTGTTTACTCTACATAATAACCTAAACTGATGCTTATCATTGTATAACAATGTTAATATAGACCTTTTGTTCTCCCCCCAAATGAATGCCACATTTAAAGTTGATTCTGATATCAAGCACTTCTTTATGTGAACAGAGTACAATGTCAATGAATTAAATAAATTTCTCAATATTTTCACATTGAAAACAACAAATTTTGTATTTTTCATTTCTGTTTTTTTTAAACATTTGCTATACTCACTGAAATCACAACTGATGAATATAACACTATGATATTATCTGGTAGCCTTAACCCAGCATCTGTAATTTCTGGAAGTTCAGACAAAAGAACAGCTTCATTTCACACTTGGCTTAACTAAAATTAAGCATTTTATGAAATTACTGACTGCACACTTTCCATGTAATATACATATATCTACATAGAAAACTAAAGGAAAACTGGTGGACTTAGAAGGGGATTTATTTTAACATTTATCGTGAAGAAAATCCCAATAGCACTATCAACCAACAACTTAATCAGTTCCAATTTGTACCATCCAAACAATGATGCATTTTTTGTTAATCAAAAATTTGGGGATACTTTTTTTTACAACCCAGCATACAACACACTCAAACAAAGAAGGTCGTATTTCAGAAAAAATAACATTTGTTATGAAAGTAGTGTACTAGCAACATCAGACCATTGCAACCAATGTAATAGGAGATGCAAATGAGAGCAGTCTACTCCATGATGAGGCGAGAAGGTAAAAGATACCTTGATAAGAGAGCAGAATTACAGACCAAACTCCCTATTAGTAAGCAAGAAATAAAAGCCACAAGAACCATATAAAAACAACAAGTAGGTAATTAATGAAAACTTAATTTATATTCTGAAGCACCAGAAAAAAGAAGACAAAACTACATCATATTACAGAGACTAAATCAAGCCCAAAGAAACAAACTATTATAACAACAGAGGAAATGGAAGAAACAACACTGCAACCACCTATACTCAGTAAGTTTAACCTCATTCCAGATTTCAGATTAAACCAAAACAAACACCCTTTTACACACACAGAAGTCTACATTTTCAGACCATTTTAAATTTACAACAAAGTCACACAGAAAAACACAGAACTCATACCACCATAAGAAACTTATAAAAGATGGGTACTCATCTTCACGTGTCTAACAAGAAGAGCACTCTAATCTCATACCTACATCATCACTAAAAAAATGAGAAATATGGTGTGCCCTTTAACACATTCTTCGTAGATAGATGCACAACCAAATTAATCTTATCAGAACGCCGCCCAATTTAGTCTAATAAACACCAATGTTTCCTACTTCTGGCCAAAGAATTTAAAAAACACAACCATAAATAATCACTTATCAAAAAACCATATTGAATGAAAATTCATACTGATGAACACACCTTGGTGTACGGGAACATACAAACGCTGATAGGAATAATCAAACAAGCACATCAAAAAAGTAGGACATCACCCAATACACACTCACACATTAACCAATTACAATTAAACAACTCCAAACACCATATGCCCAGAATCTGATTTTTCTTTAAACATATACCTCTCATCTGCAAACTCTCTACATACAAACTTTACACATATGATACTACGATACTAGACAGATAAAAACCAACAAAAAATTACAAAACAGAGAGATACTAACAACATTTATGGAAAACTGACCAGCTGTTACAGCTGGAGTGGAAACAAACATGTCTCACAAACCTCAAAAATAAACAACCCAAACCAATACAGAATAACCATCACACTTCAAACAACACCCCAAAAATTTGATACTTAGTACAGGTAATAGATGCCACAGTAACCCCAAACAGACCACAACCAGCAGTCATCAAAGACTCACACAAATCAACAGATAACATAATCAGATTAGCATCCATAATGTTTGCAAATGGAACATTCACTACCAGACCTCTAAAGTACCTTCTAACATTAGAATTAAATTTACTAGACACTTTAGCTCATAAACATATTAAAATAGTTTCCGAAAGAAAGTAAAAAACAATGTCTCCCAATCATTACATTAACAATTTCAGACAAAGTCTTCAGGTGCTCTACTCTAGGCAAACATATAAACAGACTAAGTCATCATACATCTGAAACTAGAGGACCCATTGTCAGAATCAACAAAAATTATTATTTATGACACAAGTGACAAAACCAAATACAAATTCGAATCTAACTAACAAACTTCATAAACAATCTTTAAACACCAATCAACAATCACACCATCATGAGTAGTAGATGAAGAAATGATTCGGTGAATGTGTCCACAATAATAATAATAATAATAATAAAAAATAATAATAATAACAATATTAATAATAATAAATAATAATAATAATAATAATAATAATAATAATAATAATAATAAAATAAAAAAAAAAAAACAGAAAAATTTACACTAAACCCTACACCTCACACAAAACAGACTAATCAATTTATATGTCCACAGGATCGCAGATGTACCCATAACGTAAGCGAACACCCAATAATGGAGAAATGTCAAAAATTACAACTTGGAAAAAACTGATAAGCAGAAATCACTGACAACAGGGGGCAATCAATATTCCACCCAATCATAAGTAATATCTTCACCATGTGATAATGAAACAGAATCTTTCAGATATGCTTTTATCTATTAAGAACAGATGATTTGTAAGCAAAATAAATTACAAAAACAAAAACCTTTTTGAGTTATATTTTGTAACTTGTCCTATTTTTTCTCCAGTGAAGTACTTATGTTAGAAGATTTGTCTATTCCAAACTCGTGACAAACTTTTTTTTGTACATAACAGTTATTTGTGATACAAGTCTATAAAGAAAGTGATTTTGATCTGAGTGTGACTTTTGGAGCACATGCTGAAGGTGAATGATGCAAATCACATGAGTATCAATCATCTACTACATACACGTGTGTCACATATTATTTTTGTAACACCCCCCCTCATAAAAAACAAAAGGAAAAAAATTAGATAAATAAATATTTTTGCTATTGGGAAACATATAAATGCACACTATCCCGATGCTTTTAGTCATATTTGGCAGCGTAGAGGGGTCAAGGTGCTAGCCCATCCAAGGACGAGGTCAGAAGTTCAAATCCCTACAGTAAAGGAAACTTTTACAAAAAAAACAAATTTAAAAAAATAAATATTAAATTAAAGAAAATGATTAGACTATGTGCAGTAAACAGGATCAGTTTAAAAAATGACGCATGTGCCCAAGACGATGTGTATAATAAAAACTGTACTTCATGCATCGATCTTAAATGGTCCTAAAATTGCCTGCTTTATACATAGTCAAGGTGTATATAAAAATGAAGATTATGAACAGATGTTGCAAAAATAATATCAATATTAATTCACAGATTTAAGACATTTTAGTCTTCAACATACGAAGTAAGATTTTATCCCTTATTTTATTTCTTTCACTCATATCGTCATATATTTTTATAATTTTGTAAATTTCAATCTCTCGAAGAGTACGAAAATAAAAAAAAAATAAAATAGTTTGTTTGTGCACCGTCTGCCATGACAGACTGTAAATATTTTTACAGATAGATGCAAATTGCACTCATACATTGTTTTGGATAATAAAAAAATTGAAAAACCAAATTAGATTTTGCTCATTTACAAAATCATCAACAGATATTCAGGCGCAGACCACACATATATTTAGAGAAATAAACCAACCCATAAGAAAAGACTTATGGAAAGTAAACTAGGGATGACCATGGATACAGATTTCCCTCTCTCGAGTATCGTGAATGAGTCTCATTCACCAGTCAACGGAGGTAATAGACTGACTGCAATATCACCATCTCAATGACATCAAAGGAAACAGACTAATCGGAAAACATGTACTATTACAACGACATACCAACACATTGCCTTATGAACACATAAGCCTGATCATTGTTGAAGGGCCATCTTAATGCAAGAAAGAACACATTTTTGACATTCAACCACCAAGAATATAAGCTGATGATAAAAATTCAGTAGTTGAAATATCCATTTCCTTTCAATCATAAGAGGTCAGTTTTGGTAGTGTTTTTCACATTTTTAGCTGCATGATTGGTACGTATGAAATTATGGGGGGCTTCATCTGAGTAACCAGCGCATCACAATACTTCCAACTCTTTTTATTTTTTCTGATGAGAGCTTTGGGTAAAATTTGGGTAAATGTAACGTTGACTCTCACTGTAATGGTTTTTCTTTTGAATGAAGCCACCCCCCCCCTCCCCGTAAGATATAACAAGTGAGTGCAGTTGAAGTTTTTTCGCCTGTCCTGAAGAATTTTAAAAAGAAAATTCAGAAAAAAATGCAAGTTTCAAATGGTTTAATTTACCGTATTTTTTCAAGGGAACATACTTTTTCTTTCTTTTTATTAGCTTAGGCTTCACATACTCGTATCGTCATCACCTTTGAACCATTTTCATTCCAAATATCAACCTTTTTAAAAATTTCCTCAACCCCAGTTAGTGGCTGTCCTAACGAGAAACTTGCTCTATCTGACAAAAGTAAAAAAATTCAAGACAATTAAAATAAATAGATAAAATAATAACCATAACAAAAAAGTAAAAAAAAAAAAAATGGCGTCCAAACCTACATTATCGCATTTGTTGGCAAACATGGCGTCTTTGATACACGACCACTTATATTCGAGCGCACACGTTTAATATGCAATGGAATTACAATGTTTTTATGTACATACTGAGGAGACAAAGTGAACAAAAAAACGATAACAACAAAAACAATAAAAATAAATAACAAAGTAACCAACCTGCATGACTTTGCGACATTTGCAATTTACGTGCTACATCTTGCAAAAACCCACATTACCACACGACGGCAGCGTATGTGGGGACGGTCACATTTGTTATTTATTTCTAAATCGAAAACGAAAAAATAGACAATATTTTCAAAAAGTAAGAAAATAAAATAGAATATCGGGAAAAATAATTTCTGAAACGAGCCAAAAAAATTTACATAAAAATTTCGTCAATTTATGTTGCAAATTTTGAATAATATGCAGCATAATGTGTCAAAAATCACATGAATTTGGATGCTTGTTGTTCATAAAATTAACCTCCAAGAAATTTACGTTTCAGAGAGTACAATTTGTTGATGAGTTAAACAACTGTTTGCTAAATTTAGAAAATGGTACGACGCGACTATCGATATTGCTTAGTTTGAAATAAAAAAAAAAAATAGGTAGTTTAGATACATGGTCATATTAATTCATCATGATCGAAAACTTATTCTTCTATTGAAAGTTTAAAACAGAGGGCTAACCATTACCTTAAAAATAGGAATTTGAGGGACAGCGTCAAAAAACAGAACCAGTAGATAATACCTATTTGGCAATTTTTTTTTTTTAATGAAGTAATAAAAATTTCTTAAATAATCCGAATAATTACAACAATAAGTTCACCCAATCTTTTGGCAAAAATTAAAATTTCTTCAGCGTTCATAGTTGTAAATTTTATTCGTGTAACCTTCAACAGTGGATCTCATGAACATAAAATATTTTGTAATAGGAAATAAACTTTTAAAATGCAACTTCAAAATTGGTAATAAGATGGCACTAGTCAGTACATACTTAACACTTTAAATTTCTTGTACTTTTACTCAATAATCAATACTTTTTATTTAAAAATTACGAGTTGTGATATTTTATAAATACAACTAACTATTCACCATCAAATATAATTAACTGCTACAAGGACAATCCATAAAAAAAAAAAAAGACGGGTTTTAAATTCTATTTCAAGAAAATGACAATCCTCGAACCTTCCAACAGTTGTATAAACGGTCCATGCCATGTATAGGGGTGAAAGAGATAAGCACAGATGTTGAAACTTGAGCGAAAAAATTTTACTATTTGCAATGATTTGGAATTTAAGTAACCCCAGTCCCAGAATTGTTTCAATGCATTCTGTGCACTTATATCCACTAATTCGGATTCAAAGAATAAATTTCTCCACAGCAATCACCAAGACAAACATAAGGTTTGAGAAAAATGTTCTGGGGTAAAAATTTAGCAATGCCTATTACGACTCCGCCCATCCATAATTTATCATAAATTTCGCACCTTTTATCTGCAGAAATCGCTTGCACACTGAACCTGCCCCATGCACCATAGTGTACACACACCAGCACGAATATGAAAAAACACGTATATCAGAAAGAAATATAAAAAGAAAGAGAGTACATCGAGCTATACAAGAATAAGATGAAGATGATGAAGAAGAAGAAGAAGAAGAAGAAGAAAAGAAGAAGAAGAGGAAAGGGGAAAAAAGAAAATCAAACTGGTGGTATATGTGAACGAGATGGGAAGAGTGGAAGAGCAAGAGGAACTGAGTGAAAGACGAAGACACAATAAATCGTATTGGGAAGCGATAATTACAGACTCGTAAGCGGAACCAATGCCCGACAAAAGCGGCAATAATTAATGGCCATTTGCCTTAATTTATTGTTTTAACGTTAAACACGATTGTACCATAAGCGATTGTAGAAATACACGCCCTCCTCTTTAAGCCAATCGCTAGCATTTTTTTTTTTTATGTATTAAAGCATAAACCTTCAAGAATCTACTTTTTTCTCTCGTTCGGTTCTTATTTTCTTTTTCACTTGCATCTCTTTCTCCAGTTTTTTTTCTTTCAAATCTAAATGACACAGGCATAAGGTTGAGAAAAAAGCACCAGCTGAGTGAGTGTGAACCATGAAATAGTTTAGTTTAGGAAATATTCAAACAGATAGAGAATAGGTACAGGATTAGGGTAAAAAATGAGTGGATGACGGTACACACCGACGAAGTGAAACTTCTATTAATTTTTGTTCAATTAATCAATTGGAGTTGAACGGCTAAGTTCTCGCAATAACGTGAGAAAGTTTCATTTCAAAAAACCCAAATTACAAAGCAATCCAAAATGATGTCATATAATTGAGACGACTATAAAATACGGGAATACCAAACCCGCCATTTCGTTCATTTTCCGTTTTTATGGTTTATGGGTTAACTTCGTTTCAAGAGTATAATTTCTCATTGAAAAAGGGTTAGTTTAACAAATATTTATCAGTTTTGTAAAAAAAAAAGCGAATTTTTTTAGTTTTTAATGTATTTTTAGATGAAAATTTGTCATTCCTCATTGGAAGGAAAGTGAAACATCAGATTGCCTTTTTTATCATAGTACCGTGGTTCACCGAGCAACACTTGGATGTGGAAAATATAAAAAAATTATTAACTTATCAAGCTGGAGAATTTCAGCAATATATTTATTATTTGTCAAATATATCCTTCGGTATTTTATAGATCTCGAGAATTATAAGATCGCAATATTTAAAGCATTACTTCATTAGTCATAAATCATAACAATCATATAGCTTGGGCCTAACAAAATTCACTAATAAAACCTTTCTTATCCGTAACTTTTAGGAATAATCGCAATTTTTTATCGTTAGTTGTTATCACTTGCTTGCTCCCGATGGACAGTCTGAGATGCTCATATATCTGTTCAACAAATTTTCTCAAACTTAAGACCTATTTAGATCATTTCTTCATACCCAAAAACCTTTACATCGTGATTTTCAGCAACATTGTTGGTCTAGTTCCTCGGAATGCATTTACATACATACCCATATACACACATACAATTATTATTCGTATTATAGTATAGGATTTTTACTATAAATCTCCGCAAAATCACACAATTTTAATATTTATGGAGACTACTGAGATCATTGAAGAAGACATGGATGTTTGTGTCAAATTTACCCATCTTGGACCAATTTTTCTACAAACTGCCTTAGGAACAAAATGATCGGTTTGGTATGCCTGTATTTTATAGTTCCCTAAAGTAATCTTGTTGGGATTCATTCCTTATCAAATTCCCCATTAAAATTTTTTAAATGAAGTCAACTGATGAGAAAAATCTCCTAGCAAGGTATATTTTCATTTTTTTCTAACAATTCTAAAACTATTTGAATTGCCTTAGACAGGATATTTCAAGGAACAACTAGTCTAAACTACGTCACAGAGTATTAAATATAACAAAAGCAGCATGCTAAGTGAAATGTGAAACTACTTCAAAGATAAAATATACTCACTCCATATGTGGTAATTACACCTTTTTACTACTCAAAATTTTTAAGAAACTTTTTATCCTCTCTCGCAAAACCAAAAATTTTAAATTCTCTTGCAAGAATCTCAAAACATTCTTTACCCATAAAAAATAAGTCCAAGAATCTTCTTAAATTCGCGAATAAAATCTTTCGTAATTATAAAGTTGAAATTAGAAAAGAAAAAATAATTTTCTCTGTAAGATATCTAGAAAATTTTAGGCCCTCCAAGATTGAAATAGGTCAAATTTATTAAAGAAATTAGTCACCTCGCAATTTCTGCCCAGTGTCGATGACGAAGTTCCTTCAATATCCTTCATTTCTCTCAAATTGCTATAAAAATTTTAGTCTTAATTCTCTCCACAAAAAATAAAGAAAAATATAGGTATTGGCAGAAATTGAAATTTCTTGGACCAAAATTTTAAGAGCTGAAATATTCCTCAAATAATTATGGTTGTCAAAACCAAGGTGTGACAGATTAGAACCCAGTCTTCCAAATTTGAAGTTTTCAAAAATCAGAGGCTGAATTAAAAAAGTTTTGTATGTGCTGAAACCTGTCACTTCATATGATGAGAATTCATTATGAAGAATTTTGGATTCTATGAGCAGATGTAAGTGTTGTTACATCTGATATTTTGATATTAAATAAATGGTTTCAGGCACTTCAAATTTCTTTCCATAATGTACTAAATTGTTAAATATCATTGGTTGAATTGTGGGGTAAAATGGGCGAGCATTGACATGAGGTGTGAGTAAGAGCAAGAATGAGGTAGTACCTTTGACTATACATATAGTACTGGACCAGTGAAAAAGTAGGCAACCCTGGTGTACCTTCTGCATATTTTGACATTTTGTTTGAATTCACCAATTTATAATATATTTGAACTGACATCACTTAAATTCACAATATAGTGTACATAAACACAAAGAAAAATACGTCAAAAGGTATGCTCTGCTTGCCTATTTAGCTCTAGCATTATTAGTAGGAGTAAATTCCTTATCTCTACGCAATGGTCTGGACATGTACGTGTTGAAGAAGTTATGGTAGTTTGTGTTAAACACTTGTTTCACACTTCTTTCATCTCTTGGAGATGCTCCTCCTTGTTCTGAAGGTCACAATTGGCATCCTGAATGTTTGCCAGCTCCTGAGAAATCTCAGGGGCAATGGACTGCTTTTTATTTTCAACGCAATCTGTTCCTCCATCCTTTGCTGTCTAGCCCAAATGCATTGTTTAGCCAGCCATTCAAACTCCTCTTATGTTAGGTTGTGGAGATTTGGCCCAGCTGCTGGTGGGACAACAACTTGTTTGGCAGGTCCAGATATGGGAGCCAATTGTCTGGATGAGAAACCTTTCATCCACGTGCATTCAATGAGGGGTTGGTACTGTGGGGTGGAAGAATAGGAAAGTGTTCTTCAATTTCTCCCTCCAGGGAGAGTAGCTCACAAATGAC